>CM060881.1:106715000-107915000 GCA_030762935.1 Hymenopus coronatus | reverse complement strand
TACCAGCCTCTGGATGCAGTAGACAACATTTATCCTCTTCACCACAAGGTATGGCTCTTACTACTTTGCTAACTTCATATACCCAAGGTCGCGGGTTCAAACCTGGTGGAGGACGATGGATTTTTTCGGGCGTAAAAATCCTTAGCAGGGCTGCTTTCAGAAGGGAAGTAAAGCAGTTGGTCCCGTGTCATAGATTTACAGTACATAAAAGAACCTCAAGCCTGATAGAGAGGCCTCTGAGCAAGATTAAGTGGTCTTTCATGCCCAGTATAGAATGGGATGCTGAGAACCACGACAGTTAAAGAGTGTCCATTAATAAAACACCATTTCCATTTTCTTACTATTGTTGTTGAAGCTTGGTCCAGATAGGGTAAAATAGCCACATCAGATCACTCTACTGGAAAACTCGGTTGTTGGCCTGCAAGTCTTAACGGGTCTTCATTTGATTCCTAGCTACCTGGATGTTTTGAGGGGCTAGCTCATACCTGTCCTGCTCCACATCGATTGTTGGCTGTTCTGCTCCAGGACGACTCCCTGAACATCTGATCACATTGTAGATGCAGCTCTGGGCCAAAGACCAAACTGGCTGGTATCAACCTGGTGGTGATGAGAGTTGAAAAGCAGTAGGCCAGTAAGAAAAGTGGTACTCTGACATCCCAGTCTCAGTGGTGATTGGCCACAAATGTACTTCTAATCTTGATGTGCCTTTCAGCCATGCCATCTGACTGTGGGTGAAGAGGTGTTGTGCATGTCTTGTGTACTCCAAGCCACTCCAATGTTTCCCTCATGAGGTTGGTCTTGAACTTGGTGCTCTGATCACTGTGTAAACCCTATACCCCAGAGCGACATGAGTTCTTCTACAAGGTAGTTTGCAATGTTTCATCTCCTGGTTAGGGATGGCATACACCTCCAGCCCTTTAAGTAATCCATGAAGATCAACAGATACTTGTTGCACCTCTCTGAATGCCCTAGCTATGTCAATGATTATGCATTCGAAGGGTGCTCCCACGTTATGCTGCTGCATGTAATACTGGCTTCTGGTCTATGAACCAGGACTTGCCGCACACAAATGACATTGGTGGCATCACCTGTCAACATTTGCTCATAGCCTCAGCCAGCAGTACGATTATTGGATATTGTTGATGGTTCTTTAAGGTCCCAGATGTCCTCACAAAATCCCTGCATATACTTCCTTGACCTTGGAACTTCACTCTCAAGGAGGATCAGCTGCGCCCTCTGAGTCTTCCCATCAGGTGATTCCCATACCCTGAACATTACTCTTTATTCAAATCTGGACATCTATTTCCAACACATGCTCCACTTGGACATGGTGTAGATGGAGTTACACTGGACGCGTTTCGACAACCCGTTATTATCCTCGTCTGCTAACCTGCAAAAGAGGATGACAACGAAGGTTGTCGAAATGCATCCAGTGTAACTACATCTACAAGTACAAGTGGAGTACATGTTGGAAATAGCTGTCCAGATTTGAACAAAATGATAGCTTCACAGCTTTTTATCATTTTAAAATTACTCTTAGCTCAGTAGGATTTGTACACACTACTGCTGTGTGTGATATACATGTGCTTGTGGAAGTGGTCCTGTACCTTTGCTACTGTCATGAGCTCTTGCCGAGTAACACAGTAGTTCTTTTATGCCTCAGAGAGTGTATTGTTGTAGTAGACTACTACCCGCTCCTGGCCATCCTGGGCCTGGAATAGAATGTCGCCAATGTTGCTGGCATGTGTCCACAATAAAGTTGCCACCAGGTTATGAAAATCCTAAAATAGGAGCATTGCAGAGTGCTGACTTAAATGCCTGGAATGTGCTCTCTGCCTCTTAAGACCACATGAAGGTGGGGGCTTTTTCATCGGAGGATTGAGGGGTGCTAATTTTTGGAGAAATCTCTAATGAGCTGGCGGTAGTAGCTGCATAGGCCCAGGAAACTTTGCAGCTCTTGTTTGTCTTTCAAACAAGCCAATCTTCTATCTTCCCAAACCTTCTCCAAGTCCATGGACACCCTAGATGGTGAGACTATGTGGTCCAAGTATTTCGTTTTCTTTCAGAAGAGTTGGCACTGCTTTAAGTTCAGCTTCAGGCTTATGAAACCTTGTATCATTCAGTGTTTTTATCGGTGTACAATTGCTGTGCCATACAATAATCTTTCATTCTCCGTTCTGTACTTTTCTTGTTTACGCAATGCTAAAGCTATAGCTACACAAGTAGTATCTTTGTTACTGGGCATTACTGAAACTCAATGAACAACATTATTGAATCATCTGGGGCACATAATTTGACCATCTAGGGCAGTCACCATCACTAACTTCCCTGTGACATAATCATGCAGATCAATTTTGCCCAGAAATAAGGGCAATGTGCAGTGCAAGGCACTGTTTACTCAGCACAAATGACGATGGGGCAGCAGACTGTGCAATCTCGGTGATACATTTTGTAATACAGATTGTGTGTTATGAATCTTAAAAGTAATGGAAACAGAATACTACTACTTATCATGTAACAAAATTGCACAAATGGAGCATCAAATACTGTTTACATTCCTTTGTCCTTGTGAAAATAGGTTATTGCATACACTGTTAATGTAACCATAAATTTACTGTGATCTATACTTCTTTGTCGAGATATTTTAAACCTTTTGCCCTTCAACATTTAGACATTATGTTCTTATTCACACACAAACAAAGAATACATTTTAAGTAATGGTCTGATAGCTGGTTTCAGTTACATAGTTGACAAGAATATTAGACTTTCAATGTGAACCACCACTGACAAATGACAACTGCACCTGTGTTATTGCCACTGCAGTACACCTACCGACAGGTACTGGCTTCCTCTCTGCCCTGTCCGTGTTGCCTTCACAGTCAATGTCTGCCCTAATGTCATTCATCTTCGCAATCACGGCTGTTGATGTAGGGGCTGATTTAGAGTCGTTTTAGAGAGCATTTGATGGATGTATGAATTTAGCCAACTTTTTAATCCATTAGAACATTTTTATTTTTGCTTTTAAGGTTTAGTGATCCTGTTGTCATAAACTTATTTAACCAGATGTCTAACAGTTCCTGTACTTTATGAAATACCAGGAATTTCTCCTGAAATAGTCTCCACACTTGTCTACATGATTCGGTTTTTACATATATATTGAACATAAAAACTTGTTGCTCAAATGTGAATTTGTCAGTAGGCATTGCAGTAACAATAACAAGAACACTTAAATAAATCACACACAACACAGAGATGCAAAAAAACAAAACAAAACCTGATGTGTTCCATTCACATGACTATCTCTGTAACAAATTGTTAATAAGCTTATTCTTCTATGTACTTTATATTAATTAAGATAAACATTATCGGAAATAGTCTTATTACTTGTTCCTTTTAAGTAGAAGGAAAATAAGGAAATAATTAAGTTAAACCGACAGTCAAATGTTTTAAAATATGGTTGCTACGGTGCACACGCCCACACGTGCACATGCCCATATCCATGCACATGCACGCACACACTTCTAAAAATGATTTTTATGGATTCAGGCAGTCCCAAAACATGTATTTCTGGTGTAATCTCGGAATCAATACCTTCTCTAAACACTATGCACATAGCATGTGTAGAGAAAGCAATATCATTTTTACAGCACAGACAGACATGCAGTGTGAGGCCTCGAGAGTGACCACTGTTTTCATCATCATAACTGCAGAACATCTGATAAATCTAGTAGGTTATTCATAATTAGTGTGCAGCAGAAAAATACCCAGGTCACTGCAATCAAAGCTAACATGTATATACATGCTCTGTGATCCCTACCATAAAGGAGAGAAAAATCTAAGATCACTTTTCAACTACCTCACTAAATATTTTTATCCTACTGTATCCTAAACTTCTTGCCATTTTCTAAGATCTTTTCAACTACCTCACTAAATATTTTTATCCTACAGTATCCTAAACTTCTTGCCATTGTCCAGATTATTCATATTATTTTCCTTTCTCTGTATTGCTCCTAATCATTACGTTCATTCCAGGTTACTTCAAAGACTATTTTACATACCACAAATTTTTTTCTTCTGAATCAACCTGCATTTCAATGCTCTGCCGTAATCTTTCTCTTTCTGGTCGCTGCTCTGGTTTGCTTGTGTTACATGCTTAACTGCTGCATTTCGTAACCTCGGCATTGCCCTAAAGGACATACTATGCACTTTATTTACACTTTCTCTTCCAGCATTTACCTAGGGACACATGAGCATTTATTTTCCGTGAATTTTAGAAGCATAGCATGTGTGCTGCACAGCATCACTTAAGCATTTTGTGGAACAAGACACATCAGCTTATGGTCAAAATTATGAAAGTAAACTGAACAAAAATGGGCATCTTAGCAGGGAACAAAATTGAAATGCATAATGCACATAATATAGAAAGTGCATGGTACAAAGGATGTTCAATAAGTCCCTAGAAAGTCCAAGAAATGACACTCACAGCTTCGAAAAAGGTTTGCAGTTAGAAACGTGTAGATGGCAGTTAAAGTTTGTTATATCCATCATATGGTTTTGTCGTCAAAGGGATTGAATCAATAAACTTTTGTTTATTTAGAAAGATGGAAAAAAAACTAGTTTTGTGCAGTGATTAAACATTTCTATTTAAAAGGCTTAACACTGAAAGAGATCAAAGCCGAGTTGGGTGAAGTTCATGGCATATCTGGTCCTGTGTTTGCAACTGTTTTTAATTGGTTAAATGGGCATTAACATTGCTGTACATCTACAAATTATGGACATTGTTCAGGATGTCCAGTGGAAGTAACTTGCTCTGAAATCATTGACAAAAGTCCACGATATAGCTTTCAGTGATCTATGAGTCAAAGTTTGTGAAATAGTTGAGGCCACTGGCATGTCACAAGGTACAGTATTTTCTATTTGGCACCAAAAATTAGGTCTGACAAAGATTTCTGCAAGATGGGTGCTGTGGAATGGAAAATAAATGTAATTGTGTGTCAATTCAGAGGTTGGTTTGGCGATTTTTCATCGCAATCCTGACGAAGTTTCTGCATTAATATATAACTGAATGAAGCGTGGATGCACTGCTCCAGAGACAAAAAGTACAATCGAAACAGTGGGTTTTAAAAGGTGAACCTGCTCCTAAGAAGGCAAAGGTGGTGGCTCCATTATTTTGGATGCAAGCAGAAAGCTTGCAGAAAGAAAGAATGATAAAGAGTATAATGCATCTTTATTGCATCGTTGAGCAAAGAATCAAGAAAAATTGCCCTCATCTGGCAAAGAAAAATTCTCTTCCCTCAAGATAATGCACAGGTGCACACAGTGTTTTAATGGTGAAAATTGTGAAATTAATATCCACTGTGTTCACTAGATTTGGCCCCAGTGACTTCATTACCAAACTTCAAAAAGTGGCTGAGTGGAAATTGATTCACATCTAACAAGGTCATCTCCTAAACAGATGATTATTTTAAGGACCTACTTTTTAGATGGCTTAAAACATTTGGAGAAATGCTGGAAAAAATGTATGGAGCTAAAAGGATATTATGCGGGGGGAAAAATTACAAAAAATAATTTACTTTTCTATCTTTTTCTAAGGACATATTAAATGCTCCTTGTATTCAACTTGCATAACAAGACAAGAAATGGAACTTCACATTATCAGTGCATTTAGCTTGTGTTCTCTTTGTCCAATATCTTTGCAATTACAAATGATATAAAAAGGTCAATCAATGAGGCTGAAACTTATTCTGTGTTATGGGATACCTCTTAGAAATGTACAAGGATAAACACAAGAAAAACAACTATGCTTTAATACAAGATAGGCAAGATCCACTAGAGGAACAACTTTTTGCACTTCCATCTTTGAGAGCTGAAGGACAATAGAATGTGCGTGTCTTAGCCACGTGTGTTTAAATCTGAATTGTATGTAAATATTTGGCACACAAATTGGACTAAACATGCTTACACTGGGGACACGCATTTATTTTGTGCACATTTGGTCTATAGATGTGCACAGCTTAGCTTTGCTTTGAAACTGCATGCAACATTACACGTGTAGGATGTAAACATTACGCTTGTGTGTCCCTGCACCATATAATATATTTTCCTCAACCACAATACTCTTTTTTTTCTTTCTCTCTGTGATATAACTTCTTTTTCTTTTACCAGTTCAAATTTCTTTTGTGTGTCTCATTTACTGTCTCATCTGTTTTTAACTCTTAGATAATCCTGTTCCCTCACTACTCTCTAGAACATTTATTGTACTACCTTAACAAAAATATTGAGGAGAGCACACATCCCTAGCACATTTCTAGAGAGGTAAAGGGTCAAAACCTTGAAAGTAAAGAAGCAATAGAGATGGGCCACTTTACTACCAAATACTGAATCCATTTTAACAAATTTTGTTTGCTTATCTTATACTCAGGGTAAAGTATTGGCATTTAAATGCAACATGTTCTATATAGAATGACTTAATATATACAAACCTCTATCCTGTTTTTGTAGATGTTATGTATCTCTTCCTGACTAGTTAGTGCCATCTGAAGTCTATGTCTCGCTTCTTTGGGTGAAATACTTTGGGCACCCAAGCCCAAGAGGGATTCCATATTCTTGATACGGCCATTGGATTTGCTCAGTTCTTGCCGGAGCTTATTGATTTCTTTAATGAGGCATGAATTTTCCTGTAATAAACTTATTTGCAATAAATAATTGATAGAATGACTCAAGTTCTATATTGTAACACATATCCAGCTGTAGCAAACAAAAAGCAGTTGCATTTTGTGATTTATATAATACAGGGTGTAAATAAATGAATATGGGGGGTTTTAACTCTTTATAATATTTATTACATTCAACTTACAGTTATAAATGATATGTCAAATGAAAAAGCAACTCAAACAGTTTTGTTTGTTGGCACAAGTGCGCATGTGCATGCAATGTTTCTGCCGCAATCCGCTAGACAGTGGTAGTAGCAAAGATGGCGATTAGTAAGCAGAAAGTGTTTTGTGTTTTGCAGTTTGCAAAGACCGAATCTGTAGTTACTGTGCAACATGATAAAAACATTCGTAGATGATATAATCAGTTTGAAGATACCTTTGTAAAGGGAAGAGCACGGGTCGACTAGGAGTAAGTGAAGAGACTGTTGAGCGAGTGAGAGAGTCGTTCACTCGTAGTCCAAAGAAATCAGTCCGGAAGGCTAGTTGTGAATTACAAGTTCCTGTGTTGACTGTTTGGAAAGTTGTAAGAAAATGCTTACAGCTACATCCTTACCGTTTACAGTTATTACAGGCTCTAAAGCCGACAGACCACGTATTACGTGCCAAATTTGCAAACGACATGTTGTTTCATGACGATTTTGTGGATCGTGTTGTCTTCAGTGATGAATCGACCTTTCACCTTAGTGGACATGTTAACACTCATAATGTGTGCATCTGGGGTCTCAGAAAATCTTCACGAGATGGTACAAATGCAACGAGATTCCCCTAAAGTGAATGTTTTTTGTGCCGTATCCCAGTGAAAAGTTTATGGACCTTTCGTTTTTGGTGAACCTACTGTAACTGGCACTTTTTGCCTTGAAACACTAGAGCAATGGCTCTTCCCTCAGTTGGAAGAAAATGAGCCAGAGAACTTCATTTTCCAGCAGGATGGTGCGCCACCTCACTGGCATAACGAAGTACGCGATTGGTTGAACTTCACTGTACCTGAGCGCTGGATAGGCCACAAGGGCCCCAATGACAGGGCTTGCTATGCATGGCCTCCATGCTCTCCTGACCTAACGCCATGCAATTTTTATCTTGGGGCTTCATCAAGGATCATGTGTATGTGCCTCCGCTACCAGCTGACCTCCCTGAATTAAGAAACCGGATTGAAGCAGCTGTTGCTACAATTACTGAATACACATTATCAACGTTTGGGAAGAACTTGGCTATAGACTTGATGTGTGCCGTGTGACAAAGGGTGGTCACATTGAACATTTATAAGCTTCTTGGTAAAACTGTTTGAGTTGCTTTTTCATTTGATATATCATTCATAACTGTAAGTTGAATGTAATAAATATTATAAAGAGTTAAAACCCCGATATTCATTTATATACACCCTGTATATGCAAACACATTGGTAAAGGGCAGTAAAGTCTTCCTATATGATAGATCAGTATTCAAGAACTGCTTCTGAAATGAAAGCAAGTCATTACACATAAGTCAATTTAGATAGTATTGATAATTCATATTGTGTAATGATACCAGCTCAATTATTAAAAGCTTAAGTAGCTAACTGGGCCTGATAACTTGTACTCATAACACCAGCTTTTGAATCAAATGGGCCTGTCCATTTGTATAATCCAATTACAGAAACAGTGCTCAACTGAATGCCCACAAGAAACTACATTATTAAAAGTTTCACATATCTGAAAGAAATATATTGAAAATGTCAAAGCTTCACTACATAATGCGTCTCAAGAAAAAGAAATACAAGAAAAATAAAAGAAAAAATTGATGTGTCAGATAAATCAAGGGTTCAGGGTGAATGCAAAAGAAAAACAACCTATAATTAATTACATTTACAAAACAAATTTTTCATATGCTATGTTCATTCATTGTTATCTCCTGTTTAATTAATAGCAAAAAAACTGGATTGCATAGCAAAGTGAATAAGCTACTAAGACGGTCTGCCTAGCAGACATCAAACCATGTGCAAATCTGTTGCAATATGAACAAGGCATTAAAGTACATATCTGGTGGTCCCAATTGGGGAAAGCTAGTTGTTATGTGCCCAAACATTGCTGGTGCTTCACTCTAAGCTGCACATTTGATGCAGTCAATAAAACAAGCTTTGATGCAACATGTTTTCTTGCTCATGACCAAGCATTGAATTAAGTTGCAAAGTATAACTGTAATAAATAAACCTAAGACATTAAAAGCTGCTCATTGTTATGTTTCAGATATTTAGGAGCTTATAACAAATAAACATGGCAAAACCATTTTTACATGCAGAGAATATGGATTATAAATTCTGGACAGTTTAGGAATGGATGAAAACAATTATTATTATTATTTAACATTAGATTATCAAAGAGGTTATTTAGTATTATATACAACTGATGTGTTAAACTCAAAAGACCTTTTCTACCTATTTTGCAACAAACTTTTACAAAAATGTATTTATTCTAAGTACTTCATGCTTATTGCGATAAACATTAGCAGAAATGATTACATTACGTATTTCCTTTTAGGTACAAGGGGAATAATGAAATAGATAGGCTAAAGCAAAATCTTTTAGTTTCTCCTTGCATGACTGGGATAAAAACAACAAACTAATGTCTTCCAATTTGAGAATAGTATAAATATTGGGAAAATTAAATCAATAAAATGAATATTTCCCAAATGGAGAAACAAAAACAAAAAATATGAAAAATTATGTGTGTTAATGAGGTTTACGTTTTTTGAGCAGTAAAATTTTGTCAGTTATGGAAATCATCCAGAATGAAGAGAACTTCAGAGGCCATTTCTTGATAATTACTGCTACACATTTCATTTGTTATGGAAAATATCTTAAAATATACAGTGTTTTAATCAAAATTATTAGAGCCGGTTTTAGAGAAAATCAAAATTATGGAAAATGTATCATGTAAAGAGTAGTTGGGGAATTTTCTTGAAAATCCTTGTCTTCCTTAGAAGATGCAGAATATAAATATCAAGTTTGGTATATAAAAAAATTTCATTTTAGTTATGCTGTTCACACGCATGCCTGAAAGCATGCATGTGCACCCACTTCTTAAAGTACTTTTTTAAAAAGTTGTTTATTTATTTGTTATTGTTTAGTGTGTTCTGTGAATTGTGAAGACACAAAGTTTGCTAGTCTAGTGTTGGCAGTTGATGTGCTGTGTTGTTATTTGTAGAACTTAAGCTACTATGCCTAAATGGAAATGCACCATCTCTTCCAATTTGCAGGAAAGATATCCTTTCCTCAAAGAGACAAAGCTTAATTTTGAAATTCACCATAAAATTTGCAATAAACATTTTTGACTGCACATTGTGGGAGCTGGGATATTGTATAGTGCATTTATTCAATACCATATTTCCTTCATTTTAATGTTTTGTTAATGCCATAGGTATTCAGAGAGTATTAATCAGATAATCACAACTTTTCAGGCATGTATTTTAATGAAAAAAAAAAATGTTAGACTTATACCGATGCCAGCACTAATTATTACTTTTTTAAAAGGAAAACAATTCGATCAACTTCAGAAAGTGCCGAAGACATTAAAACTGACCAATTCAGTACCAAACTATGCACTGCTAAGTTTTCAAGTAATAAAGCTTCGGCGTTAAGTTCATTCCCAGCCTCCAGCCAAAACACGCGTCTTATTTCATCAATTCTAACGACATTGGACTGTATATAGATAGTCAGGAAAGGTAATTCATTATTATTAGATTTGCATAGCTGCTGCTTTGAGTTCTTAAATTCTTTTATTAAAAAAAATGTTCCATTGTTTTTCCGCATGGGAAGCACATGAAAAATCGGCCGCCAACTAACTATATGCAAATTGTTGCCCACCACGAGCAGATACAACAAATAAATAAACATACAATAATTAGAAAATTAAGAAATAAAAAATAAGCTAATGGAAAGGTTTATATTTACTAAATGTAGTCGCAACAATAGGTAACAATTGACAGGCAACAATGAGCAGTCTACTACTTGCCTTTTTGTATGCCATTCTGCAGAACCTTTATTTACTTGTGTTTATTCAATTTTTTTTTATCAATTGACCATTTTTCAATAAAATTACACACAGTGCAACTTAATTAGGCAAACCAAACCCAGGCGTACATAAATCATAATACAGATCAAAATAAACCCACAAAGTTGATAAACTAAATCGCATTGACCATAAAGATACTGGAAGATTTAAGTAAGAAAACGAAAAATGAAGCACTATTGTATCAAACATTAATAAAACCATTAAGACAAACCATGTTATAAGTAAAAAAAAAATTGACATTGACTGCATTTAAACTAATAAAGAAACGTTTGGGTTTTGCAGTATATCTGAAATAGTTGCTATAGTACATCTAGTTTCTCGAAACAATGTTTAGATTTGTTCAAAATATGATTTTTTTTTTTTTTTATTTTTTTTTAGTGATAGTCATTCTGTTGGCACTATGTCCTCTGAGGAACTAGGACAACCGATATAGCAAATGCAATATAATAAAAAATTGTTGGCTGATTTTCACATAATTTTTAAGAATAATAATCAATAGTTATTTCCTTATAAGCACCAGGGGCGTCGGTTTAGGGGATACTAGTATGCTGAGCGTTCTCCTTATTTTTGTGTGTTTAATTGCTTTATATATATATTTATTTTTTTTTTCCCTAACAGCTTTAAAGGAGAACAATTATAGTATGCAATCACTTGCAGCGATTTTTTTTCGCAGATCATACTTTTGAGCAGCTGTAATAAGCCTAACTAGCAAACAAAAGATATACAAGTCAATCTGTTCTGTTCGAAAACAGCAGCATACGCTGAGACGAGTCAGCATTTCACTGCCTGTATGTGATATGGCTAGCAGGACCTCCCCGCAAACCCCTGCCTACCCTTTAGCTTCTGCAAAGCCCTCACATACCATATGCTAGCACTCAGCCTTGTTCCCTGGCGTGTTTCTGTATCCGGAGTGCTGTTGAGTTAATGTCAATTGTGTTTCTTTGTAAATAAAATTGTAGTACGTGTTCTGCAGTAACTGATTAATATAAATGCTTGCCATAATAAAATACAACTCGCCATTGCAAATATACAAAACCTAAGTATGCAAGGCTTTCATTGAAGTATGTGTGCAAAATAGTATCTAGTTGAATAGAAATGTAAGTTTTAGTGTCTCAAAAGTCTAGATTGAAAGTGCTGACATATGAAATCATTGACTGCAAGTTCTTCGAATGAAATCCAGGTTTGAAGATTTTCCATAGCTGGAGTTTGTAGAATTATTGAATAAAAAAAAAATCATGGAACATAACGAATTTTCTCAGACGAAAATTTCCAAACTAGTAAATCGCCCTCCGTGTTGTAATGGTTACCATGCTAGCTTCATATACCCAAGGTCGCAGGTTCAAACCCGGCGGAGGACGATGGATTTTTTCAGGTGTAAAAATCCTTAGCATGGCTTCCTTCGGAAGGGAAGTAAAGCCGTTGGTCTCGTGTCGTAGATTTATGGCACGTAAAAGAACCTCAAGCCTGATAAGAGAGGCCTCTGAGCAAAATTAAGCGGTCTTTCACGCCCAGCATAGAATGGGACGCTGAGAACCATAGCAGTTAAAGAGCGTCCATAAATAACACGCCATTTCCATTTTTCCAAACTAATAAAGCAGTTTCCTAGTTATTTTAATTCAGATCAGCTTGAAAATTAGCTCTTTAATATTTACGCAGATGATCAAAAGCATCTATCACCACAAAATGTACTGAAGTATTTGGTTATAAATGCTCAGTGTATGAGGGGGTGACTAAGCTATTGCGTTTAGTTGTGACATATCCTGCTACAACAACAAGTAGTGAGAGATCAATGGGTACACTCATGAGAATTAAAACATACTTAAGAAACTGAAAGACCAATCACCGTTTATGCAGAGTAAGCATTTTAGCTGTAGAAAAAAAGCTGTTGGGAGAACTGTATTCTGATGTTGCTTTTATTGAGAAGGTAATTGACACGTTCGCAACAAAGAAGAACTGACAGATGTATTTGGTGTATGTCAATTTAGGTGAGTGTTATTGTTTTCAATATAACCATTATATTAACATTGTTATTTGTTGTTTTCATTGTCATTCTCAAACCTAGTTTATTGGCGCAATATTCAATAATATGTGCAACTGCCCACTCCATCTTTTATTTCCAGCAGTAGGGCATTTAAACTATAGTATTCCCATTTTGTTATTTCACGTCCTGCCATTGATAAGAGAAATAAGGGAATATATTAGACTAATGTGATAGTCAAATCTAATAAAAGTTGGTCACTAAGTGATGACTTTGAAGTTTCATTCTCTTTGCATGGTCAGGAGTAAAAAAATAAACAAGTGACGACTTCCCATTTAAGAAAAGCATTATTGGAAAGGTTAAACCAATTATGAGGAACAACTCTGAAAAAATTACTCTAAAAATGAACTGTCATAAATTGCATTTTTGATGAGACCTACATTTTCTTGTAGTATAAATTTTTATCTATATCTTATGGTTTATCAGTTTTGCTGAAGTCCTCCAGAATAAAGAAAGCTTCAGAGGCTATTTCTAGAAAATTCAAGATAAACATTTTATTGGCCTCTAAATTTCTTTAATATATGGCATTTAATCCAAATCGTAAGAGCCATTTTTGAGAAAATAAATTTCAAAAATATTCCATATAAACAGTTATTTGGGATGGATAGAGAATTTTCCTAAAAACCTTTGCAAAATATGTTTAAAATACTGTAAACTCAAATACTAATTTTGGTATTTAACCGACTTTTGTTTATAGTTGTGCTGTTCACAGATATACACACGGATCTTATTCTAAAAATGCTTTTTCTGGGATTCATGTGTCCTCAAAACTGAATGTTTGATAAAATATTGCCATTGAGTTTATGGATTAAATGCAATACCTTCTCTGCCTATTATGTACATTATGTGCGATAGAGAAATTAAAATATGAAGGTTGAAAATTAATCAAATTTTAAACAAAAATGTTAAGTGGTATACTACAGGAATATACCTACTCGACTATATCACAAGTGATTCTACTAATGAAAATCTTTCATTCCTTTAATTTGCTTGGGTAATCTGCAATATTGTTTAAAATGAAATAAAAATTTCAAAATAAAAATAAGTTTGAAGTTTGTGTTGATTTTGTGAAAAAGAAAGTAAGTTTTATTTATGGAGCTCTTTAATGCTACAGTTCTGAGCATTCCATTTAGACATGAAAGACCTTAATTTTGTTCAGAGGCTTCTTTATCAGTTTTGAGATTCTTTTACATGCTGTAAATCTGACACGGGACCAATGTCTTTACTTCCCTTACAAAAGAAGCTATGCTAAGAATTTTTACACCCAAAAAAATCTATGGCCCCTGCCGGATTTGAACCCGTGATCTTGGGAACTAGATACTAGCATGTTATCCGAAACCACAGAGGACTATTGACATTGCAGTTTTTTTTAAATGTTGGAAACTTCAACTGTAAAAATATTCTTGACCCTTCACCCAGATCAAAATTCTAGATATGCCACTGATGGGTGGTAGGAGGGAAATGAAATACCTCCTGTGAAGCAATGTCAAGCAGCAGCAACATTAGTATCGACTGGAGGCATAGAACAAATGAGGCACAACCTCAGGTGGTATTGAATATGTCGACTTGATACGCACTATTCTAGTGGTGAAATAGGAGGACTATGCTCTCAGGGGTAGCTGTCAGCTTGCTGTTGACAAATCAGACAGTTCCTGATAGCAAGGCTTCGAGGACAAACCAGATTGGTGGATAATGGAATATGGAGTGTTAGCCACACAGCCTAGAGGTAACTGTGGGAAAAATTAAAAGGGAAATATTTCGGTAAGTTTAAATTTTATTAAAACTCCTCAGCTATCAGCAGAGTTACAAGCAGAGATTGAAAATTTAATGTAACCAAAGTAATTGCAAAGTTAATACAAAATGACAGCAAATAACAGTGTATTTGTATCATTGTTAATAAATTAGAGGAATGGAATTTTTTCTTTACTAAAATTTCCTATTCATTAGTTTGCTATTGACCAGATATAAGTAGGTCCACGTCCTCATTAAAAAACCTAACACAAAAAAGCCAACACAGATGGGAAGTGACTATCATGGACTAAGGTGGACTACATGGATTTTGTGGAAGGAGTCAAAATAGCAGATATTCATAAATGTTTAACTGTGATTTGTGGCTAAGAAGCTACTGCAGAGAAGACCATTTACAACTGGATCACTGGGTTTGCCAGTGGAAGGGAATCGTCAGTACTCACTGGTCATCTGTCAACCTTGTGATCTCCAAGGAACATTAAGATTGTATCTGAATTGATTATGGTGGATAGGCCTTTGATGAATTGGAATTGTAGGCAGTGCTCAGCTGCACACCATTTTCCATGACAATTTGTATAAGAGAAAAGTCTGTCATAAATATTGGAAATGAACAATGATGATCCAGATTTTTTTTGAGAAACCAGTGACTACCATATGCCTGAGAAGAAAATTCAATCCAAGCAATGGAAACATCCTGGGAGTCTATGCCCAAGAAATTTCCTGCTGCTGCTCCATCTGCAGGTAAGGAGATAATCTCAGCCTTTTGGGACACTTGTGGCATGGGCTCGCTTCCACAAGGAGCAACTGTCAACAAGCAGAGTGCACTGAAACACCCTTATGTGACTTAGATGCAGGATTCAGCAATGGCAAAAGGGAAAGTGGTTGAAAGGGATGCTCCTTTTGACCACTTGAGTGCATGACAATGCGTAGCTACACACCAGCAATGCGATGACTGCAAAGTTAACATCACTGGGGTTTGTTGTTGTGCTACACCCACCATATTCACGGGATCTCACTTATCTGATTATGCTCTATTCTACAGCATGAAGGGAAAAGGTTTGGCAACAAAAAGGAATTGCAGGCAGCTGACCACAAATGGATGCATAGTACCCCCAAACAATGTTCCATGATGCAATAATGAAGTTGCCAGGAAGGTGGCAACGATGTATTCCTGTCAGTGGAGAGTATCATTAATAAATAAGGTACAAAAAAACTACTATTGTAAATCATTTCAGAACATCCCTCAAATATGCCAACTTCAGACCATAATGATGCAGAAGTTGATAAAATATATGAAGGCATAGGTAGTATAGTGCACCAAGAAGGAAGAGATAAACTGAATGCCACAATTATGAGAGAAAGAGATGAGAATAAGATTGTGGGTGCTTATGGACTAGGGAAGCAAAATTACAGATGACATAGGCTCATTAACTTTGTCAGCAAAATAAATTGGTAATAACTTGATTCAAGAAGAGAAAAATTAAGTTGTACACCTGGAAAAACCTTGAAGATATTATTAATAGGTACCAGATTGACTTCATACTCATAAAACAGAGATTTTGAGGCAGTGTGAAAGATGTGAAGACACTTCCAAATGTAGACATCAACTCAGACCACAATCTCCTTGTAGTAGGCTTACAGATAAGGCTGAAGAGTATTATACAGATAAAATAAATCCAAGATGGAACTTTAAAAATTATGAAATGACGAGGAATCTGTTAAAGAATAATTGTAGATACAGTTTTTTTTAAATAGAAAACGTCGACAAAATTTATGAGAGTAAGTGGGAAACTGTATAAAGTTCTGCACAATTGCAAAAGTGAACAAAATTACTAGGAAACCGTGGGTAACACAGGAGATGTTAAATAAAAATAAAAATGGTGTTCTATTTATGGATGCTGTTTAACTACTGTGATTCTTGGCGTCACATCCTATACTGGGCATGAAAGATCACTTAATTTTGCTCAGAGGCTCTTTGTCAATCTTGAGGTCTTTTACATGCTGTAAATTTACCAACAGCTTTACTTCCTATCCAAAGAAAGCCATACTAAGGTTTTTTACTCTCGAAAAAATATATTATTCTCCACCAGGTTTGAAAATGTGACCTTGAGTATATTAAGCTATAATGAAATAAGAGAGACAAAGCAAAAGGAAAAAAAATCTGATGTGTTCCATTTCAGTTTCTCTAGCTATTTCATATACTAACTAGTTTTACAAAGCATTATTCTTTGACAGATGACCAGTGAGTACTGACTTGTGATCTCCAAGGAACATTAAGATTATATCTGAATTGATTCTTTTATCTACATCATGCTAATCAAGATTAAGGCCTAGCCACCATAATCAGCAGAAATTGTTTTACTATTTGCTTCCTTTTAAATAGAAGGGAAATAAGGAAATATACTAGGCTAAAGCAGTAGTCAAATCTTTTTAAAGCTGGTCACTATGTGAAATAATTGAGGTTTGCTTCACTTTGAATGACCAACATTAAAACAAGAGAGATGAAATGAAAGTTGACTTCCTTAAATTGTGGTCTGACCACTCTGCCACTTCGCAGCCTACAAGAAGTAAAGTCGTGTGAGTGTAACACATTAAATTTTTGTTTTAGAAGCTTCATTTTATGGTAGTAAATTTTGTCAAAGTAACTTTTGTCTTTCTTCAGTTTGTATAATAATTACAAATGCACTTTAATTGATATAAGCATAACTTCCTTTTTAACAAAGGAGTCAATAGCATTCTTGTTATAATACCCAAGTAATTTAAAAGTGTTTTTTATGTACCAGCAATAATAAAGTTTGTTTTGGCAGTTGAAACACACATAGGTACTTATTTATTGTACTTGCTAATAAAGCATGTTTGTCCATTGCTTCAGTTTGAATAGAATATCCCCTTACCTCCATAACCTTGTGCAAGTCACCACCCTTTTTTGCTTCATGAGTATAATATTCAAGTTGTTTGTTGAGAGAAGCTACAGTTTTTTCTAGATGCTCTCTCTGGTTCATGAATTCATTTTGCACTTCAAGATCTTGAGTGTAGCTTTTAAGAAAATCAGGATCTTCACTGTACTTATGATACAACTCCTGAAACAATATGTTTTATTATAATTTCAAAAATATATACAGCAGACTCGCAATTAACTGAGTCCTGATTAACCAAGGCTCCAGGTTAGCTGAGGGAGCTGCTGGAAAATAAATATACATATTTTTGTATCAAGCAGAGTTAGGCAGTGTGCGCCAATGAAGCTAGCTCTTTAAGGAGCTATCAGTGGAGATGTCAATTAAAGAAGTGAAGACATCCTTGACTGTTGGAATCAAGATGAACAATTAATGGAGCTGACTGATCACTTCACTTCCAAGAGAGGCAAGAGGTCAGCCAAAAAAAATTATGAAATACTTTTTCAAAAGATAAACCCTTATCATTTAATATTGCAATCTATTTATATTTTATTTAAACTGTATGAAGTATTTAATGTACATTTTAAGGAATTATGTTGTAATGAACAAGAGCTATTGCGTTTTGTTTTTCATCATTTGCAATCTGTTAGCACATTACATTCATATTATCCAAGTTTATCTGAATCTAAAGTAGCAATAGTCTATTTAACGCAAACAGGGATCTACTATAAATCGATTTGAATAGTTTTGAATAAGCATAGACTCTCCAAAGAATTTGAAGTTTTGAACAAGCAAAATGGCTCTATTTGGGAAAAGATGTTCATTAAAATCAATGTAGTTCTTCCATTCTGAAATCAGTTGAGAATATAGATGAGAGTTGTTCTTACTTGTCTCACTTTAAGGTTGACAGCTAAAATCTTAAACATTTTAGAACATTTTCATAAATCAAACAGTGATGTATCTAAGTATATGGTGCATACCTCTAGCTGCAGTTGCCAAACTTATTTAAACCTTATTTATATAGATATAAAAAAATTAGATTTAACCATGGGTATACAAACAATTTTTTATATATAATACTTGGTTTTACAAATCTGAAGAACAATGGTATCAAATTTGGAGATGTTAATTATTTGCATTAGATTTGTATTTGTCTAAAAAGTAAGACACTCACTTAGTGTTACAATAAAATTAATAGGATTAAAATAAATGTTATTTTGGTATGTATTATAATATGTAAACCCTATCTTTCCAATTGCAAATAGGCAAAGAAATCAACAACTACAAGTGTTAATTTGTCATACTCTTTATTTCCTTTTAACAATAAAGCCAAACTATCAATACTCCATTGGTCACTGTGCATCCAGAAAACACCAGCGTCTTTATCCCACACTGCTTTCCGGTGTTTAAATCTGAAAGACTACTGCTTTTAGTACCTTCCTGCCTGACAGTATATTGTCTCTAGATAAGCCATCATTAATGATGTTACATATGTTGAGAAATTCAGCATTGGCATTCATTGTAGGCCATATTACATGTGCAAGATGTATAATCTAAGCAATCCAAACAATTTAGAATTAGCTCTCTGTTAACTTTTAGATGATGATGAAAACAAAGGCCAATTGGATGAAGAAACAGGTGGCAGCTGGAGTGGACACTGGATAAGATGTGTGCAAGCTACATGGCCAGAAATGCTGGACGTTGGCCATTGTTTTCTTTTTCTTCCTTTCAGTTTTTCTCTTTTCTTTCTTTCTGTTTACCCTCCTTGTATGTAGAACTTACATCCCCCAGGACTTACAAACCAGCATCTGGGGCCAGATGCCTGTTGCTGAATAGTGGTTCTGGATCAGAGACAAGCCAGGGTGCGTGATCAGGTCAATGCCTGGTATGAAAGTGATTGATTTGAAATGATGGTGAAATGGATGAAAGGAAAGATGATTATAGAGCAGTTGGTGGAATGAATGGTGAGGAAAACTGAGAATACAGAGCAAACCCAATCAGATGCCATTCATCCGCTACAAATCCCACATGTGGCCCCCTAGGATAGAACCTGGACCACCTAGGTGATAGGCAAATGTTTAACTCTCAGCCATGGCACTACCATACTAAATATAGCTGTCATAAATGCTCAAGTAGTAGCAGTTAGACATGGATTAGAGGTGAACAATTGCAAAGATTGTTTCTTAGAACTTTGTCTGACCAACTAGTATCCAAAGAGCTTTTATGCAGAAGTACTAATTCAGTAGGACTGCATAGAGAAATGCAGTTGAAGTTCCAAAAATAATTACTTGAATCTCAAGATGCACAGTAAGAACCATGAGGGGAGCCTATATCCTACTCTTTCTGGGTGGAAACACTATGACATATGCAAGCTTGCTAAGCCAAATAGGATTCACAGAATGACTAAACATGGTTGCAAGAAACATAAAAATTAATTTTTCTTGGAACATGGAAGAATGAGATGGCATGAGTGTTTTGCTAGTTTGGAATTGGAGAAATAGAACAGATTAATAAAACAGAATGAGAAAAAAGATGTTATTACTAAAATTGCATGCATTATATTTTGATTTAATTAGATGTGTTTATTCCTTTCATTAAATATTTTAACAAATCTGCTGCTTTTTCTGTTAATATTTAGATCTGCTTAGACTAGTATAATTATATTACTAGGATTAAAAATAAGTTATCCAAACTATCAACTATAATTCTAATGAGAATTAAAATAAAAAAGATAGAGATGAATCCTATTATAAATATAATGAAATACAATCATATAAAACAGCAGTTAGTGAAAAGGTCATTGGTACCTTCCAGGTGTCGTGCATCGACCATGTCGACATTAAATAGACCAGTGTAGGATTAAGCATTCTTGAGTCATAAAACTTTTAAGTTGTTTTTGATCAGATTTAATTTAAAAATTATGTTTCAACTTTGGCCACTATAACAGGAACAGTGGAGTGCATAGCCAAGTATATACCAGCTGGAAGCTGAAAAGTGTAAATATTTGAGGACAATGTGATGATCCAGTATTTGCATTTTTTTTCACTATTTTCTAAAAGTATGTTCATGAGAAAATCTTTGCTATATTTTTAGGATGGCTATTATTCCCTATCTCAGATGTCCTGTGATTATTTACATAACAGGTTGACCCTCCTCTGCCCTCTATCCTGCCTGACTATAGATGATAAGAAGTGAGGGAAGAAAATTGATTGCTCAGATAAAACTTCAACTTACTTAACCATACATTTTATATGGTCGACTGTAGTTTCTTTAAAGTTGGATTTTTTTAAAATAATTTTATTTTCTTCAAACACATACACACAACACATTCAATCTCTCTTACATACTTCCAGACTCTGTGGGGGATAGGGAATGATTCTATTAAAGAAAAATTCCCCGCTAAAGCTGGGAATCAGACCTGGGACCCCCGGGTAAGAGATCAGATTGCTGATCACTTGACCATGTAGGTAGCTACCACATTTTCACTTTCATACTACATATTGATTAGGATTCACAAGCATTCAGAGTTCAACTTTTAAATATTGAAGACAATCACATAGTATAAGATTTGAAGCTTTCACGGCGATGATTATTGATTAGAGCTTCTCGGATCACCAGGCATGTAATGATAAAAATCACTCGAGCTTTTGGCCTTCTTTCCACGACCAAAAGCTCAAGCAATTTTATCAACATCACATGGTTGGCAACCTGAGAAGCTCTAATTAACAATGACATAATATTTTACACAAACACATAACTCAAATCAACATGTAAGCATTTGTGCTTCATTTCTTTAAACTACAAAATTACCCTCAATGCTCTTACAAAGGTGAAAAATTAAAATTAAACTTCAACAATTAAGAAGCCTTCAAATCGGGAATTAAAAGAACTTGTGTCACAGATCCTTTGATACAATTTAATTAATTTACAATGCTGATAATTTAGAAATCACTGATGAATACAAACCCTTGTAGCATTAATAGATTCTCCAGTTGTGGCGTAAATTAAATGAAATCTGATAATTCAGCATATGTAAGGCCACTGATTGTGTAAAGGAAAGTTTGCAACTTAATCAGTGCCTCATTTCCTCACTGTGAGTCATGTGAGTGCAGATCAGTGATGTGCAAGTGTTACTAAACACAGAAGCTGACCATTGTGTGTTGTGGATATATAAACACAGGAGAAACATAACACTTTAGACCCTGAAATTTGTGCAACATTACTAGTTGCCAGAAAAAATGAGATACACTTATGTATTATACTCATTGTTCTCTACTAATTTGTTCTCAAATTATTTACCTTCCACTCTGTATATATTACATATAGGCAGAAGTTGCTATATTCAATCAATAGATTAGCAAGCTGTTTCACATCAATTTTGTTTTTAATCTCAGGAGTAACTTCTTGCTGATAGTATTTGAGGTCTAAATAATTGTGTTAAGTCATCAGAAAAGGTTTCTGCAGAATGTTAATTTTTTCAAGTTGATCATTAGCAGTAGAAGAAGCCAAAAGAACTGTTGAATTACCGTGTGTGTGTGGGGGGGTGCGTGTGCGCGTGCATGCGTGGGTGGGTGCGTGCGTGCGCGTACTGATTGCAACCTTTTGAATCAGCATATAATATCAAACATGGAATAATTTGAAGCTAGAGCCACAGTGCATGCATATTGTAGTCATATTTCTTGCTTACCTGTCTGCCAAGTGTGTGAATATAGGCTCTGATGATGCTTGGGTGCAGTATGCATCCTCATTCAACAACATCCTCATTCTGCTAGTATATTATTTGATTTTTCAAAAAGAATTCTATCTTGCAATTGCAGCAATAATAGGGAATATTTTTTATTAAATATTCAATTAATGCATAATTTACTATGGATTCTTTCTAACATAGGATTATTTTGGCACAGGAACCCCACCTTACTTCAAGTGATTTAATATTGTCAATTGCATTAAAGCATTAATTTTCTCTAACTGTAGAAGATAACAAAACAAATCACTTTATATGTTTAAAGCAAACTGTTTGTAAAATACTTAAGAATATCTTTACATTTTCCAAGAATTAAATGATAAAACTGTAAACTAATGATTTGAACATGTCCATATTCCACTATAAGCAAGTGCTCACTCTCTTGACAAAATTATGGAAGGTGCCATTTTTTACTTAATTTAATATTAAATACACAACATTCTAAATTCATTCCAATGAATAAAAATTTTTTTTAAACAAAAAAAAAACTTTTTCAAGCTTTGCGGATGTGATAGTCATCTTCTGGAGTATGAATTTCAGATTTTCAAGGTATCTAGCAAAGTCTTAAGTTTTCAGGTCCAGAGACACAAAAATCAGGTGGTGTCAAATCTGAGGATATCAGAGGCCATTCATCATCATCATCATCATCATCATCATCATCATCATATCATCATCATCATCAATTGCTTTCACTCCTTTAGGCGCATAGGGCATTCATGAAGCATCACCATCTTACTCTGTTGCTTCCCACCTCTTTCATTTTATACAGATCTCTGCCAGGAATGCTCTGGTTTCCCTCTTTTATGTATGCCCTGTGAGCTCCAATAAAGTGCCTATTTTTCTATGGCATTCCTTAAGGTGTAGTCTATCCAGTTCCATTTCCTTCTTTTTATCTGATATTTGACTTGTTCTTCCAATGTTCTTGCTCATAATTCTTCATTTGTGATCACCTCTGACCAATGTATATTCAAAATATTTCTCAAGCATTAGTTTATAATCGCCTGCAGTGCCATAAGTAGTAAAAGTGGGTGTTAAACACTATAAAAAAAAATCAGTTTATAAACATTTGTAGCCTGTCTGTTATATATTTTGTGAGCTTCCATGTTTCTGAACCATATAGTCAGACAGTTTTTACATTACTTCTAAAATTTTTTAGTTTGGTTGTTGTTATGTTTTTATTTCTCCAAATTGGGTAAAGTTGTACCTACACTCTATTTGCCTTCCTTATCCTTTGCTTCACATCTTCTTCCAGCCCCTCCAATACTTGCCACCACACTACCCAAATATGAAAACTCTTTCATTTCTTCCAAATCTACGTTGTTTGCCTTTATAGGGTCGTATCATACTTTGTAATCTTATTATTTTCCTCTTTTGTTTATATTGTTAGTCCAAAGGTTTTTACTTCTTTTATTAAATCCTCTAATTTTGTTTTTGCATCCTTGTACGTTTGTGATATTAGGCACACATTGTCTGCAAGATCTAGATCTTGTTTGTAATAGACCCTATTGTATGCCTCTTCTCTTCTCTTCTATTGTTTTCCTCATTATAGCATCCATATGATAATAAATATGAGTGGGGACAGTACTGTCTTGTTCCAGATTTTGTTTCAAAGAGTTACCTGTATTCATACATTACCTGTGCTATAAAATTTTTGTATTATTATTTTACCTGGTATAACATCTTGTTTCAATAATTCTGATTTGTTCTTCTTTTTACAGTACCAAAGGCTTTTTCAAAATCTATAAAAAGGCATACAGCCCAGTACTCCATTCTATCCTTTGATTATGATTCTCAAGGTACAAACTTGGTCTGTACAAGATCTATCTGACTGGAAGCCTGTTTGTTCTTTCCTAAGTCTTTTCTCTATCGGTTATTTAATTCTATTAAGTAATTAACTACCCTCAAAAGTATTTTAGTTGGCACTGACAAAAGCATTATTCCTCTCCAATTGTTACAATTTATTAAATCTTTTTTTGATATTTTAATTACAAGCCTCTTTTTCCAGTCTTCCAGTATTCTTTCTTTCTCCCATACTTATTTAAATATTCTAAATAACATTTCTGCCATTGTCTTAATATCTGCATTCATATTTTCTGGTGATATTCTTTCAAACCCTGCTATTTTTCCATTTTGTTGTTGTTGTTTCAATGCTCTTAATATTTCTTCTCATGTTCGTTTCCTATTTGAGATTAAACTCATATGTTTTCTTCAGCTTCATCATCATTTCCATTTTCTCCATTTCCTCTTTCTTTTCATCCTGCCCTATAGTATTTCCTTCTCCATTGTTTGTTTTTAATTTTGTTTAATGCGTCTTGAAAGTGTTGCTTTCATCTTTGCATTTTTACTTCTTTATTTATTATCATGTTGCCTTCTTTATCACTCACCAGTAGATTTTCGGTCATTTTACTTTTAGCTATTATGTGTATTGTCTGGTAGTTGCTTCAGATTACCTTTTCTTGCTGCTTCTTATGCTATTTTTGCTTGCTCATCTATCCATTCCCATTTATCGCTTCTAGCACTATTCTTTACCTGTTTATTTAATTCATTATACTCATTTTGCTTCTTAGTCTTCAGTGTTCTAGTTTTTGCATTAATTCTTGTTTCTTTTCTTTCCCAGAGTCAATCAATCCCCATGTATTCTTTGACATCCAATCCTTCTCTCTTGGTTCTCTATATCCCATAAGCTTTTCACTTTTCTCCATGAAAGCTGTTTTAATCTTTCCCCATTTCTCCTGTATATCAAACATTTCCTGATCTCTTTCCTGATTTATTTTCTGGTGGAATTTCATCTTTTATCCACCAGAAAATAGATCAGGAATATATCAAATTAAATGCACAAATTGTGAAAAGTTCTACATAGGACAAACAAAAAGAAGTTTAAAAATAAGATCCAAAGAACACTTTAGAAACCTAAAATTGAAACAAGAAGATAAATCGACAGTAGCATTTCACTTTTGAAAAGAAAACCATAACCTAGATCCAAATCCAAAATTGCTAAAAACCAGTCAGGACACACAGAACTCACAACCTGGGAAAACATCCTCATATGGAAAAACAAAGATCACCTAATAAACTTTGAAATCCCGCCAGTAGACAGTTTAGTTAAGAAGTTCATCATTTTGCCACCAGAGAAGAAAACACAAGCAAATGCAACCAGCAATGGCAATTGGACCCGTGAGGTTGAAAATGGAAGCATAGGCTTCCGAAACTACTCCCTCATAATAAGAATATAAGTGACATAGTGTTAAAAAACCAATTCAACAAATTAATATAACATGTTCATTTTCATTTATTTCTCCTAGTCCTTGCTGTCCCATTGTATGATTTAAACCTTTTTTGACCCCACTTTATTACTTATGTCTCCCATTTAGATAATTATATCCTTTTTATTTTGTGACATAATCCTTTGTAAGTTAGTGTAACATTCTTTATTGTTACATCTGAGGTCTCGTCTGAGTAGGTGCATAACTTTGTAGAGGTCTCAGTAGCAGCAGAACTTTGTATAACTCTGATATTCCTAATTTTGCATTTAAATCTTGTTGTACTTATCCTTTCTGATATTGGGTTCCATTCTATAAGACTTTTCTTTGCTTGTTGATTCACCAATATTCCTACCCCTTTGCTATGTTGATCTTCTTGTGATCTTCCATAAAAGATCAATGTATAATTATTCTTTGTTATTAATTTTTCCAAAAATATTCCATCTTGTTTTGCTTAGAGCTAGGTCTAAACTATGATTTCATTATTTTTTACTGGGTGATGAAGCCTACCTTTCTCTCCCATCATCCTCACATTCCAACATGCTATTGTGTCCTCCTTTCCAGCCCAAAGGTTGTCAATTTAAGTCCATCTGGCTATCTTTTGTGAATGTTTTTTTTAATAACAGATTTTTAAGGTGTGCTAGTTGTTGGCCTACAGCACCTGACTTTGGTGTGCCATCTACGCTTTCCATGCAAGCTAATTTTTTGTCAGGGTTTACTCCCTAAACCTTTGAAGATCCCTCTTCACAAGACAGTGATTGTCAACAGAGTTGTCTCCTCTTCCTCTGCCATTCTGATTCTCACTCCTCTTCCGCCTTTAAAACAGTTGGACACCTCTAGTTTTGGCCTGCCTGAGTATTTTATTTTCCCGGTACCATCCATATCTGGAGGGCATTCCCCTATCTGCTACTTGGGGAGACAGCCGATGTGAGACTAGTAACTCCACATGGGGAGGCCATTGATGGGTGCTGATAATTCTATTGATTACAACTTCATGTTTAGATTAATTTACATTTAAAATAATGTTCCACATTCTTGCAAAACACCATTTGTCAGTGTCTCTCGCTCTCTTACATACTTTTTCTGACTATAAGCAAGTAATGTAAACAAAATAGAGAAAATTCAATAGGTAGAAATATGATATATTCCTTATAACTTAAATGTTGCAGAGTAAAATATTTTTATGTGCCCTCAACTTAAAACATAAGCTAACTTGACTTTTAACTGTCTTGTTCAGGTTTTTTCAAGACAACTGTTGAAACTGTTCTTTGCAATATCAACTATACATTGATTGACATTGTATTCACATTCTTCCTAAGTGAAAACCCTCTGTTCTGAACTAAGATTTATAATGAAGTCTCACTGTTTAGAGTTCTTACTTAGTTAAAGGCATCCTGATGCAGGTATTGATAAAAAAATCTGCTGCAATATAGGAATCAAAAGGATAAGTTAACAGTTCCCCATTCCCTCCATTGGTACAGTTTTTCTCTGTTTGATTAACAGAGAGCTCTGTAACAGGACTTTGTTACACTTGGGAACTAGACAACTTCAACACAAGCCTACTCTACTTTTGCAATCTCTGAAGAGGTAAACTCACCTCAAAATAATGATGTAATTTAGAGCAGGGATGAACTAAGCAGGATCAGTTTAAAATGAAGACCCAATAGAAGAATAAAGAAAAGGATAGGATACATGATAAATTAAAAAAACTGTTGTTAGGTAATGCTATTAGTAATGCTGCATATCTCATATGACATATTCAATGTCCCTGAACATTGCTTGAAGTGATACCAAACAAACAACATTATAGAAATAACTAAGAGGTAAAATACATATACAGGATCTTGGAATCAACCAACCCCATACAGATAGTATCCATTATAATATAATTTTGACATAATTATCAAAAATGAAATAAACTATTCATTCATACATATCACTCAATTATAATGAACAGGCTCATTATATATGTTAGATTTAAACACAAAGGTAAAACTTTATGTATTGCCTTTATCCTGGATGGATATGATATCTCATAACCCATAAAAGTGAGTTTTAATGTTACTCATTATTACGTGACCTTCAGTTTGTGTAGCATGCTTCTATATTTTACCATGTAAGAGTGGGACACTTTTCTTGCAAAGTTACATGCATGGCTTATGAGAATCCTTTATTTCATCAATGATGATACTGTGAAATAAAAAATGTAAATGGAGTTTTATTTATGGAGCTCATTAACTGCTATGATTCTTGGCATCCCATTCTATACTGGGTGTGAAAGACCATTTAATTTTGCTCAGAGGCCTCTATCAGGCTTGAGGTTCTTTTACATGCCATAAATCTACGACACGGTACCAACGGCTTTACTTCCCTTCCGAAGGAAGCCATGCCAAGGATTTTTACACCATCATCCTCCACCCAGCGACCTTGGGTATATGAAGTTAGCATGGTAACCATTACACCACGGAGGACGACACAATACTGTGATATGAATTTTAACAACTTTAATGGCCATATAATAATCAAGATCTTATTTGGGGTAACTAATTAAATAAAGTGTACTAAATTATAAATATACCTTCACTTTTTCCTTCAGTTTAAGAGGTTGTTGTATAAATCCAGAAGTTTTATGTAAATCAGACTGTATTTTGTGAAGCAAGACTTGAAGTGCACGATTGTATACCACTTGGGCATCTTTTTCAACAGTAACTGCATGAAGCTTTTCCTTTGTGTCTTCCAATTTCAGTTGTTGTGCATTATTTATTTTTAGCATGTTTGTTAGCTCCTCTTCCATCTAAAAAGATTGAAGTTATGATAAAGTGCAGGAATGCCTTTTTTATACCTAACTTATAATACTACCAGTAAACTGCAAAAAGCAAGCAGAGTAGAAAGCTACTAATTCAATATTAGAGTAAAAGGAAATAAATCAGTTCATGAATATTAGGGAATATATTGTTTGAACCTTAATTACAGTAAAAGCATTGCTTAATCCATCTGTGATGAACTGAAACCCAGTCTAACTAAAATGCAGAGGAGGGGAAAGGAAGAAAAGTAAGAATGGATAAAAAAATACAAGGTGCTCAAATTCACTCTGGCAATGTTTTTTGGCTGAATACAGGACCTTGATATTGTAAGCTTTTAATCCTCACCCCTACCCTATATGTTAAGACATATTGTATTGTTATAACTAAGCCCCACATTTTTAGGTTCTGATCTATTTTTTTTCTGACCTCTTTTTCTACAAATGTCAGTTTATTCTAATATTTTAGGTATGAACAATATACTTCAAATTTACCTAATTTTATGTTAGAACCTAATAAGACCTATTTTTCATGCTAGAACATAAAGATACCTATTTAAGCAAATAGAGTAAATTTATTCATATAAAATAGCGAAAGGAAACTGTTCAAATGAGAAAAATGTTAAATAACTATCATTGTATGAAATCTTGCCTGATATTCCAAAGTAATACTTTAATAAACTGTAATATAAACATCCACCTTTGCTTTATATCAATTAATGCCATTAAAATTGTGAAATTAAAAATTGGAAGAATCAGCTCTCCCCATGACAGAAGCATTGCAAATCAATGAGGACATAAGAGAGAAAGTAGTCCCTGGACCAAGTGGAGAATCCATAAGAAGGAAGTGAGAAGCTGTTTTAGTGTGCAATCCAGATTGCAAGGTTATAAAAATAATTGGTCATGTTTTCTATGGGGAAACCATTGATTTGTAATCCTAAGAAAATAACCAAAATGAATTTCATACCTTTTACCTCATGAAAAGTGAATGCAGTTTCTCCCTTTTAAGCACATTTTAACGGAAGACAGAATCTTTCAAAATATTTCATTGTTCAGAATCATACTAGGAGTGAAGAATAAGTATTAAAAACTTTTGTTCCAAATAATTGTGTGTTTTCAGTGTCATGCTAAAGAAAAATAAACATATTGATAACTTTGAGCATGCAGAGGTTGAAGTTAAACTGTTTTTTAGTGTGATACTAAATGAGTATATTTAGAACTTTTGTGCAAGTTATGCTTGAAATTAAGATATGTTTTTCAGTACCATACTAATCGTAGGTGCATTGAAACTATTCAAATATTAAAATTAAGTTAATTTAACTTTTTACAATTTCAAGTGTTTTAAACATAGTAGAATGCCCAGCATCTATACAAAGATATGCATATTCCAAAAATCATATAAATTTCTAAATTGAACTTATATGATCCTGAAAATCCTAATATACTAACAGATAAAACCTAATTTTAACTTTTCGGAGGTTTGGCATACAACAATGGTTAACTACTTGCACACACATTCAATATGGAGGCCCAAGGATGGCTGGTCGTTAAGGTCTATGGAACTGTAGCCTGTCAATTAATTTTTCACAGATATGATGTAAAATAGTGTAATAATAATAATAATAACTATTATTATTATTATTTATTATTCTCGATATATAGTGGCTTCCGTCAATATCTGCAGTCAACATCACTTACTAATATCTGAAACTATGCAACCCTACTGCTCAGAACTTAGTTCTCACATGGGAGAATTTATTTACTGTGCATGTGCATCTACATCCTCTCTCTTACACATGGAGATATTATCAGACCAAGGACTGACAAACATACAGCCTGATAAACAACACAACATAGCAAGGACTTCATTCTGTGATCTGGAGGTTAGCATGCCAAATTGAGAGGTTGCAGTTTCAATTCCTGCTGGAGAACAGAATTTTTTCTTTAAACAGCATTATTCCCCATTCTCCTTGGAGTCTGGAAGTATGGGTGACAGTGTAAATGTGTATACAAATATAATTTTATAAAGAATCCCAATGTAAAAAAAAATTGAACAAATTGAAAGGTTAAAGGACAGTAAATGAGAGAAATTATTATTGATAAGCAATTGTTCCAAAGGCAAAGCCTCAGATAACACCCAGATATTAAAAAAAGGCATATTGAGTAAGAAAAAAATCAACAAGGGATCCATTCTGCTATCCTTCTGAAGATTCAGAAGTAATAACGGATGATTTAACAGCAGATGTGTTGATGTAAAAGATTGTCAAAATAACAATGCTGAAAATACTAGAATGCTTTATTATTACCACTCTACTTATTTATTCTCTGGAACCTAATAGGCTGCATTGTAATATTTTGGAGTAGCATAGAAGAGAAAAATCTTATGAGTAAAATTCATATGACTTTCTCTACCAAAATCCTTAAAAACTTTCCTACTAAATACAATAAAAGAATGATGTCTTTCTTAAATTGCTGTTGTCCATTGAGAGGAAATTGATTTTAACAGAAGGGTGTTAAACAAATTTTCCAAGCTTAAAGATCGCACTGGATTTCATTTTTCATCAGTAATTAGATAAGATTTAATTATTTCAACAACTTGTTTTTATGTTGCATGTTGTAGCACACAATCTATTTTAACCATGGGCCACCAGTGTGGAGGCCCATTATCATTTTACTGCTGGTGTTGGTTATTGTGATTTATTGTGTTTAAGATGACAATGAAAAGAAAGTGTGCTATAATAAACATTCAACTTGAAGCTGTTAGTAAAAAAATGACAGTGGAGAAGGATTCATATCATTAGAGCTAAGAAAGATTATAAATTCATAATCAAATCTAAACAGGAAATATTAATTACAGCACTATAAATAACAAAAAAAGAACCTGTGTTAAGGCTGTCTTTGTTTTATGGAGCAAAGCAGTGAGTCAACACCAACAGATATGATATCAGATATTATAGCTGCTCACAAGAAAAAAATTCAGAAAAATAATGACAAGATTTTTATGAAATAGTCTTTGGATATATCAAAATGCACATTTTAATATGAATTAATATGGTGAGCAATAGTTTTTATTTTACATGCCGTTGGAATACAATTATCATCTTCCTTTTGCAGTCTAAAATAATTGTTACCATCAAATATCCGAAAAAATGCATTATCCAAAATGGCTCTGCCCCCTTTATTCAGTTAAGCAAGGCTCTGCAGTATTTTATTGTGGAATTTGCATTTAATACAACTGTTATACTACTGCAAAAAATCAGGTGAATTGGGTGATAACATTAGAAACTTATAACATTTTAATATACTCACATCTGTAATCTGTTCTTTTTTCTCCATGATTTCCTTATCTTTAGGTTCAATCATGTTCTTCAGCTCTGTTATCTTAAAATTCAGCACAAATTTATACTTTTCTAACTCCTGAATTTTCCTTGTCATGTCAAAGATTCTTTTTTCCTGCAATTAATGTAAAAACGATGATAAAAATATGATAAATCTAATGATTTGGATATAAAAATATTGGAAAAACTTATTGATAGCTTTTTAGAGTTTTTATCAAACTTAAAGATTAGATATTCTGATTAATCTTACTCTGCTTTGTAAATAATTAAAATGGAACAGTCCTTCAAATTAAGTATTCTTGCTCTATGGTGAATTTTGCTTGTGTTTGTGCTACCTTAAAATACAGAATCATTTTCTAAGACAATTTTGTAAACAGCAAAAATAGTTTCACTGCAGAAAAAAACAGTGAGAGTTATATCCAGAGCTTGTTGCAGAGATTTGCTTATGGAAATTTAAATTAATATGTAAAATATTTTCTCATAGCAATTTGTATCAAAAATTGAAAATAAATTTATTATACATTTATAAATTTGCAACTTCAATACTTTATAGAATGGATATCTACCAAAACAAACAATAAACTTAACTTGCAATCAAAAAGGAGCTTATTAGTTTATCGAAATATTCAGTTCCTAACTAGGCACTCAGGTTCTGTTAGACAAACAGAAAATGTGCTTGCCTTTTTTCCAAAAAAATCTCAGAAAAGATTTACAATTATGTATAGGAGTTCTGTGGTAATAATGAGACTACTGATATTTAAGTTCAGAAATTATTTACCTGGTTACAGCTTATGTTGATCATTTTGATACTTCCCCACTCCTTAAATAACAGCACTGACAAGCTCACTTGCATAATAGTACAGGTAGGGGTAAGTGTTGCACCTGTTGTGATATGATGTGGTCTCTTACTACCCACTTCTCCTCTCTTGTGTATATGGAGTCATCATGATGATTCAGACAAGCTGTATATTTAATGATGTGCTCATGCTGAATGATTTACATAGAAAGTATCTGTATGATAGATATCATTTAAGTCATTCTGCATTTCTGTATTTGTTCCATTTGTATATACTCCTGCTTTAACTTCTATGGTTAATTTTAAGGGGTTTGAGTCAGTCTGAGACTCAGTTGATTAAGAACCAGTCTTTAGATCCCAAGGTTGTGCGTTCAAACCTGTCTCAGACTGATGGTTGTTGTGTCTGCTTAAAATCAATCGCCCCATGTCAGTAGATTTGCTGGCATGTAAAAGAACTGTGGGATGAAATTCTACTATACTAGCAATGCTAATATGATCCTGGCAGCTTTGTTAACCAAACAATTATATAATATTTTGAGGGCTTTGACTAGGTAGGTAACTGACAATGTAGTATAGGTAATTCAATGAGCTTAGGTTATCTGCATTGATTCTTAATATGTTTGCTAGTAAACACAATAACTACTTCATTCAGATTTTCACTCTCTGTAGAGGATAGGGAATAATTCTGGTTAATGAAAAATTACAGTCCAGTTGGGAATTGAACCCAGAATGCTCCTCTTGACCAGAGCAGTCTTATTAAGTACTGTTAAAACTCTTGGGATACTTTGTTGTACTCTTGACTCATCATTTTTTGGATTATTAAGTCTTAAAATGCTTTGAGAATGAACAAAATAACATTTTAACCCACTTAGGTAGCGTGTCTCCCTCACATTAAACAGGTTGCGAGTTCAAATTTTGCTTAGGGTGGGTTACTCAGATAAGTTTTTTTTGGGGGTTTTCCTTTATCCTGAAAATACGAATGTCAAGTAACTTTAAGCTCCCCAAGATCATTTGAACATCATTTCATCAATTGCATTTATTGTCCAATACAACCATGTTAAAGGTGTTAAGTAAAAAAAAAAATGAAATTTAGATGTGATGATAGCACTTTTTTTCAAGTACCTCTCCTCATTCTATACAATGGCTCATTCTTTCAAACCACTTTTCAAATTTGAATGGTATTCCTTTTCTGGCGACAGTGCATATACATTCTTTGTAGGTAATTAAAATCATTGACCTACAATTTTTCTTTGATTTTGTTAAATAAATAATGTTACATGAGGCCAGATTTGTAGTTTAAAGGGGATAGGACAAATATTTGACTCCTAACTGCTGCAGAAATTGCTGCAGTGTGGGTAGAGGTATTGTTTTGGTGTAACAAAATTCCATGCAGACCAGTCTTAAGATGCTTTGTTCCCAGTTCATATAAGACTTGTGACAGCCATTTTATGGTGTGCTATCTGGCAGTAATATTCTTTTGTCCCTCAAGTGGAATTGTCACAATATGTCCGATAACTCAGAAGAATAAGCAGATCATCATCTTGCCAATACTTCTTACTCGCCTCACTTTTGTTGGAGGATCCTCTCCTGGGAAGACTCAGACTGATCACTATAACTTAATTTCTGGAACATAATAGCATAACAGGCTTTGCCACCATTACTATGTTAAATATTGTTTGGAACTTCCCTCATTAAATTTGTCTAACCTTTCCAGGCACCAATACACCTGTTTCTGTTCATTTGTGAGATGGTGGGAGACTCAACAACTCTAGAGCTTGCTGACATTTAAATTTTTCATTAAGGATGGTGTTTGCTACTGTTAATCCAGTAAGTAGGGCTACTTCATTCTGATAATATGTGCAAGAATGATCTTTATGCAACATGTGCTCTGCTTTCATAACATTTCCATTCAATGTTATACCCAAATGTTCTGTGCAGTCTTCATTTTTGAGGGAATCCGTTCCTCTCTTAAATTCTGCAAACCATGGATAAATTGTGAATTGCAAAGGAAAAAGTTCCTCAAATGTTCAGTGCAGTCTTTCAAGGTATTCTCTCTTCCTTAAATAGACTTTAAAAATCATAGAAAATCTTCAAAGGAAATGCCTTCACTTGAGATCCATCCAAGCTATGGTATGGCAAAACCTGCTTGCACATACACAGAAGCACTGTTGCTGCACATTGTTGGAGCAGACCCAGGCTTGGACATGTTACTATCTGAACTTCAATCTAAAGCAAAGAAGATTTGTTTTGACTTGCCACAACTTATGAGGTCCATTATCCAAACTCTCGGTTGACTTTTGTGTTAACCATTTATTAAATATTGCTCTGCATGTTCATTAGCTCATAGTGGAGGCTGTACTTCCATGGTACTTCCATTTTGAATGTTTGGTTTTGGTATTCTCTACAAAATTACTTCCCTTAATCTTTTGAGAATACAATTGGATCAGTTATGCAAAAAGGAACTAGCCCACAAATTTGATTTTTTTTAGTTAAAAACATTTTCTGATGTGGGAAACCTCCATTTACATAATGCAAAAAAGATCTAAGGCAAATGTTCAATATACAGGTTTATTTTTATCCTTGAAATAAGCCACATTTATTAATAGCTGACTTATAATGCACAAAATGGAACTAAGGTACATAGTTCCTTTTTGCAAATTCACAAGCTTTCAAAAACAGAAACCTTGGTAACTTAGTTCTTTTTTGCAAAACTTTTCTGCTGATTATTATACTTAATGTCTGGCAGCATTATTTTCAGTGTGGCACTACTGATTGACAATGACAATGTGTAACAGTTTAATCTGTCTCACTGTCACAACAGAGTTGATTGATTCAAGATATCAGAAAGAAGCAAAAGACTTGTTTCTTTAGCATTACAAAAGGGATTTCAATACAATGAAGGTAATAATATGACTTATTAAATTGATTAATATAATGATAAAGATTAATGAATTCACTTGGAAACTTCAACCAAAACGTTTTCCTCCATAATGAATATTCTAAAATTTAAGCATTTTAGGGGGCCAATAGTTGTATTATGTTTTCATGAATGTTCGTGTTTGATTTAATAATACTAACCAAGGTATTTATATGCATTATTATAAAATGATCAATATTAAGCTAATTTAAAATTAGGTATTAAACATACATGCAGCTTTAGTTACATAACAGAATGCATTAATTTTATTGTATAACATTAATCGATATGCTTCTACATAGCTATACATTGGCCTACATAACTATTTAAAATTATATTCTCTATTCAGATTGGGAATGTCAGCTACCTTCAGAGATACGTGGTGGTGTTAATACCAACTTGCTGGACTCTACTGGTGCTTCATAGGTTAATGGTGATGCATTTAAGGACTCAGCCTACAAGCCAAGTGATGATTCTACAGATGAAAATCAGGTTTGCATTTTATTTTCACAAACTTTTCCTGTTTGTTTGACATACTGAATGTAGCTGATTAAAATATGTAAGTTGTTTAGAGACATTATTCTCCTTTGTTCACATACTGATCATTTTGAATTTGTATTTTTGAATGCCTCTCATCTCATTATGGTAACCACTAAGTATTTATTTTATCTTCTCTGTCAGAGAAGAAAGTATATTACATGCTGAAGCCAATGACTACATTTTCCAGAAGTTCCAAAGTAGGAAATCACAACAAAGATGATGGGACTCTTCAATATTATCCAGATAAAGAACTAGCCAGGACAACTCATACTACCAACATTGCAACAGGTAAAGATGACACTAATGGTAACTATTGTAGTTTTGAGTGTGAACAGCCAGCTGAAAATATAACGGAAGAAGCTTATCTTGTACCTGGGCAACCTAAATGAGGGCGTAAAAGAAAATATGGCAATATGACAAGGGAACAAAAAAAATCTGCGAAGTATAAAAATAAGGAATATATCAACTTTGTTTATAAGAAGGTTTCACAGAAAGAATTGAATGATTTTGATTGCGAGTGTCATAAACATTGCTTTCAATGTCTGACAAAAGATGAGAAGAATAAAGAATTTAACAATTTCCATGAATTGGGTTGTTATAATGCACAAGCTCTGTACATTGCAAGTAAGGTGAAGGAAACACCAAAAACGAGAAGCTACCTAAATCTAAACAAGTCTAATAACTGCCCTAAATCATCTCAGGAATTACTCACTCTTTATATGGTAAAAATGTCCGCCAAAAGATTTCATTCAGACACTGGGGGATCTCCACGAAGAGGGTTAATACAGCTCTTTCAAAGTTCAGAATAGGTGGAGAGATTGTTGATAGAAGAGGTACACAGGTAGGGTGGAATAAAGCGAGTGATGAACAAGAAGAGGAGGTGATACAGCATATTAACAGTTTTCCAATATACAAATCTCATTATGCAAGATTCCAGACAGATTCAGAATTTCTACCTCCAGAGTTAACATTAAAGATAATGTATGGCTTATATGTGCTTGACAGAAGAGAGAGTGAGCGTCTAAGCTACTCTTCCTACAAATGCATATTTTACAATAAATTTAATTTAAAATTTAAAACACTTAACAAAGACACATGTAATAAATGTGATACTTACTTGGCAAGGCAGAAAGTTGCTGCCACTGAGGAAGAAAAGTGCGAGATACAGTGTGAGCTCAACCACCTCCTCATGAAATCTGAAAGCGCTAGGCAAAAATGGAAGAAGACATAAAAACAGCAGGTTCTTCGGATAAACTGGAATGCTTGACATATGATATGGAGAAAACTCTTCCCCTTCCAAGAATGCCTACAAATGTAATATTTTATAAACAGCAGTTATGGATATATAACTATGGTATACACTCTTCAAAACAGAAGAGTGGACATTGCTATCTTTGGATAGAAGGTGAAGCTGGAAGAGGCACACAAGAGGTTGCTTCTTGCCTGTTGAGACATATAACAGAGTATTTGCCAGAAGGTGTGGAACATCTAGTCCTTTGGAGCGATTCTTGTGGAGGCCAAAACCGCAATATAAAGATAGTTTTGATGCTGAAAACAGTGCTTAGTACACATCCTACATTGAAATCTATTACTCTTCGTTATTTGGTTTTGGGTCACAGCTTTCTGCCTAATGATGATGACTTTAGTAAAATTGAGACAGCTTTGAAAAGGCAGCAAAGGTTGTACACTTTACAAGCTTATATTGCCATAATGAAAGGCCGTAGAAGGAAGTGCCCTTTGCAAGTGAATATTATGAAAAAAGAACATTTTCTAGGATCTGAAAATCTTGAAAAAATTATTACCAACAGGAAAAAAGGTGCAAATGGTGAAACAATTAACTGGCTGAGCACCAGGGAAATCTCACCCCTACACACTCTTTATAAAGAAATATTTTGAAGATGAATACGTGGAAGTAGACATTAGGAAAAGAATACCTGGTCGTCCTGGTCGTTAGTTTATGCTACAGATGTGAAAATTATAGTAAGTGGTGTCCTGCGTAGACGCAATGTCGGGATTAGAAGAACAATGAGAATTAATCGGGAGCTCAACTGGTTATGTGATGTAAAAAACTGTGTAATGTTAGACGGCAATTTTTGGTTGTGTGACGATGATTTTGGTAAAGATGGGATCCACCTGAATCGAAGAGGTTCTTTCAAGTTTGGCAACCTACTCACTGATGTAGTAACTTCAGTTTTGCAGGAAAACTAGAAACTAAAGTGGTGGATGAAATAGTAAACATAAATTCAGTGCAGTCAGCAAGTTATGAGATACCTCTCTCCTGTTCAAATGGCATTAATCAGATTATGCTGCAAAATATACAATGCATGAAAAATAAATTGATAGATCTCGACTTAATGTTAAACCAGGAATATACAAATGTAGATATAGTATGTATGACAGAACACTGGCTCAAAGATAATGAATGTGCATTGTATACAATTCCTAACTATTGCATGGTAAACGCATACTGTAGGTTAGATCGTAAAAATGGGGGTGTAGGTATTATTCTAAGATCTGATCTGCAATACAAAAATATTAATCATACATCATATTTAAATGAAGAAATTAATTTTGAACATGTTGTATGTGAAATCATATACCCTAATTTTAAATTCCTGGTCATCTGTATATATAGATCCCCTGATGGCAATATTGATACATTCTTAGATAAACTTGATATGATGTTGGGTATCTTACAAAATATAAAGCTTCCTATAATATTGTGTGGAGATTTTAATAAAGATTTTTTACTTGATTACCCTCTAAGAATGAAAATACTCATGGTTACTGACTCCTATAACCTCAAGCTACTAATACAAAATGCAACGCGTATCACTAGCTCTTCAAAAACATGCTTAGATCAGGTCTTTGCCAGCTGCAATTTTCCTTATTGTACAATCAATAACACTAATACAGGAATCTCTGATCATAACTCAATATTTGTAAGCCCGGAACTACCGGAGAAGAGTAATAAAATTTCATCTAAGGAAAACAAAACCATTTACAAGCGGGTATTTAATGAGCAAAATATAGACTATTTTAAGCATCTTTTAAGTATAGAGTCTTGGGATACTTTAGATAATAATTGCGTTAACAAAAAAGCAGCAGATTTTTTTAACATAATCTCCCATTATCGGGACGTAGCATTTCCATTAAAGAAAGTGAGACCCTACTCTAATTTCTCGTCTAATTGTAAAAGTTGGCTAACAAAAGGAATTATTTTATCATGTAAAAGAAAGAGGATGCTTAGGGAAGTTAATAAAATGACAGAGGATCCCAAATTTAAAGAATATTTTAAAAAGTACTGTAACACTTTATATAAAGTTGTAATTGCAGCAAAGAAATTACATAATGACAATTATATTAATAGTCACCAGAATAAGGGCAAGGCTATTTGGAACATAGTAAAAAAAGAAACTAATAGTAAACAAAAAAATGATAAAATAACATTAACTGTGAATAACAACACAATAGTAAATAAAAAAACAATCACTGACACATTTAATAATTACTTTGCAGTAGTGGCTAAGAATTTAACTAAAACCATGCCTCCACTATCTGATAATATAACCTCACCACGGATTATAAATAATTATGCCTCACTTTATTTATTTCCAACTACAGAAAAAGAAATAGAACAAACTATTAATAGTCTAAAAAAAAAAATGTAGTGGATATGACGATATACCTGATGCTCTCGTAAAGGAATGTGGAACTTATTTACTCAAACCATTATCAGATATCTGCAATATATCCCTTACTACCGGCTGCTTTCCGGATGTTTTCAAAATTGCTAAAATTGTGCCCATTTATAAGAAAGGTAATAAAACCTGTGTTGAAAATTATAGACCCATTTCTTTACCCTGTGTGTTTGCTAAAATACTCGAAAAAATAATGTACAATAGATTAGTGCCCTTTTTATTAAAGTACAATATAATATCTGAATCACAGTTTGGGTTTCAAAAGGGTAAGTCAATAAATATGGCTATTTTCTCCTTTTTAGAAGAAATATTTAGCGCAAAAGACAAGAATGAACATGCCTTAGGGTTGTTTGTCAATCTATCTAAGGCATTCAACACAGTAAACCACAACATTTTATTAAATAAGCTTGAAAATTATGGCATCAGAGGAGTTGCTAATGACTGGTTTAGATCATACCTTACAAATAGAGCCCATTTAGTCGAAATTGATGGTATGCAGTCAAAATTACAAATAGCTGAGTGTGGCGTACCACAAGGCTCCATATTAGGGCCAGTTCTCTTCCTTATTTATATAAATGACTTACCATTACACATGACTCCCGTTAATACTGTTCTTTTTGCAGATGATACAAACTTTGTGTTCAAAAGCCATTGCCAAAATTCGCTACAACGGACTATACATGACTCAATGTCAAAATTGTGTAACTGGTTAAATTATAATAAATTATTGTTAAACGTTAATAAATCAAGCTACTTAAATTTTGAAAAGTATCCAAACCTCACAAATCAATTCCAAATACTTGTAGAAAATAGCCCAATAAGTCACCAACATTCTACTAAATTCCTTGGTATTACAATTGACAACACATTAACATGGAAAGATCACATTCTAATTCTTAGTAATAAATTGAATCGTTTAACTTATGCAATAAGAGTGTTAAGCAAAGTTTGTAGTAAAGAGGTAATGAGAGTGGTATACTTTGGATACATACATTCAATAATTTCATTTGGAATACTCTTTTGGGGGAACTCTACCCAATCAAATATATTATTTAAAATACAAAAGAAAATATTAAGAATATTGAACCAGGAACCACCCCATGCTCCAAGTAAACCTATCTTTGAAGAGCTTAACATACTCCTTCTACCATGTATATATATCCTAGAAACAGTCTCCTTCATTCATAATAATATGCAATGTTTTAAGAGAAACAAGGATTATCATGCCCATAATACTAGAACAGCTGAAGCAATACATCTACAGTGTCATCGACTTAATAAAACTCTCAATAGTGCATCCCACAAAGGAATAATTTTATATAATAAGATACCCAAATCTTTAAAAGCTGTGCCAGGAAAATTCTTTAAATCTAAAATGTATAAATTGTTATTAAAACACAAATTTTATAGCATAAATGAATTTCTTAACTTAGATATTTAACTACTTAACTGTATTCTGTCACACCTGTATATTTATATTTCTTGTAATAATTAGTTTGTAAGTCTTGACGAAGCCATATGTACAAATTGTATATCCTCGGTGAATAAAAAATTGAATTGAATTGAATTGAATACAAGGATCTAATTCCACTTTGGCATAATGGAAAAGGAATTGCTGTATCTAAACTTAATGATCTGAAATCAGTTTCATTTAATTCCAAATGATGTATTGCCTTTTTACAAGAAGCTGTTCGGCAATCACAGGGTTTCAGACTTTGATGGCTTTGGAGGAGTGCCAGATTTTGATACAGAACCAAATATTTAATGTAACAATATATGCCAGAACTATTTTGTGGCAGCTTTTGTATACAAAATTTGTAATACCAGGAAGTTTGCTAAATACAATATAGTATTTTCATTAAAAGTTTTTCAAAGAAATAAAAATTGTGTTGTTATTTATTCTACAAAAAAGAAATAAACCACATTTTGTAATTTTTTATGGATTTCTGAAATATTGAGCAAGAAAATGAAGTCAGAACCAGAAACCCCTATATAAATATACATATATCTGTAGATTCTGTGATACCACATTTTGTTTTAATGTATAACAAATTTCACATTTCAGTAGTTTTGCTCTACACAACTAGCCACATTTGCAAATTTTCTGTTGTTTTTTATGTATTCCTATAGGCAGAAAAAGATCTTTCAACATTGCAAGATGTCGCTGTCGTATATTTCATACATGAAATTTCTGTACCAAGACAAAGATTGTGATAAATTCTTTTCCTGGCTAACCCCACATGTATATTCAAAATAAAACTAAATGAATTGTTAAACAAAAATTGTAATTCAAATGAATTGAAGAAAAAGTTGATACATTTTCTACCGAGGTTAAAATAAATAGAATAAAATAAAACTTAAGTTTAGCAAATTTTAAATATTAATGTCCCATTTAGCTTTTTTTTTTTTTTTAGGTTGAATAAGATTCACACACTAGCATCCAAATGGCTTGAAACATAAAAGTACTTTGAAACTTTCTAACTTACTTTTGAGGGAAAAAATAGGTTAAAACTTAAAAATCCAGGTCCTAGTTAATACATAGCCAGTTTATACTACGGATCATATGTGAACCTACTTTGTCTGTAGTTACGAGAATACTCGAGTGAGCACTAGTTCTCGATACCTAGATTCTCGTTGCCACACTCTCGAGAATGGTATGGCTTGCGAGTAACGAGCGAGAGTGGCACTGGTTTTGACTGCCTCTAGTTGACAATTTTTCAAAATGTTTGACAGAGATGCAATAGCCAATGCCACCTCTATTCTTGTGAAAGGAGAGTGAAAGAAGTTGATTGCCATTAGATAATATTAGCTTAAGTCAAGATGAAAGAATGACATGGCTGTTAAAGTGGGACACTCTGATATTCACTGGCAGAAAGATATTTATGTTTTATCTACAATATTTCAAGTAAGAAGAGTTCCTGTGTAAACAGTCTATGTACTAAACAAATATTTATAGTTAATCTTTGTTTCTCACCTTTTCTTGAATAATAGAGTCACGCTCAGTTATATCCTTTTTTAAATCAGCAATATCCTTCTCTAGATTTACAATGGTTTGCTGAAATCTTTGCTGTTCATCTTGTAATTGATGAACTTGGTGCTTGAATTCCTCTAGATCTTTCTGAGCACTGTAAATATCAGGAAGCTTAAAAATAAATGTTATTGTAATGAAGAATAGATATACACATATTGAACTGTTTCAAGATTCATTTTATAATTCCAGCATTACCGATAAATTGGGGAAATATATTTCAGAGATTTTTGTAGCCCATGTTAATTGTGATGAAGTAAGATGGATAGAACAATTTTCAAAATATGCTCTGTAAGTAAATTATCTTTAAACGGTAAAGCTAAAGAGAGAAAAATTATTATGAAGAGAGATGCATTACAGCACTTTACTACGCTGTGAAAAAGATAAAAAAAATATGGTTTATACATGCTTATAACACAAATGCACTTGATGTACTTGTTATTAGGACTTTGCTAAGTTTACCTTGTGAATTTCTTTTTGAGAAGGCCTGTTTCTCCACGTAATCGCAAGTTTGTCTCCTTCTCACTGAATAATTGTTGTTCATAATTGCCTCTGAGCTCCACAATCTCATGATCTGCATCTTCTTCTATTTGTGCCTTCATTTCCTCATGTTCTTCTTCCCTTTGTTTTGCAAGAAATTGGAACTGTAATGATTAGATAAAAACTATTATCATTATCATCACTATCATCATCATTATTATTATTAATTATTATTATTATTATTTATTATTATTATTATTTATTATCATCGTCGTCATCGTCGTCATCGTGGTCGTGGTCATGGTCATGGTCATGGTCGTGGTCGTGGTCGTGGTCGTGGTCGTGGTCATCGTCATCGTCATCGTCATCGTCATCGTCATTATTATTATAGTTTTGGTTTATGTCAGCTTTTACTTTTCAAATTTCTTAAGATTGATATTTAATTCTACTTTACTGCTCTCTTTTTTTAGTCCGTTCAATTCCTGTGTTTATTAACAACCAACATACAGGTGTATAACTTTGCTGTTATAAACTTTTACCTTTGTATAATTTTCTGTTTATACTACTACAAATTTTGTAGTTTCATTAAATTTCGTTTAAATAACATTAAAATAATTTAAATGCATGCACGCAATCGCACACACACGCACACACACACACACTCGCAAACGTGCACACATGCGCGCACATGCACGTACCCACCCACCCATGCACGCACGCACACAAACATACACACACACACACACATTCACCACAATACTACATCTAAGCCATTTATTTTAGGCCTACACTCTCCTTTACTTATTTGCACTAGAGCAAAAAGTTTGTTATATTTAGCTTCCAACAGCTGATCAATGATCCTCAACATTTTTACCAACTGAGCTACAAATCTACAAACAGGTAATGACATATTATCAGTTGCATAAAAGTAGTATGGAATTTCCATTTAAAACAAATCACAGTCGCAAGCTTGAATCTCGCTTAGGGTGAGTTATCCAGTTAATTTTTTTTTTATCATAGTTTTCCCTTATCCTGAGAAGTCAAATGTTGAGTAACTTTAAGCTCCATGTACCTCAAGATCATTTGACCATCATTTCATCTATTTCATTCATTGTCCAATATGACCAACCAGATTAAAGGAAGTTCAGCTACACAAAAAAAAAAAAAAATCAAAAGCATATCTTGAAAGTCAAATTTGCTTACATATTTGAATGTCCTACATAATATACCCCTCACTGCCTTCACATCTGTAAAAGCCGTTTTTTAATTTGTGTTTTGTATTTCAGTGGATATTTTAGGTGACGTACCTTGTATATGTGACCAATTATCAGAAACTTGAAATGCTGAATATCACTTAATACAAGGGTCACTCCAAAAGTTTTGAGAATGGATGCAATAAAATGTTGAAAATTTAGATATAATCATCACAGCTTTTTAAAATATTCTCCATTGCATTCCATATACCATCTCAACCTTTCAAGCCATTTTTCAAATCCTGAATTCCATTCTTCTTTGGAGAGAGTGCAAATATATTCTTTATAAAAAGCTACTGCAGCTTCAGGTTGACCTAATTTTTTTCCTTTCATTTTGGGGAATAGAAAAAAAGTTGCATGGGACCAGATCTAAACCGTAGAGAGAATGGGACAAATAATCTGACTCCTGCAGAAATTGGTTTGTTGTGTATTGTGGACAGAGGATTGTCATGGTGCAAAAATTCCACTCAGACCAGTCTTAGGAGACACTTTCTCAGTTCATTCAACACTTTGGCAGATATTTTGTGATGTATCATTTTGCAGTAACAGTCCTTTGTCCCTCAAGGGGAACCATCACAATGTGACCATTTGCTGAGAAGAAGGAACAGATCATCTTCTCGTTAACTTAAGTTTTGTTGCAGGATCTTCTCTTGGGAAGAGCCAGCCAATAACTTGTTTAGTTTCTGGATCATCTCGTAAATGCAGCTTTTGTCATCTGTTATAATGTTAAGTATATTTTTGGATCCTCCTCTATTGAATTTTTCAATAATTTCTGGGCACCACTGTACATGTGCCTGTTTCTGCTCATTTGTGAGGTGGTGGGGGAATCCATTGACTGCAGAGCTTCCTAACATCAAGTTTTTCTTTCAGGATTGTTTTCACTGCTGCCAATCCAATACTTAGGGCTTCTTGAATCTAGTCAAATGTGCAACTATGATCTTTCCGCAACATGTGCCCTGCTTTCACATTTTCATCCATTTTTGCTTCAGCTGGCTTTCCTGCTCAGTCTTCATCTTCGAGGGAATCCCTTCCTCTTCTAAACTCTGCATGTCATTGATAAATGGTGGATTTCAAAGGCCAAAGATCCCCAAATGCATGATGCAGTCTTTCAAAGCATTTCCTCTCCCCTAAACTGACTTTAAAGTAATAGAAAATCACAGTATAGAAATGCTGTCAATTTAAATCATCCTATTATATGGTATAGCAACATTTGCTATATATATACACACACAGTGCTGATGATGCACATAGCTGCAGTGCAACCAGAATCACACATGTTGCTATCTGAACTTCAATCTGAAGTTAGAAAAAACTGCTTTGCCTTACCCCAACTCATTATTGTTCATTCTCAACACTTTTGGAGTGACCCTTATATTGAATATCTTAAAATGTTTCAGGTATTTATAGAATGATTATTGTTTCAAATTTCTACTTCATTAATCACACATATTAGCAACACATCACTGAAGTTAAGCAGCATCGGGCATGGTCACGACTCGGACAGGTGACCATCCAGTTGTACTCCGACCAGATCTGCAACACTGGCTTCCCCCACCCCGTACCTATATCCCTTCAGGTTTCCCCGCTAGCCGGCACTGCTTTCCTTGACAGCCCGCAAGCGGCTGGCCAAGGTAAGCAGCATCGGGCCTGGTCCCTCTCTGGGTGGGTGGCCACTCAGATAGGTAAGTCAGCCCGCGCCGGCTGCACAGAGGGAAACACCCTGCCCAATTACTTTGACACAGACAAAAACGCTTGCATTAGACTACATCTTTTATATCACACGGGTAAATCCGCGAGAAAAGCGGATAGGTACCGTGGTGATTTGCCCCCGCCCGAGTACACTCGGGTGACTAGTTCCTGCTCCTGGCTCCTGGCTCCTGTATAAACTCTTACTTAATATATGTGTAAATGTTCAGTACAAACCTCTTCCATCTGTGCAGTCTTTTCTTGAAGCTTGCCTTCATAATCTTCCACAGTTTTATTATACAGTGCATCTTTTTCATTAATGATGTTTTCAATTTTCCTGTAATGCATTAAGTAACTTTCATTGTATAGTCAATCCATAGAGGAGGTTGAATATGTGAAATTCCTAGCTGACATATTGCCATTATTATTCAATTATGTTCATGTTATACCTCACTGACATTTAAACAGTATGTTTTTTACAACAATCACATTAAGTGAAAAATTAACTATAAAATAATATTCACTTTAAGAGTTTATATAGAAATACATGGTTGACTTTTTACTGTGTTTTATTCTTACACTGTTTATTTTGGAAAAAATTTCTTCTAGAAAATTATGATTGTTCTTTACCCATGTTTTGTCATATTCAAGTAAATAAAAATGTAAATGGCGTGCTATTTATGGACGCTCTTTAACTGCTGTGGTTCTCAGCATCCCATTCTAAATTGGGCATGAAAAAATACTTAATTTTGCTCAGAGGCCTCTCTATCAGGTTTGAAGTTCTTTTACGTGCTATAAATCTATGACACGGGACCAACAGCTTTACTTTCCTTCCAAAGGAAGCCATGCCAAGGATTTTTACATCGTCCTCCACCGCGTTTGAACCTGCAACCTTGGGTGTATGAAATTACCATGGTAACCATTACACCACAGAGGGCGACATGTTGAAGTGTAGCACCAGGTTTGCATAATATTAAAACCCTGAATTTCACCAAAACGTAGACTTAAATTGTTTTCTCCATGTTTATCATATTTTCCAAGATCTCCCTTACTCAGAAACTTGTATCCAGGTATAAAAGGGTGAAAGTACTTTTTAGTTACTACCACAATAATTCACGATTCCGTACAAAAGGGAACTATATTGTGTTGACCCTTTGACAAATGTGTTGCAGATTTTTGGCATACTGCAGCTGCTGAGAATAACAAAGAAGTTTGTATATCAGACAAGTAAATTCTCTGAATGACAGCAATAGGGGTGGTCATCTGTGGGAGGATGTGGGGAACACAGTTCATCATCAGTAATCAAAGTAGTTGCAGAGAGAAGCTGAAGGAAACTGCTACAGAACAAAAAAAATCATGACATGAACAATGAACATTACATCATTAACAATATTTTGCATTGAAAAAGAAGACCTCAGGTGAGGGATGGTGACTGATGGCAGCTTCAGCATGCTTAAAAGCCCAGAGAGCAAATAAAAACATGTTAATCTCAGAGGTGAGATTTTTAGGTAGAAGAAAAACTGAACTGCCAAAGTGACAAGAATAAGAGAAATACTATATAGTAAATTGGTAAATGGTAACACTACATCACCGAAAATTCACTCACTTGGATGCGTTTCGGGAACATGGTATTGTTCCCATTATCAACAATTCTCCAAACAATATGGGAACAATACCCTGTTTCCAAAACGCGTCCTAGTAAGTAAATTTTCAGTGATGTAGTGTTTACCATTTACCAACTCATCTATTATATGACTAGGCATCACAATTACTAGCTTCTATTCCCTGAAATTAGTGAAGAGAACTAATACAAACTAATACAGACAATAGATGTTGCCACCCAATGTTTGTGATAGGTGGACAGAGGCATCAAGGCTGTTACTTCTTGATTGAACTTCTGTAAAGGGGAGGTAAAAAACTACTAAAGCGACATTGTGGAGAAGGTAGTGAAGCCTTTAATACCACCATATTTGCTGATGAATACTGTGTATAATACAGCAGTCGTTGAAAATTCAACTTTCCAATGTTCATCATAGCTGTTAGTTGGTACTCCAAAAGTATTGATCTACACCTCCTTATCTTTACTTTAAGAAGAACTACTTGAAATCTTTCTGAGATACTGGGTCCATGAAAGTATCTTTAGTGAAGGCAGCCTTAATTGCTGTAGAAATGGTTCAATAGCATAGATAAATCAAAGTCCATTAGACCACATTTTAGCAAATATAATATATTGCAGCCACAGCCACCTCCGCCACCAACACTGCCACCCCCTCTGCCACCCCTCTTCTTTTTATAATAGAAATCATAAACTGTGTAAAAACCATGTTGTGTAATGTAGGCCAAATATTCTGAAAAATAATCTTATAATATTGGTATTAAATTAAATAACAAACTATGGGTAAATATAAAAGGAATAACTAACATTAAACAGTTGAATTAACAATATTGATATTAATTCAAAATCTTCTCGGGCTTCTAGCCAGGTAAAAACTTGGCTTGACACCAACGTTTCGAAGAAGTGCATCTTCCTTGTCTTCAGGGTGAACTGATGGACGAGGAAGATGCACTTCTTCGAAACGTTGGTGTCAAGCCAAGTTTTTACATGGCTAGAAGCCCGAGAAGATTTTGAATTAACACGTCGCCAGGAAAGCTTCAGTTCTTATTTTAATATTGATATTGTTCAAGAATTTAAATATTTGGGTAGCATAATTTATAAGGATGTTAGAGCTTTTGAGGATGTTAAAAACAAATAAAGAAAGCAAAGAGCATGTTCGTCCAGTTATACCAAATCTGGAAATCTTATGTCATATTTAACAGTAGTGTGAAATCAGTTTTGTTATATGGCTGTGAAACATGGGAAACATGGAAAACAAGTACAACTATACAAAGTAAACAGCAGACATTTGTTTTTAAATGTCTACAAAGAATTTTGAAAATTAGATGGCAGATGTAATCTCAAACTCAGAACTATGGAAGACAACAAACCAAAAAGAAATTACAATAGAAATCAAAAAAGATGAAAGTGGAATTGGATAGGGTATAAACTAAGAAACAAATGTGGGGCAGTAGAAAGAATGGCATGGACTGGAATCCTCAGGGTAGTAGAGCAAGAGGAAGACTAACACTTCTTAAAGAAATTGCTAAAGAGGGAGAACATGGAGTGAAGTGAAGAGGTTGCTACAAATAAGGTCCAATGGAAACACTTTGTGTGCTCTATGCTCCTCATGAGAAGATACAGGAGATTGATTGATTGAAACAGTTGAATGGAGAAGCTAATGTCTTTATTTAGCAATTGAACATATGAATAATAGTGTTGTTTTGTTTCTCTAACATTCTTCGTGGTTACCTCTTTCAAGCAAGAGATTCTGGACCCATTTCTGAGGTGGAGACACCTAGTGGGAGGTGCCCATTACCTACAATGGTAGGGTGTTGATGAGGTATAAGAGGACCTAGCTTTTACTGTGAACTCCAAACCATGTTGTGCCTTGGAGATGCTTCACATGAGCTAGTCAGAGATGAAAGCTTGGATAAAGCTGATTTAAAACTGCCACCCCAGAGCTGAGGACCAAAGCACAGACTCTAAGCATGAGAGGCAGGAAGGAACCACTAAATTAGCCTGGTACCTTCATGGTTTTCATATACTCTGATGAAGCCCTTATCATGTAATGTGATCTAAATGGTGAATGGACAATTCAAATTTTAATTTTGAATTTGATAAGACTGCCTGAAGAATGTGTTGGTATTAGGATATTTTAAGTAATGCATACAGAGCATCAGTGATGTGAGTTATTGTGCATTGACCACCTTTATTTGAGGGACAGGACATGTGGCAGATGTAGGTAAGTATATTTTTCTATTAGAAACAGAAAATGCAGATACAAAAAACTCTGATGTGTTCCATTCACTTGACTTTCTCTGTAAGCTATTGTTATAAAAAAATATTTCTTTATCTGTGCACATCATGGTACTCGAGATAAACACTAGCAGAAATGGTTGTATTAATTCCTTCTAATTACAGAGTAAAGGGAAACAAGGGAATGCACTAGGCTAAAGTGACCGTCAAATCTTTTAAAAAGCCAACTGCTTAGTGAAACAATTGAAATTCAGTTCACTTTGCAGAGCCAGGGATAAAAAAAAAAGAGAGATAAAACATAAGATGATCTCCCTTTTAAGAAAATTTTAAAGATAGCTAAATACTTATTTTTACTTTTCTAACCTGTTTTTTCTTCAGTAACATGTTTTCGCTGATTCATTGTCAGCATCTTCAGCTGTACTGATTGACAAATCAAAGTTCAAGTAGTTTAAAATTGAAACCAATAACAAGGAATATCTCAGAAACAGTTAACTCTACAAAAAAAGGATATAACATAAATTGGATGTTTTAATGAGATCTACATTTTTTGTGTAATAAGTCTTTTTTTTTATCTCTTATGGTTTACCTGTTATAGAAAATTCATCTATAATAAAGAGGTCTTCAAAGGCTATTCCCAGAAATTTCAAGATATGTACATTTTGTTTGTAATATAAATGTATTTAATATATAGTATTTTAATCAGAATCATTAGAGCTCTTTTTGAGAGAAACAAAATTTTCCATATAAAAGGTAGTTTGGGGTGGAAGGATTTTCTTGAAATCTTAGTGTCACATCCTTAGAAGATACCAATTTTGTATTTAATGACGTTTTTGATCTATTGACCTATGTCTAAATTTTTTTTATACAGGGTACCTCAAAATGTATATTTCCGGTGAAATCTTGACATCAAATTTTTGGGTAGATACAATATCCTCTCTACTTACTATACCAGTATATATAGTATGTGTAGAGAAAGTAAAAATTAGTTGTTAACAAAAGGTGAAATAAATTAAATTATTCAAAATCTTCTCGGGCTTCTAGCCAGGTAAAAACTTGGCTTGACACCAACGTTTCGAAGATCAGTTCACCCTGAAGACGAGGAAGATGCACTTCTTCGAAACGTTGGTGTCAAGCCAAGTTTTTACCTGGCTAGAAGCCCGAGAAGATTTTGAATTAACACGTCGCCAGGAAAGCTTTAGTTCTTATTTTAAATTAAATTATGTTTTCCTTCTCAGGTTTGGTTATTTTGGATTTTTTACTAATAAATGTTAGTATTTTTATTATTGCTAACTACTTATTTCATTTAAAATCCTAGTTTCAGTTTATAACTATAGCCAACTATGTACATCTTTTGTTTGCACACTTTATTTTCTATCATTGATTTTCTGAGTGTTTCAAATTTGTAGATGATAAGCAGGTCAACATTTAATTAAATGATTTAGAAATGAAGACTTACTGTTTGTAATCCTGAGACATCTGATTGCATGAAGATTCCAATCCCTCATATTTATCATATTCCACAATAAGCTTGGCATTGAAGTTAGCTTCTACATTAATCATGGCCTGCTCGTGTTCTTCAACGATATCCGATATTTTGGCATTTAAATTGGCAGTCTCAGCAATATGTGTTGCTTCCATTTGCTATATAAAAGTTTTATATTAAAGCTTTTAGATCTGTATGATGAACCACTGGTCATTGAGCAAATGTCATTCCTTATCATAATAAACAAAACTTGCTTGCATATAGCACATGTAAACATATAACAGTAGTACACTTTCTAATAAACCTTATAATTAGTATTCACAGTTTTTGCCCTTGCAGGATAAACTACAACATAATATCATGATTCATTTAAGTAAATAACTAAATAAAATCACCACAATACTTTATTACAAATAAGTTGCTTATTGTTTAAGGATTATGGAATTCTCAAAGAAGGGTTGAAAATGACAACCTGATGACAGAAATAGTAAATGGCAGCTTTTTGCAAACCTTACAAGACCTTACACTTTTGTTGATTTAGTATCAAAGGACCTTTTGTTTTGCTGATGAAAGTGACCCTTTTTTTATTTTGTCAGGAATTACAATATGTGCTAACAAAGGCCTCTAGCTTTATCTGTACATGAAATGCTGCCTATGAAAACGGTTTCTTCTTCAAATTTCAATATGGTTTTCTACCTAGGCACAATACTGAGTCAGTGCCTCTTGATGTAGTCCATTTAATTAAAAAATTCCCGGTAATTTGTTCATTGACTTAAAAAGCACTTGTTACTAGGAATCATGATCTACACTTAACATATTGAAGCCCAAACCCGAGTATAGCTCGGGCCATGCAAAATGTTCATGCAGCCCACACCCGAGCTATGCTCAGGCAGGTATTTCTAATGCTTTTAATGCAATTCCACAACCTTAACTTGGTCCTGGGCTATGTGGCAGAGAACATAATCAGTTATTGTTTAGTTGTGTGATTTGTAGTGCCATCTGTCCTTGCCATTTTGCTTGAAGGTGGTGATCTGTTTGTTACCTTTGGCATTCTTAAATGTTAAAATGCTGCATTTCCCTTGATTTCTGTGAACTGAAGCTGAAATTCAGCATACAAATAAAGCTTTGGAAAATTCTGATTCCAAGAGAGAGTTTTTCGAACTTTCAATAAATGGAGTGTAAGCAGCTTTACACAGCTTTTTTCATGATACTTACTGTAATTTAAAATTAAATATTAATATGGAAGTTATGACTATTTTCTTATTTGTTGAGAAATCCTTGAATATAGCATACTTTTAGATTGTCCTTATACTTTTTGGCAAATTTGATTGTTGTACTGTGAATAATAACTCAAATTAGGCGTAAGAACCCTAGGTTTCTTGGCCCTTCAACTAAAGAAATGCCTGGGCTTCAATGTGTTAAAATAACTACTAATAACTGGAGTAAGAGGAAGTGCCTTACACTGGTTTGCAAGTTATCTTGATAGAATGCAAATATATTAGCATAAATAACTCAAAAAAATTAACATGGTGTTCCAAAGTTCTGCCTGGGACCAATTTTATTTCTGATATTTATAAATGATATAGGAAATTTAAAACTAAATTAAAAACCTATTTCTATAATCAGATCATTTTCATGTTGTATGAAAACAAGTCTGTGACATACAAAATTAAATATTTTTTAGATATTCTGGATCTATATGTGATGGTTGTGTTGAGCAATACCTTCCCAAAATAATCAAAATTTGATTTCTAACATAAGCTTTCTTACCAATACTTTTAGTATAATTTATAGTATATAGTATAAAGTACTACACTTCTAATATAATTTATAGTATACAGATTATAATTCATTCTATACAGATTCTGGTAAGTCTAGTTTTCAAACAGTAACCTAGTCCTCAATAGGAAAGAAATTATAAAAAATCTGATGTGTTCCATTCACATATCTTTCTCTACTTCTGTGTAACAAATTATTGTTAGTAAACATATTCTTCTATTTACTTCAAGCTAATCAAGAAAAAATTAGCAGAAATAGTCTTATTACTTGCTTCCTTTTAAGTAGAAGCAAAATATGGGAGTATCATAGGTTAAAATGAAGCCAAAAGCTGGTTACTAGGTGACTGAAGTTCCTTTGTTTGTATGCACACGAGTTGACATATTCCTGTATGAGAAAAGTACTAGTTTTTCAAAGCTGAAACCAAAAGCAAGGAATATATAAAAAACGATCAACTCCTCGAAAAAAATGTATATAACATAAATTGTGTGTTTTAATGTGCTCTACATTTTTTGTGTGTTAAGTTTTTGTCCATCTCTTACGGTTTAGCAGTTATGCAAAATTCTTCCAGAATAAAGTAGTCTTCAGAGGCTATTCCCAGAAAAGTCAAGATATACACATTATTTGTCAGGTAAACATCTTTAATATACAATATTTTAATCAAAATCGTTAGAGCCATTTTTGAGAAAATGAACATTTTCAAAAAAAGTTCCATGTAAAGGGTAGGGGTTTTCTTAAAAATCTTTGTGTCGCATCCTTGGAAGATACCAAACTTAAATACCAAGTTTGGTATTTAGCGGTCTTTTCGTTTTTGAGCTATGCTGTTCACAGACACACACACATACTCACACACAGACCTTTTTCCAAAAATGCTTTTTTTGGATTCAAGGGGACCCAAAACATGTATTTCCAATGAAATCTCGGTATCAAATTTTTGGCTGCATTACAATACCTTCTCTATACACTATGTACATAGTATGTGTAGAGAAAGTAAAAAAGAAAATCATTACTCAACAACCTCCTTAAAAATTAATAAACAACATTATAGGAGGTAAAACTAATTATAATATCAGGATTCACTTTAGATACAGGCCGAACATGGAAATATCATATAGAATGAATAATAAAGTGAATTACTACCATTGCTCATGTTATATTCAGACTGAAGGATCTTGGCATGAGTACTAGAAATCTGGAATGCTTATACTTTCTTATACTTTCAACATCTTGTGTAAATACAATGTGGAAAGATAGCAATAAAGAGCAACTGAAATCACTAGAAATATTATATTATAATAAAAATGATATATGGTTTTATTCCTCAATAGAAATGTATCAGAAAGCTAACATTCTCCTATTTTGTGCTGCCAAAATCTACAACCATCTTGCCAAAAACATAAACAACTCCCGAAACGTCTGTCAGTTCAAAATAAAATTATTTAAGTACCTAACGAACGGATAGGATAGAATAGAATAGGAAACAGTCGGAGGCGATTCAGCACAAAACCTGAAGTTATTGTACCTATGGCCCATAAGAGGGCACTCCTGGAAGGGAGGGATGGGGTGAGATGATACTCTGGGTGGCCGAAACCAGGAGCATTGGTGCAGCAATGACAGGGTCTCTACAATTTGCAGACTGAAACACCCAATCAATAGGACAGGTAGACCAGGACCCCTGATCCAATGTTCCCACCAGGAGCTTTCTTCATCCAGCAATCAGTGACAATTGACAGGGTTGTTAACAAGTAATTTCCTCTTCTTATAATAAAACAATCTAGTACATATGAAATTGATTGCAGTGACTGTAACCATATTTATATAAGAAAAACAAAAAGAAACTTAGAGACAAGATCCAAAGAACATTTCGGGAATGTAAAATACAAACATTTGAAAAAATCAAGAGTTGCCACCCACTTTTGGACAAAAAATCACAATATAAATCCAGAGCCAAAACTTCTTAACACTCAACAGGAAAGCTGAGCTGTCCACATAGCAACAAATCTTCATATTCATCAATAGAAACAGAATGATCAATTTCAACATCTCTCAGAAAGATCCATTCAGCAAATTCCTTGAACCACTATCAGAGCAGACATCAGAGGCAACATCACCAGCTTTACCACATGTAACCAGTCAATTGCCAGTTGATAATAGAGGAAAGTAGGCTTCTGAAACATATTCTGGAAAACTCCAAAGTAAGTGTTTTTTGTGTTATTAATCAACTCAGTTTGATATTTAAATCATCTCCTTTTTGAAAAAACAAAGGTGACACTAGCGCTACCAGTTGACCTGCAAGGGAAGATAGAACCAAAGTCTTCTAAAACAGAGATACATAGCACAGAAAATGAAGCAAATCCCAAATTCAACCCCAATGCTAAAGTATTTAACTTCTACTTCACTATTAAAAATTTTCTAAATAAATTAACTAAATGTACTTTATTACCTCATTTTTATCTTTAAGGTCCTCAATGGCTTGACTGTAGCCTTCATGAATCTCTTTTATCTTATCCGAATGGAAGGTTTCCATTTGCCGCACTTGATATTCATGTTCCATCTCAAGCTCATGCATGCGAATTGCAAGGTCCTTTATCATAAGCAGCTTCTCATCCAGATCTACTCTTGGTATAAGGGTGTCAGTAGAGTATTTGAAGTCCCTATCCATCTTTATACCTCTACCTGTTTATAATAAAGTTTATGTCAGTATATTGCACTTCTAAATATCCAATAGGGGTAGCTGTAAGGGTCGTGCCACAACATTTGTTAAATAAGAAAGATAGGAATGCATATTTTAAAATATATATTTTTTATTTTATGTACAACAAGGATAAAATAATATTTCCCAATGAGGAATTCAATGACTTGTATGATGTTAGCTACTCAGAGAACTTAATGAACTCACAAAATCAACATTAATGTTCTATAAATTCATGTTTGGATAATTGTTGCACATCTTAGACATGTGCAGAGGAGTTCACAGTTCCACTTCTGTGAGTGTTCTGGAGTAAGCATTGTTACCTTGTATGGTTCAATGTGGTAAGCACAGGCAGGTAGAAATACCAACATTCTAATACCAATGTAAAATGAGTGTGCAATGTAAATTCAGATATTCATCAATATTCTCCATTGTGACAGTGCAAAATGTTATTATTTCATATTTTAAAAAGTGTGCTCCTCTCTTTACTCATACTTAAAAGCAAATGAGGGTCACTTTCAATAAAATTGCCATCAGAGACTTCCAAAGATGGAAATGGCAGTAAATTAAAAGAAATACTCAGTCCTCAATTTTTTTTCTGTAAGCCATGAAACCTGTTAATACCTATTGTATGATTACTTCATCCAAATTATGTCATGAATATACAGAGCGTTTGAAAAGTCAGCATACCCAAACTTTGAAAAATTGTTTTTGAGGTATTTTACTGGATGAGTTGGCAAGCTGTGCATTACAAATTGATGTAACCTTGAAGAATGACTTTGTGTTATTTTTACGTCTGCAGATGTTGCATTACTGCGAGTGAGACCTTGAAATGTAATCAGAGATAATGATTTTTATGCATGTGCAGTGTGTCGCTATGGTGGAAGCATATTTTGGGGTTCAAATGTATGAAAGATGTTTGGAGGAATGGAGAAGGCTATTTCCCAATGATCACCAGGTAAAGTGCTATTTATACAATTGTGCACTGGTTCCATGGATGATTGGCAAAAAATTAAAGATACAAGATTCTGTTCATAATGCTGAGCAGCGAATGATTATGGCACCACAAAAATCGTAATGATGTTTGGCACAATAGATTGGATCATCAACTGCATCCACTCATAAAGCGTTTAAGCTAGCTGAATTGCACCCATATCGTGTCAAAGTTGTCCAGGAGCTGTGACTGCCCTATCTGGGGAAATGTCATTACTGCCAATGGATCCTTTACTTTCACACACAACAATGTAGCCACTTTTGATAAGACTTTCTTTACAGATTAGGCATGGTTCCCTTGAATGGTTACATTAACAACCAAAACATTAGGATTTGGGCAAGTGAAAATCTGTATGTCTTCCATGATGTGCCGTTTTATTCACAAAAAAAAAAAAATCAGCATTTGGCATGCAATATTGTGAAGAAGGATTGTTGGCCCTTTTCTCTGAGGAAACAGTCAATGGTATCATTTACAGAGATATTGTGCAGTTTGTAGCTATGTTGGGAGAGGATGATCGTGACAGTTGGTTTCAACAAGATAGTGCCACTTGTCATACTGCAAATGAGTCCATGAAGATGTTAAGAGAATTTTTCGGAAATCAAATAATCTCCAAAACTTTATGGCCTCTATGCTTCCCCATTCTGACCCCTCCAGATTTCTTTCTGTGGGTTATATAAGGGAAAGAGTGTATCGTGGCAACCCAAACTCCCTACAAGAACACAAAGATGCAATTTCTAACTTTATTGCTGAAATAATACCAGTAATGTTAAAAAAAAAAAAAAAAAGGGTTGTAGAACATGCACCATTGTGTGGAATTGGTTAACAAGAAAATAGTGGCTATTTTCAGAACTCGCTGTGAAACACTGACATGAAAAATGTGAAACGTGTAGTCTTTGTGTTTGTAAGAAAATACACACCAACTTTCAGCAGTTACTGCGCACTGGAACATTACAAAAATAATGTGCGCAAAATTATTTACTGCATGTCAGTGTACTTATTGTCCTCAGAGATTGAAAAATTCATAAAAATGGGGTTCAAAATTGGTGTCAAATAAATATGCATACCAATTCAGTTTATGTGCAATAAAATTTGAGAAAAAAATGAATAAACTCTGAGTGCAGGAGCTTTATGAACATCTTGTATAAGCAATTAAACTTGCTTAATATTACATTGGTGATGCTTCTATCTATTGCTTTTAACTTCCAAGTAGAACTTATTGTTGGTTTTCTAGCATAGGTTGACATAACAAAGTAATAAGTGGATGTTAATATAATAATTAATATTTGTGTTACTTCACTGTTACTAGCTTCTTTTTACATTTATAATAAGTGGATGTAAAATTTAGTGCTTATGACAGAAGAAAAAGTAATGGAGCACCAGTAAGTGTTTTATTTATTTTTTTATATTTATGAAGTAGGCTGAAATATGTACAGCTCACTTCAGGCACTATGTAGAATTATGTTATAGCTAAATTCACATAAAAAGTTATATTCTATGGCATACATATTTGAAGATTTTTGAAATGTTATATCTTGGATACTCACAGGCTGAAAATGTTTTCAGGTATGGTGTTGAAAGATATGCAGAGACTATTCTCAACGCTCTAGAGGCCCTAAAGTTGATGATAATTGCTTGCCTTTCCCTAGGGCGAACCAGTTTCAATCCCAGGGGACTGCATGTAGGATTTGTAGGGGACAAAGCAGTGGGTTTTCTCTGGCTTCTCCAGTTTCCCCCTCCATTAAAAAAAAATGTAAATGATGTGTTATTTATGGATGCTCTTTAACTACTGTGGTTCTCAGCATCCTATTCTAAATTGGGCGTGAAAGACCTCTTAATTTTGCTCAGAGGCCTCTCTATCAGGCTTGAGGTTCTTTTACGTGCCATAAATCTGCGACACGGGACCCTTGGCTTTACTTCCTTTCCGAAGGAAGCCATGCTAAGGATTTTTACACCCGAAGGATTTTTTAACCCATTCCTGGCTACTCCCTCTGATCAGAACTTGATCCCTGGTGCTGACTTATAAGCCTGGACATGGAAGTTCTCCATACAAGGGGGAAGGTAAATAGCAAAAGAAGAAGAAAAAATGTATGGTAACTATGACATATTTCAAGCAGATTAACTTGAAGTAGTGTTATCAGGTGCAGTAGAAGGAATTGATAGTGATCTAGATAATGTACCTAGTGATAATGAACTTGCAACTGTATGGGATATAGAACAGGTTGCAGAAGTTAGTCATGAAGCCAGTGAGAGGCATTTATGAGAAACAAGATGCTCAGTTAGCTTCTAAAACTTCTAAAAGGATCATATTAGAAAAAATCTGATGTGTTGTATTTACATGACTCTCTTTACAAACTACTGTTATGAAAGATTATGGTTTTATGTATATCATGCTAATAGAAACATAGATTAGCAAAATTTTCTTATTTCTTGCTTTCTTGTAAGTAGGAAGGAAATAAGGAAATACATTAGGCTAAAGTGATATTCAAAATTTTTAAAAGCTATGTGAAACAATATAAATTTGGTTCTCTTATGCATTCCTGGCTGGAGGACAAAGGAAACTAAAGATGACTTCCCACTTGAGAAAATTTTAAGTTCTAGTTTAAAATTAAAACCAATAACAAGGAATATCTCAGAATGTATACAATATAAATTGTATATGATATAAATTGAGTGTTTTAATGAGATTTATATTATTTATATTATAAGTTTTTGTCTTTCTCTTATGCCTTACGAGTTATATTAGTCATCCTGAATGAAGATGTCTTCAGAGGCTATTCCCAGAAAATTCAAGATATACATATTTTAAATGTATGATATATTAAATAAAATCATTAGAGCCATTTTTCAGAAAATAAAATCTTTGAAAAATGTACCATGTAAGCAGAGTTGGGGGATGGAGGATTTTCCTGAAAATCTTCATGTCACATCCTTGGAAGATACTGAGCCTAAATACCAATTATGTATTTACCTGACTTTTCATTTTTGAGCTATAATGTACACACTTGCTTTTCAGATTTGTCAGAAATGTATAACGTTAACATCCAACTCATAGATCAATTTCGCTATAAGATGGATTTATATCCATTGATATCATTTAAAATATTTAATAGCACATTACAGACTTTATTTTAAAAACATAATTTCAGTATACCAACTAATTTTTAGTTCAGTTGTCTACCTGCAGTAGCAATTTTCCATATACAGAGGGATCCATCTTGTGAACAGCTTACTAGTTTTGAATCATCATATGTTACTCCAATCTATAAAACAGAAATATGATATAGTATACATTTATTTCCAATACATTATTTGGCTTACTTTGCACAATGAAATGCAGTGATGCATGATGATGAATACCTCATTATGAATTTTTTGATGAATGACAGTTATTTAGTGACTTTATAACATGCAGAACAAAACTGTAGTTGACAAACAAATGGCTGCATCAGTATTAATTGTGCTTTGATAATAATTATTGTTCTCCCACACCAACTGTGTGTAGGCATAAAATCAGAAAACTGAATAGATTTTTAAAACCCTAAAAGGTTTTGAACTAAGGATATTTGGTCTCTGTGACAATGCTCTTACTGATTGAATTATAAAGCCACACTTTCTGGATTTTTTCATACCAAAAATGTATGCAAAATGAAGTAATTAAAACACAAAGAGATCTCTTTTTCCTAGAAATTAAACTTGGCCCATTATTTCTAAAAGAAAAATCTAAATTTGAATAAAGACTCAATTAATTAAGTTGTCATAATTTCAACCCAAAAATACTGAATAGCTGAGGTCACTGATGCACAGATTCATGAATAGAAGGTCTGCAGTTCAAATGTCACCAGGACCATCCTCCGAGTGTTTTTTACCAGTTTACTTCAGTCCTTATTAGTTGTAAATGCCCTGGAGGTACCTTAAAATTTCAACTTGGAACATTTCCATCCCAAATATCCTTTCCCAATTACCATTTCATTTCATCTAGCATCATCAATCAACTGTGCTGCCATATGAACTAAGAACTGGCATTGAACTCTTTTAACATCCAAAAAACAAAAACAAAAAACAAAAAAAAAAAAAAACAACAAAAAATTAAAGAAGTAACTTCCAGTAGTTGCAGCTATTTTGTTAGTTAACATGTAATGAAAAAATTATTTTATATATATATATATATATATTCACAGCCTTTCTCTCCTTCACTGTCTGCCAGGACTTCGGGCTGCCAATTCCCCCTCGAAAATGTATTGTCATAATTTCTGTGTTGCTGAGTCAGGTGCTGTGCAGTCAAATCATAATCAAACTAGTTAATCATTAGTCTGTGAAAGAATGCATGTTTATTTGTAAAGTTTACTTTAATCATGAATCTGGTCGCCGTGTTTACAGCGTGTTTGCTAAAAGTTTACAAACTGTACCACCTGCAAGAAAAACTATACATGTGGTCATCAATAAATTTGAAGCTCTGTGTTCAGTGTTGGACAAGAAACATTCTAGGAGAAGGTCAGTGCTAACGGAAAATAAATTGGTCACTTTGACATTCGCCTCAAAAATCGATGAACAAATTAGCACAGGAAACAGTTGCATCCCCATCTTCTACTAGAAATGCTACATGTCTGTTGAAACTAAAAACTTATCGCTACAAACGAGTGCAAGCATTAAAAGTAAATGTTCCCGATAAATGTATGAATTATTGAAATTACTTTTTCCAATCTATAGAGAGAGATTTCATTGACCCACAGCTTTTATTTTTCTCTGACAAAACTTAGTTTCACATAAATGTGCATGTGAATACTCGCAACTGTTGATACTGGGCTACAGAAAAACCTGTGGCATTGGAAGAAATGCCTCACTATGATCAGAAAATTGGAGTTTAGTGTGTGATAAGTGCTAGAAGAATAATAGGCCCCATTTTCTTTGATGAAAAAATAAATGCTGAGTGATATCAGAGGATAATTCTTAAACCATTTTTTAATTAATTGCTTGACAGAAGAAGAGAAAGTTGGCTCCAGCAAGATTCTGCAACAGCACACATGGCTGTCAAATCATTATTTGTGGTAAGAGAGGTGTTTGAGGACAGGGTTATTAGTGTTGATTTATGGTCCCCATGTTCCTCTGATCTAGTAGGATTTTTATTTATGGGGTTCTTTAAAAGACAAAGTGTATCGTTCCAATCCTCACACATTAGAAGAACTTGGAAATAATATTGTGTAAGAAAGTACAACAATTCATGCTGAGCTCCAGTGAGTGAGTGAGTGAGTAACAACATTTTTAAGAGATAAAATGCTATTTTGAGAGCAGAAGGTCAACATTTACAGCATCTATTAAGGAAAAGATTTTATTCCTCCTGTCCACATAGTTTTCCTGGCTCTCTTGCCCATTTCAGAGAGCGTGAGAATGGATTACCATAGAAAATAATGACCCTGTATGTATATATAAAATAATCAGTTTGCTCTATACAACATGTAATGTGAAAAACAAGACAAGAAGAGAATCCATCATCATGACCTACAGTCAAGCTTTATGCATTATGCAAATATTAAATGAGTGTCTAATAGCTAAGAAGGCATATGATTGCCTTTTATAATCAGAATGTAAACACACACTTGTAAAATATAAATGCTGCACTTTTCTGATTCCACAAAGAATATCTAATGATTTAACCCAATAAAGGTTTGAATGCGCCAACTGAACAGTGATCCTCTAATCACTGGAAGCCACTAACTGAACATTAAACAAGAGAGTGTATTGCAAGTGACCAAAGGGTATCTGAAGCAATTTCCAGAACACACTTATGAAAACATAAAGCTATTCCATTAAGCAGAATTCTGATCACAGCAGCACACCAGTCATTTCATTACAGTTATGTAACTCTCAGAGCATGAATTGTTTAGACAGTTATTAATATTCATTCTGTACCTCTCCAAAAGTATCTGGGAAAGTAAAAGTGAATTAAAATATATTTGCAATACAATAACAAATGGAAATACAACTGTTTAGAAAATATGTTTAAAATTTGTTCTGGTTACAGGAATATATAATGTTAGTATTATATAACTGTACATAATTGAAATATAGTTACCCGTGAAATAGCAGTATTGTGCAGAAAAAACTCATAAAATTCCAGTGGGTCCAGTAATGGAGGAAACTTCAGGGAAAGTATGCTTCCATTGCCACCAGCAATAAAGAACATATCATTGGAACGTGAAATAGCTATCTTTTCCACATCAATACCTGGAACTTTTGCTTCGCCTTTCACCTGAAACAGTAAGAATGTAATAAATTTGTGCCACCTAAATTTAGAAATAGTTGCAAATCTATTGCTGTGCCATAATCCATCTAGATAATTGGTATAAGAAATATTGGAGTGTAAGATAACTAATGACATTAGTCATATGTATCATATGATGATGATAAACATTGTGCTAAAATCAAATTTTAATAATCTGATGTTCCATACACATGACTTTCTCTACATCTGTGTAACAAATTATTGTTAATAATCTTATTCTTCCATCTATTGCATGCTAATTGAGATAATCATTAGCAGAAATGGCATTATTGCTTAGTTCTTTATAAGTAGAAGGGAAATAAGGATATACACTAGGCTATGCAAGAGTCAAATGTTTTAAAATTTGGTACTATGGGATTGAAATTCATTTCTTTGTATGGCCAGTAGTACAAGTTTCTGTATTTTAAAACTGAAACTAACAACAAGGAATATCTAGAATATGGTCAACTCCACCAAAAAAAAGGTGTATGGCATAAATTGTGTGTTTTAAGAAGATACATTTTTTGTGTAGTAGGTTGTTTTTTTTATCTCTTACGGTTTACCATTTATACAAAATTGATCCAAAATAAAAAGTTATTCAAAGGCTATTCAGAAAATTCAAGATATACATTTTATCTTAAATATAAGACATTTTAATAAAAACCATTTTTTGAAAAGGTCAATATTTTCGAAATTTTTTTCGTATAAAAGGTAGTTGGGGGTGTAGGGGATTTTTTGAAAACTTTCATGTTGCATCCTTGGTATTTAATGGACTCTTCGTTTTTGAGCTATGCTGCCCACAGACACACACACACACACACACACACACACACACACACACACACACACACACACACACACACCCATACTCACAGACATTTTCCTAAAAATGGATTCAGGGGGTCCCAAAACATGTATTTCCTGCAAGATGTTGGTATCAAAATTTTGGGTACAATTGAATACCTTCTCTATACACTATGTACACTATGAATGTGTAGAGAAAGAAAAAAATCTGATGGTCCATTCACATAACTTTCACTAGCTGTTCCACAAACAATTTTTTCTTACAAAAGATTATTCTATTATCTATGTCATACTAATCTGCATAAACATTAGCAGAATTGATCTTATACTTGCTTTCTTGCAAGTAGAAGGGAAATAAGGAAGCAAATTAGTCTATAGTCAAATCTTTTAAAAGCTGGTCACTATGTGAAACAATTGAGATTCGGTTCACTTTGCATGATCCATTTGAGGAAAGTTAATTAGTTTAAAATTGAAACCAATAACAATTAATATCTCAAAAAAGGTCAGCTCCACAAAAATTTTGTGTAGTAAGTTTTTGTCTATCTCTTACAGTTTAACCATAACACAAAATTCTGAAAAACCCAACCAGAATAAAGAGCTCTTCAGAGCCTATTCTCAGAAAATTCAAAATATACATTTTATTTTGACGTGAATATCTTTAATATAGGTATTTTAATCATTAGAGCTATATTTGAGAAAATAACAATTTCAAAATTTTCCATATAGAGGGTAGTTGGGGGTGGGGGGGGGCAATTTTCTTGTGTCACATCCTTGGAAGATACTGTACTTAAATATGAAGTTTGGTATTTAACCAACTTTTTGTTTTTGAGTTATGCTGTTCACAGACACACAGACAGACACACACACAAAGAGACCTTTTTTCTAAAAATTCTTTTTTTGGACTTGGAGATCCTCAAAACAAAACATATATTTCCAGTGAAATCATGGTATTGAATTTTTGGGTGGAATACAATTCCCTCTGGAAATTAAATAGTCGATCCCTGATGTTTCCAGGCATTGGTCAGGCCTTTCACTGTTTCATTAAGCTCTTGCACCTTGTTCCAAACTCTTCCATGTTCTTTTTCATGCTAGTCAGTTTTGATTGTGGTAGAAAGTTCAATTTTGAGGCTTTCCATTGCTCTTTCCTATTCTGGATTCTATATTCTCCACTGTGATTTCCATTCCAGTTTCTCTTCCATCGTCTCCACTGCAGTTTCCATTCCAATCTTCATTTCTGTCCCAGTTTGTCCATCTTCTCCAACAATTTTTGGAGTCTCTTCCACCTTGGCCTCTCTGTCATTCTCCTGACATCAGTGTAAAATTGTCTTTATTGGCTTGAAAATTAATTACAAATAAAATCTTATATTCACTGCTGCAAATAATTCAACTGACATTTTGATACATAGACAGTTTATGGCTGCATGCCATCTATGACTCACACAACACTGGGCACTAACATTCCAGTCACTCACAACTCAGTATAATTCACAACACAACACTGTACTGCAATTTTTCCTTTTATAGCTAGAAAATAATGTCACATTACTTCCTGGAAGCTTCTGGAAGCCAAAAATTGCAAAGGTTCTGACTACTGTTACACCACCACATTTTCTTGTTTACCACATTCTAGCTCCACCATCGCACTGCATTTCTTTGTTTACCACATTCTAGCTCTACCATCATACCACATTTCCTTTTTTACCACATTCTAGCTCCACTGTTGCATACTAGAGCAAACGTGGAGCAGTCACACATATGGATGGCATTGTCACAATATTTTTATCAAACTTTTTGTATATGTGCTTAACTAATTCATAAAGATATTGTGAAAGCAGGATAAGTATGTTGAGTTTTCAATATAGATTTCCGCAAGAATTTTTGGAATTGACAAGTCATAATGCAAATCATTTTTTTTTTTTTGTATAATTATTTTTTCCCAGTCTGTGGCTTCCCCTCATAATATAACACCATATGCCTTGATGGAATGAAAATAGCTGTAGTATACATCTTTTAGTTTCTAAGTTTGTAATTTTTACTGAATAATGCATATTAAACAGGCACAATTATCTTTTACTTATATATTGAAAGTGTTCTTCCCATTTTAGATATTTATATACACCTCTAAGATTTTTCCTGTTGATGTGTGACATTTGCATTATTGGTTGTGTTAATGGTTCTTTCATGTGCATTTTGAAATGAATTAAGCAAGTTTTTGGCATATTTAATTTTAAATCATTATTATCAAACATTTTTAGTACCAATAATACTTCATTTTTGTTGTTATTTAAATCATGATAATTTGTAACATTTAACAGGATGTAAGGATCATCTGCATACATGGTTATTTTATTCTTTATACTGACTGGGAGATTTCTGTAAGGTGAAGCTAAAAAATGCTCCCAAACTCAAGGCCTAATTAGTTTGCATTTAACTTAATGCAATAGAAACACCTTTAATTGGTAATTATTTTTATTATCCTCTGTCTCAGATTAGAATGATCCTGATGTAAACAAACAAGAAGGAACGGATTCAATTTGCCATGTGTTGGATCTACAGAGTGCACAAGTTTTGCACCAATTGTAGCAGTGCTAACTTTTAGTCAATAAATCAAATAAGACATTGACAGCAACTTATTAAATCTTAGATTAATTAATATTATTATACAGTACCATAATTGTTATGCTTTGGGATTTCCTCTTAGTATCACAAAACAATGCATGCTCATTTGTCTCTTGCCATTTCTCAAGATTTGCATAGGTTATGTTGCTTTCAACATATTGACAAAACTGCTCTGGTGATATACCAACTGCTTTTAAAATGCTTGAAGTGAAGTACGCATGATTCTGCATGATAAACAATAGCATCTGAATCAGCATTCACCTCAAGACCAACTTTGTCCCAAGAATGGATTTATGTTAAAGGAATATAACTTATAATACTGCTTCTTGAGTAATTTAAAGCTAAACTGTATATTATTAAACAATAACAATAATAAGTTAATAGTGTATATCTGCACTGCCTTCTGTTTAATTCCTTTCACTATTCACAAGCATAGGACAGGTTTGTGGTGTATGTGCAGGATGTAGAGAAATGAAAATAAACATTTGAGTACTTTTCCTTCCCTGAAAGCAATTTATGCTGAACAAGTTTAAAAAACTATTCAGAGTGCTGTACTTTTTACAACAGCAAATAAAAGAAAACACCCATGAACTTTGCTCTGCATCAGTGGTCCAAGAGTGTTCCATGTTACTGTCTCTCTTTCTTCCCTCCCATATATTGTAATATAATATAGATATTAGAATAATCATGTGTGAGATAGATTATACTATATGCTATTGCTTCATGCCATTTGATTCAAATAATCATCTGGCTTCAAACTTAACTAGAGGTAAAAATTGACATTGACAAACTCTGAAGTTACGTTGCATTAAGTTAAGTCAATCTAAATAGCACCATTTAATATAAAGTGTTAAACTTTCGTGTTACATTGTATTAAGTTCATTATAATCCCAGCAAGTAAATGTGCCAAAGCATTTTTTATTGGTCTGTGCATTTCTGTGACAATTTAGCTCAACTATTCAAGCGCCAATACAATTGCCGAGATTAGGTAATTTCAACCAATTGCAGTGATATTGTTGAAACATCTTATTTTTTGAAAATAATTTTTTTTGAAATCTAGTCGCATCTGACGTTTGTTTGTTTAATCCCCTGCCTTGGTTATTGGTAACAAGGTGACAATCTGGTCAGCCGTGACATTGTGTGATGGTAGAAAATTTGAAACAGTTTGGTCAGGCAACTGTACAAGAAATAAAACAAATTATTAATGAAGCCAGACCCGTTAATACAGTTACAAACCGTGCTAATATATGGAAATATATAATATATACTTTTGCTTAGAGGTCACAAGGTTTTATGTATTTCTTATGTATAAGATGAGTACAATAACCTCAAATAAAATAATGTTTGTTTCTATTTCATGTATTATTTATTAAAAGCTGAATTAAAATAATTGTTTCCTATTTCTATTGCTGCTATCGATATTCGTATATTGGGTGTAGGCATAGTCGGCCATATCATAATTCAGGAGGCAGTGAAGAAAGAAAAAAGAAACATTTAGTAAATAAACATGGTCAAATGTGTCATGTACCATTTGAAACTAATGTAAGTACTATAATCATAACCTGATAAAATCTCCCTTCTTATATATTATAAATTATTAATAGTCTATTTTGCTGAATTGTCTTATCAAATACAACTTGTGTTTTCAATTCTTAGAACAATTCACTTCTGTTGCTTCACTTTGCGTGACTTATCGACAAGAAAACACTCATGGTATTATTTATGATCATTTCAGTGACTGTTATAGGACATAATATTGTACAAACTGTTTTGAATTGAAAGACGATTCATAAAAACTATTTTTGTATACAGTCATATAAGAGAAGAAATTGAAAGGAAACAGATTAATGCAGTGGCTACATAGAAATAAGGTGAGTATGAAGAACTGATTTGACACTACCATAACTTTGCCAGACATTTGAATGAATTACACAAAATAAAAAGATATATTCTTATATTGTTTTCTTATACTATTTCTCCCTGAATGCTAATTCTGGAATTCCTGGTGATTTTTACAGGCGTTTATTGCAATGCTAGAATTTTGCAAGCTTTTATATCATTGTAATTTGTTGGCTAGATACACCCACTAACTTATGGGTACTTATTATCCACCTAAGTGTTGATAGATTCAATATGAAAATTATATTTATTTCTGATATGATAGCATGAATTTCACTACCAATTTGTGTACCTTATTGCTTTTCAATATGAAATCATGGCTGTTAGAAGAGACAAGAGCTGTTTCTGTGAATTTGAAAACAGCAAGTACCTAACAGTTGTTCTCCTAGCATATGAAGCACAGTTTTGCATAACATATGGGCTCTTTAGATCTCCGTTGACTAGAAAAAGAAAATTCTACACTCACACATGCCACCATCATTTGTGTTATAATCTTTATTTGCTGTTTCGCTACCAAATTATTTCTACAGTGGTCACTTACTAAGGATTCTTCTATTTCATAAATTTGACGATTTGTGCCAGCTCCATATGCAGTTTTTCCATCAGTTGCAGCAACAACACAGTTGTAACCGCATTCCTTTGAAATTACTTCTTCAGCCCTTTTTCCTGATGTCATATCCCAGCCATATAATGCACCTTCTGTACCACAAGAAAACATCTTTAAGTCTCTCATTGTCCATGCCAGAGACCTGACCTGTAAAAGAAAAATACCACTAAGCATTTTTTTGCATGTGTTTAAGTTGAAAATGTGTTCAAATGGCTGAATCTTAACAAAGAGAATTTATTGTAAAAAAAAACCAGTTCAACTTGTGTTTACAACATACATTGTGCTCTTAAATTCATGCTCATAAACAGTTGACTCGCCACATACATGAATTTAAGATTAGTTCATGCCTATTTTATTTTTGGTAGTGTTTATCGCTTGCTTTTACTACTTGTAGCACTGCAGGCGATGACACTGGTAATACATGGAATGAAGATAGAGCACCGGTGGAATGCAATGGTGAGGGAAACCAGAGAACCCAGAGAAAAGCCGCCCCTGCGCTGCTTTGTCCACCACAAATCTTACATGCGGTCGCTTGTAATCGAACCCAGGCTGTCTAGATGAGAGTTCATGCCTAATTACATACAAATGAGGAAATGGAAAGGGCATAGTTAAGAACTTGGAATTTAAAAGGTCAGAAAAATGACTTTATGCCAGAAGGATGTTCTTTATGTGGAGAGGGCAAATAGCATATGTTTGATTGTATAGAATTTAAAAAATGGAGGAAAGAACTTATTTATCACAATTGGTTTGAAAAAGACAAATGATTAGTTTTAAACCGAATATTTAGAGAAGATAGCGACAGTCACTATTTGTATAATGTAAAAAATAAGGAAATAGGATGTGGTGAGTAAGAAAGACATTTTAATTATGAGTAATAATATTTAGTTTTTAAATTATATTGCCTAATGAATGAGTAGACAGTATCACATTTCAGTAGACAAATCTATTGCAATTCTTCTTAGCACTTTATCAAATAAATAAATTAGTAAATAAATAATAACAACCACCTAACAATAACAATATAGGTAAAGTTAAGGTAGCTTACTCTAGCATGTATAGAGTATGTAGATAGAGAAGGTATTACATACACCAAAAACTCAGTAGTGAGATTTCACTGGAAATACATGTTTTAGGGTCCCCTGAAAAAATTTTAGAAAAAGATTGATGTGTGTGGGTGCTTGCGTATGTGTGTATGTGCGTGTGTATTTAATAATTGGTATTTAATTTCATCATCTTCCAAGGATGTGACACAAAGATTTTAAAAAAATTCCCCACCCCAAACTACCCTTTACATGGAATATTTTTTTAAACTTTTGATCTTGTAAAAAAAATGGCTCTAATGATTTTGATTAAATACAGTATATTAAAGATATTTACATGGCAAATAAAATTTATATCTTGAATTTTCTGGGAATAGTTCTGAAACCCTGTTTATTCTGGAGGACTTTTGCATAACTAGTAAACCATAAGAGATAGACAATCTTGTTATACAAAAAAAGTACATCTCGTTAAAACACATAAGTTATGTCCTATACATTTTTTGTGGAGTAAACCAATACCAAGTTATTCCTGGTTCTTGGTTTCAATTTTAAAATGCTTTTACTTTTCCCAAATGGAAAGGCATTATTCATTTCATATTTATTTTGTTTTACTCCTGATGATACAAAGAGAAACATTAGCAACAGCTATTAAAAGATTTTACTATCGCTTTAGGCAAGTCAAGGGCTTTATGAGCAGGGGGGGGGGGGGCAAATGGGACTAGACCCCCCCAAAAAACCTACATACAAGTTCTTCCTTTCTTTTTAAACTTAAAAGGTAAACATTCATTGAAATTTCCCATCATAAACAGCTTTCTGCTATATCACAGAAATAAAAGAATATATTTAACTAATATAAACAAGATTGTAAAAGAAGAATATTTATGGCCTTTGTGCAGGTTAGTTGCTCATCAATTGGACTCTACAAACAGAGACTGCAGACATAGCGTCCATTCCTACAACTGCCTACAACCTCTCTGTCTGTTGGTTTAGCACTACTTATGTATAGTGTTAGTGTAACATGTATTATGATATATGATAGTTACCTCAGTTACCTGTGCTCTTTTCCTCTGATTTGTTGATCCGTTACTCTAATAATTTACTTACTTTTTTTTTTTTTAGCTTAACATCCTTTAATCTATTGGTCATATCAGACGATGAATGAAATTGGTGAAATGATGCTCAAATGAGCTCAGCATCTATGGAGCTTAAAGTTACTCGACATTCATCTTCTTAAGATAAGGGATAATCCCCCCCAAAAAATTTTATCCTGGTAACTCATCCGAGGTGAGATTCAAACTTGCGACCTTTTGAATGTGAGGCAGACACACTACCACCACACTGCCCAGGCAGGCTTACCTACTTTGTTCAATTTATTTGGCATGGAAAATAAGCATAAAGCTGATGATACCGATATAAGCCTGTCATTCATCTCGTAAAAAACAGGACAGTTCCCCTTTTTGTATGTCCTGCAAATTTTTGTTGAGACACGAATAGGTCCCTATTTTCTTGACAGTGTCTTCCTACCTACAATTGTTGCCATTTCTTGTTGTGAGAACTACTGAATCGGTGCTTATTTCTTCTATTGTTGTCATTGTTTAGCACATTCTGCAACACAGGGAAAACAGACAAAGTTTGCCCAGTCTAATGTTGACAGTTGATGTGCTGTGTTATTTGCAAGAACTTAAGCTATTATGCTTAAATGGAAATGCACCTTCTCTTCCAATTTACGGAAGTATATCCTTTCCTCGAAGAGACAAAGATTAATTTTGGAGTTCACTGTAAAATTTGCAATCAACATTTTCAACGTTTTTTCCATTCCAATGTTATGTTAATTCTTAACAACATTGGGAGTCAGATTGACTCCACATTGTCAGATATTCATTGGTTTCATGTTGTTGTACTTCTGTTAACTGCACTGTACTCTCAGTACCTTCAAACTAATCTTTCCTCAGTCTGCACATGCAGTGTTGAGACCACACTTCAGTTTCTTGGTGAGTTATTTGCTTCTGAATATATTCTGTGTCTGTGTTAGCGTGAGACAGAATTGGTAAGCTTCTTTCTCTAAATTATATGCTTGAAAAAAGTTGTTAACTATATAAATGCAACAAGAGCTCGTGATACCTTCTAATTATACTGTTAAATGTATTTTTCAGTGTATGATGGATTTTCTACCAGGGTCAAGCAGAAAAAAAAAATTGGGAAAGTGATCCAGACTTTGAAGAGGTTTTGTTGACCTTATGGTTTGACGAAATTGAGACTCCGAATGATGACAGTAATTTTAGTGATGCACAAACGATTGTAAGTTAACGTGATAGTAACAGTGATCAAGAAAGTGGAGTTCAGAGCAGGTGCATATAATGCAGATTTCTGGTTTAGAAAAAATGGTTTCCAGTGGTCCAAGCATCCTGTGGTTAGCTCTCGTTCTAGAACACCACAACACAATATAGTAATGCAATTACCTGGACTTAGCCAACAATTCAGGAAGTCATCAATGACTGAAAATAAGCTTTGTCCTGCTTATTTTCCATGGACATTTTAGAATCTGTTGTGAAATAAACTAACCAGAAACTAGTCGGGATGAGAAGAAAGTACAAAGAGATTGCTAAATCAGATCTGCGTGATTTGAATATTATAGAACTGTGTGGTTTCCGGCTTATTGTTTTATACTAATGTGTTTCAGTCAAACCATGAAAATATCATATCATTATTTGCAATAGACAGAACTGATCAGGGCATATTCTAGTACATTATAAATCGCTTTGCCATTCTTCACAGATTGAGGTTTGATGACGCAAATACAAGAAATGAAAGGAATAAAGATGACCCTACAGCACCAATATCAGAAGTATTCAATAAATTTGTATCTAACTGCCAGTCAGCCTACATTATTGGTTGTTTGGCTTGTGTAGATGAGATGCTTGTAGGTTTTAGAGGAAGGTGTAAATTTAAAATAGATTTACTCAATAAGCCATTCAACTATGGAATAAAAGTTATGAAAAGGAAAGGAAGCTACAGAAACCAACACAAGTAGTACTGAGGTTGTCTTTTCCTAGTTATGGCTAAAATAGGCATATCACCACAGATAATTGATTCTCATCAGTTGAACTGGTGAAATCAAAAGAAATTTACATATGTTGGGACAATAAAAAAGAATAAACAGGAAATACCATCAGAGTTTTTACTCCTCAAGAGAAGAGAAGTTTTGGAAGTAGTATTTATTATGGTTTCTCAAAGGATGTGACATTGGTATCATATGTACAAAAGAAGGGCAGAGCTGTACTACTTATGTCATCTATGCTTTCTTCTCCAGCTCAAGATGAAGTTAACAAGTCACAAATTATTAGTTGCTGCAAGAATACAAAATCTGGAGATGATACTCTCAATGAAAAATATGTGACTTGCAGTACTGATTGTAGGACTAGATTGGAGATGGCTAATGGAAATTATGTTTTGCATTCTTGATATCAGTACAGTCAATGCATTTATTCTTCACCAGGCTGCACATGATAATTCACAAGCAAATTAGGCTTTAGTTTATGAAAAAGCTTGCAAAACAACTATTTACCAATGAACTAGAGAGGAGATTAGGGTAAAGAAGAGGAGCAAACACTATCCAGTGGAGACAAGTTGGCAACTAGAAAATATTGCTGTATATGACCTAAAAAACCGAAAAGGAAAACCAGCACATTATGCAAACATATTTGTTCAGTTTGTGGACAGTGCTCATCAGCTGTATGTCCCAAGTGTATTTGAAGTAGCCTAATTTTGTTTTGTAAAAGAGTCATATTTTACACTATCTGTATCTGAAATTATAGTGAAAAAGATTGTTTACTACTTTCTAAGGAATGAATAAGTCAACAACTTAAATTCCTCTTTTTAAACATTATAATTTTTAACTCAACTAGAAGTTTTTATGTTTTATAAATTCTTTAGTGTTGAATGTAATTTTGATTTACTAAATGTGGTGATTTCCATTCTTAATTGTACAAAACCCTTTAATTATACATAAAATAAGTATAAGTTGTGATAAAAAAGTGTAAATGACAAAGGAAATGTACAGAGTCAATTTGACTCCATGTCAGTGGTTACGTAACATAAATTCACATCTGTGATTACGGGTTAATGCCATATTCAGAAGTATTTTTCAGTTAATTACAACCTGTTCAGGTATCCTGTATTTTAATGAAAAAAAAAAAAAAATGGTAGGCTTATACTGATATCAGCACTATTTATTTCTTTTTTTAAAAGGTAAACAACTGGATCAATTTCAGAAAGTGTCAAAGACGTTAAAACTGCCCAATCCAGTACCAGACAAACAATGCACTGCTGAGTTTTTGAGTGGTAAAACTTTCATTCCCAGCCAAAAAACACATCTCATCTAATCAAACCTAATGACATTGAGTTGTATATAGATAGGCAAGGTACTTATTTCATTAGGCACTTTAAGATTTGCAGAGCTGCTTTGTATTCTTATATTAAAAAATGTGTTTGATTGGCTTTCTGCATGGGTAGCGTATGAAAACTGGCTGCCCACAAATTGCACGCCCACCAATTACGTGCAAATTGTTGCTCGCCATGATACAACAAAAAATAGGTAAACATGAAATAATTGCAAAGTTGATAAACCATATTGCATTGTTTCTTGAGCTACAGACCATGGGAGATTTAAGTAATAAAAAGAAAAATTAAGCATTATTGTATCAAACATTAATAAAACCATTAAGATAAACCATGTTATAGGTTAAAGAGCATGGTAAACATCTGATTGCATTTAAAGAAATAAAGAAACATTTAGGGTTTGTGGTATATCTGAAATAGTTGGTACATATCCAGTTTCTTGAAAAACATTAGAATTGCCAGAGCCGTCTTTAATTACAAGCGGGAATGTACACTTGGCAAAGCTGTTCAGAACTGTCAACTGGAGGCCTATGGTATCTAATAGAGTAATGGGAAAAAGAATCTAACAGCTGCTTTATTGCAATTTAAAAAATAAATACTATGTGATTATAAGGCCTGGGGAGATTGTGGAAATGGGCTAATAGCAAACTTCAATGATCCATTAAGCTAAATCCCAATGATTCTGTATTTCCTTGTGCACTTTCTCCCAAACTGCTCAATTTATTTAGCAGTTTTCTGCCATAGTTAGACTGAAAGTCTGCTGGGAAATTTTACTGGCAGATTTTCAGCCTAATTATGGACAATCCACTTTCACCCTTCCTAGCCAATCTTTTCATGAATTACTTTGAAATACAAATAACATCTTCTTTCCCATACATTTTCAAATGTTAGTATAGGTAAGTCAATATTTTTGCCATTGTTCCACACAAATTGCTACATGACTCATTAAAACTACTAAATCTTCAGAATAAAACTGTAAAACTCACAATTGAAATAGAAAAATATGGTTACCTATCTTTTTTTGGACTTAAAAATAATCTGGGATTAACAAAACATATTGTTTGCTATCTATTGAAAACCAATCCAGACAGACATTACATTAAAAATCTGATTTGTTCCATTCACATGACTTTCTCTATATCCCTGCAACAAATTATTGTTAAAAAGCTTATGCTTCTATTTACTTCATACTAATTGAGAAAAAATCAGCAGAAATAGTCCTATTACTTGCTTCCTTGTAAGTAGAAGCGAAATAAGGGAGTACTATTGGTTAAAGTGATAGAGTGATAAAGTTGGCTGCTATGTGACTCAAGTTCTTTTGTTTGTATGGACAGGAATCATTAAATTCCTATATGAGAAAAGTATGCTTTTTAAAGCTGAAGCCAAAAACAAGAAGTATTTCAAAAACTACCAACTCCACGAAAAAAAGTATATATAAGATAAATTGTGTGTTTTAAGGTGCTCTACATTTTTTGTGTTGTAAGTATTTGTCCATCTTTTACGGTTTAGCAGTTACGCAAAATTCCATAAAATTCATCCAGAATAGTCTTCAGAGGCTATTTTCAGAAAATTCAAGATATACAGTTTATTTGTCAGGTAAATATCTTTAATATACAAAATTTTAATCAAAATCATTAGAGCCATTTTAGAGAAAATCTAAATTTTCGAAAAAAGTTCTATGTAAAGGGTAGTTTGGGGTGGGGAAATTTTTCTCAAAATCTTTGTGTCGCATCCCTGGAAGATATTCAACTTAAATACCAATTTTGGTACTTTACCGACTTTTCGCTTTTGAGCTATCGTGTACACACACATATACACACACACACACACACACGCACATGCACATGCACACGCGCGCACAGGCTTTTTTCTGAAAATTTTTTTTTGATACAGGAGACCCTAAAACATATATTTCTGGTGAAATCGTGGTATCAAATTTTTGGGTGCAATGCAATACCTTCTCTATACACTATGTACATAGTATGTATAGAGAAAGTAAAAATACAGTTACAATCCTACACCTCACAAACATGCCATGTTAAACAGCTTATTGTACAGACTGGTTAATATCCTGATGATTAAACCAGAATACAAAAAGGAATACGACCTCATAATCAAAATGGCCACAAATAAAGTATTCAGTAAACAGTTAATAAACAAGAAAATTTGGAAATTCAAAGAACAAAACACATAAGAGAGAACCCAAAACTGACACAACAAAAAAGATAAAACACAGTTTAGAAAATTTACATATCATCCGACATCTTGTCGAAAATTCGCCAACATCTTCAAGAAGTTTAACATTACCTCAATCCCAAAAAACAATTTTAATATCCAAAACTTACTGTGCAACAATTTAAAAGACTGCATTCTGGAACATACAAAATCAAGTGTATACATACTTAATTGTTTTCAGACTGCAATAAGTTTTACATCTGAAAAATTAAAAGCAGTATACAAACCACACTAGAAGAACACATGAAATGTGTGAAATAAAAGCAAACAGAAAAATCTGCAATAGCTCATCATTTCTACCAATCATAAAATCACACCAAATATAAAACTGATAAAAATAGCCAGATATGCAGCCAAGCTCAACACATGGGAAAAGATACCCCTTCATAAAAAGCAAATTACACTCATTAAAATTTTATTTACTGCCAGGAAATTCACTATGGAAGTTCATCTCACAACCAAAAAATGCCACCACAGACAGTCAACCTACCTCAACAAACCAGGATCAAGCTAGTTGGATGGGTGCTGACAATGGAAACAAACCATTTATGAAACATGTTTAAGTAAGAAATAATGTTAAGTGATGTTAGTGTTAACAAGGTCAACTCATTACTTCTAATACTTACTTTTATCAAAGAATGTTTTTAGCAGTAACAGAAGTCTACTGTAATGGCTCTTTTCCATACATACATCCTATATATAGCAGTATTTGGCCCCAAACTAAATCAATGTACAAAGGGTCTCAGGTGGGGTGTACCTTGGGGTGGGAATTTTTCCATTGCCAAGATTATTTGCCATTTTTCTCAGAGTTTGGAAGTGCAAATATACACATATCTGTGTGTGTGTGTGTGTGTGTGTGTGTTGTGTGTGTTGTGTGTGTGCATGCGCATGTGTGTGTGTTGAAAAACCAGAAATCCAATGAAACTGTATATGTCAGCACCATTGTCATTAGGCAATATCGTTTGAAGCTAAAAGACCACTGAAATGGCCATTGCAGTTTAAGGCAAGGTATAAATGGGACAATAAAATAATATATATATAGCAAAATTAGCATTTTAATTTCATTATATTCCTAAGTATGTAGTTTGTATGTTTTAGGAATTTCATACCCAGCTGAGCTATTAATCCAATTTAAATTCAATTCAATTCAGTTTAATCCGTAGAAATTCATTCATTACACAGCATTTTTAACCCAGCAGAAGTAATTGATTTAAAACATTTACATTTAGGATGTCATGTAAAGATTTTAATGGTTTATTATTTAAATGATAAATTTTAAGAAGTTGGAATTACTAGAATTTTTCTAACAGTATAACATTTTACTGCTAATTATGTAAGTATTGCTGCATTCTGCCCAAAACTTGATAATGAGGTAGTGAGATCACAAGTTTTGTCATTGCTCCTAAAAAAAACATTATTTAAACAAGCAAAGTGATAAATTTGATATTTTAAAAGTGTTCTTTTGGATAAGGGATGATAGACCTAAAGAAAAGTATTTTCCATGAAATGTTGTACTGAGGTTTTGAATGAAATAAAATACTTCTTCTAACTTCCATAAGTAAATAATAGAGAAAGTAATAAATTTGGGGCTAATTTAATACTCCCCTTTTAGCTTAAATGCATTTTCATTACCTTAGTAAGAAATTATATCCCCATTAGCAGTTTTATATCAATATTAAAAGCCATAGCTTTCCATTTAAATCTAAGAAAGGAGAAATTTCTCTTGAGGAATTGAATTAAAGCATTTGAATTATGTTGGTCTGATTGATGATGTTTAATATACTCTGTAACTGTGGCAATTTTTTAGTATGTGGCACATCTCAGAAGTTCCTTAGCAGCTTCATACACTATTAATTTGAGCTGATCTTAATTTTTTTTTGTGGTGCACAACCTATATGGCAAGCATGCTCCTAAAATAGATACTGTAAAGCAACTGGAAGCAAAGTGAAATATAAGCGTGCCATGTTAATGGAACATGTGAAATATGTAAATACCTTTCCATTGTGCCCTTTCAAATTGAATAAGTTTTCAAAGGTTATGGAGGAATAAACTTGAATGATGTTGCCATTGACTCCAGCAAACATATGACCACTTTCACTGAAACTTGTCTCTCGACATGATCGAATGGGAAATTCACGCCAAGGAACAATGTCATCCATCATGAGAATCATGAACCGAAGTTTGTCAGAGAATCCAATAGCAATATATAGGCCTGAAACATTATGCACATATTATTTAGAGTGATTCACAAGGTATGCATATGTTAAACAACAGTAGTGAATGTTTTAAAATACAGTTTATCCAAGAAATAATTTTTTAGGTTTTTCTCAAGTAAACTATGTGTTTGCTTTCGAGTTTCATTACAGAGCAATCCTAGCAAAGACAGAATCATCAAAATAAAATTATGTGTATATAAATAAGTTTTTCTCAAAACATAAGCTGTGATAACTATGTTTATATGTGCAGGTGTATGCGCTTTTTATAGTATTTAACACCCGCTTTTACTGCAGTTAAGGATACTCATGATACGGTTATTATAAAACTATTGTAACTTAAATCTCATTTTAAGGCTTATAGTTCTCGATAAACAGTTGCTTTTTATAATGTCTTGGGGAGGAGCTCACTATAATGAAAAGTACATGAGCTTTGAAAATGAACTTATTTACTCAAGTTAGAAACACTCTGGTGTTAATTAAATCATTTTTTTTTGTTTTGTTATCCTGAACTTTATAAACTTTAATCCATAGGCACTATGCTTTTTACTAACAATATTTTATTTAACACTTTAATATAACTTGAAGTTTGGTGTTGAGAACTGCCAATTTAATTTTAATGTTTTTTTTTTTTTTTGTTTGCTTTTTTTTGGCTACTCCATTTGACCTTTATTTATGTATGAGATTAAGTATAGATGGCATGATTGATAAATTGATGAATTTTCTACCAGAAAAGATAGTAGAATTTCTCTTCCATCAGTGGGTATATACTTAAATAAATTCTCACTTTAAATTTCTCACCATTTAGTATTAAATGTTTTGTAAATTGTTAATTGTGAATTATGGAAATTCACTGTGAGTGATCATTATGAATATTTGCTACTGTCAAGTTGTTTAGTCACTAGCATCCACTACCTGACAGGCAAGATATTCTTTCCTATCAGTCATCTCTCAGAATGGTCTCCTATTTAGTTCTGTATTTAACTACAAAACAAAATACACTAGCACATATCTTGTGAATGGACCCTGAAAAGATATGAAAAGGGAGAAACGACCCCATATTTAATCCTCTTTTTGTGGAAATGGCCTTATATATGTACATAAATACTCATTACTGGACCACAAATCTGATTTTAACCTTGAAGTGCCCTTCCATAAAGAAAACAATTGAGGGGCTCAGTCCCAGAGGGAGCTATCCCACACATTGTCAAAAAATGAGATTTTGTTGTTTTTAGACAGCTTCTGCTGTCTCTCATGTCTGTAAAAATCTTGGTAATATTAACTGTTTTAGAGTGCCATCTACAGTAACTTACAGAAACTGTGTCAAAGTGAGAAAGTTTGTGCCAGATGGGGCTATCCCACTATGAAGTTGCCTGCTATTTAAAGAACAATGCCACCAAACTTACAGAACTTTACTATTTTAATAGTATTGTTTATTGTTTAAACTATAGGCCAAGAAATAATGATTTTAGGCCTTAATACGTGAAACAGAATAATATGTAAGATTATTATTAAACCTTAATAATATTGTGTAAATAGTTGAAATTTTAGGCATTATACTATGCTGCAGATTATTCTGTTTTTCAAAATGGAGGTAAATAGTATAGCTAGTGAAGGAAAGAAACGAATATGCAAGCAAAACATATGGAAAAATCTGACGTGTTACACTCACATGACTTTCTCTATATACTTGCAACAAATTATTCTTAAAAAGCTTATACTTCTCTTTACTTCAAGCTAATCAGTAAAACATTAGCAGAAATAGCCATATTACTTGCTTCCTTGTAAGTAGAGGTGAAATAAGGGAGTACCATAGGTTAAAGTGGTTGCTATGTCACTGAAGTTCCTTTGTTTATATGGACAGCAGTAGACAAATTCCTGTATGAAAAATGTATGTTTTTCATAGCAGAAACCAAAAATAAGGAATGTCACAAAAACGACGAACTGTACGAACAAAATGTATATAACAAATTGTGTGTTTTAACGTGCTCTACATGTTTTGTGTAGTAAGTTTTTCTCCATCTCTTACAGTTTAGCAGTTATTCAAAATTCAGTAAAATTCATCGAGAATAAACTACTCTTCAGAGGCTATTCCCAGAAAATTCAAGATATACATTTTATTTTTCAGGTAAATATCTTGAATATATGATATTTTAATCAAAATCGGTAGAGCCATTTTTGAGAAAATCGAAATTTTCGAAAAAAATTCCATGTAAAGCATAGTTTGGGGTGGGGGGATTTTTTTCAAAACCTTTGTGTCACATCCCTGGAAGATACTAAACTTAAATACCAAGTTTGGTATTTTAGCTTCTTTTCGTTTTTGAGTTATCGTGTTCACACACACACACGCACGCACGCCCGCCCGACCGCACGCACGCACACACACACACACACACACACACACACACGGACCTTTTTCTGAAAATGCTTTTTATAGATACAGGAGGTCCTAAAACATGTATTTCCGGTGAAATCTCAGTATCGAATTTTTTGGTGGAGTGCAATACATTCTCTATACACCATGTACATAGCGCCTATAGAGAAAGTAAAAAAGTTGTTGCTAAATAAAAAAGAAACAATGGTGAGGAATATAAATAATATCATGTGTAGTTTCCCTCTCTGCATAAGTAAATTTTTAGTAAATAATACGGTTTGCAGTGTTAAATAAATAAAAAAAAACTGTTAAATATCACTTTTTGGTATTTTCTAGAACATTTCAAAATGTGGATCAAATACTGGATTTAAAAAAGTTATACCTTAATATTACATTTTTCACTAAATCAACAACTCTAATAAAACTCCTTTTTCCTAAAATTTAGTTATTTGTGGGATAGCTCCCTCTGGCACTGAGCCCCTCAATTGTATGTACTACCTTGTGTATCATGAACAGAGAAAGAATTATAGGACTCATTTTTTCTTTCTCTACAATGAATGAATTTTAAGTTATTTATTTATCTCTTCATATATTTGATAACAATAAACATAAAAAAAGATTTTCCTCCTCCAAGGAGTAGCCTAAGATTAGGATCATGTACACCTAAAAAACTGATTGTTTGTGTGTACATATCCTTCCTTGCCTTGAGTATTTTTCCTCAATTCACATTTTAACTTCTTTACCATTTCTATAAGCTACCTTCCTCATCATCAAGTTGTTAAGTTAGTCTCTTTCTTTCTCTCTTACCTTCTCTACATTACTATAGCTTATCCTACTTTTTATTTCATATCTCCTCTCTCCATACATTGGTTTCTAACACAGAAATTCTTATCTGCATTGCCACATAGCAAGCATCTTTCTTTATCAACTTTTAAACCACTGAACATTGTTCCTGTCCTTCCTGTCTTTCCATCTTAATGTAAACAATGGAAGGGGGAACTTTTGGTGGGTGTCTCTTTCATAAAATTGAGTCAAACATTTTAAAATAAATTGTGTGTTTGTGTCACTGCCAGTCTATGATATCTACAGTCACTTTTACCATTAGGCAAGTTGCTTCAGATTCCATTTATTCAATATATACGAGGGTCGTTCAGAAAGTAGCCTCCGATCGGTCACAGTGCGGGTAGTGGGGGGAGTAGCGACGCCATCTGTGCATTCACGCACTCAGCAGGTCAGTCGGCATCAAGCCGTGGTCGAGTGAAAGTCGTACCTGCGCTAGTTTAGTGTTTGTGGCCATTTGAAATGTGTACTGCAATAGAAAACCCCGCCAAATGTGAAGTGCGTGCTGTTATAAGGTTTTTTACAGCCAAAGGATATTCTGCAGCAGCTATTCATCGTGAGCTTTGTGCCGTGTACGGACCAAGAGTTATGAGTGAAGGAGTGGTCCGTGAATGGGTACGTTTATTTAAAAGTGGACGAGAAAACGTTCATGATGAAGAGAGGAGTGGTAGACCATCATTGGTCACGGACGAACTCGTTCAGACAGTTGATGCAAAAGTTCGTGAAAACCGACGTTTCACAATGTCGGAGTTGTCTACTGATTTTCCACAGATTTCTAAGACTCTCTTGTACGAGATAGTGACAGCAAGATTGGGTTACCGTAAGTTCTGTGCACGATGGGTGCCCAAAATTCTTACCGACCACCACAAAACTCAAAGAATGGCCTCTGCATTAGACTTTCTGTCACGTTATGAGGCCGAAGGTGAACCATTGTTAAACAGAATCGTGACCGGGGACGAAACCTGGATTAAGTACGTGAACCCTGAGGCAAAAGAACAATCAAAGATGTGGGCACATTCTAATTCGCCTACCAAACCAATAAAAGCCCGGCAAGATTTTTCTGCCCGAAAATTGATGGCAACGGTGTTTTGGGATGCAAAAGGGGTGTTGTTGGTTGAATCCATGGAACGTGGGACGACCATTAATCAAGACGTGTACTGTGAAACACTAAAACAATTACGACGGGCTATACAGAACAAACGCCGTGGTATGCTGACTTCCGGTATCGTTTTTTTGCACGATAACGCCCGTCCTCACTCTGCTCGCAGAACAACAGCCCTTCTTGAGTCCTTCAAGTGGGACGTTGTCAACCATCCACCTTACAGCCCAGATCTGGCGCCAAGCGATTATCACCTCTTCATGCATATGAAGAAATGGCTCGGGTCCCAGCGGTTTGATGACGACGAAGAGCTCAAAGATGCGGTCACAGGCTGGCTCCAGGCACAAGCGGGTGATTTTTATGCAGAAGGAATTTCAAAGCTTGTGAACAGATACGATAAGTGCCTCAATCGTTATGGAAACTATGTAGAAAAATAGTGCAAAGATGTAGTTGTAAGATGTATATATTAAAATATTTTTATTTAACTTGGTGAATTTCTTGCAATCAACCGGAGGCTACTTTCTGAACAGCCCTCGTAGTAACCAAGTGCTTCATCTGTTTACCTGTGGGGTGAACAGCAACTGAATAAACAGCATCCTGATACTGCTTGATAATCTCCTGTTTGTCAGTTTCATAGTTCCATACACGGACAGTATGGTCCACTTGACCACATGTTACAAAAATGGGTTTCCAGACACACATGGAAAGTCCTGCAATAGGACCATGATGAAGACGCTCACCCACTATTTCAAAGCTGGTCTGTGGTATCTATAAGCATAAACCAAGTAAATTAGTGTTCAATTCACTGCTACTCCTCATTATTAATGCAACTATAACTGTTATAAGACAAAAAGGCATTTTTATATGTCAGAATTGTAAACAACTATCACTTAGGATACATTTTTCTCATGGGCAGAAAAAGGAGTTATTTTAAATAAATGAGTATTCAAATCCTATTGAGGCATTTTTAGAGACCAGTACCAAGAATGTGTAAATGTTATAGATTTATACATACCTTTAGGACATATTGTTTAGTGTTAGAGCCAGCTGAAAAATTTATTGACACAGCTGGAATTGAATTTTTCAACTGGTTCTAGTATTAAAAGACGCAGCCTCATTATCAACATATATGGGTATATAATAATGATGATGATGATGATGATAATATATGATGCTGACAGCAATAATAATTAATTAATTAATTCATTAATTAATTATTATTATTTTCATTATTATTATTATTATTTTCATTATTATTATTATTATTATATTTTGTCATTCAACTTGTACAGTGATAGACAACATTAAGTTAAAATACAGTATATTCAGTTTCAAGAAATTCGTTAATAGTATAAACAGGATTATTCACTAGCAGTTTATATATAATCTAGTTTTAAAGATAGTTGTAGATAATTCTTTTTGACCCAACCTCAGCTTGTTGTGCATCTTTAGTCCCAGAATTACATGAGAGTTATGTGACATGGTTAATCTTTAATAGGGTATTTCTATACAGGTGCAACTTCTAGTATTACAGCTGTGCACATCTCACCTATAGGTTAACTACTGTCAAATACTGCAGTCTAATAATAATGGTTTACAATGATCTAATTTACCCAAATCAGTGCTTATCCTAACAAGTTTTCCTGTAACATAAAATGTCATGTACATGTCCATTACTTCCCCATAACAAAATTCCATAAGATATAAATAATACTTTGAAAAAATCTGATGTATTCCATTCAAATGATTTTCTCTATATCTCTGTAACAAATTATTGTTAATAAGCTTATTCTTTTATTTATTTCATGCTAATCGACAAAAATAAGCAGGAATAGTCTTATTTCTTGCTTTATTGTAAATAAAAGCGAAATAAGGGAGAACCATAGGTTAAAGTGAAAGCCAAAAGCTGGTTGCTATGTGACTGAAGTTTGTTTGTTTGTATGATCATGAGTTGGCAAATTCCTGTATGAGAAGAGTATAAGTTTATCAAATCTGAAACCAAAAGCAAGGAATATCTCAAAAATGATCAACTCCACGAAAAAAATGTATAACATAAATTGTGTGTTTTAAGGTGCCCTACATCTTTTGTTTGTTAAGTTTTTGTCCATCTCTTACGGTTTAGTAGTTATGCAAAATTCATCCAGAATAAAGTAGTCTTCAGAGGCTATTCCCAGAAAATTCAAGAGATACATTTTATTTGTCAGGTAAATATCTTTAATAAACAATATTTTAATCAAAATCGTTAGAGCCATTTTTTAGTAAATCAAAATTTTCGAAAAAAGTTCCATGTAAAGGGTAGTTGAGAGTGGGGGGATTTTCTTGAAAATCTTTGTATCACATCCTTAGAAGATACCAAATCTAAATACCAAGTTTGGTTTTTAACAAAAAAAAAAAAAAAACAAAAAAAAAAAAAATAAATAAATAAAATGCATGCATGCACCCGCGCACGCACCCACATACACACGCACCCACACACGCACACGCACACACACACCCCTCTCTCGCGCTCTCATGCTCTCTCTCTCTTGCTCTCTTTCTCAGGTCTCAAAACATGTATTTCTGGTGAAATCTAAAATTTTTGGGTACATTCCAATACCTTCTCTATACACTTATGTACATAGCATGTATAGAGAAAGTAAAAAAGCAAAATATGCTGATCTTAGATTGTTATCTGAAATATGATTATTTAAATTCTTAATGAAATAAATAGTTCTAGAAAGCCTTGCCAATATATTTTTTATATGTGGAAAAGGGGGAAAATGACTTTCAATACATTATAAACTTGGAAGAAAAAAATATTGATGAAGAAGGCTTGTTTGAGAATATTATAGTAAGCTTTTTAATCCAAGGTGGAGGTTATAGTGATAATGAAGACAATTTACTATCAACAAGAACATCTGAACATTTAACAGTCTCTATTTTATGTGATTCGGTATATTTCTTAAACCAAAATACATTTCCTGAGTTTTACTTTCATTTAGTAGAAAACCATTTGCTCTGAACCATAAGGAAGCTTGAGGGAGTGAATTTTGTACTAAGGTTTGAAGTCAGTTTGAATCTGAACTTTCATTTAGAAAAGTGGTGTTAGCAGCATACAATATTGTTGGAGAATTTACAAAAGATGGCAAACCATTTATCATTAATATAAATAGAAGGGCCCCTAACACAGACCCTTGTGGCACACCAAACCTAAGTTTGATCTCTCTTTGCCAATGCTCACTAACTGTTGTTACTATTCAGACCATAATAAGAATTATTAGAATTTCATGCTCTACACAGTCAAAGGCTCTACATAGGTCACAGAGAGTAGCTTGAGCAAAACCCTTATCTTTGAACATTTGTAAAACAAGCCTAACTTGGGATCTATAGCATCTGTAGTCGATTTACCTCTTTTAAATCCAAATTGTTTGTTACTAATTATATTAAAATTATCTAAATATAAGCTTACTTGATTAAACATAATTGTTTAAAAAATTTTAGAAAAAACAGGGGTTATAGAAATTGGCCTATAGCTAGCAAGACAGTCCTTATTATCTTTCTTGAAAATAGGTACAATTCTAGAAATTTTTAATAAATCTGGGAATGTATTTTCTGCTAGGCATTTATTAAGGTAAGAGGGCCAATTATACAATCAATAACTTGTCTTCAGGATAAATCATAATAATCAACACTATCAGAAACTCTAAAATTTTTTACAATTTTCATAATTATATTTAGACTTACCTCTGTAAAGTCAAAATTACAATGAGAAGGATTTACAAAACAGTTTTCTAGTAAAGTAATTGCATTTTCTGTAGGCTTGTTTATTGAACAATATTTCTTCAACAGACTGAATGTAAAATTTATTGAACTCCTCTGGAAATATGATGATATTATTTCTTTCTTTGGTGTGTGTTATGAAATTTACTACTCTCCAAGCTATCTTACATTTATTTTTAGACCTCTCAATACTGGTTGTGTTATACACTTTCTTAGTTTCATTAATGGCTTGCCTGTAGTTGTATTTAGTTCTAGAGTACAATTGCCTATACATATCTTGACTTATTACTCTTGTACAATGAAGAATACAATAATGCAATACTTTTCATCTGCCCTAGTAGTGGAGTATACCATTCATTATTTACCTTTTTCTTAAAACTACCATTTTTTATGTTCATTTACATCTTTTCATAGGAAAGTTCCTTTCTAAAATATCTATGAATGTAGAGAAAAATTTGTTAAAAACAATGTCAGAAGAACAGTAAAGTAAACTACTAAGTAGAGTATCCCAACTGACACCATCGAGAGCATGTCTAAATCTATTTTCTCTCTACATGTTGGACTAGTGGTTACAGTTTTAAAGCATGGGACTGATTAACCTGATTTAAATTTAGCTGTCCAGCTGGCCTTGGCATGTTCTGGAAAAAGGAAATTACTGAAACAGCTATGAAAAAAAGAAAAGTGCTCATCCTGCTGTATAGACTCCTGTAGAGCTGCAATCTAGCAAATTTCGGGAATACGGTACATAATGATTTGTCACATGTTATTGTTCTGAGAGGCTGATCAGAACAATAGTGGTACTTATAGTTGTCCAGGTAGCCACATCTGCTCAGCAGCTGTGGTCACAATATTAAAGAAATGACTGATAATTTTAATCTTAAATCATAAAATGCCTAAAATGTTGCCATTCTCTGAATATTGCATTAGATTAATATTATTGTAATTTAGCAAAAAAAAATCATAAAATGTTCAAGTTCAGTTTAATGGATCTTAATTCTTTGCATCCTTGCACTTTTGTGCGACACTTTTGATTTATTCATTTTCCATATTTAATGCTCCCCATGGAGGTAGTTTGATGTCCTTGAGCATAGCACTGTTAAGCATATTTAAAGCTTATATGTCATTTTAATGAAAATCTTTTTCTCTGATTTTTACTATTTAAATTATTTCATACATCAAACTTTGTAATTGATTTTGTTGAAATTTTCAGCAGAATTTCACGCACATATTAAGTTAGTAGGTGCCATAAAATATAGCACCTATTCCAAAAACACTCCATGTTTTTCTTCCATGAAAAATGGAAAGATGCTGCATGTAAAAATCCTTAACATGGCTTCCTTTGGAAGATAAGTAAAGCCAGTAGTCCCATGTCATACATTTATACCCCATAAAAGAACCACAATAAAGAGGCCCCATAGAAAAATTAAGCAGTTTTTCATACCCGATATAGAATGGGATGCTGAGAACCATAGTAGTAATAGAGCATCCATAAATAAAACAAAACTTAAGTTTTTCAATATTGGTTAAATGCATATTAAAGTTAGAAAACTAAATCAGATTTTAAAAATTCAATGCCATGGCCAGAAGTTGAACCCACTTGGGCACCCAATACACATCAAATCTTTTCTCAAAATCAATGATAATGCAGTGTTATATACATTTAGTAATTACCTGGTTGATATCTGGTCCCCACAATTTAACAGCAAATATTTGGGACATATTCGTGGTTACAATGAGACGATCAATAATGGGATTGACACTGATGCACTTTATTAAGTTGAGATATTTGCAATTAGGATCTGTAAACTGAGGATAAGGCACTTGATAAATGTTACGTTTGGAGTATTTCTCATTGGTCAACTTTTCAAACAGATACACTGTCCCTAAGCCACATGAGAATGCAAAACCTGAAAATGAGAAATAATAATGTCAGTAAACAGCATGATAATTGTGGTTTTGCTTTACTTAAAGTTAAACCTAATAATGATAATGCTGTCTAGGAAATCATATATGTTGTTACTTTCTCTACTATTTCAGTAGCAAAGAAATGGTATTTACTAAAAAGTTTCATATCAAGTGATATAAATGAGGTCTTCTGAACTCAAAAGGCTATATTTATTACTTTTTTTTTTATTGTTTCATTTAACATCTAAGGTCATATCAGGGGCTTTCCACTTGAAACAACTCATTGTCTGTAGGTACTTTTACGTTAGTTTAAATCATTTAGTTTTACTCAAACATGCACACATCATTCACACTCACATACAAACTTCCAGACTCTGTGGGGGATAGGGAATAATTCTGGCCAAAGAAAAATTCCCCGCCCCTGCCGGGAATAGAACCCGGGACCCCCAGGTGAGAAGTCAGCTCGCTGACCACTCGACCACAGAGGCAGTCTATATTTATTTTTTTTGCTACAATATGTAGTAGAAGTATTTAGTTTCACCCATTCTTCGGTTAAAAATGGAATCTAAAACTTGATTAAATTAAAACTATACAATAATTGAAATAGATTAACAATATTAAAATAGATTAACTAGTCTCAGCAATGATAAAAATGGATATCAATATTTTACATACACAATACAATATATTTATACAATATTTTATACATTATGAATAAAATACATCTATAATTCAAGGGTCAATATCAATATTTTATATACACAATACAATATATTTACACAATATTTTATACACTATGAATAAAATACATTTATAATTCAAGGGTATCCTATTATATTTAGATGAAGATTTTTATTATAAGGAACAAACATCTAGAAAAATTATTGGTGATAATTTTGACATACCCTCTTGAGCTACATTACATTTTGTGTAAGATTAAGAAAACATGCGGGCACTTTAAAGATTTTTCCCGCTTCTTAATGTGGCACATACACTTTTATGTGGCAAAATTATTCAAAAGCTCAAATACACAGTAAAACATTTATCAAAGCATTTATTAGCCACATACAACAAACAATGATATGGGTGATCAAGGTCATTAGGCATGAACTCATGAATAGAAGGGTTGTATTTCAAATCCTATCAGGACCATCTTCCCTGATTGAGCTTTCTTCTAAGTTCTCCTCAATCCTCATAATTGGCACATACAACTCTTATGCTCTCTTCTTATGCTCTCTAGTCCTCCTCTTTCCCAATTATCAATTCTATTCATATTATTATCAGTGTCGTTTAGTGCCATATTATGTAGTAAGAAAAGGGATTAAACATTATTAAAAAGAATATGAAGTGTTCCATTCACATAACTTTCTATACCTATTCTGCAGCAAAATATTCTTACAAAACTTATATTTCTGTCTACCTTATGCTAATCATTAAATCTTTTAAAACCTGTTTGAAAACTTCATTTTAAAAAAAAAAAAAAAAAAAACTTAGAAATTTCCATTTGAGAAAATGGAAATATTATGCCAAAAAAAGGAATACCACAAAAATGATAATTTCATAAAACAAATAAATGACATAAATGTGGGACATAAATTGCTATTTTAACCAGATCTACATTTTTTGTGAAGTAAGATTTTATGAGTTATGCAAAAGTCATCCAGAATGAACAAACCTATTTCTCGAAAATTCAAGATATAGATTTTATTTATCATGAAATTATCATACACATATGGTATTTTAATCAAAATGATTGGAACCATTTTTGAGAAAATCTAAATTTTAAAAAAAAAAGTATATGAAAATCTTTGTGTCGCATCCTTGGAAGGTGCTGAACTTAAATTTCAAGTTTGGTGTTTAACTAACTTTTCATTTTTGAGTTTTGCTCTTCACACTGACACACGTACCTCCCTACCCCTACCCCCACACACATGGACCTTTTCTAAAAATACTTTTTTTTGGATTCAAGGGACCCAGTGAAATCCTGGTGTTAAAATTGTAGGTGGCATGTAATACTTTCTCTACCTATTATGTACATGATAGAGAACATAAAAACTGCCACATACAACTCATTATATGCAAATTGCTTTGATTTGCTTGATATCTTGTTTTTGCATATATAATGACCCTAAAATTGGAAATTAATTGTAAATACTAAAATGAGAGAGAAGGATTAAATAAATATATCACCTTTGCTGAAACTGATAATTTCTCTTACTGCCTTTTCAGGGCGTTCTTCTTTCTCTTCTTCCTCTTCTTCATTTTCAGATTCTCTTTCTTCTTCATCTTCTTCTTCCTCCCCTCCAATGGTGGGTACTGCAAGGGATGTAATCACTCTGCAAGTATGATGTATTCAGTAATATTTTTAGTACCTGTACAATGTAATAGCTGAGTTGTAATAAAATGTGATATCCAGAAAGCTAAATAGGTCAGATTTTAAGCATACAATGAAAGATATATATGCTTATTATATTATTGTAATTTGTTTGTACCAGCCATTGGAAATGAAAAGTAAAATCTTTGTTTAAATCTGAAAAATGTTATTTGAAGTACCTAATAGAAATTTACAGTTGAAATTAAATACTGAATGGATAGTTGCTTTTTTATTTCTTTATTACTGAAAAGTTTTCAAATACAATATAAAACTTTCTATAAGAACAGATTCACATTTATTGTTATGTTGAGTTGTTTATTATTAATAATGGTTTGTATGAATTCAGTGTGTGTGTGTGTGTGTACATGCATGCGTGTGTGTGTGCATGCCTAAGATGTGCTACCAATCATATTTTTTATTTCTTAGTACCTTTTTCTCTTGTTCTTCCCATGAATTCCCCTACCATTTTAATATTCCCTTCCTTCTTTAGATCTATTATGCATGCGTGTGTGTGTGCATGCCTAAGATGTGCTACCAATCATATTTTTTATTTCTTAGTACCTTTTTCTCTTGTTCTTCCCATGAATTCCCCTACCATTTTAATATCCCCTTCCTTCTTTAGATCTATTATCTTAACACATTGCAAGTTAGAAATTAAAGAAACAGAACTATGGAGGAAAATGGCAGGAATTGATAAATTCCTTATTTAGATAATGAAAATATATGCAAAGAACTTTAAGGAAAACCAGCTTATTTTGTCAAAGAATGCAGAAAGGTGGAATGTTGAATTAGACCAGACTGTACCGGATTTTTCCATGTCTATCATATATGTTAGTTTTGCCATCTATAGTCAGATGTTGTTGCTTTAATAGTTTGCTGATTGCTGCAGCACCTTACTTGCAATTGTATAAGTTAGGGTGGTGCCGCCAATGCTGACTGGGATCTGGTAGTGCTTCTTCCAAATTGTCAATTAAGTTGTAAGTAAAGTTGTGCGAATAGTTCCCCCAAATCAAGAGAAGAGGATAAATGTGTGTCTGTAATATATAAAGGAAAACCTGGAAATGAAGACAAAGCTGGGGTAAACTATGAAGGTGAGAAACACAGCCAAATAGGTAACGCTACTTTGGGTAGATGACAAAAGAAGTGAAACCAAACAGAAGTGATGGCATTGCTTGAGCTGGTAATTGTAATGTTAGAAACAGACATGGGCTCACATTTGTGAATGTAAATCCCATAAAAAGAAAGTACACTAAAAACCCAGCAAAGTTGTACTCTTAGGAAACTCCTTGTTGAAATTCTGAAGATGTGAGTAAACAACAAGGTCATAGGGTAAACTGTTACCCAGGAATAAAAATTAATGAACTCAAATACAAGATAGAACAGCTTGACTTAATTAAAACAGACACAAAAGTTCTTCTGCTATATGTGGGATCAAATGACATAAAGAAAAGCATCTATGCTGAAGAAATCATGGGTGAAACAATGGATCTTACAACCAGTGTCAGGTCTATTGCACCAATGACAAAAGTGATAGTGAGTGGAATGCTATGGAGATGAGATATAACAAACAAGAAAAATGTATAAATCACGAAATAAAATGATTTTGTGAAAACAACACTGTGTCTTTGTGGATGACAACTTTTGGCGTTGCAATCAAGACTTTTGTAAAAATGGAGTTCATATCTTCTTCTACGGTTCCCATGAATTTGGGAAATTATTGTGTGATGTCATGATCTCACAAGTCAGAAGAAATTAGCAAGATCTGCTGAGGCTGGCATCATTAAACCAAGGTAACGACTAACGAACAAATCAGGAGGCATGATGGTTGCTACACTATAATTCAACAAGATCAGAGGATAGGTTGAATAATGTTCCAGTGGAAAATCCAAGTTGCAGGACTAAAACATAGTGCAGAGAGCCCTGCAGCCACAGAAGATGATGGAAACCAAAATGGAAACAAGAGTAAAGCCCAAAGATATTAAAGTGAAGTAAATGGTTGTATAGATTTAAATAAAACCACTAAATTTAAAATAAATGAAAACTCAGAGGAAAAGTAAATAAGGGATAAAAAAACATTTTAGTACTTTTAATCAAAACACACAGTATATTGCTAGTAAAAGAGCAGCAATTGAGCTTACTTGATAATAGTACCCATGCATACATGGCACGGCATTAGAGTATTCATAAAGATTTCAAAGTTATCTTCTATATTAGTTTTTCCAATTATGAATATGGCCTGTTCAAGGTTAACTCTCAATGTAGTTTTATTTATAATTCTTTTAACTTCCTTTAGATTATTTAATTTTTCTGCTTGTATATTTAAGAACTTATCTATTAATTGACCAAAGTGTACACTAACCCATTCTTTATATGGCTAAATCTTCAGTCTTTAGGTTGGTATATACATGGTCAACAAGGGTTGATGTATGCTTTGTTACTCTGGTTAGTTCTGTTTTTAAAATTTTCAGGTTACTTCCAAGCAGTTCCAATGATAGCTTTTTTTGTTTATTTTCTGTTTGCAGATGTATATTTATGTCTCCCATGATAAAATTTTTATTATTTTTATAATATTATTGAGCCATAATTTTAATACTTTTATCAATTTGTCTTTATCAGTGTTTGATGGACTGTAAACACCTAGTATGAAAAGATTCACATTTTGAAAGGTAATTTTGATTGCTGGCATTTCACAGCACCTTTCTTCACAATATTGTTTACAGTCAAATTTGTTTAAATTTCAGACGCTCCTTTGCATACCTTACTACCCCACCACTTTTGTATTTTTCTCTACAGTAACTAGAAGCTATGGTATAACTTTTGTACTGTTTGCATTTAATTCAAGATCTTTTTTTTTTTTTTTTTTTTTTTGAAAAAACCAATTTGTAAATGTATAAGGGGGAAGTTCTAAATGCTAAGATCATGATAATTAGAGTGCTACAAAGGTATGATATTACCCTGAAAAAAATAGAATAAACAATGAAATATGTAATCTAAGGAATAGCATGATGGTTGATGGAAATTTTTGGTTACACCACATTGACCATGCTAAAGATGGGGTTCATCTGAATCATAAAGGGAAATACTGCTTTGGTCAATTGTTCTGTGAGATAGTAGGTAACAGCTACAATAACAGGAAACTTACAGCAGATAAGCTGGATGTAAGCAGGAAAATGAAGCAGTCCATTGCGCAGTTCAGAAACTGTGACAAACTTTCAGCTAATTACACATAACTGTAGTATAAATAATAGTGATTTTATATTAATGCATCAAAATGTTCAGAGTTTTAAATATTGTTTTAAATTTTCAGAAGCGCTTTTAACTGTGAAGTTATCTTCATTCTAAAATTTTAACAAATGAGTCACTATTCATACTCAAACTTCATTTATATTTAGTTGTATTAGCATAACCCTCTAAGGAGGGAAGTCAGCAGTCAACTATCACAATGCTGAAGATGAAGATGAACACCTTCAAACATATTTTATGTTAATACAACTTACATAAGTGAGGTTTGAGTGTGAATAGTAACTTATTTGTTAAAATTTAGAATGTTCAGAGTATGTTTAATCAGTCTTAGAAGTATAGAAATTTTTAAACACTCAGAAAAATATTCAATTATGTTGTATTATATAACACTGGATCAGGCATAATTACATAGAGTTAGATCAAGTTATTTTCTTGTGATTGCAAATCTACTGATATCTACTGCCGGAAAAATTGTAAACATGAGGGTAGTACGATAGTTGTTAAGAATCACCTCTATACAGCAGGTATTTTTTTTTGGTGGTGTTTAATGCCCGCTTTAATTACTAATGGCACTGCAGGCGGTGACACTGATGATACATGAATGATGATGGAGCACCGGGGTGGAATGCGATGGCGGGGGAAACCGGAGTACCCAGAGAAAACCCACCCCAGCACCGTTTTGTCCACCACAAATCTCACATGCGGTAGCTTGGGATCGAACCCCGGGAGTCTAGGTGAGAGTCGAATGGTCTAATCACTCGGTCACGGCGCGGCCCACAGCAGGTATGTGGAAATTGCAAATTTAAATGCAGAGAAAGAAATTGAGCTCACAGTGATTGAAATGAGAGATTTCAAACTGTTTTTCAAATGTATTTACTGTCTCTTAACGGGAAATTAGTTTCTTGAAAAACTAGAAACAGTGGTAAAACAATTAAAAAGACATGGCAAAGATATTATAATTGTAAAAGATTTCAATGTAGACTTTCTTAAGCTGAAATATTGACTTATCTCTTTTAACATAAATGTTGTTCAAAGTGCCACAAGAGCTCTTCAAGCACATCAGTTGATGTACTTGACCAACCAATTAAAAAGTTTGATATTTCAAATGTTAACACTGATTTTTCTGACCATATTGTGATAATTTTGATTCTAGCTAACTCATTCAAGAGAAACAGTAAGAACTTGTGCAAAAGGTTCTTCTCTAATGAAAACAAATAGCTCTTTAATTATCTTTTGGAAAAGAAAGATTGGACATGTATATGATGAAGAAACTTTACTCTTAAATCCTCTAAATTCATGACTACCTTTTTACAAGAAGGTACATATTTTAACAGTGCCTTCCCCTATAATTTTAAATCTATAAAGAAATTTCATACCAACAAAAGTAAAAGATGAATCACAAAAGAAATCATAACTTCTAGTAAACAGATGAAGTGCCTTTTCCACATTAAGTAAAATTAATAACATTTGTAATATATTTGAAATAATACAGGAATTATACTAGCGCAGGGGCGACAGCTGTGGTAGTGCCATTGTGCCATGGCACCACTATTAAGTAAAAAAAATGCCCACATATTTTGATTAATCATTGTTCCTACACTCGTGTTCTAGTTCTCATTTGAACAGCACGTTAACCGCCACGCGATCTGGCAGCAGGCATAGCTTTCTGCAGCTTGTACCATTTCCAGGTGGGCACTGTTTGAGCTCATAAGCCACTGTGTATAAGGCTAAAGTGTTTGTTTATAGTGGCTGCTTATGGGTGGATATGTGCCAAGGTTGGTGTGGCATTCAGTCTCTGTTCCACCCTCCAGAGCACAGTAAAGGGCATCAGCTTGCAAGCAAAAATGAAGGGATGCATTATTCATGCCTAAATCCTCCTGTTAATGCAGTGTTACCATCTTGCTGCAAGTTAATGCCAATGCATTTTGAAGTTCAGTTAAATTCAGTGCAAAAATACACACCAATATTTTCTTATAAACAAACCACTGCAACGTAGTAAAGGAAGCTAAGAAATTGCACACTGATAAGCAGATCTTCAGCGTTTCAAATAAAAGCAAAATTATATGGAATTTCATTAGGAATGATAAAATCATGTATCTCAGGCCATTATACATGAGGAAACATTCTGAATTATTTGTTCTAAAAAAATAGTTTATCTGCTGGTCCTGATGAAGTACCAGAATGTTTAATTAATCAATGCATGAGCTGTATTGTAAATCCCATACTTGATATATGTAATAGTTCAATTAGTTCAGGGAAATTTCTAGAGAATCTCAAAGCAAATAGTCATTTCCATGTTTAAAAAGGGTAACCCAATAAAATTGATAATTATAGGCCAATATCTCTCATATCAGGATTCACAAAAATACTTATAACTGTAATGTACAATAGAGTTGCAGCTTTTTTTTAGAAAAATATGTATTCGTGATCACAAAATGACCTTATGAAAACAAGACTGAATCCAAATACACTTTATTCCTTCATAAATCAAATAATAAAGGGGCTTGGCACCAATCAGTGTACAATTGGGATATTTATGGACCTAAGTAACTTTTTTGATCTGGTTATCTAATTATCTGAACTGGAACTATAATGTATATCTAGCATAGCCCACTGGTTTGAATCATATCTAAATAACAGGAAACAGGTAACATTCATAAGAAATTAAATAAGTGACAGGCATAAACTCTGATACAGCAGTAGTAAAATATGAGGTTCCTCAGGGGTTAACTTAAACTTCTTTTGTTTCTGGACTAGAATATTGACCACTTAATACGAGAGGCATTCAATAAGTCCTTAGAAAAAGATAGAAAAACAAATTACTTATGGCAGACTTTTTTATTTTTCAACATACAAGGTCTGTTCAAAAGTTCCGGAACGAAATGTTTCTATGCTTATGTTTTACTTATTGTGCATGGTCTCCTTCGAAATACTCTCCTCCACAATTGATTCATCACCCATTTCCATTTCCAGAAGCAGTCTTGGTACACCTCTTTCTGGATCACACGAATCGCCGTTTGCGAATTTTCTTTTATCTCGTCTATTGTTGCAAATCTTCATCCTTTCAATGGGGTTTACAACTTTGGAAATAAAAAAAAGTCCACAGGGGCCTGATTTTGAGAGTACGGAGGATGAGGCAGCACAGTGATATCGTTTTTTGTGCAATAGTCACGCACCAACAGGGATGAATGTGCAGGTGCATTATCGTGATGCAAGGGCCATGAATTGTCCGCCTCATTTCAGGCTGTTTTCTTCTCATAGTTTCTCGCAGGCGTCACAACACATCCCGATAGTACCATCGATTAACAGTTTGTCTCTCTGGCACGAATTCATGATGAACTAATCCTTCAAAGTCAAAGAAAACTCTCAGTATGGCTTTGACATTTGACCTGACCTGACGAGCGTTTTTTGGTCTTGGAGAATCTTTGCCAATCCATTGTGAAGACTGAACCTTAGTCTCAACATCATAACCGTAGCCCCACGTCTCATCACCAGTTATGATTCTCTTAAGGTACAGATTGTTCTCATTTGCGCGATCCATAAACTCTTCACAGATTGCGAGGCGATGATCTTTCTGGTCTTGACTCAAGAGTCATGGGGCTAAGTTGGCAGCAACACGATGCATTCCAAGATGCTGTGTCAGGATTTCATGACATGATCTACCTGAAATGTTACATTCTTCTGCAATCTCTCGGACAGTCAGTCTTCAATTGGCATGCACAATTTCATTGACGATCCTGACATGAGTGTCATCAGTAGACGTTGAAGGGTGTCCTGAACGAGGGTCATCTTTAACTTCCGCCCGGCCATTTTAAAACCTCTTCAACCATTCTTAACACCAAGTACAGCTTAAGCACTCATCACCATAGGCTTCCTGCATCATTTGGTGTGTCTCAGTATAGGTTTTCTTGAGTTTCACGCAAAATTTAATGCAGACGCATTGCTCCTCTAACTCTGCCATCTCAAATTTGCAAACTGTGAGACACAATATTCTACTCAATACACCACTGAACAATACCTAACAGACATACAACAATGAAACTTTCGGCAGTTATACATCAAACACAGGTGTGTGAAGGGATGCCAACTGTATTTCGCTCCAATATTCCATTGGTGCAAAATTACAAATGTTCCGGAATTTTTTGAACAGACCAATCTCCTTTTAGCTCAATGCACTTTTTCCAGCATTTCTCCTACTGTTTTACGCCTTCCAAAAAGTAGGGTTTCAGAAGAGCCTCAAAATAGGAATCTGATGGGAGATGACCTTTTCGTTAGACGTGAATGGTTTTCTGACAAGCCTCTTTTTCAAGTTTGGAAATAAAAAGAAGTCACTGGGGGTCAAATCTGGTGAATACAGTGGATGTAGTAGTAATTCAAACCTTAATTATACAAGTTTTGCCATCAAAACTGCATAGGTGTGCACCCTTGCATTGTCTTGATGGAAGACAATCTTTTTCTTTGCTACATGAGGGCATTTTTTCTTGATTTCTCCATTCAACCAGTGCAATAATGATGCATAATACTCTCTATCGTTCTTCCTTTCTGCAAGTAACCATTGTAGATGAATCTATATGCATCCCAAAAAATCGAGGTCATGACCTTGTCTGCAGATTTCACCATATTTGCCTTCTACGGAGCCAGTTTGCCTTTAAAAATGCATTGTTTTGACTGTATGCTTTTCATCTGCAGTTATGTATCGATGCAGAAACTCATTAGGATTGCAACGGAAAAGTGCCAAATCAGCTTCCAAATTGATCAGATGATTGTGTTTATTCTCCATTGAGAGCAAAACATCACCCATCTTGCTGAGACCTTTGTCAGACCCAAATTTTGGTGCAAAATTGAGAACACTGTACCATGAGGTATGCTTGTGGCCTCTCCCATTTCACAAACTTTGAACGGTCGATCACTCGAAACCATGTACTAGATTTTGTCAATAATTTCAAAGGAAGTCATTTCTACTGGACGTCCAGAACAATGCTCATCATTTTTGGATGTACAGCCTCATTTAAATTCATTTATTCAATTGTAAATTGTTGCAAATGAGAAGCAGATGTGCCATGAACTTCCTCCAACTTTTGGTATTAAGCCTTTTAATCACTGCATGAAACTGGACTTTTTCCATCTTTCTAAATAAGCACAAGATTGTTGATTCAATTGCCTTTGGCAACAAAACCACATGATGGATATAGCTGAAACTTTAACTGCCATCTAGTAAGAGACAATGGTTGTTAAATATAAACTTTTTTTGATGCTACGAGTATAATTTCTTGGATTTTCTAAGGACTTATTGAATGCCCCTTCTATACCATATACTGCAACAATGCTGCATGCAGATCATACATGCTTCATTCTAAGGGGAGCTACTCATGCATAATTACAACAACAAGCTGACAACATAATGTCTAGATTAATGCAGTGGCTGATTGTTAATAACCTGTTACTTAATACTATGAGCGGTGTTCAATAAGTATGATGTATATTATCATCATCATTATTATTATTATTCAAATTATGAGGGGGAGGAGGAGGAGAAGGAGGAGGATGAGGGGGAGGAGGAGGGGAGGAGGAGGAAGAGGAGGAGGAAGAGGAGGAGGAGGAGGAGGAGTAGCAGTAGAAGAAAAAGAAGATAATGATTGATCATTTTGAAGCTTGCATGTAGGCCTCTACAGTGCTTTGTGTCTCTTAAACTGCACAAAACAAAACCAAATGATCTTGCTAAAATGGACTGTGCCCTTGATATTTAATCTTCATACATCCTCAGGTCCCAAGAAAAAGTAGCATAAGGATACATATCTATGCAAGGCAAAGGCTTCTAACTTGCAGGATGATCAAGCGAAAATGAAACCTTCTAGCACATACTGCAAGTGTGAAGCCTTTGCCTTGCATAGATATATAAGGATACATATCTATACAAGGCAAAGGCTAGGAGGTTTCATTTTCCTTTGCTTATCCTGCAGAAAGTGTCACGTATCCTTACATATCTAGGCAGGGTAAAGGCTTCACACTTGCAGTATGTGTTGGGAGGTTTCATTTTTGCTTACTCATTCTGCAGAAAGAGTCATGTATAAGTCCCATTAAGTACAGATGTCTATGCAGTGTATTGTTCTCCAATAGATAGTGAACAACACCTCTGATATTAACATAACAATTAATAATTTGTAACAACTCCTCACTTATCATTTTTAAATTCCAAGCACTAGTTTCACAATGAAATTTTATTGCATCTTCAGCTTAACTTCTTGCCGCTGTTGTTTATTTACATTGTTATCTTATTACTAGCTTCCTTTTAAGTAAAAGGGAAATAAGAAAATGCATAGGCTAAAAGAGTAGTCTTGTCCTCTAAAAGTTGGTTGCTATGTGAAACAATTGAAATTCCAATCTCTTTGCTTGCCAGGAATAAACAAATGAGAAACAAGAAGAAAGATGCCTTCCTGTTTTAGAAAAGTTAAAGTGGCTAAAACTGAAACCAGTAATCCGAATATCTCAAAAACGGTTAAGTCTACAAAAAAAATTGTGTGTTTTAATGAGATCTACATTTTTGGTGTAGCAAGTTTTTGTATATCTCTTATGGTTTGCTTTCCAGAATGAAGAGGTCTTCAGAGGCTATTCCCAGAAAATTCAAGACAAATTTGTCATAAAAATATCAAGGTATTTTAATCAAAATCATTAGAACCATTTTTGAGAAAATCAAAATTTTTGAAAAATGTTTCATGTAAAGGGTAGTTTGGGGTAGGGAGATTTTCTTGAAAATCTTCGTGTCGCATCCTTGGAAGATGTCAAACTTGAATACCAAGTTTGGTATTTAACAATCTTTTCATTTTTAAGCTATGCTGTCCACAGTCTCTCTCTCCCTCTCTCTCTCTCTCTCTCCCTCTCTCTCTCTCTCTCTCTCTCTCACACACACACACACATGGGCACTCCTTTTTCTAGAAATGCTTTTTTTGGATTTATATATTTCTGGAGAAATTTCAGTATCAAGCTTTTGGGTGCATTGCAGTACCTTCTCTATACACTATGTACATAGTTGTATAGAGAAAGTAAAAAGTTGACTTAGAGTACATTTGGGCCTCATTAGGTTCCCTTCCATCAGGGTAAAGTTACACTTAACATTTGAGTCCCTTTATTTTTACACTAACATATGTATCACAACTAAACTAAAAATAACACCATACATAAACATATCTGAATCCCTTCTCTTTTCATACATTATTTTTCTTGGAGTCTCTTTATGTATGTCAACTGTTTATGCTTCAACTGTTTTATGTGACACTCTTCTCTAAGCATTCCTTCACTGCACAGTGTATTCCAAATCAAATATGCATCTTAATACTGCTTATTTCCATTTTAAGCAATTACTGATAGTTTTGGTTTCCATTTCCATGTTGAGCAGTTTCTATAGTATTCAGGATAAGTTACACATAATGTTTATGATTTTTGCAGGACCAAAGCTTTTTTCCAACACATTCAAGTGTCCGATTTGAGTAGGTTTTTACTGTATAATATTAGGCCCTCTATTACAAAAGGCTGTCAAAATATTGATCTCTCTCTATCTACCTTTCCCCTTCTCTCTCCCTCTCTCTCTGTTTGGTTAATCTGACTGCACTATATACTTATTTACATTACAGATTTCAAGATATAAAAACTTGCAATTTGGGGGAAAAAAGTCATAAATTCCCCAAACTAATTGTCATATTACTGACTGTAAAAGTGAGTAATGGAAGGTTAGAACTTACTAAATGGAAGGAAAGAACTTACTCATCTGTTATTTGTAATTTTATATCTTTAACATCTATAGCTCTGAACACAGCCCTCAGCTCTCCTCCATCTATAATAATAAGTCGTCCATCTGAAGTTCCAGCAGCCACTTGATCAAATGACAACCAGGTAACACAAGTGAAAACTGCATCCTCAGTTTTGGACCAGCCATATTGCCTCCATACATTATCAGATACAGTGAGCAAACGGAATAGTTGAGGTCCAACAATAACCACTATGCTGTTATCACCTGGATTGCATGCCACCTATTCAAAACATTATTTTAGAAAATACATATTTTTTACTCTATTAAAATATACATCTTCATATTATGACTGATTGTATTTCAGATGTAATGAAAATGTGTATTTAGATTTGCCTCATTGTCAAGTAGAAATAATTGTGTAACTTGACTAAATATGTTTAAGGCAATAATATATCTGTGAAATTTAGCAAAAAATGTAAACATTTTTATTGAGAGCACCCTGTGGTTTACTGGGAAACATGCGAGTCATTTGAGAAGTTCAGTGCTATACTGGCATGTTGCCATGATAGCTCAATGGCAGAGCAACTGGCTAGAGATCGGGAGATCTGTGCTATGGCATTGAATTTTTCAGTCTGACTCTACCTATCCAACTCCTGTCCTACACACGGTTTGTGTGAAAAAAACAATTAATCCAATTTTTATTTAGTGTACATGCATTTTTATTATATTTATGACTTGAACTTTCATGCTACATAAATGGGTTTTTAATATTAAATATTATTTTAGAGTTTGAAATGACTATTTAATCAGTTGTGTACCATTTAGACTTTAAACTTCATTTTTCTCAATTCCTATTGTTTAGCATTTTTCACAATTTAAAATGCTCCTTGGACCATAGTTTACACCTTATTAATTTAAAATTTTTAGGAGAGCTTCAGAAATTATGATTTAAAGACTGATTTTCATCAGTTAAAATATTAAATAGTTCAGTTCAAATTATTTTCCATATTGAAAAATTCAATGATATCACGCAAATACTTGTCTGTTAAAACTAATAAAAATTAAGAAATGCCTGAATAAGAATTTCTTTGAATTTGTTTGTTAGCTTAAATTTAAAATTTTGAGAGGGATACAGCAAATGATAGCATCCAAGGAACATTTCATTTTACCATATAAAAAGTGATTAGTAATAAAAAAATATGATGTGTTCCATTCACATGACTTTCTCTATCGTATCTGTAACAAACTATTCTTACAAAAGTTTATTCTTCAATCTACTTATTGCTAATAAATAAACATTAGCAGAGCTGGCCTTATTAGTTCCTTATAAGCAGAAGGGAAATAAAGAATATACTAGGCTAAAGTGATAGTCAAATCTTTTAAAAGTTGGTTGCTATGTGATTGAAATTGATTCTCTTTGCATGGCTAGAAGTAAAACAAAGAAACAAGAATGTCATATTCCTGTTTGAGAAAAGTTTAAGTATTTTAAAATTGAAACCAGTTACAAGGAATATCTTAGAAATGGTTAGCTTCAAAAAAGTACCTATATGACATAAATTGTGTATTTTAATGAGATATCATTTTTTGTGGAATAGGTTTTTGTCTATCTCTTACGGTTTACCAGTTAAGTAAAAGTCATCCAGAATGAAGAGATCTTCAGAGGCTATTCCCAGAAATTTCCAAATTTACATTTTATTTTTTGTGTAAATATCCTTCAATTATGGTATTTTAATCAAAATAGTTTAGAGTTTTGCATGGGGGATTATTTTGAAAATCTGTGTGTCCATCCTTGAAAGATGCTGAGCTTAAATACCAAGTTAGATAAATTTTCGTTTTTGAGTTATGTAGTTCTCACTCATGCACGCACGCACACACATATGGTCCTTTTTCTAAAAATACACTTTGGACTTTTGGATGAAGGGGATCTCAAAAAATGTATTTCCAGTGAAAGCTTGACATGGAATTTTCGGGTAGTAACAATGCCTTCTCTACTTACTACACACATAGTACTTGTAGAGAAAATTAAAAATTAGCACCTTATCAATGGCTTGAATTAAATAATTAAATTTTTGTGAAAATTGTAAGCAGTGCAGTATTAACTTCTGAGTATAAGGTAAAGAAGACAGAGCAATTAGAAAAAAACTGAATTTTGGATTTTCGTAGATACGTTGTCTAGACTAAAACAATCAGGCTCAGTTTGGGCAAATCATGAAATTGAAAGGATTCTAAAGGTTTATTTTAGGTGTAGTGAGAAAGCATGTTTTTATTTAGGGTTTAATTTTTTTTAAATTCTATTTTATTTTATGTCACTTTAACAACTTGGTCATATTGTGACAGAACTGTTCAATAAGATACCTGTAGAGGACAGTAGCCTTTTGAGTTCTCATCCCAGCAAGTTTACTTTATTTTTAATAGACCTTAGTATGTAGCAAGTTCAGCTCAATTACATGCTAACTTTTCAATATGGTTCTTCCACTTTAGGTTCTCATTTAAAATGATTCCCAAAAATGGTGTATCTTTACCATATTTAATGTTGAGATTGTTATAATAAATTTGGGATACAAGATGTGCTTTATTTTGGTATGTGTGGAAGGATATCACAGTAGTTTTTCTTTCATTTATTACTAATTTTTTAACTTGAAACCAGAAATATAATTCTGCCATTACCTGATTTACTGTTTTAGTAAACTATCTTGATTGTTACCCTTTTATGTCTCATCTCTTCACACCATACCTACCACTTAGTTCAGTGACAAGAGATGAGGTTACAATGTCATCCAGACTACTGCTTACGATACCTGGGAAAAGATGGCAGTGTAATCGCAATTACAATCTATTTTTAATTTTGCTATTGTTTTAGACTGAAAGAGGAACTTTGGGCCATAATATATTATTAAATATCATATCCCTAGGGACTGAGGGAACCACAAAAAAAATTCATCTAATTGGTCAGGACATGGGCTTTGAACACAGGACCTCCCAAATGCAAGCCACAGATGTTATCATCCAAGTTATCTGTTTCGTGGGTTTAAATTGGCTTTCATTATTCACAAGAAACTAGTTTATGTGGCCATCAATAATCCATACAGATGGCTTATTTGGATTCATAGTGTTAGAGAAGGTATTGTATTGCACCCAAACATTTGATACCAAGATTTAAGCAGAAATATATGTTTTGAGACCTGCTGAATCCTAAAAAAACATTCTGATGAATTTTGCTTGCTGCTAAACTGTAAGAAATAGACAAAAAGCTTATATACAAAATATGTTGATATCATTAAAAACATAACTATACCATATACATTTTTTATGTAGATTTGCCCATTTCTGAGATATTCATTTTTATTGGTTTCAATTTTAAACTATATTCTCAAATGGAGTCACCATTCACTTTGTCTCTCTTCTGTTTTACTGCCCTTGCAAAGCAAACTAAACTCAGATTTGTTTAAAAGATTTGACTATTGCGTTAGCCCAGTGCACTCCCTTATTTCCTTCTACTTATATATGCAGTTGTTATGTTGGCACTGCAGATAGCATAGAGGTTGCCGGTCCCAGACTTCCAGCTACTGCTACTACAGTTAGTGTGGATCTGTTTCTTATAGAGTTAAGAGATGGCAGTTCGGGAAAACAATAATGCCTCAATGCAGAGACAATAGCAATGGGTGGAAAAACAAATGGTTTCCTAGAGCATCAGCTGGAAACAACTCCAACTGAGTTGATATTGGTGAAATGTCCACACAATCGTGCTGCTCTCAAATGCCACACATTAGAAAAGAAAGACAAAAAACAAACCTTACTATTTGAGTAAATAAACTTGAGTATACTACAGTAAATGTAAAGTTTAACTGCCAAAAGACCGTTTTAGTTCGAACCAAAACAAAAAGTTTTTATTATAATAGTACATATTAGGGTTTTTTATATTTAGTAGCATTATTTCCAGATTATCTGGATTTTCAGTAATTTGGACTACATTGTACTTTGTATATCCTGGTCTGCATATACAAAGTTGTTGTGTACTTGAATGAAACATTTTAAGATAGTTCAGGAGCATACCTGTGTCACAGGTCCTGTAGGATTGGTAATGTTATTTGCCCTAGCTGTGCTCATAATTCTTCCTTTCTCCCAATGGATGTGCACAAGCATCCAATCAGGCTCTCCCAGGAGACATATAATGTACTTTCCATCGAAAGTGAAAGTCAGTGAAACAATTTCTGTAGCTGTTGACTCTGGTGGCATTGGCAGTATCTTCCGCCTCTTCATCACAGTGACATCATAAATAATTATAGAGGCTTTTTCTTTTCCTTTTAATGTAATGGCAACATGTTTCCTACATTAGAATAAACAAAGAAGAAAATAACTGATTAAAAGTCAATAGAGATACAATAAAATAATAAATAAGCAAATAAATAAAGTAAATAAGTATGAAATATGTAACTCATAATTACACATATTTGTCTTGCTTATTAGTTTTAAGTTTTGAAAGGATGTCATTTTGATTTTACAAATTGTTTTCTTTTATTGAATTGAATGTTTTTATGTGGCTGCTCTAAAAAGGTTGAACCTGTTTAATGTTAATTTGAAACATTTCTCTTACTTCCAACTTTATTTGCTTCTTGCTGTAATAAATACAGTGAACTAAAACAAACAAGCTGTTAAGAAATTCCTATAGGACGCTCTACCAAAAATCCACAAACCAGACCAACCTCTGAGATCAATAGTCAGTTAAACTCTCCATCTTACAAAGTATTAAAATGATTGATCACCAAATACAACAGCTTCTCTGAACATGATAATCTCTCTATAAAAAATTCCTTGGAACTAACAAAATATTTGGAACAGTACACGCTTTCAACCAAGATTTGTTAGTCTTGTTTAATGTGAAATCACTATTCACCAGCATTCCAGTACAAACTACTAGAAACTCTCAAAATATGGCTCACAAACATAGGCTTAAACAAGAAAGCAATAGAAGACTTCCATAGATTAACAGAACTGTGCATCAACTAGAACTTCTTCCAATTTAATGATAGATTCTACAGACAAACCTCAGGCTTAGCCATAGGAAACCCACTCTCGCCCTTTTTAACAGATCTATACATGAGACAACTTGAAATTCACATAATCTCCAGTTTTCCTAACATGTTCAAAAAATGGTTCAAATATGCGGATAATGTTTTTACGGTGATTCTCTCAAATTACTGACAGACATATACAGTTCACTATGGAAACAGAACAATATTGGAATTCTACCATGCTTAGACCTAATGCTAATACAAAAAGGACAAAAGATCACATGTGACATCTACAGGAAAACCACGCACCCACGCACACATGCACGCACAGACAATTTCATTAAACACAATTGTTTCAACTGGAACCCTGCATACAAGCAATCTTCAACAGCTCAGTGACAGACTGCTTAGCATCCCACTTGACTCAGAAGAGTACAACACTGAAGCTACACATAATAAAAAGAGTACTACATATACCCTCAGCCAATGGTTTCAACCCAGACATAATTTATAAAAAAATAAAAATAAAAAAAAAAAAAAACATAAGAAGATATTAATATTACAACAAATAGCTCTGACCATGCAAAAACCAAAAGTTCATATAAAAAGTTCACTTATCATCCTATAGCAGATAAAAAAATTCAAAACAATTTGCAAGAAATACAACATAAATTTAGCTTCAAGTAACCAATTCAACATAAATAATGCGCTAAAAACTTACATCAAAGACCCTATAACCAAGAACCAGGTTATCTGGCATCTATAAAATTGATTGTAAGGATTGTAATTTATTATACAGTGGTCAAACAAAAATAAGACTGCAAACAAGGTTAAAAGAACATTTCAGTCACATAAAACAAAAATAGATGGATGAATCTGTAGTTGCAAATATTTTTTGGGCATCATTCCATGAAATATAAAACTACATAAAGGTGCTAAAACCCATAAACAACCTGCAGCACTCAAGTTTAGGAGAGTATTTTCATCACAAAACACAAAGACTGGCTCATGAAATTTGAAATATCATCACACGAATATGAACTTCTGTTGTGAACACCAGATGTCTCTACCATAACAGACCATAGAGCACAACTTCTAGTTGGACTTCAACTGAAGAAGAGGGTGAATGCCTTTGAAATATATATCTTGTGTAATTTCATTTTAAGTGAGATATGTGTCACTATCCCGATTCATACTGATATACAAAACTTTAGTTGAACACAAGGCCAAACTATGGAAAACCGAAATCTGCATATACTGCATTACACTGTTTCTAGCCAGTTCTTTCCCTCCAACCCGTAGACTGACTAATCATCAGTTGATGTGAAGTCTGTGCTACACAGAGGTTGTGAGACCACATATCTCAGTGTTATAGAGTATTAGTGCTGTTTTAATGACAAAAAATCTATATCTATACTTTGGTACACATTCTTCATGCATGGTTTCTATGTGGAAACACACAATTTTTACAGAAGTAAGATAACACTGGGTTTCTCAAAAGAGTCTCTGCAGTGAACTTGGATGGTTTTAACTGTGGTTATGATGATAACCGAATTATGGAGGGGGAGCATTACTTTGAGCAGGATTGTCCTCCCTTAACCTATTTAAATAATACTGTAAGAACTGTATACTTGAAGTCAATACTGTGCGGTTGTGCTTGTGAAACAAAATCAAAATGTTAACTATTGAAGAGGGAACATTTTCAATTGATGTATTCTTTGATGGTGATAAGATTTCAGAAAATGTAAAATATAAATTTCTTAAATGTTTTGCACATTTGGTATGTCCTTATCATGATATATGACAGATTTAATTACTAAATTCTGTGAAACCAGGTCTGTACATGATACTCCAAAAAGCGGTAGGCCTAAACTTTTAACAGAGGGTAAACTGGGCAAAATTTCAGATGTAATATTAAGAAGCCCCATTAAATGAATGCAGAAACAAGCACAGGAAGCAAGACAGCACATAGAGCTGTTAGTAAGGAAATGAAATTGCATCCCTATAAATGTAAAATACTCTGAAAACAAAATGAACTAAAGGAAGAAATCACAAATTATTATACACAATTATGTAGGAAATCCTACACAGTGTCCAAAACAAGAGCAAAAGAGTTGAACTGTGCCTACAGGGATGAGGAAAGCATTTCTAACATCTTCTGTGATAGTGGTAAATAATTACTCTCAATTTCAGTTCAGCTTATCTTCATTCCCAACAAAATTAGCAGGATCTGTTGCCAACTGAAAGGTCAAGAGTAAATGTGCTAGCACATTCACCTCACTGTGGAGACACATTTGAGACACCTGTATTTAGACAGATTCTGTGCTGTTGGTGCACCTCACAGAGAAATGGTTTATAATGTATTTTGTATAAGAAACCAAATTTCTGTGTTCTTATAGAGGAATATTTCAATGACATCAGAGAAAAGTTAAAATGAACTCCACAGAAATTTCTGAGAAAGCTTTCACAGGAATGAGCAATTTATTAAACTGTGACTTAGAATGCCACTAAACTTTTAAAATTAAAAGTCTTATAAGATATCTGTGGTTCAGGAATTGTAACTATGCGATAATGTGAGCAGAGTTAATTTCTACATGAATGTTGGATAATACAATTGGCCAGTTAACTTATATTTATTTTTTTGTACCAATGAAACATGTTTTACTTACATGGCCACGAAGAATTTGAAAATGTTCTTAAAATGTATAAGAGATGCATGGCACCATGAGGACATCATTTCCAACATATTTTATGATGAAGGTATGCCAGTTACTGTTGTTATAATTTGCAGAGAAATCAACAGGCTTTAATTTAAGGAGCCATGAATGTCTATACCAATAGATAACATGCTTTGATGTCAAAAAATTTCACTTAGGCTGGCCACACATGTAAACAAAGCCTTTGAATGAATGCTGAAAATTAAAAGCATTTGCAATATTGCAAGTCACGTTTTAGGACAGTTAAGTTGCTATTGTAATCCTTTTTCTAAATTTTGTCTTTATTCAGGGATTTTAAAACATGCATTTCCATTGAAATCTTACTATTAAATATCAATATTTTGTTTACTTACTTCCTTTCTTACTGAATGTAAATAGTAGAGAAAGTAATAACTATCTCACCTTCTTCCAGCTAACAACAAACTGTGGGGAGAGAAAACATATACTATGTGGGTACATTTCCTTGAGCACTGGCTTTATATGGAAGCATGGGTTGGAGGAAGAAGAGAGAGTTGTCAACCAAAGAAAGTTTCTCTCAGTCATCATGGTGAATAAGTTATCTAATTTATCGCAAACTAGCTGAATTATTAAACAAAACACAGATCATGTGCAGTGCGTGAACTCTAGGAACTACAGACAGAATGAAATCTTGGAATTGAAGCCACTAGATGTCAGGTTGCATACATATTTCATGTCTCATGTTGCTCTTCTTCCAAAATTGCATGAAACCTATGAAGATTAGAGAGCCAAGCGCTCAAAAAAACATGTGCGCATAGTACAAAAAAAAAAAAAAAAGCATGTTATTTATGGACACTCTTTAACTGCTGTGATTCTCAGCATCCCATTCTAAATTGGGCATGAAAGACCACTTAATTTTGCTCAGAGGTCTCTCTATCAGGCTTGAGGTTCTTTTACATGCCGTAAATCTACGACACGGGACCAACGGCTTTACTTCCCTTCTGAAGGAAGCCATGCTAAGGATTTACATACATGAATGTAATTTTTCCCCCTTTTCTGTTTAGAGAATTAACAGACAGGGAGTGTGATTTTGCCTTTTTTCACAAGACTCTGCAGCAGTTCATACGGCCAATCTTTCGATGAGAACAAATGAAAATCAGTTTCAGGACAGAATTATTAGTAGAGATTTGTGGCCTCCTCAGTCCCCGACCTAATCCCCTACAATTTCTATCTCTGGAGTAACTTAAAGCATAAAATGTACAAGACAAACCAACACACCCTGGAAGAGTTAAAACAAAATATCCGCCAGGAAATTGCCAGCATTTCTCAATAGTACTATGGTGAGTGATGGATGGTTTCCTAAATGTATGAACAACAGCAGTGGCCAGTTTCAGCATCTCCTTTAATACCATTGGTAAGTAAAGTCTTTAAAAGCAGTTTTAAAAATGTTGCTTGGTTTCATCCACGCCTTTCTATGATAGCAGCAGATGGCAACAAGCACTGAGGGCACAGACAGGCAAAGTACCATGCAGCCGGTTCGGATGGTTTTTTGATCACCCAGTAGCTTTCCTACTGTTTATATTCTTCATGACTGCTATAAGCAAAAAATAAATTATCATAATTACCAAGAAGTAATTAAAATTTAGTTGAGTCGATTTTGTAACACTACATCACTTACTTTTTTATTTCGGAAAACATGTTTCAGAAGCCATGTGCTTCCATTGTCAATTCCTTTTGTCGACTGCCGGCATTGCTTGCTGTGGTGGTTGTCTCTGTCCCTGGTGGTGGTTTGATGAACTTCTGGATGAGTAGATCGCCTGGCGGGATTTCAAAATTGAAAACCCGGTTCTTGTTTTTCCAAATATATATGTTTTCCCAAACTTTTAATTCTGTCTTCCTTGTGATGTTTTTGAGGATTTTTGGGAATTTTGAGGAATTAAAAGTTTGGGAAAACATATATATTTGGAAAAACAAGATCCGGGTTTTCAATTTTGAAATCCCGCCAGGCGATCTACTCATCCAGAAGTTCATCAAACCACCACCAGGGACAGAGACAACCACCACAGCAAGCAATGCCGGCAGTCGACAAAAGGAATTGACAATGGAGGCACATGGCTTCTGAAACATGTTTTCCGAAATAAAAAAGTAAGTGATGTAGTGTTACAAAATCGACTCAACTAAATTTTAATTGTTAAAACACATCACTGTCTCAAAGTCCACCATATATCAGGATAATACCAAGAAGTAGTTCATGGAATTTCCCAGGAGGGTTCCTGTCAGTGAATTGATTTGCTTGTCACACAATCCAATTCTTTGTCAACCTACATTAATGATCTACAGTGAACTGAAGTACAAAAATTGCATGAAGAAAAGTGATTTTTGACCCAGCAATGTCTTATTATCTGGAGAAACATAACCTCAGCCTAATGATTGGTGCGAGAGGCATATTTGCAATGTCATCAGTATCTGCTAAAGATTTGGCCTAGGCAGTCAAATAATCAAAGGAATAGTTCTTGTGGCTCTCAAAGGTTCTTTTTACATATTTTACTTTACAAAACATCATGATATTTGTAAGTAGGGACATCAAAATTCCTGTTTGCGATAGTGCAAATTTTTACACAAAGTTGTACACTTCAGAGAATAATGCTATAATTCTCATCTGCACATTTCATTCTTCATTGTAATTTTTATTTATTTGTTGCTATCATCATCATAATCATCATCACCGTCGTTGCTGTTCTTGTATATTTGCAATTAGTGATGAATTTTGATCCAAGTTATATTACTTTTATCTGCATTATTTATAATGCCACTTTCTATGCTGTTATAGTGTAACATCTATTACGTCTTCCCTGTGCTTTTATATAATTCAGCTCTATATTAGAGAAAACCACAACGCATAACACAAAATGAATAAATAAATATATATATTTAAAATGTAATGAGAAACTTTGATTGTATTAACAAAACTTTGATATATTGCAACAAATTCCTGAGACATATTCTTCTTTAAGAATAATGGCAAAACTGCTGGTATGCAATTGAATTTAAAATTAAATCTTATAATAAAAATATATTTAACAAAGTTTTTATAACTTTTCAGAAATTAGTACACTTTAAAAATTTTATTTTTTACATAACCAAGGTGGGTAGATTTTTTAATCTTAATGCCTCTATTTATTTTTTTAAGTAAAGTTTAATGTTCATTAATGTTATTTATTCACTATTTGTATTCTTTTAAGTATAAAAAGTATAATCACCATTGTACTAGCAGAGGGAGATAGATCCCACAGAAAGAAATAATTTCTTGATATCATCATATTCTCTATAGCAGTACACAAATGTTAGAGAAAAAAGAATGAAAAAATTAAAATTTTAGGCAATTTAATGCCAAAAGTTCAAACAGAAAAGAAATGTTACTTGCCTTGAAGGACTGAGACACATTATATTAAAACATCGCTCCTTTTCTGGAAGTTTAAGATAGCGCTGAATATTCTGTTCATAGTTGTGGGCTATAATAGCCCCCCCATTGGGGTAGAGTATTTCATCATCTGAAATGTATTGAGCATTTCCCTTTATTCCAGTCCGAAGACCAAAAAATACTTTGGGAAATAAGGTTGGTATTGTAGCCATTATTAACGATAGTGTTGAGGCACAAAATTGGAAAAATATATTCCTCTATAAAATTAAAAATGTGTTTCAATTAATAATACACAATACGCAAATCAGCACCACTTATTATTTGTTATGTTTTGAGTGTTTATTGGTAACTTAGCAACATATCTGCAAAGTTGCATTTAAAATTGGCGCTCAAATTTTGTAGGTAAATTTAGGAGTAGTTACACCTAGCATGGAGGAATATACTCATTTATGTTATGGCTAAATTGATGAGATCAGTGGAGTAACGATACTATAGAAGCAGACGATATCTGTCGAGTTTAGTATTCTATGAGTTCTAGTGATAACCTAAAATAATATATGAAAGTAAAAACCACAAATCTTTTAAAAAAATGTTCATATAGGATTTGAATTTAAGCAGAGTGGAATATGGCTTGTAGAAGTACAATTATTATACAAATGTCTGCATGCCGAACTCTGAGAGCAGTGAAACCATGTGTGTCAGTGTATCCAAGACAGAAATGTTATTCCAGCGATGCAGCACAACTTCTTAAAGTTGAGACTAAAGACAAAATGCCAGCGACGAAGAAGAAAAATAAGCAACCATTTCCTTTTGTGAAAAGTTTATTCGTTGGCAGATTTGATCTGAATATGCTTACATATCCAGAATTAAGTCAAGAAGATTTAAATGCTTTAAACGAAAAAGTTGCACCTGTAGAACAATATTTCTGTGAAGGTTACTGCATATATATCATTAATAGTGTAATTATTTGTTTACAAAGTAGATGCACAGTAATAAAGCTCATGTGCGTGTACATACATATTATAATCTCCCATACTTGTCATCCCTCTCGGCTCGCACTTTCCCGGCAATAGCTGCTTATGCCATCTAATAAAGTTGAGCTGCCAGTAAAAGACCAACACCGCGAGGCAAAGTATAAACGGGATAAACGACGCAAAGTATAGCCGAGGGATTTATTGCTTAGTGACAACAGAATGTAGCCGAGGGATCTGGTGCATAACTGAAAGCACCAATCAGGGTGTAGTCAAGGGACCTCAGCCAATAGAGCAGATTTCTATCCTTATGGTTGGCAATGGGTGATACGACATGTTTTCATTCCCTCTCACAGTTATTTTCTCTATAAAATAAAATGTATTTAGGGTGGATGAGTTACAGGCTCCCAGGGTGCCAACAATTACCTCTGATTCAAATACTAAGGCAATTTAATAATTATTAACATTTAAATATGTGACAAGTATGGGAGAAGCTGTCATTTGTCTCATAATATTTTTATTCATTCAATCTTTTTAGCCATTTTTTAAGTTATTTGTATGTGGTCACAATTAGAGATGTTTGCTTGTATGCAAATTAGATTAAGATTAAAAATAAATGTAAATGGCATGTTATTTATGGACGCTCTTTAACTGCTGTGGTTCTCAGCATCCCATTCTATACTGGGCGTGAAAGACCGCTTAATTTTGCTATCAGGCTTGAGGTTCTTTTACGTGCTGTAACTCTACAAAACGGGACCCACGGCTTTACTTCCCTTCTGAAGGAAGCCATGCTAAGGATTTTTACACCCAAAAAAATCCATCGACCTCCGCCAGGTTTGAACCTGCGACCTTGTGTATATGAAGTTAGTATGGTAACCATTACACTATGAAGGACGTCAGTTAAGATTAAATATTTCAAGCCTTCTGCAGTAATTTTTTTTTTTTTGCCCGCTTTTACTGGTGATATATGAAATGAAGATGGGGCATTGGTGGAATGCAATGGCAGGGGAAACTGGAGAACCTGGAGAAAGCCCGCCCCTGAGCTGCTTTGTCCACACAAATCTCACATGCGGTTGTTTGGGATCAAATGTGGGCCATCTAGGTGAGTGGTCTAATGGCCTTGCTGCAGTAATGAATGACATATTTTGCCTCATATTGGACTTAAACTTTGCTTAATTCACCATCCTTTAAATTTTACACTTAGAAATACATTGTAAGTATTAGTGTTGGGTATGTTATTAGTTATGCTGCATACCTCATAATTGTATGACATGTTCAGTCTCATAGCATTGCTCAAGATGGGTCCAAATGAACAAATAAAAAAATAAAAAATAATTTAAATGTAAAAAATTAAGAGGCTTAGAGTGAATGCAAAAAGTTATGCAATATGAGCACTTCATGTAAACAGATACAAATATTTTATGCAAAACGAAGAAGCTTAGAGTGAATGCAAAAAGTTATTTAATATGAACACTTCAAGAACTGGTACAAATATTTTATGCAAAGTTAGTGACTATACTGTTTTTTGTATTTTAAATCACATTCTTCAAAACAGTTAACCTTAACTCTGTACTGTTAAGTTTTTCTAAGAGATATTCAAGTACTATTTTTTCATTGTTTTGAATATGTAATTCTTTCTTTCTCTCTCTCTCTCTTCCCCCCCCCCCCTCTCTCTCTCTTGTCCCCATTTGATTTGATTATTACATTTGGATCCAAAATAGTTAATGTTTTTTCCAAAATTGAAACTCTTATTCTCATTTAAGGTTATAACAACTTTTAAGGAACAAAAGCTTTAAAATAAATATATAAATATGCCACCTTTAAATTTGCTTTTCTAATGCTTATTCACTCCTTTGTTGTTCTGCAGGAGTTGATTCGCATAAAATTGACAGCTTAGGTGCAATTTCACAAGACACAATAAATAAGCTGAAGGATTTGGGACTGTTTGGTCAGGTAGTGCCTAAGGAATATGGTGGGATTGCTCTAAATGCTACAACCCAAGCTCGTTTTAGTGAAGCCATATCATTGGATTCTTCAATAATGTTAACTTTAACAGCACATCAGTCACTTGGTGTAAAGGTAAGTGTACTTTAGTGCATTTATACTGGCAAGCCTTGCAGTGGTTTTCCCTGCATGCCTCTCTGACATTAAAAAAAACATTAGAAAAACATTAATTAAACGGAGCAGGGTTTGTCAAATTATAGTCTGTGGATTGAATCCAGCCCGCAAGCTGCTTTTGTTTAGCCTACCTGCATAAAAAAATATAAATGAAAAGAAAAGTTCACCCATATAGCTTAATTTGTTAACCAATTACAAATGATTATATAAAATTAAGTGCATGCTCGGAGCTTTAATTGGTATACAGTGCAATGGGTTACTTTGAACCTTCATTATTCGAGATAGATTGGCTTCAGTCTATCTTGAACCTCAATGATGAGAGCTCAGTAGAGAAAGTTCAATCTTTAATTGAATCATGTCAGAACTATCCAACTTAATAGGATAGTAAATGTCCAAAATATATAAATAATGTTCACAAGAACACCTATCGTGAGGTTCTCTCAAAATTTAATAGCAGAAAGTGTTGTTAGAAATGAAACCTTATTTCTGGTCTCAGGCAGATGTGACTAACAGTTATTTTCATATAACAGTTACAACTTTCACAGTACAGTGCAGTAACAGTTACATGAAACAGTTATCAATAATGATTAAGTTATTCTAATGATTATCACCGCATTTACATTACAAGAAATGTTACCAGTAATGATTAGCTGTAACTCATTTGCATAATTTAAAATATTTCTATGCTGACATACTTTCTTATTTGATGCATCTGAAAAGAAGTTTTTCTAGCTGTGTTAAGACTTTGATTATCTACTACGGCAAAGTGCGTTCTCACTACCTCTGCATTCCTGCACATATATACAGTGTATGCCACTTGTGCACACGCACATACACTAAAATATATTCCTTTGTGTTTCCTTCTTCTTAATGGCCAAGAAGTTCCTGCCTTAAAGTACACTCCTCTTAGCATGGGCAGAGGGAATAGCTGCCAAAAAATCATGTAAATTGAGGTTGGAAGCATGCATTGAACAATATAAAAAAAATTGGGCTTATAATTATGATACGCTTGGTAATATAGGGCAGTGCTTTAATCTTCAAGGTTTGATTTCAGAAATGCTATTGTTTATCTGTCGGACTTTCATTGTTTGTATGTAAGGTTAAAAGCATGAATATCCACGATAACAATTCCAAAGGCGTGTAAACTGTAGGCATAAACTTTCACACATATTTTTAGAATTCAAAAGATGGAGAAATTTCACCTTTCTGTAAGCAATCTGCTGCCATTTTGCAATTCTAGTCTTGAATGTTGAAACTACGTATCCTTGTCTCACTGTACAAGCATGTGCATATTTTGTTACTAATCAGCATTAATAGTTTATTCTTGATCATGTGTATAAACTTGTGCACTTATAAGTATAAAACCTGGTGTAATGAAATAGCTATGGCCTGGCCAACTACGAGTAACTAGGATTAAGTTCAGTCATAAACTATATATGTCCTTAGCATTATTAATAATAATAAAAAAAAAACTGATGATTTAATTTCACTACCGTCATATAAGTCATATCATAATGCAATGAATGCAATTTTGCTGCTGGAGTGAGAACTGATGTGTTTGTGACCATCATCTACTTTCAAAGCGATAAGAAGCCACTGTAATAAACAGTGAACATATGTGTGATGATCACTCAAACTTGTATACATCAGTGCTATTTCACGAAAGTGAGTCTACACCAAGTATGTGTTTTGTCCAAGTATTGCAAACTATATAATAATCTTTGAGATCTAAAAGACTCACGTGAATGCAACTCATCAGATTTTTAGGGGGAGGGGGGGGGAAGACCTGCATGTGCCAAACACATGCTTATCTAACATCATTACATCTGAAAAGCTGTGGATAATTTCAGTACATACAGTATATGTAGCGAAGAAGATGGCTGGTAGGCTTTATTCTTGCCAGATGGTAGATTGATGGTGTCACTCCCCACCTCTTGTGGAGGACATTAATGTGTAACAGAATAACTATTTATGTTCCAGGACACTGATACTAATATATATATATATTTGTGAATGATGTCACATAGACTCGATAACAGTTAAGGAGATAACTAATTACTATGTATTCATTACTTTGTAACTAATTCTGGGTAACTAGCTACTCTCCGTCTCCATTACTTATGCAGCCATTACAATGTAACCCCTACATTATTTTCTGCCCATCCTTGGCAAATAATATTAATGATAATGATAATAGTGATAATAACAATGACAATGATGATGATGATAATAATAATCAAAAACAAGGAGGACAGTAATAGTAGTAGTAATAATGCTTATTACTATCATTATCATCATCATCATCATCATCACCACCACCACCCCCACCATCATTATCATTTTACACTGTTATACTGAACATTATATTTGCTTTTTGAATTTAGTGCATTGAAGGTACAGACGTCAATTTGCATAATATACAAAAAAGGGTATTTCAGTAGCTATGATATTGGTAATACTAAATTTGATTCATATATTGAAACCTATAATATAAATGAGTTAAGGCTAATCAGCTTTGTCATAATAATGAATACAATGTTTAATCACAAAGCTAGTCACAAATATACATGGAACCAAAGGCCTCAGATCTGCTATTGACCAACCTATATGTATTAAGAAATTAGCATCCATGGTTCTTGATACAATAATTTACAGATGGCTTGAAATTAATTCATATTATTACTTGCATATTTGCCCAATTCATTTGACACCAAAATGGAAAAATAAAAGTGAAATAAACCCTTAAAAATCTGAAAATGTGGATTATACTTATAAAGCAAGTCTTTTACAACACTGCATTATTACCTTGTTATAAAAACCCTAATTGGATTGTTTAGTTAAAGAATCTGCAATGAAGATATTGAAGAAGATTGGCTTGTTCTACAACATATTTTGACACAAGCAGCAAATGAAAACCTGGGTAAATAATTAAATGGAACAGAAAGAAAGGATCATGAATATGGGACAAAACATTGAACAAATAATAAATTTGAAGCACATGAAAAGTTCTTGTCAACAAAAAAAAAAAAATATATAAAAGTGAAGTTCATAGGCAAAGAGCCATAGTTAAAAGATTGTAAAAATATAGACAAGTTGGAAATATTTTACATCAGTTTTAGAAAATGACATTACTTGAACTCATGTAAAAATATTTAAAGTGTTAAAATATTGAAATGATTAAATAAAATAAAATGCATATTTAAATTGTAGATGCAAAGAGTCTTGGCTCACTTACTTTCTTAGTTAAGGTCACAAAAAGTAACTTATTATAAATACAGATCTCAAATAACATAGATTTTTAACAAATCTCTTTGGATGAAGTAATTACTGTTGTTAAAATATTTAAAAGAGTGACAAATCTCCTTGAGAAGACCATATAACCAGAATTATTTAAGTACCCAAGTCTAAACCTTTAGAGAGATTTCTTATGTTCCTCAATATGACAACCACCAATAAATTTGAACAAATCAATAGATAATACTAATCTTCAAAAAAGGAAGTTGCTAAGTCCTAGGTAATTATCATGGATTAGCTTAAATTAATATAATAATTAATAAGTGTAACAATTCTCCACTTATCTTTTGGTATAATAAAGACTTTAAGTTAAAAAAACTAATATCCTTCAAAGTTATAAATAAAGAAAATTTATCTTTAAGTCTTAGTACAATTAATACACCACTTGTATTCTGGCTATAAAAGTTATGCTAATATAAAGCGTGTCTCATGCATAAAAGATAGTACATGTTAAATGGAGGACACTGTTACCACATATACTATATATATGCCTCAAACGTTAGCACTCAGCTGTATTCAGTCTATGAATTCAATGTCATGTAATTATATATCACCATATAATGAAATATGTGCACTGCTTTTTAAGGCTATTGTGAGATTTATTTTTCACCTGCATTTTATCTCTCCCCTTTATATTTTGTACTCAAAATAAGATTTTACAGCCCATAAAAAATTATCAAATAAGGAAATACAAAATGATAAAAGATTTAATTTTGTAAGTATTAGCATTGTTCATTTTTGTCAAAATTACATTCGGATGGGTGGAATATTTTGAAATAGCAGAGATGAATGATGCAGTGCATTATGTTTTGAGCAATTACATTATATTGCATTAACCAAGCATGTTTTTGTTTGCCTTAACATTTTTGTTTTGTACTTTGGTGTTATCCTTACAGATCCTTTCATTTGTTTATTTTTTATCCTATACGCTACTGATTCTGAACACCTGACAGATTGTAGCCCCTCAGGCTTTCAGAGAATGTTTAGCTGTTTAACAATATACATAAAATAACATTTATGAATATCTAAACAGAAACAGAACAAAACTGATCGGTATTCAAAGTGTGAATGTAATATTACATTCTGCATATGTTTGAAATATTTAAATAATGGGATTCTCAAAATTTTGCCAGGCCTACTTTTTTTTTTATCTTAATGTCCTTTAACCTTTATTCATATACAATGAATGACATCAACAAAATAATGCTCAACAGACCTCAGGGTCCATTGAGCTTAAAATTATTCAACATTCAAAAATCGCCAAAAAATCTTATCTGGGTAACTCACCCTAAGTGGAATTCAAACTCACATGACCTGTTGAATGTGAGGCAGATATGCTACCCCAAACTACCGAGTTGGGCTAGGTCTGCTTTATTTTCAAAGGAAAGACCAATCTTTAAAAAGTGAATTTGCTAGATATTGGAATAAGTAAGGCAATTGTCGCTTGTCTGCAAAGGGTAGGCAAATTTGAAGCTGGCTTGCCTCCAAAGTGTAGGGTTAGTGGTGCCCTGTATTAAATATTTTTATGGTGCATACATTGCACATTTTTCTGCCTTGCCGCTTGTTGACGAATGCCCCTGAAGTCAATAGAATATGTTTGGAAAATGATTGCCGCAGTAACAACCATGGGTCTGAAGAAACAGAAAATTGGTGCAATTTCTTTTGTAAATATTAAAGAGAAATGTGTATCTTTAGGTCTTAATAATTACTGTATTATATCTATGAGCTAATATTTCATCATGCCAGACAGCCAGATGCAGTGGCCTAACTAATAGACAATCTGTTTTCACATTGCAGTGACACCGGAAAACATTTTATTTTAATAATGGTAGGTCTACAGCTTTACTAAGCTCGGTACTCACATTATTAGATGAAATACCCGGCAATGTCTGTAGTTGACACTTTATACCAACAAAAATGTGTTATTTAGCAAAAGAATTCAGAAAAAAAAAACTGAAAAAAATGTCAAAACTGCCTGCAATCAAACTTTTTTGGCCCTCTTCCATTGAGAGGGTTTTAAGTGTTTTTATTCCATAAAAAGTGAAGAGGATGTATCTTTATTTAGTGAAAGTATTTGATATAAGTGCATTCATAAAGAAAAGTCTTCAGATTGCATTCCTTCAAGCATTTTTCAACCTTTTGTTCCATGAGGCAGGACTATTGTTACCACTCCTAAAAGGAATAAAGAAAACAACCTATGATTGTTATTTAGGAAAAATATTGATAAAGCAGCCTCATTCATATTTAAAAGTCTCTAAGTTAACTCTGAACAGTTTACTACCTCAGGTGTTGGGTTTGTGATGTCAGCTCTGTAATATTTTTACTCTTATCCTAAAATTTGGGACTTCAAAGTTTGGGTGAAATGGTGCAATGATGTAGAAACCTAAGGAGCATATATATACAATGACTTTTATAAACATAGATGAAAAGTTTGAAATATTATTTTCTATTCTAAGCCATGAAACCACTATGCAACTTCAGACATTTCAACTAGTAAGTTATGAAGCCGTCCCTTGTACAAAAGCATGCCAGAGTACATTTATATAAAACTTTAGCTAGACCTATATTAGTGAAGCTTGGGTGTTAAATAGACTGCAGGAAAGAAGAAATGAGATTCATGTGAAGAACGCAAGATCCCCAGATTAGAAAAGGAACACCAGCATTTTAGATGAACTAAAAATTATGTTGGTATTAAAATAAATCAAACAATACCAACTAACTTAGAAATACCAGCTTGAAAAAATCTGATGTGTTCCATTCACATGACTTTCTTTAGCTGTTCCGCAAACAAAGCTTTTATTCAAAAGATTAGTCTTTTATCTGCATCATGCTAATAAAGATAAACCTAAGCAGAATTAGTCTTATTACTTGCTTCCTTGTAAGTAGAAGGGCTTAAGGGATTGCACAGGCTAAAGTAATAGTCAAATCCTTTAAAAGCCAGTTGCTATGTGAAACATTTGAAATCCCATTCTGTTTGTTTGCCAGGAGTAAACAAAGGAGAAATGAAAATAAAGGTATCTTTCCATTTGAGAAACCATAATCCAGAATATATAAAAAATTATATACACAATACTAATTGTGTGTTTTAATGAGATCTACATTTGTTGTGTAGTAAGTTTTTGTCTATCTCTTATGGTTTGCCAATTATACAAGTGTCATCCAGAATGAAGACACTTTAGACAATTAAGGATATACATTTTATTTGTCATAAAATATCTTAAACATAAGGTATTTTGTTCAAAATTGTTAGTCATTTTTGGAAAAATCAAAATTTTCGAAACATTTTCTATGTAACGGGTAGTTAGGGGTGTGAGGATTTTCTTGAAAATCTTTGATTTCCATCCTTGGAAGATAATTCAACTTAAACACCAAGTTTATATTTAACCAACTTTTCATTTTCGAACTATGCTACACCACACACACACATGCATGCATGCATGCAAGCAAGCGCTCTCTTTCCCCTTAATTTTTTTTTTTTTAAATCCGGGGGGGGGGGATCTTAGTACATGTATTTCTGGTGAAATCTCATTATCAAATTTTTGGGTGCAACACAATACAACCTTCTCTATACAATGTACATAGTACGTGTAGAGAAAATAAAATGAGTTCTGATCAGATCGCCAAAGCTGTTTATAACTACATATTCATTTATTCATCCAGTATTAGGTTAGAATATGACTGTATAGTAGTGTCCATTATTTAAAACTAGATAAAATAACAAAATGTTCATATCAAAAGGAAGTTCTTTGTGCTGTTCTGTGAAACGGAAGGAAAATGTTCTATGGAGTTATAACAGGTCTCCAGAGGCCTGAACTTGGAAGGAAGGATGATGATGTGGTGATATTGAACTTTACTCCATGGCACGACAGTCCACAAGGGACCTTGCCCTGATATTGGACATCAAATAATATGTAACAAATGCAGTGTGTAAATGCTCCACAATTGCTGTGTTTGCATTGATAAGGGAGAGAGAAACAATCACATTCTATTATATGTGAAATATGAGTGTTGCATTTAATGTTATTGAATGCACTGTGATTAAATAATTTGTTTTTGTGAATCCAAAATATGTACCATACCAAATTGTTAACAAGCTACTGGTTATTTAACCAACCTGCATTCATACTCTGACAGGAATAACTACATATTTAACTAATCTCAGTTATTCGGAGGAGAGAGTAATAGAAGCTGTAAGGAGTCAATCTGCACGTTAGTGTTTGCTTCCCTAAGTTTTTCATTTGGAACATTTTTTACAGATATTTGCTTACATATTCAAAAATATAAATGAATTTAAATGGGAACCAAGAAAAATAACACACACAATTATTCTTTGAATTCTATTTCTCCATATTGACTATTGCAATCCTCTTCAAGTTTATTGAAAGATCACCAGTCATCCAACTGCAATATGAATTGTTCTGGAAATTCCAGTCCACCAGATGATGCAGGTAGAAACCACAAAAAAATCATTAAATTTACATTATTCATTTCAATATTATCTCTTGGTGGTTTACCACCATTTCTAGGATTTTTCCCAAAATGAATTGCAATTCAATTTATAGCTCAAAATTTTATAATCTTTACATCTACTATTCTTATCATATCTTTAATTACCCTTTTCTACTGAGTGGCTTTGGGAGCTTTTCTGCCCCATGCAATAATTAGCAAGTGCCAGACTCCCTTACACCTTCAAACATGACTAATTTTACTGCAATTTCAATTCTTCATGACTACTTATTCTCACACAAAGTGTTTTGCTTGAATAATCATAAATACAATCACGAAGAGATACATATGTGGTGAATCAAAAAGATTGTTCTGAGCAAAAGATAAAACATGCAAAGTTACTCAGTAAAATGTTCAATATTTCAGATTTACTCCTTAGGAGATTAAGTGAATAAAATGCTCACTAAATAAATAAATATCTGACAGTTGGTTGCATGTCATGTATTGGGTAATAATTCACATTTTTGAGTTTAGGCTTGTTTTCATTTTTGAGTAGCAGAGGTTAATGAGTTCCCCTTAATTTGTCATAATGTTACATACCACATTATGGAATAAGCCACTCTATCATTTGGATTTAATGTGTTACTGTTGACTTATCTATTTGATTGTGGTATGGGGCATGCATAACAATAATGTAGGATGTTAAGAAGTTACTGATCTTAAACTATTTGTTGTGATGGCCATGGTTAATGTCTTCATGGTAATCCCCAGATCTTGAATTGAGAGCAATAGGTGGCCATAAAAATGAGGTGTTCCAACATGAGTAGTAATTAAGTCATGCAAATGACTTAACGAAGCTTTTGATTCTGTAATCAGTCCAGTCCTTTGATATGAATGGCTGGCATTTAACCGTGTTTTAGCCAATCATACTGTTTGCCCCAAATTATTATTTTGTATTTATCTTACTATATCAGATCTTTCAAGCATTATTTTTTCTTATTGTTTTGAACTCAAATCGAGATCTTGGAGGACTTTGTTCAAAGAGCTAAGGCTTCGCTGAATAATTTTGCTTCTTTAAGTGAAGTTGTGTGTGGTACGGTGCTCATTTTATGAGCCTTGTTATTGCCTTTAGTTCAAAGACATCCAATTGAGTCTCTCTAGAGTTAAAAGTAGTAGTTAATAACAAAGTACCTAAACACAAGAAGTAATTGAATGTACAAACACAACTAGAGTGATAATTAGGGAACAGATTTTTAAGCACTAAAAAGTTAAATTTATTTACTTTTTATACATTAAAAATTAAAAAATTTTAAGAGTTCAAAATATTTGCTAAAAAACAAATATTTTGTTTCATGTTCCATAATAGAACAAGTTGTAATAAAAAAAACTGTTTTAACAATTCACCAGTAATGAGTTAATGAGTTCACAGCACTTGGAAGGTTCTGACTATGAGTTGGAGGGTCCTGCTTCACTTAAAAGCACCTGCTTCATAGAAGAACGAAAAACTGCTAAGATGTGTTTTTTGCCAGGCAAATGCTAAGTTACTTTGGAGCATTGATTAGCTATGTAGCTTTCTACAAGGTTAACAATATAGAATTTTACATCTATGCTGGATATGCTTGAGAGTTCTTTAACATACTGTTGCAACCAAAACTTTCACTAATTTTTACCTTCAGTATTTTGGTAACATTGTTATGCGATTCACTCAACACATATATTGAACATTGCCCGGACACTTCTGAACTGAAGGAAGAAGAATAGAATAACAACTTGAATGCATAATCATGTTGATTTTAAATGCATGATGCAATACTGACATGTGAAACTTCTTTTGTGCATGTTGGTGTGTATATTTATACTGCAGTGAGCTGTTGATAACATGTAACCTAATCTAAAGTTACAGGATATGCAGATGCAGGAGGTTGCACAGTTTCTCTTCTCACATATTGTATATTGGTAAAATAAAATCATAAAATAGTTACCAATAACTAAATTATGCAAAATATATATTTTTATTCTAAAATTATGCATCTTTATGTGAAATAAAACTTTGTATTTTTGATTGTGGCAGCATATTCAATATTCATTGTAAGTTTTGTGCTTGTAACTGCAAGCAGAAAAAAATTACCTGCCGAAAAGTCTGTTTTCTAGTGTAAATTTCATGAGTCATTAACTAAGCAAATGAACTAAAGCTAGTGGCTTGAAATACTTCTGTTTATAAATGTGTGCTTATTATTAAACATTTGATATGCACAGGATGTTTGGACAATGATTATCACTACAGTTTCATAACAAAACTGTTTCATACATTTGTTATATTTTAAGCATATAGTTTCACATATTTTGTTCATGTTTTAAGACTTAGCTGCCTTAAAATCTGCCGCCCTGGCAGTGGCACAGCTTGACCCTTGAGCTAGCGCTGGGTGTATAGGCAGGTGTAAACAAATTGTAACTGAAAAGCAGCCAAGCAAAGGAAAGAATTGTTTGTTTAATCATTTTAGAGAGTATATGTTGCTCTAATGTTGTAAATAAAACACAGTAATTCAAAATCTTCTCGGGCTTCTAGCCAAGTTTTTACCTGGCTAGAAGCCCGAGAAGATTTTGAATTAACACGTCGCCAGGAAAGCTTTAGTTCTTATTTTAAAACACAGTAGTTTAATTTTGGCTTAATACCTTATGCTTCAAGAATTAATTGTTTCTTTTTTAGTGTTTGCTGCTATTTGGAACTGAAGATCAGAAGCGGCGTTATCTGCCTAAGTTAGCAAGAGGTGATGTCATTGCAGCCTTTGGTTTAACTGAAAAGGAAGCAGGCTCAGATGCAGCCTGCATCAGAATGAGAGCTGTTTTAGGAGATGATGGAAAGTCATGGGTTCTGAACGGAAAAAAAACCTGGGTCAGCAATGGTGGAACTGCAGATCTCTTCATTGTGTTTGCCAGAACAGAGGTATTTTGTTATTTTTTTTTTATTTGTTTATTTATGCTAAGCTTTATACAGGTGAATATAACCAGTGTTCAGCCCTGGCTCTTTACCGGTCATACTCATATTTTACAATAGGTTATTAATTCTAGTTTATTACACCATTCTGTCTATTTACTGTCCATACCCATTTATTTTTCACTCTGTATAAGAATTGTCCAATCTTCTTACTATTTTTTTGAAACATTTCAACTACTCTACATTTCTATCTATTTCAAACCATTTCTTATTAATATACTCTTTTCTTCAAACTTCAGTCCCTTTACATTTAAATAAAATGTGTTCCATATCTTCATTTCTGCCACATATAGTACAATGATTTTGTGGAATACCTTTCTTTAAACCTTTTAATCTCCAAACTCCTGCTTTCAGCCATGCAATACCTTCTCGCTCCTCTTTATTTGTCACATCTATGTACTTTTCCCTTCCCCTTCATTGGTATATAGAAACCTAAAGATCAGCTATCTCACTAAATATTTATTTTGTTATTACAGTTACTGTAATACAAAGACTACAGGTTACAGTAGGTATGTCCAAAGGTAATTCATGCAAGGTACTGATGTCGGAACTCATTCCCGTAAACTCTATACAAGGTAAATGTAAATGGAGCTTTTTATTTATGAACGCTCTTTAACTGCTGTGGTTCTCAGCGTCCCATTCTAAATTGGGCATGAAAGACCTCTTAATTTTGCTCAGAGGCCTCTCTATCAGGCTTGAGGTTCTTTTACATGCCGTAAATCTATGACATGGGACGACCAATGGCTTTACTTCCCTTCCAAAGGCAGCCATGCTAAGGATGTTTACACCCGAAAAAATCCATCGTCCTCCACCAGGTTTGAACCCGTGACCTTGGGTATGTGAAGTTAGCATAGTAACCATTACACCAGGGAGAGCGACCCATACAAGGTGAAACTGTTGGTGAGTCACACATTCTGTCATATATGCATGCAGTGCGCATTAGTAATGTGCTCTTTTTAAGTAAATATAAACAATGTCACTTTCATAATGTGGAAAGTGGTATTTTCAGAGGCTCCAGTTCAGTTGCAAATGGAATTACTTGCTAGATACAGATGAGGAAGGTCTTGTGTTCCATTATGTCCTGTAGCCACGAAATGGAATAAGTTACTGCACCTTTTCCTCTGCTCCTTTAATTTGCACATGCCTGAGTTAGAGTAGCACTGTTTATAAGTTGATTGATTTCTACTGAACTTAAACTCTTGACTGATGCTGTGTTTTCACGGTTAAAAATTCTTTCTAATCTGAGAATATAATTGAAAGACCTTGTTAAGATACAGTTGCAGTTTAATAAATTTCCCTTCAGTTAATCATGGTTTTTTTAGGCAGACTTAGAGAATATTTAAAGACAATTTGAATTTGTTACTTATATCTTTTAAGCATCATAATAAATTCTGGTCTAATAACTTTATTCTTTTATGTTTATTTTGTATTAAAATGGTGGTAGTTATACACAATGACTGCTTAGAGATTTGAACAAAACTTGTTGGTTAAAATATTGTAAGAGATTAAATACGAGGGCCGTTCAGAAAGTAACCTCCAATCGGTCACAGTGCGGGTAGTGGGGGGAGTAGCGACGCCATCTGTGCATTCACGCACTCAGCAGGTCAGTCGGCATCAAGCCGTGGTCGAGTGAAAGTCGTACCTGCGCTAGTTTAGTGTTTGTGGCCGTTTGAAATGTGTACTGCAATAGAAAACCCCGCCAAATGTGAAGTGCATGCTGTTATAAGGTTTTTTACAGCCAAAGGATATTCTGCAGCAGCTATTCATCGTGAGCTTTGTGCCGTGTACGGACCAAGAGTTATCAGTGAAGGAGTGGTCCGTGAATGGGTACGTTTATTTAAAAGTGGACGAGAAAACGTTCATGATGAAGAGAGGAGTGGTAGACCATCATTGGTCACGGACGAACTCGTTCAGACAGTTGATGCAAAAGTTTGTGAAAACCGACGTTTCACAATGTCGGAGTTGTCTACTGATTTTCCACAGATTTCTAAGACTCTCTTGTACGAGATAGTGGCAGCAAGATTGGGTTACCGTAAGTTCTGTGCACGATGGGTGCCCAAAGTTCTTACCGACCACCACAAAACTCAAAGAATGGCCTCTGCATTAGACTTTCTGTCACGTTATGAGGCCGAAGGTGAACCATTGTTAAACAGAATCGTGACCGGGGACGAAACCTGGATTAAGTACGTGAACCCTGAGGCAAAAGAACAATCAAAGATGTGGGCACATTCAAATTCGCCTACCAAACCAATAAAAGCCCGGCAAGATTTTTCTGCCCGAAAATTGATGGCAACGGTGTTTTGGATGCAAAAGGGATGTTGTTGGTTGAATTCATGGAACGTGGGACGACCATTAATCAAGACGTGTACTGTGAAACACTAAAACAATTACGACGGGCTATACAGAACAAACGCCGTGGTATGCTGACTTCCGGTATCGTTTTTTTTGCACGATAATGCCCGTCCTCACTCTGCTCGCAGAACAACAGCCCTTCTTGAGTCCTTCAAGTGGGACGTTGTCAACCATCCACCCTACAGCCCAGATCTGGCGCCAAGCGATTATCACCTCTTCATGCATATGAAGAAATGGCTCGGGTCCCAGCGGTTTGATGACGACAAAGAGCTCAAAGATGCGGTCACAGGCTGGCTCCAGGCACAAGCAGGTGATTTTTATGCAGAAGGAATTTCAAAGCTTGTGAACAGATACGATAAGTGCCTCAATCGTTATGGAAACTATGTAGAAAAATAGTGCAAAGATGTAGTTGTAAGATGTATATATTAAAATATTTTTATTTAACTTGGTGAATTTCTTGCAATCAACCGGAGGCTACTTTCTGAACGGCCCTCGTATATAACACTTTTATGAACAGTTCTCTTCCTCTCAACTCATGAGATCATGAGAAGGTAAATTCTGCTGGGTGATCTAGTTTATTTGGAACTTCCTGCTTGTCATCAAAAATCAATTACATTAAGAGCAGGTGATAATTTTACATATTTGGCTCACCTAGTTACTTCATGGCCTACAAAAAATTGTCTTTGTGGAGCAAAATTTTTAGTGCATTAGAGACTTAAGTAATAGGGTAAAGTTTAGAGAAAGGTTAGATCCCAAAAAGTCAAAAGCTCAGGAATTCTTCATTATAAAGAGCAGTCATGTGAGTTAAATACAAAGAACTTACAAAGTTAGTCACGTGACAAGTTATTTTTGCGCTTCTTTTCAGCCAATCAGGAACGAGTTCGATATTGGAGATTTTAGGTATTTAAGCATTGCGCTTACAAGGAACTAGGTTACTGTGATTCTCAATGTGAATGTGATTATTGTTGCTATTGTAGCTTATTCTGCATGATAGACACGTGATGCTGTACATGGTGCGCTATAGGTGGTACATTGTAGGTATGTGAACACAGATGTGGAAGTGCCTAAGTATGTAATTTTATTATGCGAGATATTGTAGTTATTGCACAAGTTAATTTGTCGCATAACAGAAGGTACGCATCGACAATAAGAACTTAGCAACAGTAGAAATTAGCACGTTATTATTAGTTCTACGTCTTCAAGAATTCTTATGTCGGGAGTCGCTCGTAGGATTAGTGCCTCAACCAGCAACAAAAAAGAATAAAGTATTCATTTAGTGGAATCCAAAGTGAAGTACTTCTAATTTTGAGTCTACCCCATGTCACTTACCTTAGTCATTCTTTTTCCCCCTGAGTGAGAATCGACTTGTGTTCTACAGGAACGAGCAAAACCGGTGCAGCCAAGGAACTTTTCATAGGTATGTACAAGTTTGTTTATTAAGTATTTCGTGGGCGCTAATCTCGACCAACGCCAAGGTAGACAAATGAATGGCGACATATTATTGCCAACACACGACAGCAACACTACAAGTGCACTGGAGGTATTTAGGTAATTTAGTGTCACCAAGTTTCAAGTAAATTTGATCTTCCAGCACAAACCCCTGCCCAGCACGATATTTGTCAATAACAATAGTAATAAGTTTATTTTTCTATTAAATATATTGTACAATAGACTGTGTCAAAATGTATACAATAAACATTTTATATAATTTCATCAAAACATCAGCCCAATAAGGACTGTTACATAGCCTCATCTTTAGCTGTAAGCTAAAACTGTAATCATTTAATTCTTTAATCTGAGTTGGCAATTTATTAAAAAGGTAACACTTGCGATAAGATGATTGGATTGTATCTTGCCTAATCTTGTATACAGTATAAGGCATTTGGACACATCAGTATTTCTAGTATTATATGTTGATGCGGGGTAACCAACTCTCCTATATTCTCTGCGAACTCCCATAATTCTATTTATTTTTTTTGGTCACACACGCACACACACACCAACGCATGCATGCACCCTCGCACGCATGCACACCCTATTATGAGATTAGACTCTATTCCCAAATTCTAGGATGCAGTTGTTCGAGCTCTCGTATTACTCTTCAAATACTTCCTTATTTTCCATAGGTAATCACTGTTTCTTTTTCAATGCTGTATACAGGGTGATCCACTATTATGTACCTATTTTTATTTTCCTGTTATTCTATTACAAACAATTTAAGATCAATAACTCTACTGTTATATTGTGCTCTAAGCTATGCCATTACATTGTATTATGTAATTTTTATGTATTTGTTGCTGCCCTATCCAGAATTTAAATGAAGATAGCTCATTGACCACACATTTCTGATCATGTTTGAATTGCAGCTAGAATGGAAGTATGTCAGTTACCTCTAATGATGCAAAAATGGTGGAAATGGGAGAGGAGAAGATACACGACTCTGGGCATGAAAACAATTAAGAGACTGCATGCAAATTTATTGTGTATATGTTTGGTTACTCACCACAAGGGTGTTAGACCCCCAAAGAGAGTTGTCACTGAAGAGACTAAAGCCAATGTTGCTGCAGCATTTGTGCAAATTTGCAAGAAATCCCTGAGACAATATCATAGAGAATCTGGCTTATCATATGGTTTTTGAATCCACATTACAATGGATGGAAGAAGGTGTGGGTTCTTAAATCACCACAACTGCCATTTCTGGCATGCTAGCAACAACAATCCTGAAGTTACAATTGAAAAATTGCAGTCTCATCCTTTGTTAACTGTGTGGTGTGGTATTATAATGATATTCTTATTCGTCCTTACATTCTTTGTGAAACACTTCACGCACTCTTTAACAATGGGCAAGAGAGCTGGGAGTTACTGGGAAAACTATGTGGGCAGAGGTGGACTAAAATTCTTACCGAATAAAGATGCTGGAAATGTTGACCTTCTGCTCTCAAACAAGTATCATATCTCTTAAAAATGTTGTCACCTACTCACTGTAGCCTAGTATCGACGTTGTGAGTTTTCAAATTCGTCAGAGAAAAACAAAGGCTGTGGGTCAATGAAACCTCTTTCTACAGTTTGGAAAAAACAATTGCAATAATTCACACATTTAACAGGGTCATTTTGCTTTTAATGCTTACACTCATGTGTAGCAATAAGCTTTTTGTTTCAACAGACGTGTAGCATTTCTAGCAGAAAATGCAGATACACTTGTTTGGTGCGCTAATTTGTTCAGCAATTTTCGAGGTGAAAGCTCCAAAGTGTCACCAATTTCATCCAGTTTATTTTCTGTTAGCACTGACGTCCTAGAATGTTTCTTGTCCAACACTTAACCCAAAGTTTCAAATTTATTGCTGCTCATGTATAGTTTTCCTTGCAGGTGGTACAGAGTTTTTAAGCTTTTTAGCAAGCTTCCTGCGCACATGGCGATCAGATTTATACTTAAAGTAAACTTTACAAATAAACATGCATTCTTCCACAGTTAAGTGACACACCATGTTTACTGCAGTGACAGAAGTACTTAACTGATAATGATTCACTGTACGTGCATCTGACTCAGCAACAGAGAAATGGCAACAATGCATTTTTGAGTGGGAATTGGCAGTCTGAAGTCAAGGTAGACAGTGCAAGAGTAGTAAAGAAAAGAAAGGCCACAAATGGGTTACCATATAATATAATGACCTTATGTATAACATGAACTCTAACCTTTGATCAAATACCTTACTCTTTGGTGTTGCCAACAATCAATACCTATTCAAACTGCTGTAACAAATTTTGTCATACCAACATTTCCAGGCTCAAATGTTCACACAGAGAGAGTTTACACTTCAAGAAAATCTCCCCACCCTTTACATGGAACTTTTTTAGAAAATTTTGATTTTATCAAAAATGGCTCTAACGATTTTGATTAAAATATTGTATATTAAAGATATTTACCTGACAAATAAAATGCATATCTTGAACTTTCTGGGAATAGCCTCTGAAGACTACTTTATTCTGGATAAATTTTATGAATTTTGCATAACTGCTAAACCGTAAGAGAGAAACAAAAACTTACCACACAAAAAATGTAGAGCACATTAAAACACACAATTTATGTTATATAATTTTTTTTTCGTGGAGTTGATCTTTTTTGAGATGTTACTTTGTTTTTGATTTCAGCTTTAGAAAACATACTTTTCTCATACAGGAATTTGTTAACTCGTGTCCATACAAACAAAGGAACTTCAGTCACATAGCAACCAGCTTTTGACTATCACTTTAACCTATGGTGTTCCCTTATTTCACTTCTACTTAAAAGGAAGCAAGTAATAAGACTATTTCTACTAATTTATCTCAATTATCATGAAATAAATAGAAGCATAAGCTTTATAACAATAATTTGTTGCAGAGATGTAGAGAAAGTCATGTGAATGGAACACATCAGATTTTTCTTTATATACAATACAATAAGCTCAGGAATATAATAATTATACACCATTAAATCCCTTATATTTTAAAAATTGTTTGCAATGTATCTCTAGGTTACATTGCATATACAACCTTTCCAATAAAAGTAAAATGCATTTAGTTTAGATATCACCATACAATAACAATCCATATGTAAAAACACTTTTGAGTAATGCATGGTGTATTTATTTTATTTATTCTCCAAAAGCTTAGCCTTAATTTACAAAAGCATATAACATTATAACAATATTCAGAATTTATATATCAAGTGTTAAATAGGTGAATATATAAACAATAATTTACATCACAATGTTTTAAAAAATATTACTAATAAGTGGATTAAACTTAAGAAAGCAACATTCTTTTGAATATGTGGGTTATTGGTTGTGTGAAAGGCATTTTGCAGAAGTTAAGTTGTTCCAAATTAAATCTCTACTGGACAATCAAAAAGTAAATGTTGACATTTTGACAACAGATTAGAACAAGAATGCTTCATCTGAATTATTTTGAAAAGTTCAAAATATGATTTGAATTTTCCATGTCTAATCATGAACCTAGTTAATTGGAAAGAAAGTTCATATTATTTAACTGTAAGTATATCTTCAACTGTTGGAAAAAACATTGATTTTGCGAGCTAGTCATTGTTACTATCCGTCCATAATATATTTCATTCATTAAGCATTTGCTCTTTTAAATTATTTTTTATAAATGTTGTAGGGTATCAGGCATAAGAATAGTCTGTATCTGAATGTGCAACTTCTTTTGCAAACAGATTTTCTCTCTGATTTCCTTAATTCCCTATTTGGCCTCGAATCACAAAATTGTTGCCCATTATATGAAATTTGTATACTTCATTCAACTGCTTTTTTGAAGTGCATGAAATTCTGCTTGAAAGATGATGCACACTGGCAAGAGTTTGAATGGATAGTGTGCTAATTCTGAGTTTTCATCATAAATTACAAAAGCGCAACCAACCATAAGATTTTGAGTTTGTTTGTCACTGAAACGAGAACAATCAGTATAAATATGGAACTCGTGTTTCTTAGGGCAGTCTTGTTGGACAGCGCAGAATTCAAGTCCTGGATGTCTAGACATTAGTATGTTTTCTAAAGCTGAAATCAAACACAAAGTAACATCTCAAAAAGATCAACTCCACGAAAAAAAAATTATATAACATAAATTCTTTTCTCATACAGGAATTTGTCAACTTGTGTCCATACAAATTCCATATTGATAATTCAATACTTTGCAAATCAAATGTTATTTTTAACTACAACCAGTCATAAATTGAGAAAATTTAAAAGAAAGTTCATAGTGCTTAACCTTAAGTCTCTCTTCAGTTGTTGGAAAAAATACTGATTTTGTAAGCTTCCCATTGTGTCTATTTGTTCATAATATATTCTATTCATTTAGCAGCTGTTCTTTTAAATTCTTTTTATAAATGCTATTGGGTATCAGGCTTAAGAATATTCTGTATGTGAATGTGCGGCTACTTTAGCAAACATATCTCTCTCATTACTTTCATTTCCTGTATGACATTGAATCCATTCCAAACATACCCATTTGTTCTATCCTAGTATAGTTGTCCTAATATCATTATAAAATGAAATTACTTATGTTTCCTAGCTTAATAATTTTCTGAACTGTACTCCATACTAAGACAAATTGTAATAAAATAAACTATGAAAATCATGAATATAACACTAGACATAGGAATGGCTACAGTGTAGTATGCCATAGACTAGCAATATTTGAACAGAGTCCAAAGTATAAAAGAGTTGTATTATATAATAAGCTTCCTAATAAAATAAAATCAATAAACAATGTAAATAAATTAAAAAAAGAACTGTGTAAATATTTAGTAAATAAGGTATTCTATTCATTTGAAGAATTTGTTAATAAGTTCTTATTTTTCTATTGTATTAATTTGATTTGTCAGTATTTTTGTTTGTTATATTTCTGCTGTATATAGAACCAAATTGACAATGTCTAATAAATTTATGTAATCTCAATGGACAATAAATTGAAATCAATGACAATTGGATGAAGATTATATTTATTCGCAATGGCTGAAAGTGCACTTGAGAATAGCAAAATATAGCTTACTATATGAATTCTGTACATCCATTCAACTTTCTTAAGCAGTAGTAATTCTGATTGAAAGATGGTGCACACTGGGGAGAGTTTGAATTGATAATATACTAATTCAGAGTTTTCATTTAAATCTAAAGAGGTACATTACTTTTGATAGTCTTTTTGAGATGTGTTTTATATGAGAATGCCAAGTCAGCTCTGTAGCCAAATGCCTACCTAATAATTTACATCCAAGTTTTTATACGTGCAGGAATGTGTTTTAATGTAAAAATTATTTTTTCAATTTCGTCTGTGCATATACTTGCTTGAAAACTACTTATTACTATCAATACATTATGTAACATTAAGAGTATAAATGTTACTATGAGTAGAATAAATGTTGATCATCTGTATATAATGATAGATCATTAACCATAATAAAGAATAAAACCAGTCCCAATACAGACCTTTGAAGGACTCAGTATTTAATAATTCTTATTTCTTTATTTACGTGAACAACATAACTGCATCCAGTAAGGTATGATGATAAAATTATACTCATTACATTTTATTCCATAATAATAAAATATTATTCTAAGATGTTTTAAGCAATGTTAAGAAAAGGAAAAATACAGATTCTTGCTCTACCTAAAAGCATTCTCATGCTATACAGCTCAAAATTAGCAAATATTTATATACTAGAAACTTTCTTTTATACCTTTAAATTGACTGGTGGTAAAGTCTGAATAATTTTGTTTACCTATAATGTGAGATTGTTTGTAACACTAACATACAGATGACTTTGAGTGCAACTGTGTGATACTTCAAAATTCTAACCACAATGATCATTTGAGATACCCTTGCAAATTTGTGTATCCAATCTGATATGTTCTGGTTCTCAGATAGAAGATCACATTGGTGGGAAGATAAATCCAGTTACTGCATTTATTGTGGAAAGAGATTTTGGTGGAATTACGAATGGAGAATCGCAAGATAAACTGGGAGTTAATGGATTGAATATGTGTGAGGTAAGAATAGTTATTTGATTAGGCACTCTAATACTCTGATGTACACTCTAATACTCTGCAATAAAGCAGAGTAAATCTTACATTTAAAATAAAAAAATTACCTTATACATGGGCATACTGAAAACTTAAAGCTCTCTTTAAACAATTACAAGTTCTAAAAGTTTATAGCTTCTAAAATCCAAAAGTTCCAAATATATAAATGATTTACATTTAGTGTACTTTTTTATTACAAATATCTAATGGTGATATTACTTAATAAGAATATGTTTACATCACTCTTCTTATCATGGAAGTTTAAAAACAGTGTTATAATCATTTAATTTGCCAACAAGTTTATTAATTATAGTGTAATTAATTTATTCATTGGCAAATATATGTTTACACTAGGAAAAGGTATTATAATTCAGAAAGTAAAATTATATAACAAACATAAAACCCTTTCATTTTAGCTCATTAATTCCTGAAGTAGTTATAATAATGGAACAAAAATTTCTGGTTAATTATAATGATGCAAAGCATCAGTTTTTGGTTTAATACGTGTGTATTTGCTCTTACTTCTTGTGCAAAAACAAACATCTACTAATATCAGAAAAAATATTCTTTATATTAATAATATACTACTATGTTGCCCGTATATTTAAGGGAATCAAATGCCCATCAAATAACCAAATTTGTGACTGATACACAGATAGAACATTTTGAGATTTGTGTTGATTGCAATTCCAAGCATTGGAGAGCAGCTCCTGAATGAAGAAATTTGAGACATTGCATGCAGAACTAAAGGAGTCTAATCTGAAAGGTTGGGAGGGAGGGACAGAGACAGAGATGTTGTATAAGAAGTATCAGTTGACTATTGGAAACTAAAAAGGTTAATTCCATGCAGTGCATTAAGATTAATAATTCATAGCTTTCATGTTATTTTCTTCTTTCTATGCCTCTAGTAAAGAAATTGCCAATTCTTCAGCCAAAATGTGATATGCCTTTTCAATGCCCTTTTCCCTACGGCTTCAGCAATTTCTTCAGTTTAATTGGCAATTCTGCAAACCATTTTGTGCCCTTTTGTAATTATTTCTGGGAGGTGATACATCTTGACTGACAGTTATGCAGATCATCTTCTAAAATCATCAGATAAAATAGTTAATTATATCATTAACCACAACCTTTTAATAAACATTGATAAGACTGTTGCCTTGGACATCCATACAAAACAAAACAAAACAGTTGGCTCCACAAATCCAACTCCTCAATCGGACAGTTGAGAAGGTAGAAACCACCAAATTTCTTGGTCTTTGGGTCCAAAATAATTTAAAATGGGAAACCCACATAAGCCATATAAACAAAAAATTAAGTACAGCCTGCTATATGATACAGGTACTAGCAGGGTGCACAAGGGGGCAGACTGTTAGAATGGCTTACTTTGCACATCCCCACTCTTTCCTTAGGTATGGCATAATATTCTGGGGGGAGTCATCTGCAAGTAAGGCATGTTTTATTATGCAGAAGAAAATAGTTTGAGCTATGGTAGGGGCAAGCCCAAGCACATCATGCAAATCTCTGTTTAAAAAATTAGGCATTCTTCCCCTCCCTTGCATTTATTTATATAAAATAATAATGTTTATATCCATAAAAACAACAACAAAACAGATTCACCCTTCATTAAGAATGAAACTGTGCATCAGTACAATATAAGGCAATTCACAAATATACATGTTCATCAACATAACACCTCCCTATTTCAAAGAACCATATTGCATTTCGGTATAAAGATATACAACTGCCTTCCAAAATTCTTAAAGGAAATACAGTAAGAAAATAGATTTAAACTTTCCCTAAAGGCACATCTAATTAACCACTGCTTTTATACCATTCAAGAATTCCTAGCTAATAATTGTAATTAACTGCCTGTATATATGTACATATTCTTCATTTGAGGAACATAGTATCAAAGATGGACAAAAATCACAAACAAAATGTTACAGGAGATATATTTTTCTATATTTTACATTTACACTTAAATATAAACTTCCGTATTTTTAATTGGTGACAATATGGCTATAATTAACATAAATAACACTTTTCCTACTTTAAGAAATTGAAGAATTCAACAATAACTTGATTTTTATATTCAGAATGTTCGCATTTGAAACACACTTTATAGGAAATGTCTATTTATGATACAAACCTCATATTTCAGACGCAAAAATAAATACTTTCTGGCCATTTTTTTCACAGTCTAACTTCGGATTCAAAAAGGTGATGAAAATTTGTACTAGAATCAACTTAAAACTCATTTTACACAAATGTGGCTTATGTCCGACCTTGATACTAGACTCCTCATTTAAGTTCATGTATTCCTATTTCTTATAAAACATTATATTCTATTAGGCTTCTCATATTTTTAATATTTTTTTTTTTCTTCGGTAGTTTAAAGTCCTTTAACCTGGTTGGTCATATCAGACGATGAATGAAATTGGGGAAATGATCTCGGGGTCCATGGAGCTTAAAGTTACTTGACATTCGTCTTATCAAGATAAGGGAAAACCCCGAAAAAAACCTTATCCGGGTAACTCACTCTAAGCGAGATTCGAACTCACGATCTTTTGAATGTGAGGCAGATACGCTACCACCACACTACCCAGGTGGGCATTTTTAATCTTGTAAATATTATATCTATTTCATTTGGACATGACCCACATTGATTATACTAATTCTTCTCATTACTTTGTTTTTTATCGCTAATATTTACCTTTATGTAAAGCCTATACCTGTATTTTAGTTTTTTGTCATTTTTATATTTTAAGCTGCACAATAAAATTTTTTAAATTATTAAAAGCGCAATCATCTAATCATAGAGCTCAAGATTAATCTTAAATATTCATAAATGTGATATTGTAAGTAATCAAGACTACAAGAATTTTGTAAATAATTTTAAATACAATTTTTATATAGTATTGACTTATCCTATATTATGTTACCCATGTACATATGTATGATCTACAGGATGAATAAAATATCTATCTATCTATCTAAGCTCTGCCAACCAAATTTAAACTTGTTAGTCCACTTAGCAACAGTTAAATATGAAGGAGCAGAGCAATTTTTTCCTCCTTTAGAACATGTTGTTTTTGCTCCTTAGGTTTAGAATCCTACTGTCCTAAACTTATTAATTAGAAGTCTCACAGTCTGTTTACCAGAAAATAGATAACCAAGAAATTTCTGCTGAAATTTTCTACACACCTACCTTACAAAATCTTTGTTTAAGCATGAATTTGTCAGTAGGTATTTCATGGACTAATAACAAGACAATAATACACTATTGCCTGCAATGGATATAGGCAGCTTGTGGCATCACTACAAAACAATGTCACTGTACAATTCTGGCTGGCATCTCAGATATTGCTACAGTTATCACTTATTAGGAAAGCTTTTCAAAACACTCATATAAATATAGATTTATAAAAGCCTATTTTGAAATATCTCACATGGGCACTTTTAAATTGATCATCAATTTTCAATAGTTAAATTTGGTACTATTGTACATTGAAGAGAATACTTCCCCCCCTCCTCCTTTTCCTTTGTTTTTAAAAGAAGATACAGAAAGAAACCATTTACTGTATTGCCAATTTTTCAATCAACATGCTAAAATCTGAAGTGCAAGAGATAAAATAGATTCATGCCAATTACTCAGCATTAAATACCAACCAATCAAATTTTTTTTCTCAATAAAAATGCGTTTGAGATCTTCACATCACAGTTGATTTACTTAATAACCTATAATTTTTTCCTACTTTGTACATGCTGTGTTGTTGCACATGTGGCAACCATTCATATATAATTTTCTAATAGTTTAAGAAATCTCTTCTGTATAAAATGTATTGTGTCTTTCTTTCAGGTTTCATTTAAAAACACCCCAGTACCAGAGGAAAATATTCTGAGCACTATTGGAGGTGGTTTTCAAATAGCAATGGAGGTTCTAAACAGTGATCGCTACAAAATGGGATCAGCCTTTGCAGGTGGGTTTGCATTGTCGTTAGGTCAAATACATCAGTATCAGCTTGGCATGTGATTGTATAAAGGGGATACTAGAATAAGGATACAATTAATAAAATTGCCTTTTATTAATTATATCTAAATCTTTTAAATTTCCTTCACAGTATTAATATACGGTTGAAACTCGCTTATATGTTATTCACTGAAACATTTTTCGCACATATATGCTAAAATTTTTGGGACCAATTGCTCTCTATTAAAATTTTGCTCAATTATACGTTTTGGTTATACATTTTCTCGGTAATGCATCACTTTTTCTGATTCCCATACACAAAGTGCACCCATTTATACTTTTTTAAAAAAATGTATGGTGGTATGCTTGCTGTGAATAACTTTGGAATTTCCTGGTTTGCAGTTTTCATTGATGCTTATCGTTTCATAGTCGCCATTTTGTTCCAACAGTAACTTCTCAGTCGAGTGAGTACTGCTAGTGTGCTGTTTTCATTGTCATTTATCCTTTCATTGTCATCACATCATTCCAATAATCATTTATCTATTTTATGTGAAGTTTCGAGTTACAAACAGGAGAAGAAACATGTGTTAATATCAACCAGCAAGGAAGAAAACAAGAAAATCCTTACTCTTGGTGAAAAATTAAAAATTCTCGATGAGGTCCGTACCAGAAGAGAAAATCAGTTACACATTTTCTCATTTATACAGTATTTAGTAGTTTCCCTTGAAAAATTATAAGTGAGGTTCCACTGTACTGTACTAAAAATAATTTTATCAATTTATTCTACAATAAATTAAATTTTACATTTAAATGAATAGTATAGTTTGGCTGCAAGTGAATTATAATTTATCTACATATTTATTCATATAGAATGTCCCAATGAGCTGACAGTTCTAAGGAGAGACTGTCTTTTACATAAGTATATGATTTCTGAACTTTAACTATAAGGGAAGACAAATAAACAAGAATTTTTTTGAAGAAAAAAAATTAAAAGATTTAACTAGACTATGAAAAGAAGTTAGTACTTATACATACTATTATTGTCAACTTAGTTCTTGTGCTTGACCAACCCAGTAGCAATGTTGTACGTTCTATTGGTAGTACATGAATGTAAGGAGAGCATATCTAAGTGCTATGTCAAAGCAGCCGCTATTAATGAAGTAATTGATAAATCTTTGTAGGTATATCAGGCATGTCAAGAGACAGTATCATTCAAGGTGGTAATAAGTACACATTTAACTAGGCAATGCAAGCACCTGAGTTGCTGAGAGCATTTACGGTGGAAAATAGACCACACCCTTATGAACTAAGTCATCTGACAAACTATCTTATGAGTAGGGACATTTTTTTGCCTAGAGTTGATTGTTTTCGAGATATTCCTTGTTATTTGTTTCAGTTTTAAAATACTTTTAACTTTTCTCATACAGGCCACGCAAAGAAATGGATTTCGATCCCATAGCAACCACATTTTCAAACATTGACTGTCAGTTTAGCCTAGAGTATTGCCTTATTTCCTTTCTACTCATAAGCAACCAAGTAATAAGACTGTTTCTGCTAGTATTTATCTCGACTAGCATTAAGTAGATGGAAGAATAAGTTTGTTAACAATTATCTGTTACAGAGATATAGAGAAAGTCATGTGAATGGAACACAACAGATTTTTTTTTTTTTTTTAAGATTGAGATTTACAATAGAAATTAAGTAACTAGCTAACAATGCCATATACTTTCCTACAGGTTTATTGAAGCCTCTTATCAAGCATGCCACTGAACATGCAATCAATCGTCGACAGTTTGGGAAATCATTACAAGAGTTTGGAATGATTAAAGATAAGATAGCAAGAGTAACTTATCTTACATATGCAATGGAGAGTATGAGCTACCTAGCAGCTGGAGTACTGGATAATTATGAAGCTCCAGATTGTACTGTGGAATCTGCTATAATTAAGGTCAGTTCTTAAATTAAGCTTACTAAACAATTTAATCTACATGATCCAAATGTACTGCAATAGCGGTTATTGGCAATAAAGTCACATTACTATCAGGTAAAGCATTTATATATAGAGCAGTAGGAGAGTCTTGAAAAAAAATTGGATCGTCTGAAGTTTGTATCCTTATCATTGAGTTTTTTCGAGTTTAACTCAACTTTTTAACAGTATTTTACTGTGTAATGTGTCAAATATTGAAGAAAGATTAAATTGTACCATTTTTATTGGGAAACCTCTAATCTGAAATACAATGTTTTAAGCAGAAATGACACCTGTTTTAGATCCAATGAAGTCTTGTGAAATAAAAACGTTTGCATTTTATCTTTTAGCAGTAGTTCAGTTGAATATGAAATCTCTTAAAATAGTCCTCAACGTTACAATTCTCACACTCATAGCAAAATTTCCCTTTTGGATTTTTTTTCACCAAGGTTCACTTTGCATATTCTAGATGGAGAAGTCTTGTTCTTTGATAGTAGCATCTTTCTTGGAAACTGATGGCAATAGCTGCATTGAAACCCTAGTGGTGAATTGCCTTGACTGGGCTGTTCTTTAACATGTGAAGAAGCTAAAAGTAACATTTTCTTGTACCCATATTGTCTTTCCAGCCTTAGTTCACCAGCAATGTAAACAAATGCAACAGGTGGCAACTGTTCTGATTGGTTGCTAAAAGTTTTACTGCTTTTCTCTTTAAAAAAAATCTGATGTGTTCCATTCACATGACTTTCTCTACTTCTGTGTAACAAATTATTGTTAATAAGCTTATCCTTCCATTTATTTCAAGCTAATCGAGAAAAAATTAGCAGAAATAGTCCTATTACTTGCTTCCTTGTAAGTAGAAGCGAAACATGGAAGTATCATAGGTTAAAATGAAGTCAAAAGCTGGTTACTAGGTGACTGAAGTTCCTTGTTTGTATGGAAACGCATTGACAAATTCTTGTATGAGAAAAGTACAAGTTTTTCAAAGCTGAACCAAAAACAAGGAATATCTCAAAAATGATCAACTCCTCGAAAAAAATGTATATAACATAAGTTGAGTGTTTTAACGTGCTCTACATTTTTTGTCTGGTAAGTTTTTGTCCATTTCTTATGGTTTAGCAATTAGCAAAATTCCTCCAGAATAAAGTAGTCTTCAACGGCTATTCCCAGAAAATTCAAGATATACATATTATTTGTCAGGTAAATATCTTTAATATACAATATTTTAATCAAAATCGTTAGAACCATTTTTGAGAAAATCAAAATTTTCGAAAAAAGTTCCATGAAAAGGGTAGTTGGGGGTGGGGGGATTTGCTTGAAAATCTTCGTGTCGCATCCTTGGAAGATACCAAACTTAAATACCAAGTTTGGTATTTAACAGTCTTTTCGTTTTTGAGCTATGCTGTCCACAGACACACACACACCCACCCACACCCACCCACCCACCCACACACACACACACAAATGCTTGTTTTGGATTCAGGGGGACCCGGTGAAATCTCGGTATCGAATTTTTGGGTGCATTACAATACCTTCTCTATACACTATGTACATAATACGTGTAGAGAAAGTAAAAATAATTCCTCTTAATTTGCTGAAAGAAGTACACAAATATCATATTAAACTATGCAATGTTGTCGAAATAACATAGAGTTATTAATAAATGAAAATTGGTTGAATTTTAATCATTATTCCCTTTGCAACAATGTACATGTGTTATGACATTCATACATTGCAACGGATGATTTTCAGTTACCTCATGGAGAGTGTGGTGTACGTATGTAGGCAATGGCAGAGGCATGTGATACCAGTGTAGTGGAAATATAAGTGAGAAAGACCTCTAAAAATGGTGAGAAAAGAGTTATTCTTAATGTATATAATACGTTTTGTGAAAAGTACCTTACTTTTGCATTAAATAATACTCTCAGCTTAACAGTATACTTCACTAATGTTTGCCAAAACAGCATACAGCGTGCTTTTAAATTGCCCGAGGTGCGACATCTTGTGCAAGCAGCTTTTTAACAGGTAACAGCCGAAAATGCAGTGAATGTATTCCACACATTGTTTGAGAAGAGCAAACAAAGTGAGATTTGGAGGGAATGATGGATACTGTCGTTGACAGACTAATTATTATCAATGTCGGTGCAACAATTCAAGTGCAAATGCTACAGGTGACTGTATCTTGAAGGAATGGAACCAATTCCATCTTCAGATTAGCTCTTCTGGGTAAGTCGCTACATTATGGTACTAAAGAGTGTGTGGTTATCCATTTGGAATGCTAAAATAGGTAATAAACTGTTGAAATGATTCATGTATGCAACACCAATACATCAACAAACTTTCAAAACAGCATATCTGCATTTTGTAATTTTACGGGAGAATTTTACATTTCATATTGAATAACAACTCGCCTACCTATTTTATTGTGTTTTATTTACTAAGTATTTCATAGAGATAATCATTATCTGTGAACAATGAAAGTAGGTAGCTATTTCTTTTCCTATGAAAGGTAGGCACGTGGTTTAACAATTGTACAAGCAGACGAGCACAGCTTAACACCACATGGTGGTACATGTGCATTCGCAGGAGACTACATTCTGGTTTGTTTACATCACCGATGAAGTAAGGATGGACAGATAATATATATAACATTGCATTATTATATTGGAAGGAAGGTGTTGATCATGAACATTGACTTATTAATGTCTGGTGCAGCTGGTATGTAGGCTCCCAGTTTTCCCTTTCTCACCATCATCTGATTCCGATGATTCATCATAAACATATGAGCAAAAGGCACATCACTAATCTCAAAAGTCTTGCATTTTCCACTTTGCTATTGTTCTGCCATTTCACAGAATGACTGAAGTTTGTTGGGTTCTAGGAGAAATATTTCACTTGTAGCTTTCTTTTGCCAATACAAGTTTATTCCAGTCCAAGCGATGACTTTTTGGGTAAGATATTTCTTGTAGGCTTTGAAGACAGAAACAGATGATATAGTCAATCTAATAGGTAATATAGTATGCATAAAATTATTGCTGATGGTAAAAGTTGTCATTGTATAGAAGGGGTAAGTTGCACAATCATGACAAACCCTCAACTATGCAAATAGATTAAACATATCCAACCCACAAAGGTATTTATACATTATTTAACTTGGCATGGTCCATACAAAACATATTGCCATAAAATTAAAAGTTTTAAGTAATAATGTAAAATATGTCAAGTAGCAGGAACAGCAAAGCACATTGTTTTTGAATGTCCAAAAAATTATATGGAAGTGAAAGAAGGAAGACTACTATTAAGGGCATCAAATTGGATTTATTATAAGATAAGCAGTGTTATATTTGAGCTAATAAAAGTAACAAATGAGAAAGGATATTAATGATAAATTGTAAAGATTTATAAAAGTGACAAAAATTGTATAAAGTGTAGGTTATTATAACAATTTAGAAATTCTAAGGTGGAAGAGAAGAATTTTATAAATAATTATAGTAATAAGAAAAGAGCAATTAAATAAATATGAGGATATTTTAATAAATGCAAATAGTATGATTATATATTAATGCCTTATTAAGTATTTAACAAGGAGACATCATCTGTAGTTTGGAAAGTTAATTGAAATTGCACTTACAGATTAAGTAGCATGTTGGCTACCAGTAGTTAACATAAGAAAAAAGAGAAATTTTGGATCTCCCTTGTAAACCAAGACTGTACATATTGTATTTGTGCTCTGTACTGTAGCAGTTGCCTCAGCTGAATGTATATCACAAGTGGCCGAGCTGCTTTAAGTGTGTATACAATCATATATGAAATCTTACAAGCAATCTTATCTAATAAAAGATGCTGGTAATATCAATCCTTCCAGGCACTGTATCTGGTAACCACATTCTGGCTGGCCTGAATGAATTCTGCTAGTGTAACGTTTCTGAATTCATTCATAATGTTTTCTTTCAGTTCCTCCAATGTGGGCGATTTGTTTGAGCATTTTTTTCTTCACTTTATGGGGCTTACATTTCTTTTTATGTAGAGTTAACCATTTCCAAGATATTCCTTGTTATTTGTGTCAATTCTAAACTGCTTAAACTTTGCTCAAGCAGGAAGTCAACTTTCATTTCATCTCTCTTGTTTTCCTGCAAAAGAGAACTAAATTTCAATTGTTTCACATAGCGATAGCTTATAAAGATTTTGACTATTATTTTGGCCTAGTGCATTCCCTTATTGTCCTCCTACTTACAGGGAAGCAAGTAAGAAGACAATTTCTGCTAATTTTTATCTTTTAGCTGACGTAAATAAAAGAATAATCTTTTACTAGGAAAGTTTGTGGAACAGCTAGAGAAAGTTTATGAATGGAACACATCAGATTTCATTTATTTATTTGAGTTTATCCATTACATCATACAAATGGCTTTTTGTTCAATATATAATAACCCCACTGCTTGTAAAGGAGTCTCCAACTACATCCCTCTTTATATTAACTACTTATGTTAACTACTACAAAATAATGCTTCATTCTGCCTGTTTGAATAAACCTGTACTCTTGTGTTATTGGAAATGGAAAGATAGTTTAATCACATATTGTGATGAACTGGTGATGAAACATATTGTGTCAGCTAAATATAACTATAATGAACCGAGTGGAATTAGATAAGTGTTTCTAAACCCTATTTCTTGAAACCTTGCTCCACAGAAACATCTCCTTTCGCTCTCTTTCCTTTCTAATTTACAACTTTGAATAACAATGTATGAAAATTCCTGTGTAATACAAGATCAGGTGATAAACATAGTAGAAGCATGATCTTTCATGAACCTGAAGGACAGGTTTAAACCAAAAGGCCCTCTCACCTACTTGTTGATAAGAATTTACTTGCTTTCCAGATGCATCAACTTTATCTAATATATATTTGATTCATTTGGCTATGTTTGACAGTTTTCTTTGAATATATTAAGATAAATGAATACATTAAGTAAGGAACTAGTGTAATGCATAACAACATATTCCATGACACAGCCAATGAAGGTGACTAGTGCACATGACATTTAACATATAGGGGCAAAGTTGTATGGAGCAGAGTTTAATTGAAAATACTTCATGTGTAGCCCAAGATCACAAACCTTTTAATTGGTTTGTGTATACTAGTAATAATGAATTATGATGACTCCATAACAAATATCCATCACCTGAAAATTATATTATGAATAACAAGATAAAGTTTATTATGTTATTTATTCACAAAATTGTAATAAAATATCTAAACTTTTTGACACCATACCCAAATAACACTACCTTTGATGGAACTGATTAGAATATATGGCCTATTCTCAAAGTAGAACCTGAGGCATGTTACATACCCAATTTCTCTCTCATTTTTTATTAAATTTGTACACTGCCTCTAAGATATAAGGTCATTTCAGTATTTTTACCATTGGAGCAATTAATTATGAATAATGTTCACTCATTGACTTGTGTTAATCTTTAGGGTTGGTATTGCTTTTGGTAATTTATTATGTATATCTTTCTCTCTCTCATTTCATCTCCCTCCCCCCTCTCGCTCGCCCATACTTCTAGACCTCTGAATATAGTTTATTTTTATGATGCACATATTATTATTTAATTTTAATGAAGTTATTTTTAAATTTTAATTTGTTTATTTACTATTACTTAACTCACATTTTAATGGGTGGTCTTTGCATCAAATAGATAGTCTCAGTTGTAAAAATACAATCCTGTACTTGTGTCTGGAACTTTACATTATGGCATTGAAATAACCAAACTAGTGATTATCTAGTAATTCATGGGGGGAAAATTAAATTTTAAAAAATTGTAATAGGTATTAAAAAAATTAACATTTAACATAAACTGTAGACTGCATAATATAGAAAAAAAGAATGTTGAGGTGTTATAAAGAAATGTGTCATTAAAATAAATTATTGTGTGGGAATGTTGACTATTAAATTTTTAATTGCACTTTGTCTTACAGGTATTCAGCACAGAGAAGGCTTGGTATTGTGTGAATGAATGTTTGAATATCTTTGGGTCAATAGGCCTCATGAAAGACTATCCATTTGAACGTATTCTCAGAGACACTCGCATGTTAATGTTGCACGATGGGACAAATGACATTTCTAGATTGTATATAGCACTAATGGGTAAGCATTGATTTTTTTTCAATCACAGCTATTAAAGAGAGGTGTTACTGTTTGAATCTAAGTATTTTACTTAGTTTATTAATTTATAGGTGTTCAGTATGCTGGTGAAGAGCTCAATGAAACAGTGAAGAAGGCCAGGAATCCAATGATGTTCCCAAACTTTGTGCTAAAGAGAATGTTTGAAAATCGACATCAAGATTCAGATAATCCAAAGCTTACTCTTGGCTTGGATGGTTATTTACATCCTTCTTTGCAGGTATAAATTTCTAGTTTATTGATTCAGAAAACTTGTATAATATAACTGTTGTGTATTCCATGATTTTGCTGAAGTTTAACATTTGAGTTCAACTAAGAATCCCTAAAATAATGCAAAGCACAGAAAGAAAGAATCAAAATGTAATATTATACTAATGAAATATATTCAAGCCAAAATAAATTTAAATATGATTTAGTGATGGGAAAAAACAAGGAACAAATATAACATATATAATTGCATATAATTACCAGCATTTGAGGTACATGCAAACCTCTATGTTACTTTCGTTAAATTTGAGATATTCATATAAGAAACATCTATGATGATTCCCGAATCTGTATTTATAGTTGGAAATTGAACTTTTCTCAATAGATGACCTTAGTATTCCAGAAATTGTGGTGATGGCAGTGATGAAAACAACTGTCTTGATGCCCTGTATATAGGCTCCTAGAGCCCTTTATATCTCATGAACTTGGCTTCAATCAAGTCTAATGGTCCCAATAAATTGGACCACATCTGTAATATTGGCCCCTCTTATGTTCCTGGGCTCCAAAATGGAATTCATAAATGATGAATGCCTCACATTCACATAAAATATGCTGGCAGCTTTCAAAGTCCACCCCGCATTTTCTACATAATGGGTCCTCAATGTGCCCCTTTATGCATAAATGCCTTCATTGTGTCCAGTAAGAACCTTACTTAGTTCTCTTTAAGGTCCAGCAATAAAATCATGGACCTGTCCGGTGGTAATTTGCTTTTTCCAACGCTCAAGATAAGCTCTTGCAGTAAGCTGGGTTATCTCATACTTGACACTTCTGGGAGGCATACTGCAAAAGGGCTCAGGTCCTACAAGATCTACACCCCACACCTGTTCACCATCTCATTACCTCTGATGCCTGCATACCTGGCAGACTAGACAAGGATTACCTGTCTAGGGCATAAGTCTATCCAGCACCTTTTGGCACTCCCATACTAATCTGGATGTCATTTTAACACCATAAGGGCTTTCAAAGCTGCCTGACTAACTGAGCAGATATGAATGTCTGCCAGCATTCCCAACATTTTCCTTTCTAAGAATATATATAGAACCTAAAATTATTGTATTTTGGTCATTTGGATCATACATTCTGATACCTGTTTGCAATAAACTATATCATTATTTATATTTAAAATAAATATTTGTAGTAACTCACATGTTGAACAGGCAGCTGCATACATAGTTTTAAAAACTGGTATTATCCTTCCTGCCCAATGTATAGCTATATTTTCTTAAGTTGGGGTCTGACAGGTTAGTGGCCAAACTCAGAACTAAGCACTATGTTGCCAATGTGAGCCTCTTGTGTTCACCTGACATGTGCATGCATTAAGACATGAAAATAAATTAAGCATTTGAAAGAAACAGCACAAGAAAGTTGTTTTAATTATATTTAAGAAAAAACTTTAATAATACAATTTAAATTGATTTAAGGAATACCCCAGAGAGTTAGATTAAAGAAACAAAGAAAGAAAAATCCATTGATTACTTTGAGCCAGTTTTGCATGTGCTTTGAAGTGTCGAGAAGAGTTCGCATTAAGGTACAAGAAAATGGTCCCAGGTAATTGTAATTACACCTCACCTCTGGTTTTTAATCATAACCACAAATTAGATAATAAGGTAAACAAGCTAATGGGTAAGAGGAATATAAAGAAAGCAAATCAATTAGTTGTATGCTTATGTTACATGGTGCCATATTGTTTCATGTGTTCATGAAAATTGTGAACTTCTAATGGCTACATCTCGGCCTTGGTCACCCTGTTAGAAAATAATTTTCACATCCACACAAACAGTGAAACAAGTAAGAAATAATACAACAAATAGTGCAGATGTAAAATAATTAAAAGCAGCAAAAATAAAAGAGAGTAACCACAATTTAAATATGACCGCATGTGGTGTATTAACTCGAAGCAAGCAACCAAATTTAAGTGAAAATAGTAATAATTTCGCGAGGATAACATCAAGAAAGACTCTTAATACAAATCTTAAAAGTGGAATAAACTGCACAAATACTAGCAAGGTTAGTAATGAAAGGGTCACTCGTAAAGGAGAGTTACAAAATTGCAGTGAGAGAATGGCACCCACAAAAGATGATGTGCGTGAGAGAGAAATGATAGCGTCACTTCACACAATAATTGATGTGCTCAATAAAGACTTAAGAACAGCACATGAAGAGATTGCAAACCTACGCAGAGAGAGAGAGACATTTTAAAAATGCAACTGATTCTCAATAAATCGACGCCTAAAAATGAGTTTCCCGAGAAGCAAGGTAAGATTTCGAAAATGGAAGCGGTCTCGAAAGGGAAACTAACACGCAGGTAATTCAGAGTCAAATTTGTCCAATAAACTGAAGGAAGACTACTCGATACCAGTTAAGAATAGATTTGAAATTTTAAATGCTCTAACTACGGAACCTAGCAACAATTCGGAGACAATAAGTATCTGTTCCCGAATAAGCAGCTCAGCAAATGGATGGAAGTATATGCAACAAAAGAAGAAGATGCTTATATTGGGAGACAGCCATGCCAGGGGACTTGCAACCTTAATAAATGAATCAGTACAAGTGGAAGCCAAGGCTATAGTGAAACCAGGAGCTACTGTGGCTGAAGTTGTCAATGCAGCCACAAAAGAATCTGATGACTTCACCTCAGAGGACTGTGCAGTGGTAATTGGAGGAACAAACGACCTCAACAAGGACTATAGTGGAGATAGTGCTATATTCAGCTTAAATTCAGTGATCTCTAAACTTGTCAATACAAATATAGTAGTGGTGAAATTGCCGCAAAGGCATGATGTTGTACCAACTTCTGCTTTCCATAAATGTGTTCAAAAGGTTAATGCTAATATCACAAATCTCTGTAAAACCTATCATAATGTCAAACTAGTCAGCATATATAATGCAGATCGTAAGTTATATACTCGACATGGACTGCATTTCAACAACAAGGGTAAAGCAGCATTAGTGGCCACTATATTAAAGGCTTTTTTACACCAGAAAGCAATGGAAAACCCAAACAGTTAGTTAATCAAATCTCTGATTTCAACTCAGGCTCAAATCTAAACTATAATAGTGTCAATTATACGCAGTTGAATAACATTCCAGATAGTGAATAAAGAGCAGGTATTCTTGAGTGTAAAGGTAGACAAATTAAAATATTTTATCAAAATTTTCAAAGGTTAGGAAACAAAAAAACTAACTTAGAAGTGTTAGTGCATGACAGTAATGATTTAGATGTAATTTTGCATTTCTGAGCATTGGCTAAGCGAAAATCTTATTGAGTACTATGCAATACCAAATTTTTGCTTAATATCAAAATTCTGTAGGAAAAAAAAACAAAACATGGAGGCTCCTGCATTTACGTTAGTTCTAATATAATAGCTAAACCATGTACATATTTTACTGACCTAAATATTGAACGAAATTTTGAGTCCTGCACAATAGAATTAACCCAATTTAATGTATTGATAATGTGCATATATAGACCTCCAAACACCAACATAGACTTGCTTATTAACTCTTTAGAAACAGTAAATCACAGTGCATTAAATAAAGGGAAGAACCTTATAATTGCAGGCGACTTAAATATTGATTTTTTAGATAAATTACCAAAACCAGAACTAATGTGTATGCTAAATTCATTTGGAATGGAACCAGTAATATTTGAACCCACAAGAATAATAACTATTACATTAATATAGCCCAAAAACGTACGAGGGGCATACTGAAAGTCACGAGCAACCCATTGTAAAAATTTAAATTTCAACAATGTAACGAAACGAGTTGCAGGATCGTAATCTACAGACTTTAAGCCACATGTTGACATATTGTGACGTCATTAGCTTTTATGACCACAGACGGTGTTTGAAAAATGGCTGACATTGATGTTTCGTTTCGACAGCGTGCTGTCATTGAATTCCTTGTGAAAGAAGGAAAATCTGCTCCTGAAATTCATCTCAGACTTCAACGTGCGTATGGAGGTGTCTGCATGGGTGCCAGCAGTGTTAGAAGATGGGTGAAACATTTCAAAGATGGAAACACGAGTCTGCAAAATGCGCCTGGTAGCGGGCGTCCTCGAACTGCCTCTACAGAACGCAACAAGAAAAGAGTTGATGAGCTCATTACAGGAGCTACGCGTTTCACTGTGAATGAAATTGCTGCGAAACTTGGAATAGGACATAGTGCAGTGCAAGAAATGATCCAAAGCTTGGGTTATCGAAAGGTCTGTGCCCGTTGGGTCCCCCGTTTATTGACTGAAGACCACAAACTTCAGAGAAGAACCATTGCACAAAACCTTCTTCAGAGATTTCATAATGAAGGTGATGAATTTTTGACGTGTATTGTGACTGGAGATGAGAGCTGGTTCCATCACTATGAGCCAGAAACGAAACGTCAGAGTATGGAATGGCACCACTTGAACTCACCATCGAAGAAGAAAGCGAAGACAGTGTAGTCTGTAGGAAAAGTTATGGGAAGTGTATTTTGGTATGCACAAGGTTGCATTCTGGTTGACTTTCTTGAACCTGGACAAACCATAAATTCTGCCCGCTACATCAAGACACTTCTGAAGCTCCGTCGGGCTTTGCATGATAAACGCCCTAGAAAGAGGATCTTCCTTCAACAGGATAATGCGCGTCCGCATACTGCCCGTGCCACTATGGAGAAGATCAGGGCTTTAGGGTGGGAAACTCTTCCACATCCTCCCTACAGTCCCGACTTGGCGCCCTCCGACTACCATCTTTTCGGTTCTGTGAAGGAGCAGATGCGTGGCCAACGCTACGAGACGGAAAGCAGTGCGTCAGGGTCCGCGGGCAGCTGGAACGGAGTTCTATCACAAGGGCATTTTCAAACTTGTAGAACGATAGGAAAAATGTGTGCAATACAATGGAGACTATGTCGAAAAGTGAAAGAAAGTCTGTAGATTATGATGATGTATTTGGTTTGGCTTAAAAATAAATATTAAGATTGTAAAACAGTGTTGCTCATGACTTTCAATATGCCCCTCGTACATATGGAAACTTACAGAACAATTTCCCAGAATCAAATATATACCCGAACCAATGTAGCAGCATATACTTAAACCCAGTCACAGAATCAGAATTGGTAAATGTAATTAAAAGCTTGAAATGTAAGAAATCCTGTGGTATGGATGAAATTTCTGATAACCTTATAAAGAAATGCTATCAACATATAATAGAATTCCTGTGTCATATTGTAAATCTCTCATTTTCAACAGGTGAATTACCAAAAAAATTAAAGGTAGCGAAGATTAAACCTCTCTATAAAAAGGGGGGAGAGTCAGAAATAGGAAATTATAGACCAGTATCGCAATTATCTGTTTTCCCAAAAACAATTGAAAAAGTAATGTATTTGAGACTTACATCATTCCTTACAAAGCATAATATAATAACAGACAAACAGCATGGATTCCGCAAAGACAAGTCAATAAACACAGCAATAGCAGATTTTATAAAAAGTGTACATGAATCCATGGATAAAAAGAGGATAACATTGGTTTATTCTTAGATTTGTCAAAAGCATTTGATTTAATTGATCATAGCATTTTACTGAAAAAGCTAGCAGTTATTGGCATACGAGGTATAGTGAATAAGTGGTTTGAGAGCTATTTAATTTCTCATCAACAGATGGTAGAAATTTCATACGTGCAAGAAAACTCAGGTAAAGTTACAACATATTTATCACCTAAGGCAACTGCACAATATGGGGTACCACAAGGGTCAATTCTTGGCCCAGTTTTGTTCCTGATATATGGCTTTGTTTAAAAAGTGGTTACCCAACACTATTCGTGGATGATACAAATATATTTATCTCTGATAATAATTTAAGATCCCTGCAATGTAAGGTAGAACAGACAACCCATGAAATGCTAAGCTGGTTCAACGCAAATAGGTTATTAATAAATATGGAAAAAATAATGGCAATATCATTCCACCATAAGCAAAATACACATACTATTTACCCCAGTATAAAATTCAAGATAAACATATCATATATACGGATAGAACAAAATTCTTGGGAGTATGGGTGGATGAGAATCTAAAATGGAATACACACACGCAAAAGCTATCACAAAAACATTGTAAATTAAACTAGGCAATTGCACTACTTTCAAAAATTGTGAATATAAAGTCAGTCCTCTCATTATATCATGCATATTTTCATTCGGTTCTTTCCTTTGGAATAATATTTTGGGGAAATTCAAAAGGGGCTAAATCTATATTTAAAATACAAAAAACAGCAATTCTCATAATGCTACGTCTCAGCAAACAAACCAGCTGTAGACAGTTATTTAAAAATTTGAAAATATTACCCCTACCGTGCATCTATATATTCGAAACGTTATGTTACATTAAAAGTAATATTAATATATATACCACAAACTTGGAGGTACATCACCATGATACAAGGAACAAGGATCATCTGCATATAATTACACACAATACAATTCTATTTGGAAAAAGCTTTGAGTACACAGGCCTTCAGCTATATAACAGTCCACCTGTTCACTTCAAGCAAATAACTGCACTGCATAAATTTAGAGGTTATACTAAAAAATTTCTATTGCAACATTGTTTTTATGGTGTATCAGAATTTTATGAATGTATTAAAAACTAAGTTATCTTCTAATGTATCTGTACACAATCTCCTATAATTATTATTATAAAAACTTTTTTTAGAGTTAAACATATGTAAATATTGTATATCGTGAATTGTTCTGTAATTTTTTTTTTGGTAATATTTTGACGTGTTCTATATCATGTAATTATGATCCACAGAATGAATAAAACTACTACTACTATATATAATTATAATACATAATTTGGTATCAGCAATTCTGGGAACAAAGTGACATTACTATAGCATCCTCACTTGTTTTTCTGATTGCAGCACTTCTGTCAGACCCCAACTTAGGAAAATAGAGCTATATTAAATGATGCTAACAAGTGTTAAATCAAGACTATGCATATAATAATCCTACATACATTCTATGTTGTAATATATACTGATAGCAAAATAGTAAACAGTGAGCAATTCCAAAATTTAAGGAATGCACATATAGTGTATTTTGTTATGAAATTATAATGTTGATCTTCTATCCTAAATTCACATATTTGTGGAATAAATTGTGTCTACCCAAATAATTTATGGAAAAATTAAGTTGGAATGGAAACATAATTTAAATTTCTTTTGCTGGTCTGGTTTCGAGAGCTGAAATGCTGACTGGCTCATGGTGATATCTATTTTATATGGTGAGAGTGATATTTTTCACCAATGGCAGAATTCAGTGGCAGCATACAAAATTCATTAAACAATTATAAACATTATAATTAAAATATTTTCAAAGGTACCCAAAATCTATTGTGTATTTTGTAGCTTTTAGAAGTGTGAGGTGATAGGTTGTCTAAAAGTAGTATGAGACTTTAGATTTATTAGTCTGATGTGTCTCAAACTTTCCTTCAATCTAGTTTATAAATATCGTTTTGTTTAATTTATACATATATAAATTTTGTCATTTAATTTAAATTATATATTATTATATTATAAATTTAAACTCATATCGCTGCTATCCTATACTAGCATAATCAAATATCATAGAAAAATATTTAATTATTTAAATTATGACTGTGTTATTAACAGTTTTTATGCTGCAAGTTTCACATACGTTTATACCCTAATATGTTTTATTAAAGCATTTTATTCTTTCTAAGCTACAACCAGTTTGGTTTTGTTGGTTTAGATAGCAGCACAGCTATGTGAATACTGTGTTTTACGCTTGAAACATGGAGTTGAAGTGGCTCTAGAACGTCATGGTTCAGAAATTGTGGATCAACAAATGACACTTCAAAAACTTGCTGATTGTGCAATAGATATTTATGCAATGACTGCAGTTTTGGGTCGATGCTCACGCTCATATTGTATTGGGCTTCCAAATGCAGAAGATGAGGTAAGTATCCTACATTTGTATAAGTTTTATCCATGTGGAATACATGTTAGATGACAAAGATCTGTGGAAAAAATTAGGGCTTTTCTGTGAAAACATATAGTGAAGAAATTAATATGCAGTTCTTTTGTTTGGAAAAGGGTAAATAAAATTTCAAAAAACATCCTAAGTATCAGCTAGAGCATGGTAAACTTTGACATAACATAGTTTTATTCTTACTAGCTTGGCTCATATGAGGGTCACTCCAAAAGTTCTAATAATGGATGCCATAATATATTAAAAATTTAGATCCAGTTATTGAATCTTTCAAAATATTCGGTGCATTTTATACACCACTTCATCTTTTTCAAATGCTAAATGCTTTCTTCTTTGAAAAGAGTGCAAATACATTCTTCGTAAGCAGTTACTGTGTCTCTGGGTGACTCAAATCATTCACCTCAAATTGTTTCTTTAATTTTGGGGAATAGACAGATAATTATATATATATACACAGTTTATTTTTATACTCATAGATTCCATTTTTTACATATTCCTGGAGTTGCTGAATTTGGTATCAAATCTAGTTAGCACCCTAGTTATCTATGTATATGTACATTTCCTCTATTTATACATTTTTATACCCTACCAACTTAATCTGTTTACCTCTTCTATAAATTACAACCTCATCAGTTTTATTATTAAGATCCTCTCTTTCTTTGGCAATTTTCCACCCCCATTTCTCTCTTACTTTCCCTGTTTAATTACCAAGTTGTTATAGAAATTCTTTCATATTGTTTCCAAAAAATTTTAAGTGCAATATCTCTGCCAGTAACTTTTCCCAGTTTTTGTTCCATATTATATCTCTCCCCATTTTGGTTTCCTTGCACTCAATTGTCACATAGTGGGCATTGATCTTTATCAACTTGTAGATCTTTTTATAACATCACTCCTGTTCTTGCTCATGCCAGACCCTCTCTTTCAATATTTTCACAAACATCAATGTATTTTTCTCTTTCCCATTCTTTGTTAACACTCCTATATAATGTTAAAGTACTCTTATCCCTTAAGTCACCAATTATTTCTTGTTTCTCTATGTTGTCTAACCTAGCTTTTACTTTATTCCATAGTTTCTGTCCCTATTGTGTGTTGATTGGCTAGCTCACCCAGTCCAACTTCTCTTACAATTTCCTTTAATTGACATATTCAACTTCTTTCCCATTTTGCTGATTCTTGTGCCCTAAAACAGTCTTTGAAAATATTTCCTTCCTTTAATACTTGGGTCCTGTTCTAATATTTCACTATCCATTTAACTACTGATCCTTTCCTCCCAGCTCTTCCCAATTCAACTGCTACCCCATTAGGAGCTATTGTTGGTAATCCCAATATCGTTTTGCAAAAGGATCTATGAATTTGATCTTTATATTCCCACCCATTTTCAGTCACCCAAATCTCTATTCCATTCATCATTCTTGATTCCACTGTTGCTGCATATATTCACTCTAGCCAGCTTATGCTCATGTTTGATATTTTCTTTAAGCAGATTGTTATGGTATTAATAGCCAATTTCCCCATATCTAGTATATTTTTCCTTTGCTCTGCCTATTTTCCATTGTTATTTTTGTATTACTCCTAAGTAATTAAATTTGTTTACAATTTGAAATTCATTCCCCTCTAATCACCATCTGTCTTCTCTGTTGAGTTTATTCTCATTCTTACATACCATGATTTTGGATTTATTTTTATGTATTTTAAACACCATTTTTTGCAGTATTTTTCTGTTGCTTCTATTGCCTTCTTTAAACCTCCACTTGTGATTACTGCTGCTGCTACTAGATCATCCATAAGGAGCAAACCTGAAATATCTTTATATTTTATTGCTGGGCATTGTGAATTTTCTTTTGCTATTTTTTTAAGTATGTTATTGATAAACAAATTAAATAAAATGGTATTTAATTTATAATCCTGCCTTAAACCAATTGTATTTGATACCCAATCCGACTTTGTTTTTGGCAAGGCTAATGCAGGATTTATTATCTGAATACAACCTCTCGAACAGTCGTACAAATTTCTCTCTCACTCCCTTTGTTCTCAACTTAAGCCAAAGTGCATCCCTTTGAATGGTATCAAAGGCCTTTTCTAGATCTGCAAAAAACAAATATACTTACCTCTTTTCTTACTTAGATATTTAATTATTATTGTTCTTATTATGAAATATTCTCTATTGTCGATTTTCATTTTCATTACCTTCTCTCTCTGACCATTCCTGCAATTGCTTTGCTAGTACCCCTGTAATCACTTTACCTATCACTGATAATAGACTGTGGCCTCTGTAGTTACTGGGTTATTCACCTCCCCTTTCCCTTTAAGAATTGGCACTATCACTCCCGGTTTCCAATTTTGTGCAAACCTTCCTCCCTCAGGAAGCATATTGAATGATTTTACTAACAGTAACCTTCTTTTGGTATCTTCATATCTTCAAAATTCCTATAATATTTCATCCATTCCATTAACTTTCTTTACTTATTAATATTTTAGCCTGCCCTGTTATCTCATTCTCCAATATTTTCTGATCACATTGATACATTTATGAAACTCCCATAGAACTTTTGTCTGCGTTAACACATTACTTCCACCTAATAGTTTCTCAAAATACTCATTCCATTTATTAGGATCAATTTTATTCTCCATAAAACCTTGTCTTAGATACTTTTTTTATCCACTCCCATATTATTTGACTGTTGTCCTATTTTGCTATCTTACAGGTCTTTTGCCCAATTTTATCAGCCCACTCTTTCTGTTTCTCCCTTATTATAGCCCCACCTCACTGTTAGAAAGTTTCCTTTTTCGACTAGCTCCCCTGATTGTTTCCATCTCCTAAACTCTCTTTCTACCCTGTTTCTTGCTGCATGGCAATCCCCATCATACCAACCCTTTTTACTTTCTCTACACGTGGTATGTACATAGTGTATAGTGAAGGTATTGTATTGCACCATAAAATTTTATATTGAGATTTCACAAAGAATACATGTTTTGTAGCCCCCTGAATCCAAAAAAAGCCTTTTTAGAAAAATGCCTGTGTGTGTGTGGAAAAAGTTTTGAAATTTTGATTTCCTCAAAAATGACTAACAATTTTGATTAAAATCTCTTTTATTTAAGATATTCACATGACAAATAAAACATATATCTTGAATTTTCTGGAAATAGCCTCTGAAGACCTCTTTATTCTGGATGAATTTTTTTTAATTTTGCATAAGTAGTAAACCGTAAGAGATATACAAAAACTTACTATACAAAAAATGTGGAGCTCCTCAAAAACCACTATTTATGTCATATATATTCTTTTCATGAGTTGACCATTTTCGAGATATTCCTTGTTATTGGTTTCAATTTTAAAATACTTTTCTCAAACAGGAACTAGTCAACTTCTGGCCGTGCAAAGAAACAGATTTCAATCCCATAGCAAATACATTTTAAAACATTTGACTGTCGGTTTGGCCTAGGTATTTCCTTATATCCCTTATACTTATAAGGAACTAAGTAATAAAACTGTTTCTGATAATGTTTATCTCAATTAGCATGAAGTAGATAGAAGAATAGGCTTATTAACAATAATTTCTTACAGAGATATAGAGAATGTCATGCAAATGGAACACATCAGATTTTTATATTTTCCCTTGGTTCCTAATTTTCATTGTCTTCCTGCTAGCTTCACTTCCCATTCTAGGTACAGCATTGCTTCTTCAGCTTTTCTTCCTCAATAAGTTGAGTAATTTCACCATGAGATTTCTTTTCTCTATTTGAGTTCAAATTTCCAATAAATAATACTCTCTCCTCTGTGTGCCATCTGTAATTGTCAACGGTTTTACCTTCCTCTTTTCTTCCTGTTGTACTATTCCCACTGCTTTGAAGGTTGATCTTAATTGGATATGGTAGCCATTCAATACCTTTGTAGAACCTTAAAATTTACAAGATCATTATCCAAATTTTGTTAATACAACATATTATATTCAATTACACTTTTTCCCCTTTCATTGACAAATGCAAACTCCCCAGATTTGTCTGATCCTCTTGCCTCATTACTTCATAAAATTCTATGAACTTTTTCCTTTATTTATTACTTATTTTGTCTTTACTATGCCTCTTCACATAAATATATTGCTTTTGTTTGGTAATCTTCTAAATCAGCTAACCATAATTGTTCTTCCCCTATCCTTACATTGAAGTCCCCTATTATCAAGAAATCTAAATCATACTTCTGACACTAAACTTATATGTCCTCTAATTTTCTGTAAAAGTTTGCATCATAAAAGTCGGACATCATTGGCAGATTATAAACCACACCCAAACCTAAGTTTTGTCACTTTCTTGTCACCTTTGTAATATGACCATATCACTCCCTCTGCACTTAAACTCTTTATTTCCTTTGCTCTGAAATTATGTTGAATTCTAATAAAACTCCTATTCCCCCCTGAGAGCCTACCTTTTGTTTTTCTTTTTCACTCCATTTTTTTTCCAAAATATTCATAACCCTCCATACTTATACTTCCTTTTTAGTTACTCATTTTTCCACTACTGCTATCACATTGCCCTAATTCAACACTTGTGTTAATTTGCCTTTGGTGTTTTGGTCTATTAATCCTTCCACATTCCAACCTAATACCGCCAGGGTTGGCCCATCCTATATCAAATCCATCCTATTTTGTCTAATTTGTTGTAGCTTTGCTCTTATCCTTGTTAACCTCCCCTCCTGTTGTGTCTTAAGTCTCCCATGATCTTTGATTGTCAGAGTATTAACTCATCCCTTCTCCATTTTACCATAGTTTATTCCCGCTGTCATTGCTAATGCGTCGCTTCTCACACCATCAATCAGCTGTTTGTGTGGGCTGAGCTTCCTTGCTGGTGATGTCACGTCCAAATTTGATCTGTAGCTTGCTACTTCCCCTTTCTGTGGCACTCGTGTCTCTTCTTCTTTCCTCCTTTCTTCTCCACTGACCTGAATTCTTTGGGCTATTTGTTGAGTTCTAGGAATTCTGTCAACGTATAACTGCATGCCTTGCATATATGCTCTTCTTCCTTCATTTCTGACCTTTTTCATCTCTCTTAATAATTTGTACCTTATTTCTTGCTTTTTTTTACTGTAGTCATTCACAATAAATATTCTCGTGCCTTTCAGGTTTCTTGTATTGCTTAATATTCTCCATTTAAAATTCTTAGTTGCTAATTTAACCAGAATTGGTCTTGGTTTCCATTTCCATCGTCCTGTTCCAAAGGAGTCTATAGTTTTCCAAACTGTGAGTTTAATACCATGCTTCCCTTCTATAATTTCTTCCCATGTGTTTCTTCCTGTTTGTTCTTCTAATTCAAAGATCACTTCAGTCAGCTTTCTATTTGCATGCACTGGTTTCTCCAATTGGATTCTATTTTTTACATTCCACTAATTCTTTTCTTGTTCCATCTGATTCATGCTTGTTTTTATTTCTTCCATGTTCTTTCTCATTTTTTTTTCTCCATAATATCCTCTCTTTATTTGATATTGTTTACGCTGTCTGCTATACCTATCAACATTGCCATCACTTTATATATTCCCAGACCTGGATTCAGTTCTACACCTCTGATTGCTTAGTAGGACTGGCAGCTCTAACGTGATCCATAAAACTTAGTGTCCATAATGCATTTTCCTTATTTCCAATTGGATTGCCTATTATCATTCTGTTATACAGTCCAATGTGTGCTCTACACAACTGTAGTGCTATACCCATCTTTCCGCTTTAATAAGCATTCACCTCACACATCTTCTTTGTGCTCATGCAAACAACTGAAACTTTTGGGGACTAGAAAAAAGTTGCATGGAAGATGGGACAAATATCTGATTCCTGATTACTACAGAAATTGAGTTTTTCTCATGCAGTGTGGGCACATATATTATCATAATGTGACATATTTTGTGCTGTGCCATCTGGAAGTAAGTCTTTTGTCCCTCAAAGGGAATCACCACAATGTGACCACTTGCTGATATGACAGATCATCATCTTGCCAACACTTCTCATTTGCTTCACTTTTGTTGGGAGATCTTCTCCTGGTAAGACCCAGACCAATGATTAGCATTTAGTTTCTGGATACTGTTAATTCCAGCTTTTGTCACCTGTTACAATATTAAATATGTTTTTGGATCTTCCTCCACTGAATTTTTCAATCATTTCCTGCTCATTTATGAGGTGGTGGGGGATCCAGTGACTGCAGAGCTTCCTGACACCAAGCGTTTTCTTTCAGAATTTCTCTTTGCCAATTCAATATTTAGGGCTTTTGAATCTTTTGTGCAATGATGATATTCCTGCAACATGCATTCTGTAGCCGGTCATCTTGCTGGTCTTCATCTTGGAGGAAATTCCTTCCTCTTCTAAACTGCATACCATAGATAACATGGATTGCAAAGGGCAAAAATTCCCAAATGATGCAGTCTTTCAAGGCATTCTCTCTCTCTCCCCTAAATTGACTTTAGAGTTATAGAAAATCATAGCATGGAAATGCTCTTGCTTGAGATGATCCTTGCACATGGCATAGCAATTCCTGCTGTACTTACACAAGTTTCTCTCTGAACTTCAATCTGATGCTGGCTTACCATAACTCATTGTTCATTCTCAAAATTTTCGTAGTGACCCTTGTATAACTTGCTAATCAGCAAATCAGAATTAAAATTTGAACAAAGAATCATTTGTTCAAAATTACATAGAATGTAATAAAAATGCTGGGACAAACTGTAGACAAAATCTTCACAGCTAAATAAGAAGGAAAGAAAAATAACTCTTTAAAACATAGGTCCTGAAATCGATGGCTGCTTGCAAAAACGATGAGCTGCTAAAAAATTAAACACTGTTGAGTTAAACATTATGTAAATGTTTTAACTTTGTATTGCTAAAACCACATCTAGACAGTGTTTAACTAATCAGTACTTAGAATGCCATCGCTCCTAAAATAAACATGGCAACACCTAATTTTAAGCTTTTGTATTTGGATACCATACAGTTTAGTTGTTCCCAGAAGTAGCAGCAGAAAGGTTTAGGAATTCTAATTGTCTTTTTTCTACTAGGGATGCGGAAAGCAAAATGTTCAAGTATTTAGAAAATTTCAGTGCTATTGAAAGAGAAACTTTTTTGGAAATATTAAGAGTTTGAGGTAGAAGAAGCTTACCAAGCCATTGCTTACTTTAAAAATAACCATTTTAAAGTTTAAAACATTATGACACATACATTAAATCAATTTACGTTGACAAAGCACAAATTTGATTACTTTAATAATTTGTGATGTCAAAATGCAATATCCAGGTATGATGATGAACTGCATCTTCAGCATTATGTCTGCTAATGCTCATACTAACTTAAGTAACATGGACCAAGGGGTTTATTTTGTGTCTACAGTTTTTCAAAATGAAGAGCAAATCTCCAAAAATAACATTGAAGCTCATATTCAAAGATTGGGCCAGAAAAAATGCCCACAGTTTTTCAAAATGAAGAGCAAATCTCCAAAAATAGCATTGAAGCTCATATTCAATGATTGGGTCAGAAAAAGTGAGCTAATTAAACAATAAGTTATTAACCTTTTATTGAAATTGCACATTAATTATTTAAACAATTGCCAACTATCCTGGTATCCCCACCACCTGTCTTTCATTGACTGTCAGTGCCACCACGTGTGCATGTGAAAGGAATACAACTTAATGTATATTTAGTTTAAAGGAATAGCGCAAGGAATAGTTTGCACATTAAAGGAATACTTTTAATGTGTTTATTTTAAAGTAATGGTGCAAAGGATCATTTGCATATGAAAGGAATAAAAGAAAATTTTTAAACCTAAATATAAAAATAAAAAAATTAAAGATAAAGGTAAAAATCTCCTTTTAATGCATTTATTTCAAACAAATTATGTAAGCAAAGAATAGTTTGCACATTAAGGAATGCATTTTAATGTATGTTCTTTAAAACCCTCATGGTTAGAGAGAAAATAGCAGATGGCAATACCTTAACAAAAAGTTCAGAGCAATAACCATAACAACATAAATAAGAAAGAGGCAGCTGATGATGTAGTTAAATTGGAATGTGAAATATTTCTTTTGAATTGAATTGAACTACAAAGATAAGTGAAGTTTTGTCACAAAATATTTGTTACTCTTATATTAATATCAAATCATGTTACTTTGTTTCTTCTTTGTCCTGATTGGATAGTGTGCATTCCCTAATACAGGAGTTCAAACCTTGGAGAGGGCGATGGGATTTTTTTCAGGCAGGCTTCCATTAGAAGGGAAGTAAAGTCATTGGTCCTGTTGTAGATTTATGGCTGGTAAAATAACCTCAAGCCGGATAAAGAGGCCTCTGAGCAAAATTAGCAGTTTTTCTAGCATAACATAGGATGCTGCGAACCGGGACACTGAGAACCACAGTAGTTAAAGAGCATCCATAAATAAAACTCTGTTTCATTTTTCTAATACATGGACCCTGTGGAACCAACAAGCCATGACAGAATAACGACAACATGCAGTCATAAAAAACAAATTTTGAACACATGCAATTAAATAAAATTTTATTTACAGTTACAGAGTGCTTGCTAGTGGTGCAATTTCTTCCTTGTCAAGAGTGTGATTCCAAGATCTCAGTTTCACTATTGGAAGAAGAATTTTCCAGCTAACTCTTCAGTTGTTTTAATTTCCTTTTAACACTTATTCCCATAGTTTCAAGATCCTCAATTTGTTGTATTTGTTTGCTCTCCCCTTACAATGTTTGAGCTCAATGGTACCTGCAGATTTTGCTATTATGCAGCATTTATATGATATATAGAAACTTGTGTACTTTCAGTCATCAATAAATCATTTGATATCAATGTACTTCAGCTTTATGCTAAGCAAAAGTGTCAAGCATCTGCAGTAATCTAATCAAAGTGCATTGTCCTCTACTTCATTCCAAGTCTTCTACTACACGAGTCAAGTTTAAATATAAGAGCTAACCTCTCACACATTTCACAGAGTGTTAATGTACAATTGAGTCAGAGCCTCCACTTATTAATTTCATGTACATGTACTTGTGATTCTTTGAACATCTGAAGGAACTACTGATTAAAACAGAACTAATTTCTGTTGCAACAAGTAATTACTGCATTTATCTGATTACAAAACAATGTTTATTTTTCCAAAGTATTAATGTTTAGAACTGGAGGTCATCTTGAGTTTGTGATATATGTTTACTGAATAGCATGTGAGAAAAAGTAAGTATTAAACTTTGCAGGAATGGCAGTACAAAGCGGGAGGGAATGGTAAAGATTATTGCCAAGGTGACATATACACAAATTTTGAGAGTTTCCTTTCGCGCTGTAAAGTTATCTTTTAACAGACCTATATTTTCCTCTCTCCTGCATATTACATCTCTCTGCGCAAATTTGAATTAGGTAGGTAAAATGATTTACAACAATGTGTCATATTAGGTACGTTATCTGAATAGAAAATCTTATTCATTATTGTCGTAGCCATTACTACTGCTGCCATCACCATCACTTTCTCCTACTGCACACATACCACTCTCCTGCTCATTAAATTATTTCCATGCAAATATGAATCAGGCAAGACTTTTTACAGCACTATTTTATTTGGTATGTTGCATAAATATAAATTATATAAATGTTATCCGTCATGATCATTTGTGCTGCCATTGCTGCCGTCACTTTCTCCCACTGCACACATACTGGTACATTTCCATTTTCCTCTCTCCTGCTCATTATGTGATTTCCGTGCAAATTTGAATTAGATAATAAAACTTTTTACAATGATGTGTTTTATTAGCTATGTTGCCTAAATAGAACATTTTATCCATCATCATCTTTGTCACTGTCCTTGCCACTATCACTTTCATCCACTGCACACATCCATTTGCACATTTCCATTCTACTCTCTCTCCTATCAATTACATGAATTTTTAAACAAAATCAAATAAGGTAAAAAAAGAATAGAAAGAAGAAAAAAAAGGAATTATTTGGCTAAGTGTTTCTTAGTTCAAAATATATATGCTAGACATTTTATGCTTAAAAATTAAATCATCAAGTGTTCTTTTTATACAGTGACATGCAAAATTCCAAAATTAAGTTGTGAAAAAAAGGGGTTGCCTTGCAATTCAGCTCATCTTGTACTATTCAGATAAATATTGTATGTGTCGAGCGACCAATAAGAGAAGACCAAATGAATATCGTTTTGTTTACTTTCAAAGTGGAGTAAAGGGAGACAATAAGGGGTTTTTGATTCCTCCAGGCTACATTGTTGGCAGAAAATTCAGTTAGTAATTTGAATAAGAGAGACTGATTGTGTTGTCATATTTGATTCATTATCAGCTTAGGTAATGAATTGTCATTTGCAAGCACAGGTAGCAATTCTTTCTTTTTGTTATAAGTTATGGTGTCCATGTTTCAGTATAAGCTTCAGCAAGTTTCAGTTCAAGTCAGCTAAAACTTTTTATCTGTGATAATTTAAGAATTGCATGTTATCTTTCCAGATTGTGGTTGCTATGGCATTTTGTAATGTTGCCCAAAGAAGAGTGAAACAAAAAATTAGAGACATAGTTGAAGGACCATATGTCAACAATGATGATTTCAATGAAAAAATAGCAGACAAGATTTTCCAAAAGCACGGCTATTTTCCAGCTCATCCACTTGAAAGAAATTACTAGAATCTAGGTAAAATAGTTAATTATAATTTTGCTTTCTTTACAGATGTACATTGTTAAATAAAAATATTTTACAAAACTTGTTTTATTAAACATTACCTTTGACCTGTTCCCCCTAAAAAAAATTCTTAAAATTTCAAGGCATTGAAAATAAAAGTAGTGATTGTTCTACTGTTTAAATCTGCATCATGATGGTAAAACATTAAGTTATAATACTTAGTAGCATGTTAATGTTGTACAAATTTGTTGTAACATTGTGTCAAACAGCTATGACAACAAATCTTGAAAACTAGAAATTCACAAACATTAGCAAAACAGTTCAAATAATGATCAGAATAGGGTTTTGAATAACTGCTGAATGCCCTTAGTAAAGAGATCACAGAGAGAAAATGGAAAAGCTTTTCCCTTGAAAATGCCTCAGTAAGAACTCAAATACTTTCATATTAATTCAAGGACAAATAAATAAATATAAATTACAGTATTATACTCCTCCTGTACCTGATTCTTATATTTATTTCCTATATGTTGACTAATATGTTAAAATATAGGATGTATGTACAATGTACAAAGTCGATAGAGAAGGTATTGTATTCCTCTCAATAATATTGGGTTAGTGTTTTAATCACACTTGAGGACAAAAGCCAAGAAAATTGAAAGTACAGTATAAAATTTCAATGCCTACTTCAATTATACACCATGTTTAATACTCGGCTTCTTTAATTCCTTAACTATGGTTACAAAGTTAAATGTTCGTCTGATATGACCAACAAGGTTAAAGAACGTTAAACTACAAAAAAAACAAAAAAAAAAACGCATTTTAACTTAGAACTAAGATGTATGTAATGAGTGGACAAAATTAAGGATGTTTCTATTGGGGTTTGAGGGAACCCCATATGCAGTAATAGTTGATAAAAATATACATACAATCCAGATCATAAAGAAAAATCCTGAATACAAAATCCAAGAAAAGCATATTAAGAGTTAACAGCCTAAACTAGATTTGAGCTTGCAATCTCCTTAAATGGGAAGCAAACCTGTCACACCTACACTCATAGGGCGTAAATGTTTTGTTGAAGCAAATCTGGTGCCTTAATCAAGAATTTCGGTCGAGGAATACTGTGATAATTATCAATGCATTTTATTGCCCAAGTCTACATAACTTCTTATTCTATTTCCTGAATACTCTGTGTTTTTTTTTTAAAATACACGTCATCAATAGTAAGACACACATTTGGGGTATTACCCTTATCTTTGCATTTACTTACTTCCTACCTATTGCATTGAAGCATTCTACACATTAACCTGGTTCACAGTTAATTTTCATGTACCAGGAGCGTATGGTTCTTGTAGTTGGGAATGCATTATTGACTTTTTACATTGTTTCTTACAAATTTATATGGTTTGGGTGAAAAATAATGCAACGTTAATTCAAAAGATCTCAACAAAGGATCATAAATTTCACCTCGCCTCTGAGCTATGTGACCTGCCCTTTAACAGCGAACATACATCAAAAGGAAGTGAATTTGTATTTACCCAAATTTCTCTAAGTTCTTTCCGAGTTGGAAATATAAAACTAACAAACAACACAGAATCTTTCTGTTTATAATGTATATTTCACTAAGTATAGCACGGAAAAATCACTTAAATAAGCACACTAAGCTGGGTATTAAACATTTCCTTTTCCTTGTTTTTTTGCTTCTGCTATTCGAGAAACTCCAACCATACGCCTCATTGACCTTTATACTGGTTTAAAACTTAGTCTAAATGCATTGCTCAATTGAACATTTAACATCACAAACTCTTAGTTTTGTGTGCACATTTAACCCACACAAGGCGTGCTCGTCTTAAAAGTGTAGAACCTAACTGCCATAGGTTGCGTAAAAATTCTGTTTCACCAACCATAATGCATAAGGATACGGCATTTCCAATCTAATCTCTGTATATCTGTGCCCATACAATTCAACGAAAATGTTGTATATTTATAGTTGCAAGACAGTTGCCGGCTATGAATAAAACATAACAACGGGAATATTACCAGATTCTACTACATTATCCCCACAGGGTGGAAATGCCAAGTGTTTTGCAGAAGCACGTTTTGTGACCATCCGCCATCTTGTGATGCTACAATCTACCAAATGCACAATGAGCAACATCTGTAAAATTGTTTTCCCAAGTTTGAAGTAAAAAACAAGGACAATGGCAAACATTTCTAACTGAAGGAATATGTAATACAATCACATTTTTTGGCCTGTCAGAGGTTATTATTGAGAAATTGGCATTATTGCAGTGAACGTCGCGGCAAGGGCATAACTTAATTTTGTTCTAGTTTCTTGGTCTAAAACTGAAGGGGAAAAACATCAGATTTTTGACCAAACCTTATGGCTTGTCTCTTATGCGTATAGCCATTAATTCCCTAATGAACATATAAATAAAAACACACAAAAAAAAGCGTGACAAGTATCAGAGATAATCGCAAATAGACTTTCGCTGCTGACTGCGTGTATTGGAACTCGCCCCCTATTCTCACGCTTCTGTTATCGTAAGCACATAATTTGAGACTGATAGCACCACAAAACCCCATTTTTGGGTGCTCATTTAACCTACTAAAGTCGTACTGATCTTAAGGTCACCAAAATATGGCGCATTAACAAAGTATAGTACTGCAGTTCTTTAGGTTTTATTTGGTTCTGTGTGCTTGTCAGATGGGTGAGATATGATAGTGTGCAATTGTTGGCTAGACTGTCAAAATGTCGTCTAAAAGTGAATAAATTCTACAAATAATGAAGTAGTTTGTACATTTCTTCCATCCTATAAAAATAACCAAGCATTATGTTTGAGCTAACCACGCAGGAATATGCTCAAAATATAGAGAAATCACTACAAAAGCTCAAAACAAATTGAAATTAGAATATGCACTTTAACTATAAAGTGCATTAAGCCGTCCACAAGTATTAAAATACAATGGAAACCTGTGTATATTGTTCAGAAAAGGTGGAAGAAAACACACAATTATACTTGACATGTGAAGAATGCAATCGCAAAGTTCATGTTTCATGTCTGAAGTCAGGCCCTCTTCCAGGAGATCTATTGGGAGACGTATTCTTCAAGTTTACCTGTCACCCTTGCAGCCCTCTGGAACGTGAAGAAATACATAGGCAAAAGATGCCATGGTAATTATACATCTAAAATAGTTATATTATTTAAAAATACAATGAAGGGTGCTAAACGAAAAACACTTTCAGCAGATAAATAGTTGGTAAGCTCCGTGCTGCTAAACTTGTTGCTGCTTTTGGCGCGCACTTAATCTTATATAGGTCACCATAGTACGGTTTATGTTATTACTATACAATGGTAACACTATTTGGCATTACTTCAATACGTAACCCAAGGTGGAGGGCCCTTAGCCGCAAAACGTAGTCGAGGTATCTGTGAAGCTGAAACTCCAATGATCCTAAGAAAAAGCCAACACTTTGGCAATCTGGCAACTTTCACATCTGAACAACTTAATGTCTTCAACACTTTCAAATATGGATCGCCAGTAGAAGTCAACGGTAATTATAGAGAACTTGGGCCCCTCTAGAAATTAAACTAATTGTGGTTTGACTGTAAGTTTGGTTTATACTTGTTACGTTTTCACCAATTTTTTTTATCGGAAAAGTTCCGTAATCAAGTTAAACGCTAATTTATTACGTGCGCGTAGCGATCCTTTTCTGTGAATATTTATGAAGTATGCTGCCTAGAAGGAGTAGAATATAAATAACATATAATAATACTACACACTAAAGTGCCTAAACCTGAGTTTCATTGTCGGCGGCAGGCGAAGTGTTGTGGAATGCAACACCGGCATATGTCGCTAGACGCTGTGCTGATGTATGACAAGATGTTTCACGCAGATACAGCTGTTCAGTGAATTTTATTATACAGAACTTCGGCCACTCTAAAATCGAATGAAACTAAGTGCGATTGATTGACTTTGTATTCATGATGACAATTTCAAAGCCTGTGGATTTCAAATTTAGCGTGAGGTTAGGTTCCAATCCGTTTAGGTTAGTGTGTGTATATAAATTTATGTTTCTAATTTTATATCGTGGTAGTACCTCATCGATATTTCCAACAACTCCTAACAGCGCAATGGATACAACATTGTTTTTTAAACCATCTCCTCACCCATAATCCATCTCTAACCACACCGGTCCCGTTAGAGTGCAAAACTGGCATAAGTCGCAGCGGAGAGATGTAGCGGCCCAACTTGTAAATAATTACCGAAGTCACTTAAGCTACTTAAAACTGTTGTGTGTATGTGTCTGTCCATCCGTGAAATGAAATGACATTTTATTTATGAACACTCTTTAACTGTTGTGGTTCCTATTCTATACTGGGCGTGAAAGTGCTTAATTTTGCTCAGAGGCCTCTATCAGGCTTGAGGTTCTTTTACATGCCGTAAATCTGAGACACGGGACCAGCAACTTTGCTTCACTTCTGAAGGAAGCCATGCTAAGGATTTTTCGCCTGAAAAAATCCATCATCCTCTACTGGGCGTGAGCCAGTGTGTGTGTGTGTGTGTGTGTATACTGCAACTATCATATAGCTTTACCATTTAATCATTACATATAACATACAATATATTGTAATGACTGGTTAGGTTACAAAAACCATATTTAAAATTTAAAAGCATCAAAATAGGTGGTTATGCAGCATTTTTCAAATGTACTGCATAGGTGAACATCCTCAGAATCTCTCTAAGACTTTTGACTGTGCAGTACAAGTAGACTTTGCACTAATTGCTTGTGCTGTTGTACACAAATACTTTTTAAATAAGTCCCAAATTGGTTCTAAATTTGCTGAGCTTTTTCCTTTCTGTTTTGTCACGTTTTGTCTTCAAATGTGAAACATAAACTTTAATATTTACTACCTCTTCTGCACTTCAAAATCAATATTTCCAGTTCATCTTTGGTTTTCCTGCCTTCACGAACATACATTTCTTATTCTTTCACTTCTCTTATTAGGGCTAATAACCTTGCCTGATATTACTCACAATTTGTAATGAGCTATAAAGCCAGCACTACACTACAGACTAAAATTGACACATATACTATAACGCAACTTTTCAAGGATTAACTGAAAATACAATTTAACTACAAAAACAGTATGCTGTTTAAGACACAACAGACAATGGAAAAGGTGGCATGAGGTATTTCCTGTTTTTTTCTACTGAGGAATATAAACAGCATTTTACTAGGAATGTATTGTCTGTATTCCAGTGCAAATGATCTCTAATAATGGCCAAGGAATGCACCAAAAGTAAAGAAAAAGGCAGAGCAGGCTTTCAAAATCATTATACAAAAGTTTCAAATAAAATTGACTAAGGTCAAAAAATACCCCACACTACCTTTCTCTTGAGTTAGCTGTGGGCTAATGTTGAGGACAAGCCACAAGATGTAGCTGAGGGTTGTTTTGTAGAAGGAGAACAGTGGAGTATATACAAAATGGCAACAAAGCATAGCCAAGGAAGCGGCCCATCTAAAACCATGGTCATCTACACAAGTAAAGGAGAACTCCTATAAAGTAAAATAACAAAATACACAGTGGTTCAACACACTTTTACTGATAAATGAAATAAATAAATACAAATTCACAAAACTCTAAGGCTATACGAAAAATTGTAAATAAAAACTTAGTTTAAACTTTAGCAAATTTTTTAATTTATTAAAATTAACAAAATGATTAAAATTGCACAATTAAAACACAAATTTTCGTAGTTGATTGCAACAACAGCAAATGTTTATAAAACAACTTATCATTGAGCAAGTATAGTAGCATGGCACCGATGTCTGTTGTTTTGACTAAGGTAATACATTTTTGTTCATTTCCAATTCAGATTATGAAAATGTTCCTCTCGGCACATTTTTCATGATTACAAAAATTGTGACACACAGCTAAGATAAATAGATTTCATTATCTGAACAATATCAAAATTTTCTTGCGTAAAGTTGATAGTATGAAAAATATACTAACAGTATTGTTAATGAACCAATGTTAGGTTTATAAATGATTAGGAATATTTGTATGCAGTGGAGCAGTATTATAATGGAATCATTTAAAAATGATTCAAAATTTAAACACTTTAAAATTCTCCACTTACATGTTGATCTTCTTTAAGACTAGTTTGAGGGAGCATCCTCCATATCTTGAGTTAATTTGTCGACTGCTGCTTCCATGTTGTGCCTGGTTCTACTAGGAGTTGTGCTGCCATCTCTTGTTTTTGTTAATTGAATAATGTCAGCTATGCTGGGAATCTCAAAATTTATGAGATTTCCTTCATGCTTATGAATAAAAATGTTTTCCCATGTGTTTAGTTCCCAAGGTTATTTTAAGTGCTTGATCAATTTTATTTCTGGTTTTATATTATGATTCTTGTCCAAAAATGATGGGCAATTTTGTACTTGTCTATGTATTTGAATCTGATGTTTCTCATGTGTGTCAGAATGTGGAGATTTCTCCTGGTTTGTCCAATGTATATTTTGCTGCAATCTTCGCAAGTCATTTGGTGAATGCGGGATAATTTTGTTTCTGGTGTGCTATCTTTCAAAGGTTGATTAAGTAGGTTTCTGATGCTGTATTTGTTTTATGGTATCAAGCTTATGTTTCCTTAATTTCCAGAAGTATTTTGGATGAAAGTTAAATTACAGTAATTGTGTGTGGATTTTTTTAACTTTTCCAAAGTAGTAGTTTCATTTTTCTGTGTTTTATGTTTTTGAATAATCTTATCAATGGAGTTTGAACTGAAATTATTCAATTTTGCCACACATCATATATGTATGTGTATTCCTGTTTGTATTCTGCTTCTGTTAGTAAAATGTTGACTAGTCTGAGACTCAAGCTGTGGAAAATGGCGTATTGATGTTGTTTTGGGTTGAATTGATTGCATTTGATGTAGTTGTCTACGTGTGTTGGCTTCCGATAGGTTCCAAATTCTAATCTTGATTGATTTCTAATGATTTTTAAGTCCAGATACGGCAGGCAATAATTTGTTTCTATTTCATCTATGAATTTGATTGATCTCTCTGTGAATTCAACAGTTTAACTGCAGCTTAACTAGTTTCCCTAGTACAATAGCAAAGATGTCATCCACATATCTATGCCAGCATCAAAAGTAATGTGGAAATACTTTTGTTACATGTATCTCAAGATTACTCACGAATAAGTCTGCCAGTTAAGCCTGTGATCTGCTGGTAATGGTTGAACATGAAGCTATTCTGTTCCACACATTGGTTTACTAATTTCATGTGTTCATCAATTTTTTTCTATACTGATCCAACTGATTTCTAAATATCCAACATTTTATCAACTTTGTTAGCTTCTCTACTGGAATGCTAGTATACAAAGATTTTTATGTCAAAACATACCATCATTTCTCCAGGGTTTACAACTGTGTTTTAAATTTTTTTGGCAAAATCAAAAGAGCTTTTGACACTCATGGAATCAAAATGTTCAAATTGATTCAGCTCTTCCATTAGCCATTTGGACAGAAGGTAGGTGGGTGCATCTATATTAATAATTATTGGTTGCATGCTGTCATCCTTTTTATGAAGATTACAGCAAAATATACATTGGACAAACCAGGAGAAATCTGGAACACATTAGAAACATAGACAAGTCTGCAATTGCCCTTCATTTTTGGACAGAGGATAATAATATAGAACCAGAAATAAAATTGATCAAGCACTTAAAACAACCTTGGGAACTAAACACATGGGAAAACATCTTTATTCATAAGCATGAAGGAAATCTCATGAATTTTGAAATTCCTACCATAGATGACTCAGTCAATTAACAAAGACCAGATAAGGTAGTACAACTCCTAGTAGAACTAGGCACAATACAGGAGCACAGTCAACAAATTTAATGAAGAATAGGGAGGACGCTCCCTGAAAGTGGCCTTAAACAAGATCAACATGTAAGTGGAGAATTTCAAGTGTTTAAAATTTTTATTCATTTTAGACAATTTCAATTTATGTAATTTTTTTAAGAAATAAAATATTTGGCAAAACTGTTCTTTTTGAAGGAAGGGCCTTTGTTTTATTTTACTCAGACCACCCCTTATAAACCAAACACTTTGTAAATGTTAATTTCCTTGGTTTAAAAGGCTTGTTTACTACTTTTCCATTAGGTCAACAAACTATATGTTTTTAACTACTAAAAATGGCTGTATTTCATTTGCATGAGCTCTTATTTCAACAAGGTGTAGGGGAACCAGTGGTTTTTTGTCTCTCTAGATTTTTTTAATCAATGCAAAGACCCAATCACAAGAGGAAAGTGTCTCCACATATTGGAAACTAGTAGGTAATGTACAATTGTCAGCAACAGAGCCAGCAGTTATTGGACCACAAAAGCAATTATTGTTTTGGGCTGAGCTCCAAAATGTATACAAACAAGATGTCAGCTACCCCTTGTCAGCCTGCAGTTTTGTTCAAAAGAGCATGATACAGTAAAACAGTAGTATTAAGTAGGGAAACTTGAAGAGCATTAAAAGGAATAATTCTTATAGGGGGTAATAAAGATCCAATATCAATAGCAGAAGCAAGATTTCTGTGATAGAATGTTCTAAAGAATGATACAAAGAAAAATACTTCTGAAACAGTAAAGAGAATTGTACCTCATTGTAATCCTGTTATTACTCTCTCTTTCATCTTCAAAATGGATTCCCAGGTTGACAAACACCAAACTGGCAAATGTGTTAAGGATGACAGAAACATTTTCTGCTGCAAGTCAAATAATACTACTTGTGTTTCTGAAGAGGGGCATAGATACATCTTCTCTCATCTGTTGTTGGGCTGCGTCTGCTTGGTAGTGGTGACATTCTAATTTAGTTTTCTTGTGTACTTTTAGTTGCTCTGGTAGACTAGAATCTATGACTTCTTAGCTCTGTCACACAAGCAGAACAGGTGTCAATCCCTTAGGGTTCTAAAAGATGAAGATGAGATGATTTTATTTTTTTGGTGATATGTATTTCATTCCACTATTTCTCTGCAATTTATGCACATTCTTCCATAAATTGGGCTTTAAACTATTTTTTTCCCCTGTATGGAAGTGCCTTTCCTGGTCAACCATAGCTGCAGACAGAGGAACACAGCAACTTTCTGGCAAGTGGAAAATTCACTTACTGCAACAAGAACAAAGAAAACTCATTTTGGGAAGTTAAGTATTAACAATGTTTTGGTTTAGCACCCTTCAGTTACCTAATTCACATTATGCAAGTGTTTTGTAGATATAAATGATGTTCTAATATTAAGAAGTGTTAGCTTAAACTTTTATAACTTACTTTGCTTTACTAATGGTGATTATATTTTGCAGGATAACTGTAATTATTCTAGCTTTGTATAATTTGCATAACCGATCAGAAGGCCTTAGTCGTCAGGGATATTTTCATTGGAAGATGCATATCTGTAACTTCATTGAACGTCACTGGAATATACTCTTCAGAAGCATTGTGTAAGTATGATGATATTATCATTTAGTGCATAAACAAGGTATCTAGCTTAATACTGGCATTTGACAGTTGATGTGCTCAAGACTCATAAAGATTAATTATAAGGATTTTATTTTGTTTGCCCTTTTCTAAGTTATACCCTTACATAGAACAATTGATATAATTTTAATAGCAGAAGAAAGCGGAGTTGGTTTGGGACTGTATCAGGAACACTCTCGCACTACAGTCCAATATTCTTCAGATCAGGATCAGAGGAATTGAAGGAATCAGGATGGTGGCAACTATCAGTGATTCGTCCTCCAGCATTACTTATGCAAAAACGTAGGTATTTTATTAATTTTACCAAACTAATTTTACTAACTTTTAGATTATTAAAGGTTAAACATTCAGAGAAAAATAAAGCATAACTTAATGAAATAAATGTTTTCAGAATAGTTAATGAAATATGAGATGTCCAAGATGTCTTGTGCTCTTACACTTAAGTTATTGATATACTGGCAAATGGAGAGATTTTCATTTTTTGTTAGTTAACCTGAAACTATGTCTTTCTGAATTCAAAGAAAACAGTAATTAAGAGAAAGTATGCAACATACCAGCAATTTAAATTTCTAAGCTGAAACTGTTATAGTAACCTGTAAAGGCATTATGAATGGTGAAACTCAATCTAAGTAGCAAATTTAGCAAGGTGCACATTTGCATTTTTTTATTGTAATTTCAGAAATTTTCTTAAAGAAAGGGTGAGAAGAATATGAAGTGCAGAGGATGCATTATATATTACTGGTTTATTTTTTGCTGTAGCATTTTCTGAAATTTCTTATTTTCAAAGATATACAGGCAGGACTTGAAAAGAGGAAGTCTCGACCATCCACCTCTGAATCTCAGCACTTTCTAAAAGTGAGAGAGTTTGCACGAATGGTAGAGGGCTCTGGATCTGGGTGTTCATCACAAGAGTCTTCACCATTGCCACTGTCACCAGTTGCAGCAGGTCGCAGTACACAGGTAAGCTGTTAAATATTTTTAACATTCAGTTTAAATGAAGGTGTAATGGTGCCAAAGGCTATTGTACAATATAATTCAAGTATTCTGCAAGTTTTAACCCCTTAATGACTATTATTGCAGTTTGATACCATTTATGAGAACCATACTGAAAATCATGAGCAACCAATTGTTAAAATTCAAATTCCAACAAAAGGACTACAGGATTGTAATCTACAGACTTTATGCCACATGTTGCTGTATTGTGACGTATTAGCTTCTATTACATGACCATAGGCAGTATTTCCAAATTTGTGGATATTGATATTTCATTTTGACAGCTTGCTGTCATTGAATTCCATATTAAAAAGGGAAAATCTGAGGCTAAAATTCACCTTAGACTTCAATGTGTCAATGGAAATGTTTGCATGGATACTGGCAGTGTTCGGAGATGGGCGACGCATTTCAAAGTTGGGAAAACAAATATCGAAGATGAGCCTCTTAGTGGACCTCAATGAACTGTCTTCATGAAATGCATTAAGAAAAGAGTTGATGAGATCATTAGAGGATAGATGCATCACTGAAATCACTGCACAACTGGCAGTAAGACACAGTGCAGTACAAGAAGTGATACAAAGCTTAGATTATCAAAACGTTTGTTTTTATTGGGTCCGATGTTTGTTCAGTGAAGAACCAATGGCCAAAACCTTCAGAGATTTCAGAATGAAAGTTGAGTATTGTGACAGATAGTGAAAGCTGGTTCTATCATTGCAAGCCTGAAACAAAACATCAGAGTATGGAATGACATCATTTTGATTAGCCATTGAGGAAGAACGTGAAGACAGTGCAGTTGCTGTAAAGGTTATGGGTAGCATCTTTTTTGATACACAGGATTGCATTCTGGTTGATCTTCTTGAACCATAAATGTTGCCCACACTTTGGAAGTTCCATTGTTCCAAGTGTCCAGAATAGATCATCTGCAACAGGATAATGCACATCCACACACTGCCTGTGTCACAATGGAGAAGAAAGAACATTTGGATAGTAAACTCTTCCTCATCCTCCCTACAGCCCCGACTTGCCACCTCTGACTACTATCTTTTTGGTCTGTTAAGGAACACATGCAAGGCCAACTGTACAAGGCAGTGGATATTCAGAAAGCATACATCAGGTTTTTGTGCACCTGGAACAGAGTTCTATCATAAGGGTATTTTCAAACTTGCAGAACAATGAGAAGACTATGTGGGGACTATGTTGAAATGTGAGAGAAGTCTGTAGATTATGATGATATGCTTAGTTTCTCTAAAAAATAAATAGTAAGAGGTTTAAAACTTGATGCTCACTACTTTCAGTATGACCCTCATAGACATACATTTTGGGAACATTGACACACATTTTCCATATTCGTTCTTAATACAATCTGGAAAGTAGCATATGATCACTGAAAAGTTCTTGAACTCATAATTAAATTGGTAGGAATGTGTTAAAAATAAGGATGTATTAGTACAAGCTGGAAACTAGCATCAACTTAGCACATTATGTATGAGTTCTTGAACCATAATAGAATTGGTATAAACATGTGTTTCAAATAAAGACGTAGTCAACTAAATGCTCATGCCATTTTACTCATCACACTTTTATACAACACATTTTTGCATTTTCTTGCTAGCATTATAAACGGTTTTCATTGCATTTCTAAGGATCTGCTTGTCTCCTTTGATTAATTTCACTATTTCCCAGCATTCAGAAAGACAAGTTAGAAAAGTTGCTGATAAATTGGTTACACTTCACAAGCCTTAGATGAATACAGAATACTAACCAAAATGTGCATAAATCAAAACTACTTCACATTTAGGAACAAGTTGTATGCCCAGGTAAATGCCTTAGCAATGGGTAACCCAATCTCCCCATTTCTGGCAAACTTATATATGAGTATGCTAGAAAACCGCATAACAGAAGCATTTGCTCACATATTTAAACAGTGGTTTAGATATGTAGATGATGTGTTTGCCACAGTAGATAAGAAGCTAATCAATGATGTAACAACTCTCCTGATCTTCCAAGATTCATCAGTAAAATTCACAATAGAAAGAGTCTAACAATATTTCTACTCTTGCTAGACATAAAAACCACGAGGAATCAGAATAAATTAAGTTTTGGCATCCTTAGAAAGACACACACACAGACAGCTACATAAAAAATGACAATTACAATCCAAGGGAACACAAATACCAAAAATAAACAGCCCCACTTTCAGGTTAGTAAACATATCTATGAACAATACAAAATACAGCAAAAAAGACATAAAAATCATGGAAATAGTTCACAAAATTACTTCAACCAAAGATATAAGAGACAAAAAGATTAAAAAATTCAAAAAGAAGAAAGAAATTAAGAAAATCACTTCATTGAGCATAAAAAAAGACACCGAAAAATTCAAAATATTCATAAAAGATATAATAGATAGGAAGATTAAAAAATTCAAAAAGAAGAAAGAGATTAAGTAAATCACTTCATTGAGCAACATACAGTTTGGTTACAGCTCCCATGGCTGCGGTTTGAATGACATTTATTTAGTTGCTTCCATCCTTATTTAAGTTCTTTTCTCTGTGCAAGTTTCTTTTTATTTTGAGGAAATGTAATTGGAGCAAACATTTTGTGTCTTTTCACAAACATATTAACATACCATAGTTATTTTATTACTATTTTATAAATTTTCACCACTGTTTTTTATGGCTTTAATTAGAAACATGAGGATGTCTTGATATACCTATTCCATATTGAAGTGGCTAGTTTAATTGTAATATTCTGTATCATAGGTAGCTCCAGAAGAGTCAAGCTTATCAGCTTTTGATGACACCAGCAGTGTGGAATTGAATAATATTGAATCAGAACGTGAAACAGTTACTTCATGTTCAAGTGGTAGGGTTTCTGCAGTAGACACTACTCCTGGATATTACTCAAACTGGGGATCTCTCAAGGTAACTGTTCTATACATTAAGCACAGAGCATGATGGTTTTGCTGTTCTAAACCTGTTAACAGATAGTGCAATTGTATATGGCTAACGAAATTGAATTAGAACTCATGTTTTTTTAATATCTGAAATGTATGCGCAATGTATGTGTCACATTTTGGTTCATCATCTACTAAAAATCTGAACTGCTTTTCCTTTGTTTATATTGATTAATACAATAAAGTTCAAGGATCCAATTCAGAGCCAGTTTGTAATATTCAATGATGGTTGTGGTAATGATGATGCTCCTAATGATGATAATGGAATACATAATATCATTGGAATTGTTTTGATAATTACCATATATAATAAATAGTATTAATGTAAGTGACTTTACTCATAATGCTAATGAGAGTAATGGTAAACAGGTATTCATATGTTGCTAAAACTGCCTGAACAGTTAACAGAACTGAGATTACATCGGGGTCACAGTAGTTTAAGAAGGGAGTTGCTTATGTGTGTTTTTAAGCATCTGCTACCTCCTCTCCATGCTGCTCCAAGTGCTGCCAGCATTTTAGGAAACTTAACTTCAAATCAGTAACTATGTTACAAAGAGAGTTTGAGTTTCACTTCCTGATTGATACAATGTAGAAGTGTGGATGAAATTAATGAGGCATATGGATAAAATCTAGTAAATTCTTTTTCGTATGTGGTCACCATACATAAAAAGCACAGTAAATTCTTTTCCTCTTAGTGTATTATTGATCCAGTAGGTTTTACTTCCACCCTTAGAATATACAACAATTGTCATGTGTAAAACATAGTAAAAAAGTTTTCTTTGGAGGTAATACTCAGAAAAATCATAGTGTGACTTCCCCTGACTTTGTTTAGTAAATGTTCATAATAAAGCAAAATGGCTGCATTTCACATTTGATTAGAAAGATGTTTAAAGAAAGAAAACAGCCTAGATATTCTGACATAAAGCACTTATATTGATTCAATAAACAAAATACATGTGGTTAAGCGATTACTTTATTGACAAAACAGACGAAAGGTGGGGGGGGGGGGAGAGAAGCAATAAATTCTGAATAAACAATGAGTTGTTTTTTTTTGTGTGTATATTTTTAATTTTCTAAAACCTAACGACTGATTAAAATATTGAATTAAAGATGTTTACATGGCAAATAAAATGTACATCCTGAATTTCTTGGAAATAGCCTCTGAAGTCCTCTTCATTCTGAATGACTTTTGCATAACTGTTTCACCTTAAGAAGTTGACAATAGTTGAACTTTCATGGTGCAGTGTATGATTTTGTTCATGACACATTGACATTTCGTAAATTAGCACCCACTGGGTGCCTAAGAACCTAACAGACAACCACAAGGGTCAGCAAATGATGACATCACTTAATGCGATTCACTGTAGAAGGGCATAACTTTCATCATCTTTGGTGATGAGTCATGGGCATACCACTACAAGCCACAATGGGACAAATGAGTCAAGAGAGTTGGTGACTGTGTCAAAAAGTAGATAAAAGGCGTAAGTTCATTTGTAATTTTGTTTTTTAACTATTTAACTTTTTTTGTTTAAAAATTATTGTGCGTTACTTTTCAATTCACCCTCGTATAATGAAATGTGTAATGCAGTTATTGCTGCAAAGGTTTATCTGATTAAAATTTAGAAGAAAAATAAGCTTTTGTAAGAACAGTTTGTATAACCATTAATAAACAATAGAGGATAGTGAAAGCCTTTGCTAGGCCTAAGTAGTTTTTTTTTTTTTTTTCTTTTAAAGATCTGCTCTGATATATAAATAAATGTGCCAAATACTGTTCTACTCTTATATGCAAATATTATTTTTACAGGCTAGTGACAACATGTATTCACGTGCATATGTAGAGCCTAGTGAGACACTCTCGGACTGCCTGTTTGCAGATGAAGATGATGAATGTTCTGATGTGGATGTGGATATAGAAGGGGTAGAAAACACTACAGATATCTGTTGTCCATCTTCTCAAGGTTTCCATGATCTTGGAGATCTACTGCAAGCAAGTGATTCTACAGATCAGAATGAGGTGTTCACTGCTGACATTAAAACAGTATGTAACATTATTGCATCAGAAGTAGTTTAGTTTATCATTAGAAGTTAATGAGTTGGCATTCCTAACACTAACATCACTTAGAGATTTTGCTTTACATGTTTGGGAGATGGTTTGTCCCCATCTTCAGTATTCATGTGACTGGCTATCTGTGGTTTGTTGGAAGAGGGTTGATTGTCTGTGGTGGCATCTTGCAATTGAGAGATGAACTTCCATAAAGAATTTTCTGGCAGCAATTCAAAATTTAACACGTGTGACTTATTTTTATGGTCAGCATTTTCTTAAATGTTTTGAGGCCCAGTGAACCCAAAAAAAAGCATTTTTAGGTGAAGGTGTGTGGGTGTATGTGCATGGGTGGGTGGGTGCAAGCATGCAGCATAGCTCAAAAATGAAAAGTCAGTTAAATACCAAACTTGGTATTAAGCTCAGTATCTTCCAGGATGGGACACAAAGAATTTCAAGAAAATCCCCCCAACCCAACAAATTATCTTTTACATGGAACATTTTTAAACATTTTTGATTTTCTAAAATATGGCTCTTAACAACTTTGATTAAAATGATGAATTAAAGATGTTTACATGGCAAATAAAATGTACATCCTGAATTTCTTGGAAATACCTTCGAAGTCCTTTCATTCTGCATTACTTTTGCATAACTGTTTCACATTAAGAAATTGCAAAAAAAAAGTTAGATCTTGTTAACACACAATTTATGTCATAAACAGGTTTTTTTTTTTTTTTTTTTTTTTTTACAGAGCTAACCATTTCAGAGATATTCCTTGTTATTGAATTCAATTTTAAAGTAGATAAAAGCGTTTGTCAAACGGGATGTCCTCATCCATGTCATAGTTTCACATTTTTTTTTTGCTTTACTCTTGGCCATGAAAGAGAACCAACATATGTAAAACTCTCGCCAAGTGCCTAACAAAACTGCATCATACAAACGTGGTGGTAGTGAACATTCCTAAAAGACACGATCTGGATGTGAACTCTTGTGTAAATATCGCTAGTGAAAAATGTAATGATAAAATAATGAAAATTTGTAGTAAATTTAAAAATGTAAGCTTGATTAGTGTTAATAGCATTAATAGGGAGTATTACACAGCCCATGGGCTGCACCTAAACTGGAAAGGAAAGAAATTACTGGTAAGTAAATTAACAAACGTAATTAAGAGTACTAGCACAAGTATCCTGCCAGTTATCCCGCTAGAGTACAGATCTTTTTATATGCAAACTGTTCAGGGAAACTAGATAAAGTGACTGAGTCAGTAAAGGCTCAGTCTACTGCGCACCCCCTCAATAACACCAGCAGAAACAGAAAAATTAGCATCATACACCAAAATGTACAATATCTTGGAAACAAAAATGAGGAAATTACAGTATTTCTGCATGAAAATAAACCAGATATTCTAGCCATCTCTGAACATGGATTAAAAGAAAATGAACTAAAACTGTCAATTAGAAGGTTACAAAAATGTAGCATATTACTGTAGGCATAACTATAAAGGTGGTGGCACTGCACTTTTTGTAGGAAATAAAATAATAAGCGCAAAACCTAAAAAATGGATACAAAATAATAGTATAGATAAAATCTGTGAAATATTAGGTATAGAAATAACCCTAAATAAAGAAAAAGTGGTAATTATCTCATGCTATCGATCACCAAATGCTAGCGCTAATGAATTCTTTGATATAATAATAAAAACTTTAGATAAACTGGATGGACATAACATAATATTACTCGGTGACATTAATATAAATAAAGATGAAAATAGCAGCAATTATAAAAAGCTACTAGACATAACAAATATGTTTAAATTAAGACTCACAATTAATGAACCAACTAGGGTAACAGATACTACTGCTACTACACTAGACCATATTATTACAAACCTCCCTGACACTATGTATCAGACAAATATAATAAAAAGCTGTCTGATCATTATGCTCAGAGTATAGAAATTGATTGCTACACACCAAAATGTCAGAAATGCTATGTAAAAACTAGAAATATAAATGAAGCAAGTGTAAATGGTCTATGCTGCCTATTGTGTAATGAAACATGGGAAACAGTATTAAATGAGGCTGACATTCATGCTAAATGGGAAACATTTTTTGCTATCTTCAAATACTATTTCGATATTGCATGCCCTATAACTACCAAGGAAGTGAGATATCCCACTAATAAATCCTGGATAAATCAAGATGTTATGCGAGCCAAAGAATTTCTAAATCGATATAATGATGTATACAAAACCACAAAAGATGAAAAAAGTAAAGCAGCATTTCTTAGATATAAGAAGGAATACAAAAATTTATTAATGAAAACAAAATCAAACCATATTAAAAGTATGCTAAGCAGTAGTAATAATATAGTCAAAAACTCTTAGAACATTATTAACATGAATGTGGAAAAAATAAAGGTGAATATAACAACATTTATCTGAATAAAGGCCAGCTAAAAATTGAGGATCCAATGGAAATAAGCAATGCATTTAATCACTATTTTTCAGAAAGTGTTAACCAGTTAATATTAAATAAAGGTAGGAATAAAACATATCAATGCAAAGCAAAGCTACTTAGCAATTCTATGTACCTTAGGGAAATAACAGAAGAAGAATTACTTAAATCCATAAAAAAACTGAAGAATAAAAATTCTTCTGGGTTAGATGGTATCTCTAATATTATATTGAAGCAGTGCAGCCCGTACATGATAGAGCCTTTATTAAATCTGGTCAATTCTATTATTAGGTCTGGTATATTCCCCGACTGTTTGAAGAAATCAACTGTCATACCTATACATAAAAAAGGAGACAAAGGTGAAATAAGTAATTACAGGCCAATATCGCTCATCTCGACACTTTCCAAGTTAGTGAAAAGAACAATAGCTGATCAAATGATTTCATTTCTAGATAAATATGAAATTCTGGTTGATTTTCAATATGGATTCAGAAAAAATAAATCAACAAAAACTGCCATATCAGAAATAATAGATCACATAATCGACAAGCTGGATAGCAATGAAAACAACAGCTGTATATTTCTGGATCTTTCCAAAGCATTCGATTGCATTGAACACGAACTCCTACTAGATAAACTAAATCGTTATGGGATACGTGGAATACCGAATAAAATAATTAGGACATATCTGAGCAAACGATCCCAACAAGTAAAAATTACACATGCTAAGAATCGACATATCGCAGAATATTACTCAGATAGTAAACTAGTAACATATGGAGTACCACAAGGTTCTGTTCTTGGCCCCCTACTTTTCATAATCTATGTCAATGACCTCCCAAATATCTCAGAAAGGAAAATATTTATGTATGCTGATGATACTTCAATAGTAAATACAGGTATTAGCCCACAGGTTCTGGAAAACACGACAATAAGTAATACAACACTATAAATGTAAAAAGAAGCTAGTAACAGTGAAGAATAACACAAATATTAATATAAAAATAATAGTTGCAACAAATCTTCACTTATCTTTTGGAATCCTTGCTTGGACTAGTTTCGCAATGATTTCATTGCATTATCAACCTATCCTTTTGGTCTCTTTTTTGATGTTGTTTATTTACACTGTCATGGTTACTGCTACAGGTGGATTGTGTAGATTTAGATTTTTCAAAAAATATAGATGATTATGTAGCAGATATAGAAATTGCTAGTCAGGATTTAAATGAAAATAATAAATTATTGGTCAAAGAAAAATGTAGTAAAATATTACAGAATTTGAATAAAAATCACCCTGAAGTAAATCACAATAAACAAATTATTAAATCATTAAAGGAAAAAGATGTAATCTATACTAAAGCTGATAAAGGTAACAGCATTGTAATTTTAAATAAAATTGATTACATTAAGAGAATGGAACTCTTACTTCAAGGTGAAGATTACAAAGGCATTGATATTAACCCTTTAAAATCCTGCATTTCAATTTATAATAAGACCCTTAATGAAATTAAAAGTATTACAAATAAAGAAAAGCAAATTATAAAAATCAGTAATCCAATTTTACCCACAATATATGCTCTTCCCAAAATTCATAAACCTGGAAATAAAATGAGACCTATTGTAAATTGCATAAATTCACCTACTTACAGCCTAGCTAAATGGTTAAATAAAAAATTCACTAATTTTGAAAAATTTGAGAGTTTAAGTATTAAAAATTCTTTTGAGCTAGTCGAAAGGATCAGCAATATTACATTATCTACTAATGATAAACTTGTTTCTTTTGATGTAACTGCTTTGTTTCCAAGCATTCCTAGAGAAAAACTTTTGACATTTTTAAAAAAATTCTATAGAACTGAATGAAGATTTAATAAATGATTTTGTTATCCTTACTAATCTTTGTTTGGATCAAAATTTTTTTCAGCTTTAATGACAAATTGTATCAACAAACTTCTGGTTTAGCAATGGGTAGTCCACTTTCACCTTTTCTTGCTGATCTTTTCATGAGCTATTTTGAAATACAGGTCACTAAAGCATTCCCTCTAATTTTTAAAACTTGGTATAGATATGTAGATGATATATTTGCTATTGTTCCTGATAAACATGTAAATGATGCTTTAAAACTTTTAAATTTACAAGATAAGGCTATAAAATTCACATTAGAAACTGAAAGTGATGGCTATCTCCCTTTCCTGGATTTAAAAATAATAAAAAAAGACAATAAATTGAATTTTGGAATATACAGAAAGCAAACCCACACTGATAATTATATAAAAAATAATGGCTTTAACCCTTTTTCACATAAATTTGCTGTTTTTAATAGTTTAATTTATAGGTTAATTAATTTACCTCTTAATAAAGATGAATTCTATAAAGAATATAAACACATTATTAACACTGCTTTAATTAATGGTTTTAATACTGATTTTATAAATAAAAAAATTGAGAAGTTTAAATATCAAAAAGCTATTAAAGATATTTCTACGCTTAAGAAAATAAAAGATAATTACATTTTTAAAAAATGTACTTATCACCCTTGGGCAAATAAAAACTTCACAAATATTTTCAAAGAGCATGGCATAATATTGGTTCCTCAAAATAAATACAGTATAAAAAATTTGTTAGGCTTTTCTAAAACGGATGAAATTTCAAAAAATAAAAAATCTGACATTTATCAATTAAACTGTTTAAATTGTGAACTTGTTTATATTGGTAAGACTAAACGTCATTTGGAAACCAGAGTAAAAGAACACTTTAGGAATATTAAGTACAAACAAATTGATAAATCAGCTGTAGCAGAACATTTTTGGAAATTTAATCATGAAATAAATCCAGATGTTAAATTATTAAAACACTTAAATGGGCCCATAGATTTAATGGTTTGGGAGAAAATATCTATATTAAAGTATAGAAATCATGCAATGAATTTTGATATACCTCCAATTGACACTCTTACCAAATTTGTTTTGATTCCAGTAGTTAGCAATGCATTAGTACACAATCCACCTAGTAGCAGTAACCATGACAGTGTAAATAAACAACATCAAAAAAGAGACCAAAAGGATATGTTGATAATGTAATGAAATCATTGCGAAACTAGTCCAAGCAAGGATTCCAAAAGATAAGTGAAAATTTGTTGCAACTATTATTTTTATATTAATACAACACTAGTTATACAATATTTTAGGCTTAATAACTTACACATAAACTTAAATAAAACAAATTATATGCAGTTTCAAACCCCACAGAACAGGTCAACATCAACTACAAAGATAGTTATTGAAAACAGGGAAGTAAATATAATTGACAGTGCAAATTTTCTAGGAGTAATCTTGGATAAAAATCTGACATGGGATAAACACATTGACTATATATGTAACAAATTGAGTTCAGGATTATTCATAATGAAGAATATAGTGGTGGTTAACACACAAATAATGTTATATTATGGATTAATCTACCCACACCTTTCATATGGGATAACTGTGTGGGGACGTTGTGCTAAAAAATACACTAACCGAGTATTCCTTCTCCAGAAAAGAGCAATAAGACTAATTTTGAGGATGAAACAAACAAATTCATGTAGGCAAACCTTCAGAGACCTAAACATTTTAACAGTATATTCAATATACATTTATGAAGTAATAGTACAATTGTTCAACAGACAAGATATAGGTAAAACAAACAAACAAATGCATAAACATTACACTAGAGGAAATGCAAATTTTCATATACAATCACATAGATTAGAAAAGTATAAAACCAAACCTACTGCTGCAGCTCATGAACTGTATAATAAACTCCCTGCTTATCTGAAAAATGTTAATGACTTTAAGATATTCAAGAAAGATTTAAAGAAATTTTGTATTGAAGGATGTTATTATTCAATTGACGAATATCTTAACTAATACTGACAAAAGAAATAGTATTTATATAATACAGTAAGTAATTGTGAATTGTAAAATTTAAAAGCTGTTTTTGTATATATTAGATTGTACATGTTATTGTACATATTTAACCTGACGATGCTTTGAATATGTTTGTATTCTTTTAAGCAGATAATAAATGAATGAATGAATGAATGAATGAATGAAAGGGTCTTTTAAATTGTTGCATAATAAGTTCTTTATACTAAATTTGTTCATTTGGCAAATACAAAGAGCTGCAACTAACAGAACGTTCAACATAAGATTATAATAAATTAGGGTAATTTCTATACAAGGTAAAAACTAATTAGTCAAAGATAGTTCATAGAAAATGTAAAGAAAGTAGTAGCATTATTCAGAGTATTTCAATTGACTAATAATATAAATTGTATATAATATGCGTAAGATTATAAATCTACATAATGTTTTGAAATCCTTGCTTCAAAGCAAGGATTGCAAAAGATAAGTGAAGATTTGTTGCAACTATTATTTTTATATTAATATTTGTGTTATTACTTCACTGTTACTAGTTTCTTTTTACATCTACAGTATGTTTGTTGCAAAACTTGGCCGAGAGGAGCATGGCCTGTGAGACCTTCACTGCTTTTCCTTGCGCACAGATCCTACATCTGTTCTGTCATCACACATGTGTCAGTCTTACTACTGTTTTAGTCCAGTTCACATATAATTAATATTAGGAATGTTTAGAAGTGTTTAGTTTTGCTTGGAGTGCTTTCAAAATTCAGTATCAATATTATAAAGTGTTTATGTACAATACATATGTGCTTACATGATATTGTAGGGAAGTTGTAAGGCAATTTGAAACTAAATTTCCTGGCATGCATGTTCTGAGTAGAGGAGGCTGATCGTTTGCTTATTAATAAATTCAAGGAAACAGGTTCAATTTGTGATAGGAAAAGAAAGGTAAACAGGAGCAGAAATTAGACGAAATTGGAGAGAGGTTAGAACAGTTACCTCGAAATCTCATTGGGCCTTGCACAAGAAACTGACATTTCGAAAGCTTTAGCATGGAAAGCAAAAAACTATTAAAACTCAAACACAAGGTTAAATCCAGGAATTGCTACCATATGATCACCAGAGTTGTAGAATTCTGCCACTGAACATATAACTGAAGAATCATTACAATTTGAGGAGAGAATGATTAGTAGGGTTTATCGCTCGCTCGGTCCCCTAATCTTATGGCATGTGATCTTATGGCAACTTGAAAAATAAAATATACAAAACTAATCCCCGCACATTAGAAGAATTAAAAAAATAATATCAGGACAGAAACTAACGTATATCGTAAGGTGAGCTAATTCGTGTGAATGAAAATTTCTTCAGAAGATGCCGTAAATGTATTGATGCAGATGAATCATTTCCAACATTCTTATGATAAGGTATGTTATTATTCTGATAATTATTAATGTGATTTGAGATTTTATTTGACATCCACGCATATGTGACTTGGGTGATGAGCCATGCAACAGACAGCCAAGTAACCGGGAGATGGACCATGCACCTGATGGCCAACTTTTGTAGCAACTTACTGTATAAAGCATACAATATAAATGCATTAAATAATCTCATGTGTCACGCTCCTAGACATTCCTAATGCATTGAACTTCATATATTTACTTTTATTTTGTTATATTTATATAAAAAGTTATTACATTATGTATGTTAACTTTTATGGAGAAATAATCTCAAATTAAGCATATACAAATACTTGCTCATTGTAAGTCATAATTGTTACATTCAATTGACTTTCTCTACTTCTATTATTAATGAATGGATATAGCAAATATTCTTACAAAGCTTATGTTTCTATCTAATTCATTTTAATATTAGATAAACCTTTGAAGAAATAAATAGCTGCATTACACATTTCTTAAGGTAAAAGGTAATAAAATAGTCAGCATTTAATAAAGTTACATTTATACTGGCTTTAAAATTTCATACTCTTATCTGTCAATTGCAAGAAACAATTGAACATCGAAAGAACTTTGAAAAAATAACCAAATATTAACAAATTTGGTCCATTGTTAACAAATATTGCACAAATGACAAATGGTATAAAAAACATCTTGAATAAAATTGTGTGTTTTTAAGAAATCTACAATTCTTTTGTAGTAAGTTTTGTGTCTATAGTTAGCATTACTAAGATTAAACTTTTTCAATGTGTTAAGTTCCTTTTTCATTGAATTTTATTAACATTACTAGTTATACAAGGTTATGCAAATTTACTTCTGAATGAAGCAGACTTCACAGACTATTCCTAGAAAATTCAAATTATACATTTTGCCAAATTAATATTTTTACTCAAAGATGTTAGAACAATTTTTGTGAAGATCAAAAATTTTGAAAAGTGTTATACATAAATAGTGCTTTGGGTGGGGGATTTTTGGAAAATGCTTGTGCCATATATTTTGATGATACTGAACTTACTAAGTTTGGCATTTAGCTGACTTTTCATTTTTGAGTTATACTGTTCACAGAGGAAAACAAAAAAGAAAAATCCAAAATTGATAGTTCTCCTTAGTTAAGGATTACCATAAAGGTACAGCTCCTTATCAATTCAAATGGACAATAGCTAGCACTGACCTTTTTTTAAAAATGTGTTTTACTTTCTCTGCACGTAGTATGTACATAGTGTAAAATTTTGTATTCCACCCAAACATTCTGTGTCGGATTCACCCAAAATATATGTTTTTAGATCCTCTGAATTAAAAAAAAAACATTTTTAGAAAAAGGTCCACATGTGTATTTATGAACAGCACACCTCAAAAATGAAGTGTGTTAAATACCAAGCTTGATATTTAAGTTCAATATCTTCCAAGAATGTGACATGAAGATTTTCAGGAAAATTCCCCAACCTAAATTAACCTTTATATGGAAAATTTTTCAAATGATTCTCTGAAAAATGGCAGTAACAATTTTGATTAAAACACTGTAATTAAAGATATTTGCATAAAAATAAATTTGAATTTATGTCCTATACATTTTTGTTGTAGAATCTGCCATTTCCAAGATATTCTTTGTAATTAGTTTCAATTTTAAAATACTTACACATTTCTCAAACAGGAAGTTTACTGTGTTCATTTTGTTTTACTCCTGGCTAAGCAAGGAGAAGTGAATTTCCATAACAATAGCATAGCATCAGCTTTTAAAACATATGACCATTGCTTTCCTAGCATATTCCCTTAGTTCCCTTCTAGTTATAATGAACTAAGTCCATTCTGCTAATGGTTATCTCGATTAGAATGAAGTAGAAAGATGAATAATTTTTTGTACAAAGTTTGTAGACTAGGCAGAGAAAGTCATGTATGGAACTAATCAGAATTTTTGTTTGTTTCAGGGAGTCTCAAAATGTATACTTCTGATGAAATCTTGGTATTGAATTTTTGGGTAATATACAATACTTCCCATAATTACTATACATAGTTATTACGAGTATTAATCAAGCAGAGCAAGGATATGGACATTTTGCAAAGTAGCTCCATAAGTGAGAGGAAGAAGGTAATAAGGAGCAAGGCAGGAGAGGATATGATGAATAGGACATTGAGAGAACTGAAAGAGTTAGAGGAAGAAATGGAAAGAGAGAAAAAAAAAAAAGAAAACATTGAGTGGAAAAGGACAAACTAGAGGAACTAAACAGAAAATTGGAAGAAATCATGGTAGAGATACTAAATATTAAAAGAAGAGTGGGCAATATGGAAGATAAGAACAGGAAATAATACAATCTTGTAATTGCAGAAATAGAAGAAAAAATGGGAGAGGATGCAAGTCAAGAAGTCTGGGAGCTTTTCAAAATAAAACTAGGGATGGAGGTGACAAGCTCAAATTTTTTTAGGCATTTAGATATGGAAAAAGAAGAGAAAAAAAATGTACCTATAAAGAAATGGTGTATGACATGTTAAGCCAGGCAAGGTCTTAAAGATGTATGTATATACATATACATATATGAACAAAGGAAATTATTAAAGACAGTTATTGAACACTAATGAACAGCTCACAAACAAGGAAAGACAGCATATATTAAGAACTTGAAATTATGGATTGATGGAAAAATGGCAGAGGGCACAATTGAGAAAGAAGACAATGGAACTTAACACAGTAAATAAAGAATAAGGAAGCAGTAATTTTGACATATTTTAAATTCCAGGGAAGGCCATTTGCATCGAAGGTAAATGACCAGTGTAGGAAGTGAAGGCTGCAGTAGGAGGAAGGAAATGGGGAGAATGAAGGAAAAGCTATGCAGATCAACATCAGCAATGGAGAAAGAAGGGGCCATGGAAATGGAGAAGGGGAAGAAGTCAACAAAAGAGGTGGCAGTGAAGGAAACTGAAAATGGGGTCAGCAGGGCAAAGAAAAATAAGGAACAGAAGCAATGCTAAAGACAACTGGAAACAAGAAGAAAAAAGAAAGAATGTATGGTTTATAAATGGATGACAAAGACATGGAAAATAACATAGAAAACTGTGTGGAGAGAAGGGAGAAGGTGCTGGGTAAAAAGTTACAGATATGGAAGGATGAAGTGGCAAGCAATGGCACATAGAGCAGGGAAAAGGGTATTCTTAGAGGCGGGAACTAGAAAAGTAGAGTAGAATCAGGTACACCATAATGTGTGACCAGATAGAGCAAAACGTAGAAAGGCAGATAGAGAAGAAAGAGTAAAAGAAAGATCAAAAGTGTGTTGCAATTATAGTATGTCAACTATTGAAAAATAAATTGAAATAAGAAAATGGCTATAAAAATTTAAGACACTGGAATTAAACCAGAATCATTATGAATTAATACAGACTTTTGATTGTAAAAATATGCACACTGCATTAGGTTTTGTTCAAAGTTTAAACTAGTTTTACTTTCTCTACACTTACCATGTACAAATTATGTAGAGAAGATATTGCATTCCACCTAAAATTTTATACTGAGATTTCAACGGAAATATATGTTTTGGGCTCCCCGGAATCCAAAAAAAAAGCATTTTTAGAAAAAGGCCTGTGGAACTTCTGTCACATAGCAACCAGCTTTTGACTAGCACTTTAACCTATGGTACTCTCTGACTTCGCTTCTACTTACAAGGAAGCAAGTAATAAGACTATTTCTGCTAATTTTTTCTCGATTAGCATGAAATAAAAAAAGCTTAAGCTTTTTAGCAATAATTTGTTGCAGAGCTGTAGAGAAAGTCATGTGAATGGAACACATCAGATTTTTTTGAAAGTGGTTTCAGTTTAAACAAAATCAAAGATTTTTATCTTAAATTTATCTATATTAAAATTAAATAACTGCCTACAGTTGTTTCAATCTTAACATTTTTTTGTGCCATAAGCTTTTTTCTATCTCTTATGGTTTACCAGTCATACAAAAGTCATTCACAATGAAGATGTCTTCAGAGGCATTTCCCAGAAAATTATAAAATATATATTTTGTTTGTCATAAAACTCTCTTAAACATATGAGATTTTAATAAAAATCCTTAGCCATTTTTGAGAAAATCAAAATTTGTGAAAAGTATTCCCTGTAAAGGGTAGCTGGGGGTGGGGAATTTTTCTCGAAAATCTTTGAAGAACTGAACTTAAATGGCAAATTTGGTATTTATTCAACTATTAATTTCTGAGCTATGCTACATGCACACACACACGCATGCATGCACACAGTTCATAAGCAATGTTTATCTCTTATGGTTTACCAGGTTTGCACATCATTCAGAATGAAGAGGGCTTCATAGGTTATTCCCAGAATATTCAAGATATGCATCATGTAAATATCTTTAATATATGGCATTTTAATCAAATCAATAGTACCATTTTGGAGAAAATCAAAAACAAAATTCTTTGATGTAAAGGATAGTTTACTTTTCGATTTTGAGTTATGCTGTTCACAGATGCGCACACAAATATAGACCTTTTTCTAAAAATGCCTTTTATGGATTCAGGAATTTTCAAAACCTGTAGGTATTTATGGTAAAATCTGGGTATCAAATTTTTGGGTGAAATACAATACATTGTACAATGAATGGAATTTCCAAGTTCCCAAAAATTCTTTATAATGTCATTTGATTGCATAATAAATTTACATTTTCAGAAATTTTAAAATCTTTCAAAAGCTACAATTTCAGATTGACTCCACAACATAAATTCAATTTGATGAAATTATTGGAGAAACCACAGAACAGCATACCATATCCTTTGAATTCTGGCATTTATCAAAATGTGATGATTGTGACAGATCTTGTGTAGGAATAACCAAACAGAACTTGAATGCCAAATTGAAAATGCATAAAATAAACATTAAATTTAAACAAATTGACAAATTAGTTGAAGCATATCATTTTTGGACAGACAATCACAATATTATAAAATAAATTAAATTATTATAACCTTTGTTGATCACATTAGAACTCATCACTTTCATTTTAAAAATCCAAGACTTTGTTTATTTTGAGATCCCAACAGCAACATTATTAAGTTTACCATCAGACAGCAGCATAATTAACAGACAGCAGCAGTTGGATGCTCAGGCTGAGGATGGAGACAAATGCCTCCAAATATTTTCCAAGATTTTAAAACTTGACCAAGTGAAGTTTTTAAGTATGTACATCAACTCATTCCTGTTTTAAAATTGTGGATGATTTTTTTTTTTTTTTTTTTTTTTGAATTGTAACACTAAAAACATTAAGAACAATTTTAATGAAAGGGTGTTTTGGGACAGTGATACGTATGAATAGAATATTTTTGAGTTGGGTATCACTTACGTATAATTTTTCCAGACTGGTTTCGATGCCATGTGAGCATCATTGTTCAAGTTGGAAACCATTGACAATGATGCTCACATTGCATCGAAACCGGTGTGGAAAAATTATAGTGATATTTAAGTGTTACAAACCCAACTCAAAAATATTCTACTAAAAGCATTATCAAAAGTAATGTGGTTGGAGTATGCAAATGGTGTGGACAAATCATAAAATATGCTCAGGTAAAACTTACCTTTGAGTGATGCTTTTAGCGCTACAATCCAATTGAAAAGATACATTTTGTATGTTTATATTTTATGTTATTCATAAACATCCTGTAAAATGTTATTATGATTTTAGTTTAGAATATGTAACCAATATTACAGGAGCACTTGGATACTGTTGAGGTGGTTATAAAAGAAGAGAAAATGGATGATGAAGCCAGTGATAATGATGCAGAAAGAGCAGAAGACATATCTGATCTTAGCATTTGTAAACGCACAAATGTTCCAGCAAGTTTATTTGAAATAAAAAAGACATGGCCACCAGATGATGATGACTGCAAGGAGAATGCTGTAGATGGAAGGTGAGAGAGAAGTGTTGGTTGTGATTGTAAACATAATTCAAGCTTGGGAAATTAATAATTGCTGCTCTAAATAATGAAAGCAACAAGAAAACACAAATTCTTGAACTAGGTTATTGATAGCTCAGCTTTATTTCAAACTAATTTGATTACCAGATTTTAGAAATACCTGCTTTTAACATGAGCCAATCACCATAAATAATGTTGTTTCTGTGAGCGTTTTGTTTTTCAAATAATGTCTGATTTAAAATGTTTAATATGAGTGACAAAGGCATTATGAAGCTTGGTTCCAGCATTTATAATAACTATGAATATTATAGTTCCAATGGTTATGTTTAATTAACCTGCAAATAAATAAAAATTTATGTTGAAATATTTATTTCATTAGAGTTCTTTCAATTTCAGAGGAATCAAATTTCTGAATGAATTTACGCAGGCACATGAAGAATTTTTATGAAATTTCCCCAATCCCAAAGTATCCTTAAAGTGGGAAAATGTTTCTTCATTCAGAATGGGTCTAATGTGAATGAAAGTGTGTTATATTGGAATGATTATTGATGTGTTTGAAGTGCTTTTAATCCTCAATGATACCTGTGAAATCTAAAGATATACAAGAGAGAAAAGTAGAGCCCATTAAAGTAATTCATTGAGTCAAAATGTTATGTGGCATTAACCATTTCTGAAGTTTTGCTATTGCTTATTTGAATCTTTGCATATTTTAAGAAAGTATGCTTTGAAATCTAAGGTGGTATTTTGCTCATGAATTCATGCAAAGGGTGTGTATTACTATTACTAGCGTAAAATTATAGTCTGCTTTTGAAGTTGTCCAGTGTTCAGCATACAAAAGCTTTTAGCACAATATAAGTGCAAATCATCTTGCTTTCATAATATATGTTTGCTGTATAGCAAGCATGAAAAAGGAAGTTCAAAAGTAGTAGCAAAGCATGAGGGAGATGCTAAAGATTACCACCAAGTTTGTTATGTAGGAGCAAATTTTATGTGTTTCATTTTGCTGCATAAGCTGTTAACAGACCTAATTCCTCTCCAAGACTAAAATAAAAATAGAGGTTTTCCTTTCAATTATGATTGTGCTTGACGTGGTTAAACAGAAACATTTAACTGTTCGTTTCCCTTCTTCCAGTGCACACATGGTACATTTACATTCTTCCCTCCCTTAGCTACATGAGTTTCTATGCAAATCCAAATCAGGTAAAACTTTTTACAACAATATGTTATATTAGGTATGTTTTCTAAATAGAAAATCTTATCCATCATCATCCTTGTTGCTGTCATTTTCTCCTGCTACACACATATTGGTAGATTTCTGTTCTTCTCTCTTCTGGCCATGTGAATTTCTGTACAAATTCAAGTAAGGTAAAACTATTTGTAACAATGTGTTATATGTCCGAATAGAAAATCTTATCCATTACTGTCATTGCTACTGTTATTACCACTGCCGCCTTCTGCCCCTGCACACCTGGTACATTTACACTTTTCCCTTTCCTGACCACCATGTGAATTTTCAAGCAAATTTAAATTAGGGGGGAAAAAATCTTAAGTAGGTTAAGTTTCCCTTAGTTTGTTCAAAATATGTGTGGAATATTTAAATTTTCATGTCTATTTATAGATGATATTCTTCCAAATTTAAGTTCTGAAGAAAGCTAGTTGCCTTGCATTTGTGCTCGTTTTGCATTAGGATAAATAGGGCACTGCTTCTGAGAACAAAAAATGATACATTCGTCTCAATGATATCTGTACCATTTTCTTTTAACCATTTCTAGAATGAAGCATATGCCAACTCATATCACTGTTTTGATTTCTTTGGTATTAAATGTCACACCCTCTTTTCCAAGCATCTTCAATTTCCATTTCATTGTACACACTGTCTAATACTTTTTCCACAATGAAATATAAAAAAAATCTGATGTGTACCATTCACATGACTTTCTCTACATCTTTGCAACAAATTATTATTAAAAAGCTTATACTTCTATTTACTTCATGCTAATCAGAAAAAATTAGCAGAAATAGTCTTATTATTTGCTTCCTTGTAATTCGTTGTCAAGAGAATGTATCCTTCCACCTTAAGTTACATCACAGACCTGGAACTACATTTCTCGTTTTGGGAAAAAAATAAAAAATAGCTTATTATTTTTAAACAAAAATAATAAAATTAAACTGAACTGTTGCGAAATGCCATAAAAAGACAGAGGATTCAAAAGAAACTTGATATTTGACAGATTTTTCGTTTTGTTCGCAAGAGCATCCGCATATATACCTATGTATCTAAAACAGACAGAGAAGAGGATAGCAAAGAAAAAATAATGCGTGTCTGAGTCTATCATTACAACATGGTTACTAAAATTTTAAAATAAAAAGTATAAACATAACAGCAGTGAACTATATACAGATATGTGAAAAATCTGGCAGAATGGACCCTGTTCTGAAATTCATCTTCCTTTCTATGAATTTTCATGGTTAATGCAGACAGTATTTACCACCTTATTAAAAATCAACATGAAAAAGAAGGTAATGCGGAAAGTTGAGGTAAATTAAAGCTGGCAGGACACTTATCTCAGGGTAAGAAAATAACATTTATTGTATTAATTTTTCTAAAACGTACATGATACGTACGTACAGAAGGTCATTCCACCCAAAAATTTGATACTGGATTTCACTGGATATACCCTTTAGGGTCCCCTGAATCCAAAACGGCATTTAAAAAAAAAAAATAACATCTCAATGTGTGCGTGAACAATATAACAAAAAACGAAAAAACTGTTGAATACCAAACTTTGTAGGGTATTTAAGTTCAGTACATTCCAAGGATGCGACACAAAGATTTTCAAGAAAATCCTCTCACCCTAAACTACTCTTTAGCTACATGAAAAAATCTGATGTGTACCATCACATGACTTTCTTTACATCTCTGCAACAAATTGTTCTTAAAAAGCTTATACTTCTATTTACTTCATGCTAATCAGAAAAAAGTAGCAGAAATAGTTTTATTTCTTGCTTCCTTATAAGTAGAAGCGAAATAAGAGAGAACCATAGGTTAAAGTGATAGTCAAAAGCCGGTTGCTACGGGACTGAAGTTCCTTTGTTTGTATGGACAGCAGTTGACAAATTCCTGTATGAGAAAAGTATAAGTTTTTCAAAGCAGCAACCAAAACAAGGAATGTCTCAAAAACGAACTCCACGAAAAAAATGTATACAACAAAAACTGTGTGTTTTAATGTGCTCTATAGTTTTCCTGCAGTAAGTTTTTGTCCATCTCTTACGGTTTAGCAGTTATTCAAAATTCCGTAAAATTCATCCAGAATAAAGCACTCTTCAGAGGCTATTCCCAGAAAATTCAAGATATACATTTTATTTGTCAAGTAAATATCTTGTATATACAAAATTTTAATCAAAATCGTTAGAGCCATTTTTGAGAAAATCAAAATTTTCGAAAAAAGTTCCATGTAAAGGGTAGTTGGGGGTGGGGGGATTTTTCTCAAAATCTTCGTGTCGCATCCCTGGAAGATACTAAATTTAAATACCAAGTTTGGTATTTTACTGACTTTTCGTTTTTGAGTTATCGTGTTCACAGACACACACACAGACCTTTTTCCGAAAATGTTTTTTTTAGATAAAGGGGACCTTAAAACTTATATTTCCGTTGAAGTCTTGGTATTGAATTTTTGGTTGGAGTGCAATACTTTCTTTATACACTATGTACATAATGCATATAGAGAAAGTAATAAATCATATTGCTAACATAATTATAAAATAAGATAATGTGGCACACAGACAACACTTAATTACAAACATATCTGTCCCCATAGCAAAATAATATAGGTGAATCACCTTCTAAAATCTAACACCTATTTTCAATAATATGTATAAATGTTTCAGCTAATATCACAAATGAAATAATTCAATTGACATAAATACCCACTGTGCAAGAAAAAAGGTATGCAATACACGTTTGGTGACCATAACGGATCTAGGAAAATGAAAAAAATCGGCACTAGCAGCACCATGTTCTTTTCAAACTCATTCCTCAATCCCTGTCAAGTATTTACCAAATTAGTATTGCAGTATACTATAGTATTATCAAACCGAAATTACTTTCAGTGTACTTTATGAATAATAGAAAGAAGAGACAAAAATAAGCCGTTATAGCTAAAATGGGTATGAAAATCATTTTGTTTTATGTCAGAATACAGCAATAGAAAAAGAATAGTTTTATATTTACTCCAATTTTTATAGCTGCCACATGCTTTAAAAAATTTAGAGTACTGCTAATAAAAATTTTATGTGTTAATTGAGGTAAACTTTGCATAAATAATTCATAATATGTTTCATTTTGAGTAAAAAGGGAATAACAATAATCAACTTGCCTTCAGAGAAACAACCAAAGGTTGGCAATACTTCCGAAAATAAAAACACAAAGTATTGAAAAACTCAAGCCACTGGATAGCTTAAAAAGACATACAACCACAAAAAGAATAAATAAATTATTTGTTTTAAGGAGATCTACATTTATTGTGCAGTAAGCTTTCTTTTTCCTTTCTCTACATGGTACATAGGTAGAGAAGGTATTGCACTCCATCCAAAAATTTGATACATAGATTTTGTCAGAAATACATGTTTTAGGGTCCCCTGTAATGAAGAAAAGCATTTTTAGAAAAAGTCCATTTGTCTTGAACTCAATATCTCAAAAACAAAAAGTTGGTAAAATAAACCTTATATAAACTTGGTATTTAAATTTAATATCTTCCAAGGATGTGACACAAAGGGTTTGAGAAAAATTCACCCACCTCAAACTACTCTTTACATGAAAACATTTAAAAAATTCTGATTTTTTAAAAAATGGCTCAAATTATTTTTATTAAAATACCAACGTTAATGATATTTACATGACAAAATGTTTATCTTCAATATTCTGGGACTAGTCACTGAAGATCTCTTTATTCTGGATGACTTTTGCTTAACTGTCATACCATAAGAGATAGACAAAATCTTACTGCACAAAAAATGTAGATCACGTTAAGACACACAACTTATGTCATAAACATTTTTTTCTGAAGTTGACCATTTCCAAGATGTTCCTTATTATTGTTTCAGTTTTAAAATACACTTTTCTCATACAAGAATTTGTCAGCTCCTGGCCATACAAAGAAATGAAATTCAGCACATAGCACCAGCTTTTAAAAGATTTGACAATCGCTTTAGCCTAATGTATCGCCTTATTTCCATTCTACTAACCTTGGAACTAAGTAATAAGACAATTCCTGCTAATGTTTATCTCGATTAGTATGAAATAGAAAAATAAGCTTTTTAACAAGAATTTTAAGAGGGATATAGAGAAAGTAATGTGAATGGAATACATCAGATTTTTCCCCCCCCCCTTTTTTTTTTTTTTTTTTTAAATCTCATATGATTAACCAGTTGTACAAAATATCTTACTTGCATTAAAATATAATAGAAAATTATTTTGATAAAAATGTATTTTATTATTTTTGAGAAAATCAAACATTTCAAAAAATGTACCATGTAAATGGTGTTTTGCATCTGTTGAAGATACTGAATTTAAATATGAAGTTTTATATTTTTCAGTTGTTTAGAATTATGCTCTACACAATATGTCTATGATACCCACATGCACACAATTTTTTTTTTTTTATTCAGGGGTTTTTAAAGCATATATTTGCGTAAAATCTGGATATCCAATTTTTGGGTAGAATGCAATACTTCTAGTCTACATGATAAGGTTATGAAAAGCAGAAATATATATTTTTTATTCATAATTGTTTGTTAATTAGGTGTCTTCCCATGAGTGAGTATGAGGAATTACAACTCTTGAACCAGTTGCGCAAAGTACCATCAATGAATGATGCACCAGCAGCAGTGAGACGATTATATCGCAAACTGACAGTTCGCAGGCTCAAAAGAGAACGAGGCCTGCCTCTGTTTGACATAGATTTACCTAACTATAGAAGATATGGTCGAGGTTATATATATCGTTCTGGATGCGGAGCTGCCGATGAAAGAATACTGGATAGGTTTCAGGTAAGGTGGATTACAAGCACAAAACTCTTAAAGCTTGTCAACATGAAAGGGAGTATTGGAAAGAAAAGAAAGAGGAGGAAAAAAAAGTTACATAGAATCTACAATTTTAAATAGTTTCAATATCAAAATATGTGCCAACTATTTTTTTTCTGCAAGACTGTAATACGAGATCACTAGATAAGTGTTGAGACACAGAATACTGGCCACCCTAGGAATGTATTGTTGCATCATTCATTTTCCCTCATTTTATATTTGAATTTTGGAAAGTGTGAACATTCTTGCAAGTGATATGAAGATTCAGAGAGAGCATTTTCGTGCAATGTCTTCAAATGTGGCCTAAATGAAATGCAGTCACTTGAGCATTAGAGGGGATTTTTGGGTACTATTCTCTATCACATGACTCTATGTTCTGCTGGTTTGAAGAAATCAAGAGGGGGCAATAATCTCTTAAAGATTTAGAGAAGAATGCCACACCAACAACAGAAAAACATTATCATTGTGGAAGGAATGAGTAGGGAAGATCCAAGACTAACCTACAAGGACATTGAGCTGGCAATGCGATTAGTATGCCAAGTGTTTTAATCATCCTTCATGGACACCTTTGTGTAAAAAAAGTTTTTTCATGATAGTTGCACAGCAATTTATCTGAAGCACAGAAACCCCATAGGGTGGAATGGTGCAAAGATAGTGAAGCTCCATAAGGTAAATGTGCAAAGATTAGTTGTGGGAAGTCTCACCATATTTCAGGTATTGTTACAGGTGACAAAACATATATTTATTATTTTGTTATTAGAACCAACTGAAAAATTCAATGCCACAGTGGGGATTTGAACAAGGTTGTCCTGCTCTCCATGCAGTTGTTTTAACCATTGAACTACTGTGACAATATGCCAGTATGACATTCAATCCTCCAACTGATTTATGTTTTTTAACCAATCAACCAACTGGTATGTCTCATAACTTCAGAAAACACCTTAATGGCGACTTAATATTGTAACTACTTAGTATCTAGTTAATATTCACATGGTTAGACGAATTGTAGAGAATTTTGCAATAGTTGACATAACTATGTGAATATTACCAGATACTAGGTACTTACAATATGTAAGTTGCCATTAAGGTGTTCTCTGAAATGATGAGACATGCCAGTTGGTTGACTGGTTAAAAAGCACAAATCGGTTGAAGGATTGAATGTCATACTGGCTTATTGTCACATTAGCTCAATGTTTACAGGAACCACGTGGAGAGCAGGGCACCATGTTCGAATCCCGGAATTGAATTTTTCAGCTGCTTCTAATAATAAAATGCATACTCTTCGTAGGCATTAATATATCATTACCAATATAATGAATATATCAGTTTGACCCAGAAACAAAGTGTCAATCCTCCATTTGGGTGTTCCCAGATGACCAACTGTTCATTAAAGTCAAGAGAGCACGAAGTGTCAGAAAGAAAATGGTTGCTTCTTTCTTTTCCACAATGGTTCGTTGGTAACAGTTATGCTCATCGAAAATGAGAGAACTATTACAGCAAAATGGTACACAGAAGTTAGCCTTCTGAAAGTGTTTCAAAAATTCAAGAAAAATGTCTAGAAAGGATTAAGGGACATTTTGTTTCATCATGACAATGTGCCACCTCACACCGCTAATGTAACAAGGGATTTCCTCCAGGAACTAAGACAAAACTATTGATTTATCCACCTTAAGTCCTGATCTGACACCATGTGATTTCTTTCTGTTCTCTATGGTGAGTAGCTGGCTTTCAGGTCACTGATATTCTAGCTCTGATGAAGCTTTTGCAGTATATGTTCCAAAGGATGGAATGATGCATATAGTGCCAGGGAGAATACTCTAAGAAACTGGGATAAACAAACTGTTTCTATGAGTATTGTTTGCTGTCTCAATACTCATCTAGTGGCCCTCATAACAAACTTTATGACGTTGAAAGGAAACTAGTAAGAAAATTTGATAACAGAATTATTTTTTGTATATTTCTGCAAGGGAGGATAGAAGGTGAGTGAGATTTTTTTACAAAATCTTAAGTTTCTTATTGCCTTATTTTTCTGAACATTCAATAAATCAAATGGTCCTTACATAGAACAATCACATTAGCCATGAGTAGGCCAAAGATGGAAGGTTGAATCAGATGTGAAGATACATAGGCAGCCAAACAAGTGAAGTAGGCAAAGAATTTTTAACATATTTCCTACTTAGACCATTAATTGCTCTAAACGCAGTATTTAAAATAACAATCAAACTTGCCAATTGTTGTCAAATGTTTAGTCCAGGATTGTATGCATTGGAGTTACCAACTTTGTTTCTATTCTTGTATATCCTGATTTCAAGCAAACCTGACCTCTTTTGAGGGGAGGGAAGACCTCAACAGCTGAACCCTCCAGTGAAGAAAAATATTTCATTAGGTTGGGTTTAGGATTTCTGTTGTTTGAGAATGTGTTTGTGGAACATGGCATCATTATCATTTGTCTAAGCTATGGAAGAGAAGAAATTTAGACTCAATGCTGAAGCATTTCTTGGACCCTCAGGTAGTAGCGTTTAGGTTGTAGGTTATAACTAGAGCAACCCTTTTTATGCTGTAAGTTTGTCTATAATTATGCTTTATCTTTTTTATGATTATGTTTTATTTTTTTATAATGTATTTCTTTCATATAAATAAACTTCAGTATTTTAAATGCTTTTTTTTCATAACAGTAAACGAAGTTTCTTATATAAAGTTATATGAAAACTCACTACAATAAGAGGACAATGCTAAAGAATGAAAATCTAGTCATCTATATCACTCTCAGTCTATGTACCACATTCTTGAGGTTGATTAATTGCAAGTTTTAGGTGAGATTCAAGATTTTCTTCTGTGAGACAATGACCGCTTAGAATCCAATTGAGCTTAGAAAAGCTTCTCTCAACTGATGATGGGGGTACTATTATTGCCTTTATTGCTAGCTTACTTTGTGTAGGCATCTTAGTGGAATGTTTCTGCCAGAAGGAGAAAGCAGTAATAGAATACAAATTTTCTCCCTGTACCATTGCTGCATATGTTGCTATTTCTTCCAATGAAACATCAGTGTTGGAGAAGCATTTCAGTTCACCTGAAGTGAAGATGGAATAAATCTGCTCAGGAATGGCTAATGTTGGATCTCAATTCTGAGCTTCCTTCCAGAAGCTTTTTGCAGGATGGAACTCGTTCATATATATCTCAAATTTTTTACATGGTACACCAGAACTTTGAAGCATATGTAGAACTGATGACAGAATAAGCCAGGTCTTAGTTGCATCAGTATTTACAAATAAAATCACAGATTTCAGATATAGTTTTGAGTCAAAGTTGAAGGGTTTTATTTTTAACTAGTTGTTTTAAATTTGTTACAGCACTACCTCACCATCTTCCAGGTCGATCCAACGTTTAACTGCAATGAAATTGATACTGTGATATTTACCTGCCTTCAGCCATGTGCCCCAATGAGTGATTACAGGAACTGGAGGTAGATCAAATGCTTCTGATTATTTTAAGTATTCCAGTAATCTCTCTGTTCTGGCTGGAGTTTTCACTAAAGCTGTCTTAGCAGCTGCAATGAATTCGTCAGTAATTTTGAGCTCAAATTTAATCTCTTCAGCACAAAGTTGCAACACATGTGCCCATCAGGTAGAATGTAAAATCTGAGGCAACTCCAGCCAATCGCCTGCCAGCAGAAAGCATATTGTTGCACTGTCTGAAATAAAAACAATAAAGTTAGACCTATGAACACCTATAAGATCTAGTGTATCAAGTATTAAATTTATTATATCAGCATTGCAATGTTGTACAATTTTGGTTTTCACAAGATGGGTTTTCTTGCCCAAAACACCCAATGGAGCAACAAGAATATTCACTACCTTACGATTTGTTATATCTGTCGTATCTCAACCACTAGATAAACAGATTTTCCCTCACATTTTGGCTTGGTTTCCTGAAGGTCTTATTCAGCATATTTGACAAGTTATCTTCTCAAAGTGGTTTCACTGGGAGTTGGTTTCATATTTGTAGCTGTTGCTACCCACTGACAAAACTGTTAGTTGCAGAAGACATGAAATGGAATACCAGCAGAAGTGAATGCTTTGATCATTTCTTTCATATTATCCTTTGAACTTTCCAAATGGCTTCACACTTGAGGTATAGTGCTAATACGTGTGCTGCTGGGACTGCCTGAGGTTGAGCAATGTCCATTATTCTGAGATGTATGTTTAAAAATTTCCATAATGGACTTCTTTTCAAAGTTAATGCACTCTAATCATAGGGAACATAAAAGTTTCCCCTTTTCAGCCACAAAATGATCTGTGGGAAACTCGCAAACCCTTTGAATTGCATTTACAGCAGTTTTTGGCATGCTGGTGTTCAACAAATATGAACTGCTCTGATTCAGATTGTATACTAACTATAAAACCATTAAACTTCACCCACAAGAAGTTCATTGTTGAACTTCCTAGCTTTTCATTGTTGCTGGAAATGATGTTTAATTTCTGCATTGAATCTATTATTGGAAATTATCTTCCTGTTTAAAATCTTAGAATTATGCTTTTTATTACATATTGTGCTTTTTTTGCTTTACTTATTAAAATTATACTTTATTGTGCTTTTAAAACTTATTTCCTAACTCTTTGATCCCCAAAGTCATGTTCTGGGTAGCAACCACATGTCTAAATCTCTGTTATGCTTTTCAAGTTATTATGCTTTTGGGTTGCATTAGTTGTAATGTAAGAGCTTAGACAAGTAATAGGTCAGTGAGTAAGTGCAAGCATTTGAATCTTAAAAATGGGTCCATTTGCATCTTGTTTCCTTTTATTTTTGCCCATGTTTCAAATAAAATACAATATATCATGTATGCTAATGAATAGTCAATAAGTATAGTAAATGTGTTAATATTGAATAAAGTAACATTTATGCGGGAAGTGCAAATTACCTACTGAGCAAGCTAGAGTATTTGGGATACCTTCTCAACCTGAAACAGTTTATCCCACATGCAGCAGGTTGCCTCATTAGTTTTCAAATCGTGGATTGTCAAATTGAGAGTCCTCAGTTGCCTTTTGTAAAAGGATACCGGTGTTTAGTATGGTGTGGTAAGCACTTCTAGATCAAAATCAAATAGGCTTTAGATTCATCTCTTTGACCAGTGGCTTTACCTTGCTGCTTGGCTTGTTTATTATTATTATTATTATTATTATTTTGTACCTCTTAGAAAAAATTATTAACAACTTTTATTTTATGTAGTTGGCAAATGTATTATTTTATAAAAGTACATGTATATCAGGTTCAATATCAACTTCAAAAGTTGGTTTGTGCTTCTTCCTAACAAATTGGCAATCTTCGTTTTTACTTGTTTGAAAGGTTAATTTCAGTATAAGCCTAGCAAGATCAACATTATGAAATGTGATGTTTATACTTTTGTGAATGAACTGCTTACACTTCAGCTGTTATCATCAACACTGTATTTATGCAAACCCAGCAGAATAATGTTTATTCTTGTTACTAGCAGCTATTGTATTCTGAGATTGGCACCTAAGAGAGGTGCCTATGGCATCAAGTAAAATGTACTTGATCAAATCATTATTAATAGCAACTCTTAATCTTATACATCCAGTAATATAGGAATTGGTATTTCAGATTACAATGCCATTGTTCTTTACTTGCAATTATCACAAAGGAAAATAAATTATAGTTCCCATAAAAAAGTAAATATCTTGAAATACTCCTTCTCATAATTAAATATAAAGTATTTAATTTCCTATTGAATAAAGAATCCTGGAAGGATGTGCCGAATAAACAGGACACAGGTAAAAAGGTTTAGGTCTTTCTAGCCTGCATTATACACTGCTATAATGTTGCATTTGCTCATAAAATATATAGGTCATCCCTGAAGATAACAGATTCTAGAAGGGGGATAATAGAAGTAATTATTGTATCTTGTAGGGGAAAAGATTTCTTCATGGACTTAAGAAAACTGGTAGTGACCCTGCCTTTAAGGCTTATTATAAATAATTTTACAGTATTCCCAAAAAAGTTAGTCGGGAGGCAAAAAAACAAAAACAAAACTTTATATTAAGTAGTGATAATTAAGGCAAAGCATGTGGTCAAAAGGAGACAAACACATCTAAATACCATAAAAAACTTACACTATCCCTATATGGAGAACAGATTTCAGACTTGCACACTATCTCAAATATCTTTAATGAATACTTTTCTAGTAAAATCTGGTTGTATATCCAGTCAGCAAAGAGGAAACGTTTAAAACATTGAAGAGCAGTATAAACAAAAACTCCTGAGGCATCGACGGAATTCCTGACTCTCTGTTCAAGCAGTATGCATGTTTTATCACAAAGCCATTAACTGACATTTGCAATGCCTCTTGTAACAGGTTACTTTCCAAATATATTTAAAATAACAAACATCAAACCATTATATAAAAAGGGTGATAAAATGAATGCAAAAGATTATAGACTTATTTCTTTCAACTATCATTTCAAAAATACTAGAAAACAGTAATGTGCAATAAATTAGTCTCCTTAGAACATCAAATTACATTAGAAACTTATTTGGCTTTAGGAAAGGGAAATCTATCAATAATGAAATTTTCTTCTTTAGGAAAATATCACAAAAGCAAAAGGTAGTAAAAATGTAGCAAATTTATTATTATTATATTTAACTAAAGTTTTTGATTCATTTGAACACAAAATATTAATAAAGAAATTAGAGCTATATGGTGTGAGAGGACATACACTCGGTTGCATCCTATCTTGAGAATAGATGCTACAAGTTATAAATTGTTGAATCAAATATTACACATTCAAATCCTACCACTATAATATCTAGTACTCCTCAGGGATCCATATCTGGGCCATTTCTGCTTTTAATTTGCGAAATAATCTTCCTTCTCAAATGGTGTTCTATTTGTGGATGATACAAACCTCATCTTCAAAAACAGCAGTGAGAAAATTAGCAGGTGGAAATCAATAGTATTGTTACAGGGTTACAAACTGGATGATGAGTAAAACTTCACATAAACATAAGCAAAGTGTCAATTTCAGTCAACAATTAGGAGTGCAAGTATTTATAAACAGAGTTCTAGCTGCATACTAGGGATAATTGAAATTGATAGAATTTGTAAAAATAGTTCCTAATCATGCCAGTCATATGTAAGCTAAAGAAGAAAAGTTGAATCAGACTTGAAAACTCTAATGTGTTGCATTCATATGACTTTCTCTGTTCACTTTTACAAAATATTCTTACAAATGTTTATCTTCTATTTACTTTTGTAAATACAGATAAACATGTATTTACATGTATTCATTTTGTTGTAGGTACAGAAAGAATACAGTAAGCTAAATTGAAAATGAAATTGGTTTATCTCTTATAGTTTATCAATTATACAAAAGTAGTTTGGAATAAAGAGGACTTCACCCGCTTTTCCATAAAAATACATTAAACATGTCATTTTGATCAACATTGTTAGTGCCATTTTTGAGAAAGTCAAAATTCAAAAAGCTTTCCACATAAAGCATAGTTTGGGATGGGGGAAATTTCTTGAAAATCTTTTGTTTCATTCTTGGAAGATCCTGAACTAAATACCAACTTTTGTATTGAATTGACTTTACTTTGATTTTGAGTTATACTGTTCACAAATAGAAATACACATGAGTATTTTTATAAAATATATTTTTGGTGGGGGTTATGGCATCAAAACATGTGTTTCTGGTAAAATCTCTTCGGCAAATTTTCAGATGAATACAATGATTCCTCTTAATTATTGTAAATACAAAGAAAAGAAGTATAAGTAAAACTTCAGCTCCATGGATAGCAATTGAGCTACCCAAGGTAGTCACTCTTCCACAGAACTTCTACCACTTTTCTCCACAATCTGATGCCAAACCAAGGAGTCTCAACTGTCTGAGAACATAGAAAGTCATAGTTCCAGTAGTTACATTAAAATTTTCAAATGTAATTCAATAACCATTAGTGTAACCTGCTTTTAAAAAAAAATCTGTGTTACATTCACATGACTTTCTCAGCTGTTCCACAAACAAAATATTCTTACAAAAAATTATTGTTTATTCTACACCATGCTAATTGAGATAAACATTAGCAGAATTAAGAAGAATTGCTCTTATTACTTGCTTCTTTGTAAGTAAAAGGGTAATAAGAGAAAACTGACAATGCCCGATACTCGAAAAGAGTCTATAGGCTGCTAATAAATTACAATTACATTAGCCTAAAGTGATGGTCAAATATTTTAAAAGTAGACACTATATGAAACAATAATTTCTTTGTATGGCCAGGAATAAAACAAAGGAGAGATGAAATGAAATATGACAGAAACACTAAAGTAGTTTAAAGTTGAAACCAATAACAAAGAATGTCTCTGAAACAGTTTATTCTACAGAAAAATAAATATATGAGCATATGACATAAATTGTAAATTTTAATTATATATTTTATATTGTTGGATGCTTCCAGTATTAACTGTGTTGTCTTGTAGCTCATGTTTTTGCAAACAAACATATCAGAAACGGCCGTGGAAGCCTACAAATTTATATAAAGTATGTTAATCAAAATTGTTAGAGCCACTTTTCAGAAAATCAAAATTGTTTAAAAAATGTTCCATATATGGCCAGGGGACATATAGCAGAAGGCCTAAAGTTGCACTTGCCGATGGTGCAAGACTTACACTGGGAATCCATAGATTGAAGGGTAACTTTTCTGATATATTCTCAGGGTTCAGGCGTGGCGGAGGTCCCTGCGCCGGCAAAGACTGCGAGGTTATGGTGTCTTTTCTTTCTTCACTCCCCTGATGGCAGGTTGACGCCGACAGTTCCGGACAGGGGTGCTTTAATCATGGCTACTCTGCACACTTCTTTCTCGTCAGAGAGAGGGGCTCTCTCTGGCGCAGCTCCTCAGCCCCAAATTGACGATCATGCAATGAAGGCAGCCTCTTCCCCACGTCCCACTTCTAATAAGAAGCGCTGCCTCGACAGTTTTGACCTTGCCACTGTTTTTGGCAAACCTAAAAAACCACGATTTCTTGTAATGAGTTGTTCTGAGGAAGGCAAGTCCATGCATAATGTCAGTGCATGTCTATTAGCCCGCTCTCTTGATACACCGGTTGGTCCCCTCCGTACAATAACCCGACAACGTAATGGCACGCTACTTCTCGAGGCGAAGACTGATAAGCAGATCGACTTGCTAATTTCCCTGAAATCCATACCTAGTATTTCTGTGACCGTTACTACACACTCAACCTTGAATTTGTGAAGTTTTTTGCCAATGAGACCGATGAGGACCTGAAATTCTTCGAACCAGAGGGCGTTGTTATATTTACCGCATAAAACGCAAGCATAAGGGACAGTTGGTCCCCACTTCCACCCTCATTTTGACGTTTAATAAGTCGTCCTTGCCTGAGTGCATTTCCATTGGCTTTTTTAACCTCCGTGTATGCCCATATATCCCCAACCCCATGCGGTGCTTCAAGTGTTTGGTCACACTTTCCAGCATTGTCGCTCTGAGTAAGCTATTTGCATGTTATGCGGTGAGAAGGCTCATGACTCCATTGCCTGCAGTGCTCCACTCCACTGTGTTAACTGTAACGGTACCCATGCTTAAAATTCTAAAGACTGTCCTAAGTGACAAATCGAGAAGAAGATACAGGCTCTTCGGGTCATCGAAAAGTTATCGTTCTCCGAGGCCCGTTAACAGTATAAACTTCGACATCCTGCTGAGCTTACACACCGTTACGTCACAGTTACCGCCAACCTGACTCCAGCTTCTGAATTGCGAGCCCGGCATCCATCTATTGAACCTCGCATCGGTCAGCCTACTAGGCCCCAAACCTGCTCCTTACACTGTCAGACAGGTGACCACCTGACCTCATCCTCTTCTGATACTTCTTCGCCGATACTCAAGGTTATCATAACCACTAAGTATAAGCAGGCTGTGGCAAGTTCCAGTTCCACTGTCCTTGTAAATCTGCCGTCTACCAGTGCCTCTCGGCATCAGGGACGTGGTAGTCGGAAGACATCGCTCTTCCCTGCTTCCAGTGCTAAAATCAGCAAAGTTGACCAGCGGACATCCTCTGACAGTGAATCTTCGTCGATGGACGTGACTGGTGACTCCAGTTTTCAGCATGCGAAACACCACTCCCGTCCGAAACTCAAACGCTGATTATGAGTTTTCTGTCCTAGAATCTCAATGGCTAACGCTCCCGTATTGAAAAGTTGCAACTTCTTATCTTCTGATTTGCTCCCCTTCTTATCTGTCTTCAGGAAACGCGCCTATCAGAATAACAACCACTGTGTTTGTGTGGATACACAGCCTATCGCAGTGACTTTAATGGTGGGCTCCGTGCCCATGGTGGCATTACTATATTGGTGAAAAATTCCATCTTCTCTGGCAAGTGACTCTTACTACCACCCTTCATTCTGTTGTGTTGAAGTCTTCTTTTCCAACCTAACTCTCACAATATGCAACACATATCTGCCGTTTGATATACACATCTCTGACACTGATCTTGGTAACATGTTGTCTGCTCTCCCTACTCCTTGTGTGGTAGTTGGGGATTTTAACGCCCACAACCCCATTTGGGGTTCTCACCCTACCTGTCCTAGGGGGACATTGATTGAGCGGCTCTTAAACATGCACAACTTTGTTCTATTAAATACAGGAGATTCCACACACCTCTGTCTCTCCTCTGGGTCTTTCTCAGCTATTGATTTAGCGTTCTGTAGCCCCTCTATTGCGCCGTCCTTTAAATGGAGCATCCTTCAGGAACCTTATGGCAGTGATCACTTTCCCATACTTCATTTTCTAGCATCACCTCAACCTTCTCTCTCTTCTCCAAAGTGGCGCTTTTCGAACGCTGCTTGGACTGTGTTTCAATAGTCCTTCCGTCTTTCTGATGGGTGCTTTTCCAATGTGGACGATATAGCCAATCATTTTACTGATGCTATCCTCTCAGCCGCCTACTCTTCCATTCCACAGTCCTCTGGAGGCAGCAAACGGCCATCCGTACCATGGTGGAATATTACATGCGCGACAGCCGTTTGTGCCGGAAAAACTGCCCTTCAGCACCTTAAGCGCCATCCTACGATGGAAAATTTAATTACGTACAAGAAACTCAAATCTCAAGCATGGAAAACGATTCGGGACAGTAAAACCACCTTTTGGAATGTTTACATTTCCTCTTTCTTCTCTATCCTCTTTTGCGAAAGGTTCGCAAAATCAAAGGCTGTTCCTCTCCTCTTTCTGTCAGTGGGTTGTTGCACAACGGCTCCGTTGTGTCAGTACCCGCAATTGTTGCCGAAATTCTTGCCGCTCACTATGAGTCAGTCTCGAGTTCTGGAAATTACACCCCGGAATTTCTTGCTCATAAAGCATTAGAGGAATGGCGTTCGCTGGATTTTTCCTCTCGAACCACTGAGGATTACAACGCGGCCTTTACTTTGCCAGAGCTTCAGGCAGCACTCAGCTCCTGGACCTGATGGCATTCACAATGGCATGCTGTAACATCTTCCACCATGTGCTCTGATTTTCCTTGTACGGCTCTACAATAAAATTTGGACTGATCTTCATACTTCATGGCGTGAGGCCTTTATAATCCATATTCCCAAGGAAGGGAAGGATCGCTCTCTACCTTCCAATTATCGCCCCGTTTCCTGACGAGTTGCTTACGTAAGCTGCTGGAGCGCATGGTAAATCGTCCTAGAACAACAGAAACTATTGTCCGCTCTTCAGTGTGGGTTTCGACCACACCGCTCGACGTCGGACCATCTCGTTTCCTTGGCCACTGCAATTTCCCAGACCTTTGCGATGCGGCAGCACCTAGTGGCTGTTTTCTTTGGTATCGACTAGGCTTTTGACACAACTTGGAGGCATGGAATCCTGCGCACATTACATTCTTGGGGTTTCAGGGGAGCACTTTCCATGTTTCTCCAAACCTTCCTCTCGGAACGGTATTTTCGGGTCAAACTGGAAACTGTATTGTCGAGGAGACACGCTCGAAAATGGTGTTCCGCAGGGTTCCGTTTTAAGTGCCATTCTATTCTCGATTGCCATTAACAGTATTGTGGACACCGTTCGCCTAACAGTCCGCGCCTGCGTATATGTTGATGACTTCGCTATTTACTGATCGTCCGCTAGCATTCCGGTCATCGTACGCCAGTTATAGCTAGTTTTGACCAGACTTTCTGCTTGGAGTGCTCACAGCGGCTTTTGGTTTTCCCCATCGAAGACCGTGTGTGTTCACTTCTGAAGGAAGCGCACCTTACACGATGATCCATCTTTGTCTCTTGTGGGTAACTTGTTACCTTTTGTCCCCACTACCGAATTTCTTGGTCTTTTCTTCGACCGGTCGCTGACCTGGAAGCCTCACGTCTGTCACCTGCAGAAACGGTGCACTTCATCGCTGAATCTACTTCGGGTGTTGAGCGGGACACAGTTGGGAGCCTTCATCGTTCTCTTGTTGGCTCCATTTTAGATTCTGGAAGTGTCGCTTATGGCTCTGCCGCTCGTACAACGCTCAAGCCTTTGGACTCTGTTCACCATACAGGTATACGCCTGTGTACTGGAGCTTATCGCACTAGCCGAATAAAGGCGTTGCTTGCTGAGGCTGATGAACCTTCTCTTTCTCTACGCCACAAAATATGCGACAAAGCTTAGTGCCTTGGTTGACCATCCTACACGCGGCATGCTTAAACTTCTCTGTGCCTCTTCTTATGCGGATCGTCCTTCCCTCCCTCGCCCGTTAGGTATACGTTTTTGCTCTCTGTTGGACAGCCTCAGAGTGACCCTGCCTCAGACACTACCCATGATACGCTGCATATGCATATTCTGGAAACGTCTTCGCCCAGTCATAAACTTCGACCTCTCTGCCTTGAATAAACATGATACCCCTCCTTTCTTCTACCGGCTCTATTTTGAACAGCTGAAATCCTCTTACCCACAGTTTCACTTTATATACACAGACGGTTCCTCTAATGGCACCTCGTGGGCTGTTCATTTCATACTACCCATGACACACAATCCTACAAACTTCACTCTTTTAACAGTATTTTTATGGCTGAACTGACAGCTATACACCAGGCTCTGCTGTATAAACAGTGCTCTACTGACACTCGATATGTCATCTGCACAGAGAGCCTCAGTGGTCTACAATCTCTCTGCTTTGTATTCTACCCATCCCCTTGTACAAAGAGTGCAGTTACTAATCCACTTGCTGTTACAACACTGCTATGCAGTTGTACTGTATTGGGTACCAGGTCACGTATGCATATCAGGAAATGAAGCAGCAGATAGAGCCGCAAAACGGGCATTAGCAAAAACCCATCTTGATGTATCTCAGGTGCCACCTCAGGAAGTACAGCATTGTTTTTAGTATCAGCTATACTCCCGATGGCAATCGCATTGGGCAACATCATCTTATAAACTTAGCAAAATCAAGCGCACTATAAATCCTTGGAAAACATCCTGCCGTAAGAACCGTCGCAAGGAAGTTATTCTTTGCCGCCACCGGATTGATCACACACACTTGACACACAGACATATTCTCCAAGGTAAGACTCAACCGCTGTGTTCCTTTTGTATGACTTCACATTGCCTCATCTTTTACTTTCTTGCTGTTTTAGTTTCCCCTGACTGCTGGTCGTCGCCTCAGGAGGCGGTTGTAGTTTTATCTGTTTTTACTGAACTTCTATTCATGGGTGCTAATAACCACAGCAGTTGCGCCCTAAAACTGCTACTCTACTGCTACATTGTACATGTGTGCTAGAGAAAGTAAAAAATAAAGAAAGAAAAATTAAGTAGCAATTTTGGTTTAAAATCAACCAATTTAAAACAGACCATAACTCCTAGATACAAAGGATGATAAAAAAATCTACATATTTTTGTTTTATTTTTAATTTCTAGAGAGTACCCCCTAGCTCCTGTCAAGCTCTGGGGAATCCTCAGTCTTTTATCATTCGACTGATGGGTCAAAGTGAGCCAACATGTTTCTATAGTGCTTATACTCGGAGGTAAGTGTTAGACTCTTAAATATGTATTATTTATAAAGGATGTAATTTACATAAAGAGAAATTAAATAATAATACTCAAGTTAATAACTAAAGGATTGTAAGAAGGTCATACACTGGTTTAAATTGTTATAAACTCCTTGCAAGCAAATGAAACTCTGTGATGGTTTAAATTTACTATTGCACATACAGAGGAAAAAGTTGTTCTCCAGCTTTGTTCAGAGTTGAACATAGGTTGAAAATGGAGACAATTGGTCTCTGAAACATGTTTCTAGTTATTAGTGTAAGATATTATAATGACCACTAATCAACTTAAAAAGTAAATTAGAAATTGATTGAAAGTTGGAAATATAAACAATGCTGGAAAAATCTGTCATTTCTATCTTCTCAGCAGAGTGCTGGTAAAATAATGGATCAAGGTTTTGAAACGTTCTCGGCATTGGTTATTAATGATTTTTTTTTTATGTTAGCGAGATAAGAGTTATATTAAATTCTGAGCTTTCAACGACATACTCTGTCATCATCAGGGAACTGGAGGCAAGCTGCTCTGGCAGTAGTATTTATACCTGGATGAGAAGGACAAAGGACCACTTTGCATACTGTCCTTGGTCAGTGCTGGCCATTGTGGATTGAGGAGACAAGCGATTGTGAATTATAAGTACCCATGCTTTGCTAATTATAGATCTTCGTCTTTGTTAAAATAATTTTTGTTGTTTTTATGCATATTACTTTTTTTTATCATTTTGTCATAATATCAGATAGGTTTTTCTATTGTTTTGGTGGAGATATGGCCAATATCATAAGTATGTTGTGGAATTTTCTGGGAAGCCTAACCTGATGCAGTATTGGTGTTCTTTGATGCACTCTTCCACAGTCCTCCCCATCTGGACAGTAAATTTTTCCACATTCGCACAAAATTTTGTAAATGCTGGCAGCATTGAGGCTCAGGTTGTTTTTGACCGAGCCCAGATGTTGTTTGAACACAAATGCTAAGGTCAATTTTTCATTCACCAAAATAATAGAAAAATCTACTAGATATAATGATAGACTGATAAAAGAAACAATATATATAAAAACAAATAAAAATATTTTTAACAAAGATGAAGGTCTGAAAATAAGCAAAACATGGCTACCTATAATTCGCAATCACTTGCCCCATTCTCCTCAACCCACATGGGCCAGCAGTAGCCAATGTGGTTTTACAAAGTGTTCTACCTCCTCATCTGAAGCAAATCGTTGGTCTCTTCGGTGTTACTTCAAATGAGGAAAAAGGTGAAAGTCGCTTGCTGCGAGATCCGGGCTGTAGGGAGGGTGGCCTATATTCCAGCAAAACTGCTTCAACAACATGATGGTCTTCTGGGCTGTAAGTGATCGCATGTTGTCATGAAGGAGATGACACCCTCAGTGAGGAGTCCTGGCTGTTTCCTCCTGATTGCTTCACTCAAAGGCATCATGGTCTCGCATATCAATCAGTGGTCACTGTGTGTCCTCTTTTCAAAAATGACACCCATGCTGTCCTAAAACACTGTAGCCATCACCTTCCCAGCAGATGCTGCCACCTTAAATTTCTTTGTCTTTGGAGAAGACTCCATTGACAACCATTTACTGCTGGGGGTATAGTGGTGGATCCATGTTTTGTCACCCATGACAATGTGGTGAAGAAAATTGTTCCCTTCCATGGAGAACCAATTGCAAAAGTTGCAGACTTGCACAAATGGGCTTCTCGTGCTGGTTGGAAAAAGTTCATGGAACCCATCGGAAACAAACTTTCCAGTACACCAGAATATTGTGAATAATGTGATAAATGCTTCCAGAAGACATTTCCATTCTACCGCTATATATGTAACAAGATCCTCCTGAATCAGCTCCTTCAGCAAGCTGTATTCAAATCTGTGGATGCATGTTGGTTTGGCTACTGCGATCCTTGATGATGTTCTCTCCTCTGACCAAGACATCACAGTCTCCCCACAAACTTCTACCAGCTCTCAGTGAATGTCATCCATGGTTACATGTTTTGCCCACAGAAATCGAATAACCAAGCAGATTTCTTTGCAAGACCAGTTTTGCAAATTAGTCACAATTCGTGTTTACCGTGCAGTAGCATTGTAGGTGGCAGTTGACTAAACTCTGCAAGTTGTCAATCGCATTATTAGAATTACTGCACCTTACTAAGTTCACTGTGAAAGACGAAACACCAAGAATATGGGCCTTGTAACCTTAGTTTTCAAACATCCCTCATATTACTGTTGGTAAAAGATATTACTGTTTATTTATATATATATATATATATATATATATATATATATATATATATATATATATATATATATATATATAATCCCAGGGATATATATATAAAATCCCTGAAGCCAAAAGATCTTTCCATAATTGTCATCAACAATAATTAGCAATGAACAACAACAATAATAATAATAAATAATAATTTTTGTAAATATGTTTGTGAGTATTAATTCAAGATCTTCTCGGGCTTCTAGCCAGGTAAAAACTTGGTTTGACACCAACGTTTCGAAGAAGTGCATCTTCCTCGTCTTCAGGGTGAACTGATGGTTTGAGCTTGCGGAGACTGGTATTTATAAGAGCTGGGATGAAGCTAACATCTGATTGGTTCGCGAGATATTATGGCCTGGTATTTAAGATGACTGAGACATGGGCACGGACTTCGTAGAAAACTATTTATAGCAGTTATTCGGCTAATGTTTTGTGTTTGAGCACGCACCTGCTAGAAAATAAGTCTTGGAAGACTACAGGTACAGGATTAGGTGTTAAGGCTCTTTATCATCGGTGTCCATGCTGAACTTAATTGTAGGCCAGAATCGCGATTTAAGTTCAGCATGGACACCGATGATAAAAAGCCTTAACACCTAATCCTGTACCTGTAGTCTTCCAAGACTTATTTTCTAGCAGGTGCGTGCTCAAACACAAAACATTAGCCGAATAACTGCTATAAATAGTTTTCTACGAAGTCCGTGCCCATGTCTCAGTCATCTTAAATACCAGGCCATAATATCTCGCGAACCAATCAGATGTTAGCTTCATCCCAGCTCTTATAAATACCAGTCTCCGCAAGCTCAAACCATCAGTTCACCCTGAAGACGAGGAAGATGCACTTCTTCGAAACGTTGGTGTCAAACCAAGTTTTTACCTGGCTAGAAGCCCGAGAAGATCTTGAATTAACACGTCGCCAGGAAAGCTATAGTTCTTATTTTATGTTTATGAGTATTTACTCTTTTCACTCAAGAATGGCTGAATTGATTACTATAAAACTTTCTATAATTAAATACTTTAGTTAGTTTCCCCAAAAGAAGATGTATAGAAAGTCAAGAAATTAAATAACTAATTGAGTTTTATGAAAAATGTTGCATAATATAGGTCAATAAGTGTAATGTTTCTAACAAGTATTGTAATTTACAACATTTCAATAGGCTGAACAAAAAATTATATTTTTTTATATTTCTATTAATTAGATATACAACTCACAGATTTTCTTTTCTTTGAAGTTGTAAAAGTAAAACTTAATTTTGATTTACAAAACCAATGTTTTATTTCTAAACTAATAAAACATTTAATATTATTCGTATTTTATTTTATATTTGTTTGTGGTTTATGGAGATACTACTCTATTGCATATCGCTCTTCTCTGAAATATCATTGGAAATAGTTAAGCTGTAAATATATAGGAATTATATTTTAATTATTATTAATACCACAGAAAAAGTAACTCATTACCAGTTTTCAAATGTTCACATGGCACATATATAACAGAGAAAGAGGTGATAGAAAAGTAAGCTTCATGTCAGAGTAGATGGAAAGGGTTAAAGGGAAAATGTGCCTGTACCTAGATAGTAATGTAAGCAGAACTGTGGATTCATTTTTTAATGTTTATGTTAATTTGTAGACTTCTGAAACCATTCATTCGCCGGGATATGGAAACAAGACCATTGTGGTTGAGACTTTTAGAAGAAATTCAGGCTAAAGGAAAGGGCAGAACTTCAGACTGGCAGCCTCATGTTCGACATCCAATAGACTATAGCTATGTACGAATTCAGCACATTCCATCAATCAACAGCCTCTGTAGGGAATTCTTCTATCCAGGCATTGACTGTGAGTAAAATTGATATATCAAATCTAAATGAGTGAACTAAAACGTGCATGCTTCATTTAAGAGTAAAAACATAGATTACGCTCAAACTTCACTCTTGAAATAAAGTAACTTCGGACATGTTTGATGGTTGTTGCCACCATTTTCAACAGAGATTCACTACATCTTTAAAGATTATAAGAAGAATGTAACTATTATGTTAGATAAATAAGACCAATATTGATAAAGCTGGAGAGGTTGAAAGATACATTAATATTTAGTAAGAATTTAATCTGTTATGGCATTAAACTATATAACTAGTTACCCAATAAACTTACACACCACCTCACCAATTAAATTCATTGTTATTAGAACATTGTTTCTACTTCATGAATTAATTTATGGAATATCTTGATTAAATGTTTTTATTATATTATAATTATTACATTATAATTATTTAAAAAAATACTTTTCACTTTGCATGTATAAGTATATATTTTATACTTGTAACATTGCTATTTAATTTACTGTATAAACTGAAATGTCTTGGTGAGAGTAATACAAAATGAAATAAACTTACACTCATAGGCTCAGATTAAAAACTTCAACGTTATGCTGGGATTTGAACCATGGAACTTGGACTCACCATGCTATTGTTTTAATCAACTGAACTATTGTGGCAACTCCCCAATCAACTCACATTATCCCTTATAAACTACAAGGTGTATCTTAAAATCATTAATTTGGATAATACACATCAATTGCAACTTATAAGTTCATTTATTCCTTGTAAGTCCCAAGCTTCATAGTTAACTATTTCCAACCTTAGGCCTGTTCATGGCACATATAAAAGAACAAGTGATTAACAAAACAAGAAGTGTCAACAATCACAAATATGATCATTGAGTTAAAGATATATGTAAATGGATTAGAAAAAAAGAAAATCTCAACAGGGTGTTATCATTGGAAAGAGTTTTTATATAGTGATGGGAAAGCTTAAATTTTATAACATAATAAAATACTTTAAATAATTTTCTTCTTCTTTTATAGAAATTTTTTTCACGAGACTTTGTTACAATATGTAAATTGTATTCAGTACATAAAACATGAAGCTGGTAACAGGTGAGCAACACAACTTCTGATTTAGCAATGGGTATTCCACTTTCACCTTTTCTTGTTGATTTTTCGTGAGCTATTTTGAAAAACAGGTTGCTAACCCTGTATCTAATTTTTAAAACTTGGTATAGATATGTTGATATTTCTGCTATCATTCCTAATAAACATGTAAATGATGCTTTAAAACATTTAAATTTTCAATATAAAGCTATAAAATTCACATTGAAAATTGAAAATCATAGCTATCCTAGATTTAAAAATAACTAAAAAATAACAATAAATTGAACTTTGGCATTTATAGAAAATAGCTCATGCTGAAAATGACATGAAAAATAGAGTTTTAACCCTTTTTCAAATAAATTTTACTGTTTTAATACTTTGATTTATAGGTTCATTAATTTATCCCTTAATAAAGATGAATTCAATAAACACATCATCACTGCTTTAATTAATGGTTTGATACTAATTTTATAAATAAAAAAAAATTAAGTTAAAACATTAGAAAGCTGTTAAGGAGGTTTCTGCTCTTAAAAAAATAAAAGTTAATTACATTTTAAAAAAATATACTTATCCTTGGACAAGTAAAAAATTCATAATCATTTTTGAAGAACATGAATGAAATAACTCAGAAATTTGAGATAAGCAAGTAGTTCAAGGATGATAACATGAGTCGGGATAGTGACACTCAAAACAAAATGTTTCAAGGACATTTGCCCTCTTTTTCAATTGAAGTTCGACTGATGGCTGGGAGTTGTGCTCTGTGGTCCATTATAGTGGATACATCTGGTGTTCTCAGCAGAAGTTTGCATTCTTGTGGTGGTATTTCAAAATTCATTCAGTTTTTGTATTGTGTGATGAAAATATTCTCCCAGACTGCTGTTGGGTTGTTTACAAGTTTAAGCAACTTTGTTATTTTCTATTCCAAAAATGGTGTGCTACTGCTGGTTTATCCATCTGTTTTTGTTTGATGTGTCTGAAATGTTCTTTTCACCTTGTTTCCAGTCTTCTTTTTGTTTGACCAATGTAACATAATTTGCAGTCCTTATCAATTTTGTAGGTGCCTGATCTCTGGTTCATTGGTATGGGGTCTTTGATGTCTGTTTTCATTGCCTTTTTTATATTGATTTAGTTACTTGAAGCTAAACTTTAAAAAAATTATTCCAAGGACTGCAAATTGTGTTACATTGGTCAAACAAAAAGAGACACACCATTTTTGGACATCACATCATGAAATAGAAAATAACATAACTATTACGTAACTAGTTTGAGTATAATATGGACACTATAGTTTCACTCACTTAGTTTTTTTCCTAAATGCATTTCAAAGATCTTCATCTTCATCGTTGGCAGGTGTTTCTTGAACCTGTAAACAACACAAAGACTGACTCATGAATTTTGAAATACCACCACATGAATATGAATTTCTGCTGAGAACACCAGATGTGTTCACCATAACGGACCACAGAGCACAACTCCCAGCCATAGTCGGACTTCAACTGAAGAAGAGGGTGAATGCCCTTGAAACATATGTTTTGTACATTCCATTTTAAGTGAGGCAAGTGTCACTATCCTGACTCATGATATTAAACATGGTATAATATTGGTTCCTCAAAGTAAATACCACTTAAAAATTTGTTAGGCTTTTCCAAAAGAGATGAAATTTCAAAAAATAAAATATTGTGTATTTACATCTATTAAATTGTTTAAATTGCCACTGTGTTTACATAAGACTAAATGACACTTAGAAAACAGAGTTAGAAGCACTTTGGAAATATTAAATATTAACAGATTTACAAAATCATCTGTAGAGGTCATTTTTGGACATTGAAACATAAATAAATACAGAAGTTTAAAACATTATTAATACATGTATATGGACCCATAGATTTAATGGTTTGGAAGAAAATATTTATTTTGAAGAACAAAGATTGTGCAATGAATTTTGATGCATCACTAATTGATTCTGTCACCAAATTTGTTTTAGTTCAAGTAGATGGCAATATGATGGTAATAAATCCCTTACCTAGAGGCATAACAATCGCAATGTAAATAAACAAGAAAGAAGCTGAAAATACAATCAAATGTGGATTGCAATCAAATATAGATTAAATTTATTCATAAAGATAAGATAAATTAATAACTGTTATATAGTAACACGTTTATACATTTAACATTATGCATTTTTACACTTTACTACATTTTCTGTTGAGGCCCTGTAGTTATCATACAATTTTATTTAATTTATATGTTTTTTGTTTTTGTTTTTTTTGCATGATCAAATATTAAGTCCTTAGAAGAGAAAATCACCATTTATACATTTATGATTGTTTCACAGTTTAAGCATAAGATGAAGCTTTTAATAAACAGAGGACAGAAAAAAAGTTTCTAAAACATGGGGGAAAAATCTGATATGTACCATTCACATGACTTTCTCTACATCTCTGCAACAACTTACTGTCAAAAAGGTTATTCTTCTATCTACTTCATGCTAATCAAGATAAACATTGGCAAAAATGGTCTTATTACTTGCTTCCTTGTAAATAAAAGGGAAACAAGGGAGTACGCTAGTATAAAGTAAGTTAAATCTGGTTGCCATGTGGTTAAAATCTGCAGCATGGCCAGGAATTTAAAAATTCCTATATGAGAAAAGTTTTAAATATTTTTAAAACTGAAACCAATAACAAGGAATATTTTGGAATTGGTCAAAAAAAAAAAAAAAAATATATATATATATATATATGACATTATGACATAAATTGTATGTTTTAACAAGAACTGCATGCTTTATGCAATGAATTTTTGCTTATCTCTTACGTTTTAAAAATTCTGTAAAATTCAAGATATAATTTTATTTGTCATATGAATATCTTTAACATACAGTATTTTAATCAAAATTAGTTTTGAGAAAAACAAAATTTTCAAATTTTTTTTCCATGTAAAGGGTATTTTGGAGTTGGGGGATTTGCCTCAAAATCTTTTGTGTTGCGAAGGCTTGTATCAGTTTTTTGTTTTCGAGTTATAGTGTACATACACACACATACATCCATGCCCACATACACTATTTTTGGATACAGGAGACCCTAAAACAAATATTTCTGATGAAATCTTGGTATTAATATTTGGGTTGAATGCAGTACCTTCTTTATACACTATGTATATAGCACATGTAGAGAAAATAAAAAATTGTGACACAAAGAATAGATTAGAATGCTCTATGACAATTTTGAGCTATTGCCAGTTGATATGATGTTAAATTACATCAATAATTTCTTCCATCATCATTGGTGACACTATTTACTTAATCAAAGTATTTGATTAGTACATTATTTTGGTCAGTAAATTCTTGCAACTAAAATTAAAACAGACTGAACTACTTTCTACCTGGAAACTAGTTGTACAAGATAGTTTGCCTTTGATTCTCAGAAGTCAACAGACACACTACACACTACAGCATTGTTTATTCTAGTAGCTATAGACTGTATGTGCTCTGTGACTATGCAGTAAACATTATAGCCGTTATCACTTTATATAAATGTGCTAAAAGAACAAAGACCTTAATGGAAAACTGCTGAGAGTAGTAATGCACATTTATGCACTATTCTGCTATTATTATTGTTTATTCTTGTAATAAATACTCTATGCTTTTTCATGCCACACCAATGAGCCTATCGCTTTAGCCAATGAAAGCAAAGAAAATGTTAATGGCAGATTTCTATTTATTTCAGGTTAGCAAACTTTCCATTGTACTGCAGTCGTTACAACATAATAATAACAGCAAGGCTCAGATTTAATTTCTGTGTTTTGCATATTTGTGCATGCCATAGCCAGGTTTTAAGAATATTTTACTTTTATTTTCCTGTATAGAGAACATGCATCTGTTAAATGTTAGCAATGTTTCATAGCACCTGCCAGCTAGCAAAAACACTGTTCTGATGTTGATAGCTCATTTAGCATTATCATGATGTCCTCACATACAATCCAGAATTTATTGGATTCTTATATAGTGCATTATAGTATTTTTTCTAATACAAGTTTGTGTAAATTTGTTCCTTCTCCAACCACCCCTTTTCCATTACCTAATATATGCTTTATTTATACATTTTTCACTCTTATATTTTTTTTCCCTATAACCTCTGAAAAACATTTAAACAAAGTTTTACTGTGTTAATGACAGTTTACAAGTTTATCTTTACTTCCTTTCTAACTTGTGGTGGGAAAATTAGGTAATATTTTTCCCTTATATAAATTGAAATTTTGTTTTAAAGTCAGATGAATACTTTTCTATCTCAATGAGAAAATTCTCAGCAATGGGAAGAGGTAACTTAACAACTAACTCATGATAACTAAAGTGTAGGTACTTTCTTCATTTGACGATATGAAGATACCATACTCTACACCTTAGTAGGTAGAGATGGTATTTATTGGACCCCTGAATAAAAAAAAAAAACATTTTCAGAAAAAGATCCATGTGTAGGTGTGGTCATGTGGATGTGGACAGCATAACTCGAAAACAAAAAGCCTGTTATATACTAATCTTGGTATTTAAGTTTAGTATATTTCAAGGATGCGACACAAAGATTTTCAGAAAAATCCCCCAACCCCAACCTACCCTTCATATAGAAATTTTTCAAAATTTTCAGTTTTCTAAAAAATGGCTCTAATGATCTGGATTAAAATGCCTTATATTGAAGATATTTATATGGCAAATAAAATATATACTCTGAATATTTTAGAAATAACATTCACTCCGAATCACTTTTACATAACTGGTAAACCTTAAATGATTCACAAAAACGCGTAGATCTTGCTAAAATACACAATTTATGTCATACATTTTTATTTTTTTTTCCCCCCAGAACTAATCATTTCCAAGATATTCCTGTTTTTTTGTTTCAATTTTAAAATACTTATACTTTTCTCATAATGAAAAGTCCTGATTCATTTCATTTCTCTTTTGTTTTACTCATGGCCTAGGCAAAAAGATCCAAGGATAGCAACAGCTTTTAACACATTTCACTGTTGCTTTAGCCTAATGTATTCCCATATTTTCCTTCTACTTATAAGAAATGAAGCAATAAGACCATTCCAGGTAATGTTTATTTTGATTAATATGATGCAGATTAATCTTTTGTAAGAAGAGTTTGTTCGCAGAACAGATAGAGAAAATCACACGAATGGGACACATCAGATTTTTTTTCTTCATCAATGCTGTGTCACATACAGTTATACTTATGGTGTCGTCCTTTTTCATTGAGTTTTTTTCCTCTTAGGTATAAATATCTTTGTGTTTCAGCTTTTTGTTGCCACATTCAAATGATTTATATTATTTTTAATTTTGCTTTCTAACTAAACTCTGTTTCATTGATAATATCCCCTTCTACTATTCTCTTCTTTATGTTAAATACATTATCCTTCTCTTACTTTTTGTTTGAATGCTTTCTTTGAAGTGAATTTATATATACAGTGAAAATTTTTACTTAACTATTTATTAACATCAGCTGTCTTTATATATTACAATTCTTAATTAACTTTATATTTAAGTTATGACACCTTTTTCTTTTAAATGGTCATTCCCAAAATGAATTCTAGTTCACCAGTAAAACAAGAGATTTTTAAACTTAAAGTGATAGCGCTTTTTGAGGTATTGTTGTTACATAATATAATAATCATACTTTGTTTTGTTGCAAATTATTAATTGATATATTAATATTTTTATTGCTTCACTCTTACTAGCTTCAGTATTTACAAATTGTATTTTCATTTCAGTGACGGAATGCTTGCAGTATCCGGACTTCAGTTGTGTGGTGCTGTATAGGAAGCTTGTGATAGGCTTCGCATTTATGGTACCTGATGTTGGGTTGAACGAGGCTTACATCTCTTTCCTTTTCACTCGTCCTGAATGGAGAAGAGCGGGCATAGCCACATTCATGCTCTATCATCTTATTCAGGTGTGTAAAATATTTTAAGTATCATAGGATGCATCACTTAGAACTCAGTTTTCAGTAAAACTAAATACTAGAAAGTCAAAAACAGTAAGAATAACTTGTGTATAATAAAATGTATAGGAATTAAAAATTGCAATTTAACATATCTTAATATATAAAAGACCATATGGTATGTTTGTTATATCTATTTTTGTTATACGTTTCCATACCGTTGCACCAATTAGATACATTTTGACACAAGTCGAAAAGCAGTGTATAGTTTAAAATTAGAAATTCTGCCCCATTTCACAGGCCTAATTATTTAATCTCATTGTGCATATCAAAGCTGACAAAGCCATTTGTATCTTTCTCAATGACAATGGTGATAGTTTCAGTAACAATTTGTATATTAATTTTTGTCTTCTGTACGTATTTACTATGAATAAGCAAGGTTATATTGACGTTTCTTATATTGTTATTATTTCTTCTGATAGAGATGCTCTCTATAAACAAGGTAGTTGTAATGTAACAACCTGGAGGTCATTCAGTTGCATTCATGAGAAATCAACACTACAGATACTGGTATTTATAGTTGTTAAAGTGCTTTTGCATACACATTAACAGTTTACATTGGTTATGCAGCTAATATAACGCATTTCAAAAGTGAAAGATATCATATTATCAACTGATCCCTTTCAAAATCAGGGACATTAAATATTTTAGTAATAATGGATATACAGGTGAGATTGCTATGGTGTAGTAATACACTTTTTAAATACCTCTTAAGAAACAAGGCTATTGAGCAAATGAAACTGTCAAATCTCAAGCAACACTGGACAATTCAGCTAGTAATAAATATAAGTGTTCTAGCAAGGATGAAGATTAAGACACCTATATTTTGTATAGTAAATGTGTCTTTTTACCTTTCTCTACACATACTATGTACATAATGTGTAGAAAAGATATTGTATTGCACCCAAAAATTTTATATTTAGATTTCACCAGAAATATATGTTTTGAGGTCCCCTGAGATTAAAAAAAAAGCCTTTTTAAATAAGGGTCTATGTGTATGTTTGTGTATGTGTCTGTCAGTATGCTAGTCCAAAAACAAAAAGTCAGTGAAATACCAAACTAGGTACTTAAGTTGAGTATCTTCCCAGGATGTGACACAAAGATTTTCAAGACATGTTCAATCTGGATGACTTTTGTATAACAGGCAAACCATAAGATGTATACAAAAACTTGCTACACAGAAATTGTAGAACTCATTAAAAACACAATTTTTTTTTATAAAAAGAAAAGGAGATATTCCAGATTGTTGGTTCAATTTTAAGGCACTTAAACTTTTCTCAAAAGGGAAGACATCTTTCTTATTTGTTTACTCCTGGCAGGCAAAGAGATTGAAATTCCAACTGTTTCACATAGTGACTGGCTTTTAAAGGATGAGACAATTGCTTTAGACTGTGTATTTTCTTATTTCCCTTCTACTTACAGGGAAGCTAGTAATAAGACTAAATCTGCTAATGTTTATATGTTTATCTTGATTAGTATGATGTAGATAAAAGAATAATCTTCTAATAAAAGGTTTGTTAGCCAAACAGTTAGAGGACATCATGTGAATGGAACAGATTAGAGTTTTTCCTTCTACTTACAAGGAATCAAGTAATAAGGACAATTTCTGCTAATGTTTATCTCGATTAGTATGATACAGATAGAAGAATAAGGTGTTTAATAATAATTTATTACAGAGATGTAGAGAAAGTCACGTGAATGGAACACATCAGATATTTAAAAAAAAATGTCTGTGTGTGTCTGTGGGCAGCATACCTCAAAAATGAAAAGTCCATTAAATACCTAACTTGATATTTAAGTTCAGTATCTTTCAAGGACATGATCAGAAGATTTTCAATAAAGTCCCCCATCCCCAACTATTCCTTACATGGAAAAAATTTTGAAATTTTTTATTTTCTCAAAAACGGCTCTAATGATTTTGATTAAAATCTCTTATATTTAAGATATTTACATGATAAATAAAATGTACATCTTGATTTTTCAGGGAATAGCTTGTAAAGACTTCTTTGTTCTGGAAACTTTTTTTGTTGTTGTGATAACTAGTAAACTGTAAGAGATAAACAAGAACTTATTACACCAAAAATATAGAGTTCCTTAAAACACATAATTTATGTCATATAATTTTTTCCTGGAAATGACCGTTTATGAGATATTCCTTGTTAATGGTTTCAGTTTTAAAATACTTAAACTTTTCTCATACAGGAACTTGTCAACTCTTGGCCGGGCAAAGAAACGGATCAATCCCATAGCATTTTAAAACAAGTGACTGTTGGTTTAGCCTAGTGTATTCCCTTATTTTCCTTCTACTTATAAGGAACTAAATAGTAAGACCGTTTCCGCTAGTGTTTACATCGATTAGCATGAAGTGGATAGAAGAATAAGCTTATTAGCAATAATTTGTTACCGGGATGTGAGAAAGTCATGTGAAAGGAACACGACAGATTTTTCAATAATTCTTTGCAGAAATTGATAACCGTCTCAAAACTAAGTTTCCTTAAAATGAAAGTTTTTGTCACCATAGATGTCCTTTTCTCCCTGTCCTTTTTACTTTCTCTACTGCATATAGTATTTTTGATATGATTTCAACAGAAATACATGTTTTGAAGCCTCTAAATCCAAAAAAAAAAATCCTTTTTAGAAAAAAGTCTGTGTCTGTGAGCAGCACAACACAAAAACGAAAAATTAGATAAATGCCAAACTTGGTATTTAAGATGAGTATCTTCTAAAGATGCAACAAAATTTCCCATCCCAACTACCATTTGCATGGAACATGTTTCGAAATGTTTGGTTTTCTCAAAAATGGCAGAAGGAATTCTATATAATCTAGTATAACTGATAAACGTTGAGCAACAGACAAAAATGCACTGCTCTAAAAAGTAGATTTCTTTAAAACACAGGATTTATTTCAAATACAATTTTTATGGCATAAATCATATTGAAGACATCCATATTAATAGCTTGAATTATTCAATAGTTTGTCATTGTTCTAAAATCCTCAATATTCAGTTGTTTGTTGCAATTGCATGGAAAGAATACAGAATTTTAAGGCCAGAATATAACGCCCAGTTTAAAACATTTGACTATTGTTGTTCCCTTCGTTCCCTTTACAATGTAGCTATTTTTGCAAAGGTTTATCTAAAAATGAATTATGAAAATAAGCTTAATAGTTTTTATACCCATTAATAAATGATAGAGTGTAAAAAAATGTCATGTGAATGTAATTCATATATTTGTTTTTTGTCAGGGTTTTTGTTTTTTTCTGTTCTTCTTTTTCTGGCATCAATAGAGCTATTGGAGAAATAAATGTTAAACTATATAAGTATATTAAATTGCGTGAACTGAATATTATATTAGTTTGTGTTGGTCCACTTATATATGCTTAATATTTTAATTTCATTTATTCAGTAGGTTAATAACTACAGCAAACAAGCTTTAACTCACACATCAATTTCTACAAAACATAATACTGTAAAATACTATTTTTAATATCACTTTTTCTATAAACAGAAAAAAATTAATGCTCTGATTTCATACTGATTAGGTAGAATGAAGTAAACATTAAGAGAGATTGATATGGGGGGGATTATTATGTACAAGAGGAGAAAACGAACTCTGTGGAGGAAAGTAAGAAGGATATAGGATTGGGAAGCTAGAGATATAGTTAAGTTTTGAGAATAAAAATTCTTTAAGATTGTACAACATAAAAAAGAAAGGTTGAGATAGAGAAAAGTATGTTGACAGTTTTGATAAGCAGATGTAGAAGGTAAATACATGAAGATAAACAGGGTTATTGTATCTCAAACGTTATAGGAACAGGAGTATGCAGTACCCATATCACAGAGAATTGTTTGATCTGTACTCTGCTGTTTCTAACTGGTTCTGTTTCCCCTCCACTTTTCTTCCTCTATACAGGGTGTATATAAATGAATATCGGGGTTTTAACTCTTTATAATATTTATTACATTCAACTTACAGTTATGAATGATATGTCAAATGAAAAAGCAACTCAAACCGTTTTACTATGAAGCTTATAAATGTTCAATGTGACTACCCTTTGTCACACGGCACACATCAAGTCTATAGCCGAGTTCTTCCCAAACGTTGATAAGTGTGTATTCAGTAATTGTAGCAATAGCTGCTTCAATTCGGTTTCTTAATTCAGGGAGGTCAGCTGGTAGCGGAGGCATGTACACACGATCCTTGATGAAGCCCCAAAGGTAAAAATCGCATGGCGTTAGGTCAGGAGAACATGGAGGTCATGCATAGCAAGCCCTGTCATTGGGGCCCTTGCGGCCTACCCAGCGCTTGGGTACAGTGACGTTCAACTAATCGCGTACTTCGTTATGCCAGTGAGGTGGCACACCATCCTGCTGGAAAATGAAGTTCTCTGGCTCATTTTCTTCCAACTGAGGGAAGAGCCATTGCTCTGGCGTATCAAGGTAAGAAGTGCCAGTTACAGTAGGTTCACCCAAAACGAAAGGCCCATAAACCTTTCGCCGGGATACAGCACAAAAAACATTCACTTTAGGGTAATCTCGTTGCATTTGTACCATCTCGTGAGGATTTTCTGAGCCCCAAATGCGCACATTATGAGTGTTAACATGTCCAAGCTGAAAGGTCGATTCATCATTGAAGACAACACGATCCATAAAATCGTCATGATTTCTGTTTACTAGTCGCCATCTTTGCTACTACTGCTGTCTAGCAGATTGTGGCAGAAACATTGCACGCACATGCGCACTTGTGCCAACAAACAAAACTGTTTGAGTTGTTTTTTCATTTGACATATCATTTATAACTGTAAGTTGAATATAATAAATATTATAAAGAGTTAAACCCCGATATTCATTTATATACACCCTGTATTTATTGGGTAATTAGTGTTACAAAATCTGTGCTGCACAGAGGTTGATTTATTCTGAGATCATTTGTTTCAGTGTTATGAGGGTCACTAGATATTGAGACAGCAGATAATGAATACTCATAAAATCGTTTTATTTATAACTGTTTCTCAAAGTATTCTTCCTAGCACTGTATGCAGCATTCCATCATCTGGAACCACTTCTGGAAGCTTACACACACTCGCTTTCCGGCATTGCATATAACTCCTCTTCATATGCTGCAACAACTTCTTCAGGGCTGGTAAATCGTGACTTCAAACCCAGTTCTTCACTGTAGGGAATAGGAAGAAACCACACGGTGGTAGATTGGCTCTATAGGGTGGATGAGTCAACATTTGCCTCAGTTTCTGGCAGAATCTCCATTGTTACGTTAGCGTTGTGAGCTGATGCTTTGTCATGATGCAACAAAAAGCCCCTTAAGTCCTGTCTTTTAGACACTTTTCTTGGATTTTTTTAAACATTTTTGGAAGGCAAACTTCTGTGTACCATTTTGCAGTAAAACCATTTTCTTTCCGGCACTCATTGCTCTCTTGACATTGACGGGTGGTTGATCAACTAGGACACCAAATGGAGGATTGGGTCAAACTGATATATTCACAATATTTGAAACATGGTGAAACTTTCCACAGTTAAATTTTTGTAGCATTTCTTGGCACCATTTGAACCTTTGGAGCTTGTGTGTGTCAGATAAATTATGGGGCACCTATCTTGAAGAAACTGTTTTACATGAAGGTACTTGTGAATTTTGGATGAAATACTCGGCAAACTAATTGCTAATGCTAGTTCAATGCCCTTATAGGCTAGTCTTGGATCTTCCCTAATCATTGCTTCTCAGTCACTATTGTTGTTGGTCTGCCACTCTTTTCTTAATCTTTAAGAGATTTGTCGCCCCCCCTTGATCAGTTGCACATGACAGAAATAGTCCCCAAAAGCCCTCCTCAAACACTCAGGTTTCATTTAAGCCACATCTGAAGATATACAAGATCATTGCACAAAAATGCTCTCTGAATTTCCATTGCACTTGCAAGAATGTTCACACTTTCCAGACTTAAGGCATAAAATGAGGAAAAATGAATGATGCAACAATGTTCTGCCTGCTACCATTGCATTAGCAACGAGTCAGCTACTTAAGTGCAGTAAAAATACTTTCCCCGAGGGCACCCAATATTTCGTATCTCAATACCTATCTAGTGACCCTCATATAGTGTGTTAGTGGCTAGTGCTATTATAACACCAAAAAATCTATATACTTAGCATGGAGAATTCATATATGATTTCTATGTGACAGCAAACTCTTGAAGAAAAGTTAGTCTGTAATTTATAGTTAGATTCCTACCATTCATGCACTTAACTGAGAAACACACAAGTTTTCCAGTGAAATTAATAATCTTGTGAAGAGATTTAAGCAAATGGGATATATTTTTAATAAGAAATTGAAAGCAAATTGTTGTGTTGTAACACAGAGAAAACTTGGAAAAAAAAAGTTAAAACAGTCTATGAACCTCTTGAGAAAGCTTGCAAGAAATCAGATTTTACAAATCTTAGTTTGGAATGCCAGTAAACTATTAAAATTAAATCTCTAATCTTAAAGAAAACTAGTTGAGGAATTGCAACCATACAGTAATGAAAGTGGAGATAATTTCTGCAATTGGATGTTGAATAGTGCCAACGATCATTCTGTTGACCCACAATATTTTATGGAAGAAGTATGGTTTTATTACACAGTGTTAATTGTAAATTTTATTAAAAGGTGTGACGGCCAACAAAAAGACAAAGGTAATCTGATTATTGCTTTTGCGTGATAAACACAAATTTAAGGAGTTATAAATACTCATCTCCTGGCAAACAGCTCCTTTCCAATGCCAAAAAAATTCCCTTTAGGCTGGCCACATGTTCATGTATATGTTTTGTTTGGGGAGGAGAAGGAATGATTCATGGTTTGATGCAGTGCTGGAAAACTAAACATTGGAAAGACATTTGGGACCCAAATTCACTAGTGTGGAGAGCAGTATTGTAACAATGCTGACAATTAGAGGATGGTAAATATGTATTGTGGGAGAGTATTTAGGGAATTTGAGAAAAATGTTTTAAATGAAGATACAAAACGATGTAAGCAATTGCATATCCTATAAATCAGGGTTAGCTGACATGTGGGGTCCCACAAAAAAACTTACAAGGCAGTAAAAGGTTCACTCAAGAAATTTTCATGTGACTTTTATATGCTACTTTACAATTGTACAACCTGATAATTTTTTGTTATAGACATGCATGGGAAAGGATGTTACACTGCATGTATCTGCCACAAATCCAGCCATCATTCTGTATCAGAAGTTTGGATTCAAAGTGGAAGAATTTGTGCAAGACTTTTACGACAAGTATCTTCCAGCTGATTCCAAAGAGTGCAAACATGCACTGTTTTTGAGACTGAGTCGATAGAATTAATTATACCTAATTTACTAAACATTTGTAATTTGTGATCAGATGTAGCTTGTTTTCATTATTGTTATCAATCTTTAAAATGGCAATAAAACCTTTTATAGTATTTTCGTTTTTCTTTTTTAATCGTATTCATTTTTGTTTTTTATTTTTTTATTTATTTGTCATTTAAAGAAAATTTTGATTCACTAAAGTAATTTTAATTTCACAGGTTATTTGTAATGCTTGATTATTTTGGTTGGGAGATGATGGTAAATAGGGCCCATGAATCATTACTTGAAATGAGGAACACTTATGTATACTATTAAGTAGTGATTTGAGTCGAAAAGTTGATAATGGAGGCAACGGTACTTTTGAAACATACCCTTAATAATAAAACAATGTAAGAGATGGAAAGTATTATAATGAACTCAAATCAGTGCTTAACCCGTGAATCATGTTTTTATCAAGCCTTAATTTATGTTTTACACTGCTGTAGTTAATGCAAGTTAATGCTTACTTGAATGAAAATTTTGGATTGAATTGATTAACATTCCTAGGTTTTTCTCACCACATTTACTGCAGGAACATGTTTTCATAAGTTGTTCCCCTGCCAATCAATGAAGGACTCAGATATTCATATCCACCATACCATTTTACAACACTTCAGGACCACATAATCATAGGGAACTTGACTCTTAAACCTCTCACTGCCTTGGATGCCACGTATACGTCTGGAGAAATAATCCTCTCCATGCCTTGAACGTAGCTTCGGTGTCCATGGTTATTTGCTCAAATTGAGGCATGTTACGCACCAAAGGGAATTTCTGAATGCAGTAATAACCGAAAGAATTTTTTATGCCATTTGTTAGATTTATGGAGAAACAGTTTCAAACATTTCTCTGCCTTATAGTGGCCTCTGGAAGGAAAAATACAAAAGCTTACAATTGCATTTCTCTCTGCAGGGAGGAGTTGCACTGGGTCATGTGATTAGGGGGATTCATGGATGTACAAAACATAGCTGGCTTAAAGCACACAAGTGCACTATTTACCCAATGATGAATTGTTGGCAGAATTTGAAGCTTTGCCATTGGATATATCGGATTTTGATGTGATGAAGAATGTAAAAATGAAAGTTGGTTGGTTGGTATCTAATGTTGAGCAGTTGGCAGTGAAGCCATTTGCTCTCTTGCATTCCAGTATTTTGATATCATATTATCATGTTGACTCAAGGTTGGGCAGCGCAGTAGATGGTTTCCATCCATTTCTTCTTTAAGTGTACAGAAAGAACACAGAGGAGATTTCACTATACCAATCCTGAGTAAATGTTTATTGAGACAGTCATGGCCTGTTAGGAGTCTAAAAGTTGCTACAGTGGATTTTCTTAGTAATGTTTTTCTGGTCATGTTATTAGATAAATTTTCCCATGGTTTTCCTTTTGTTTATAATATATTATCTTCTTTAATTTTGTTATTATATGTTGATATAATGATTCTTTTGATAGAGCGATAACTAATTGGATCAGATGAATTTGATATAATTTTACTATCTTTCTTGGCTAGAAAGTCAGCTGTTTCATTACCCTGTATTCCGCAATGTGCTGGTATCCATTGAAGTATTAATCTTTTATTTAAATTCATTAGTTGTTTTATGATTTTGCGGCATTCTGCAATATTTAAGTTATTAGGTGTTACATTAGATGTTATGGATATATAAGCTGCTTTAGAGTCAGATAATAGTACAACTTTTTCAAATTTATTTATATGAAGTAAGCTCTGAAGCATTGCTGAAATCTCTCCTTCAAAATTCCCCCCAGGGGCCTACTACGGTAGGTACGGGTTTGGCGCACCCTGGGTCCCGAGCCAACCTTGACTCCCTTAGTGGGCAACCTCTGAGTGGTGAGAGAGTCACTAGGTCAAATGCCCACCCACGTGTAGGCCGTGCGTGGAGACCCATGTCGGTGGAAAGGAATATCCTGGTTGGTTGAGGGTTGCGTATCTGAGCCTGGGCCTTCTGTCTTTTCAGTGACTAGGGAGGGTACGCAACTTAATACACCACTTTGGTTTCTGCTTCACCTAAACGGGAGGCTAGGGACTAGCCCACCGCTAGTCAATGGGCCAGGACTAGGTATTATACCGAACTCCAGGGTGAGTGGGATGGTGAGCCTGCTATATCCCCTGTGTAGCCCTGTCATCCCAGTGGGATGACCCCTTGTTGGACACCCTGGTGGGTGGGGAGCACCGGGGGATGAAAATAAAAATTTACATTAATGGCAAAATCAAAAAAATCCATTAAATATGGTACTGAGTTCGGAAAAGAAGTAGTCGAGTGTTGTGGTCCTCGCTACTTGATTGTCAATAGCACAGAGGAAGGAAGAAAGTTCTCTAGCGTAAGCCCTTTTATTATTCAAAAGGGTCTTGATAACATTGCTGGTCCTGTAAAATCTTGTATAAGAGCTCATAATGGCACGCTCCTGGTAGAAGCAGAATCAGCATCCCAGGCTGCAAAAATACTAAAGGCCAAAATGTTAGCTAGCTATCCAGTAAAGGTCGATGTACACAAAAGCTTGAATTCCTCACGCGGTGTGGTAAACACCCGCGCACTGGACGGTTTGACCTGTGAGGAAATTCAAGAAAATCTTGCTCCTCAAGGCGTAATATCTGTGTATCGAGTTCAAAGAAAAGTAAATGGAGAATCCGTGCCTACCCGTACCCTGTTTATTACCTTTGATCGGGTAGATCTCCCACAAAGGATAATGGCAGGGTATGAATCCATTGAGGTAAGACCGTATATACCGAACCCGCTCAGATGTTATAAGGCCACACCAGTGAATTCTGCAACGGCGAGTCTACCTGTGTGAACTGTGGCAAAATCTCGCATGACAGAGAATGCACGTCAGCTCCAAGGTGTGTTAACTGTAACGGTGAACATCCATCAAGTTCCCGCAGTTGTCCCCGTTTTGCAGAGGAAAAGACGGTCCAGGAGATACGGGTCAAAGAGAAGGTGTCCTTCTTGGAAGCCCGGAAACTCTTGCGAATCCGCCAACCCTCTGTCCCGAAGTATGGTACCTATAGCTCAGTTGTAGCTAAATGGGTACAAAATCGGGAAATCGCAACTCAAACCTGCGATATAAACGGGGTCACGATTGCAGAAAAGATTCTCATAGCCAGCTCACTTCCTAGGCCTTCGACTTCAACATCTAAGTCAGGAGTAACATCTGAAACTATAAAAAGCGCAAAAAGTAAATCGCTGCCAAAGCAATCGACCTCAACCAACAAGTCTGGCAAGCTAATGATATATAAAGAACCAGAAAGAAAGTTTAAGAACACCTATGAGAGAACTGACTTCCTCAAACAAAGTGTAAAGCCTATTCCCAAAGCAACAAAGGGAAACAGGAGTCCACGGAGGTCCCCTTCTGAGGATTCGACTGGGAAGGACTCAGGTCGGCGACTATCATCTTCGCCGGTCTCTACTTCCAATCGGTTCGAGGTACTCGAACCAAAATTTTCAATTGGAAAGGGGTCCTCCCAAGTGGAGGAGATGGAGGAAGGTGATACTGCCCTCACTGCCAGAAGGACAGTGACAAAGAGGCAGGACCATTCTTCCATAGAAGGTGTCTTCCCGACACCTAAAAAGAATAAACTCAACCGACCTCCGCAGCCCTCAAAATAGAAACAACCACAATGTACAACTTATCCCATTATAAAGAACATGGCTATTCTACAATGGAACTTACGTGGAGTAAGAACACATCGACCTGAGCTTGAACTGCTGCTTAACCAGCACGATCCTTATGTCGTATGTTTGCAAGAGACTAAGCTCCGTCCACAAGACAGCTTCAAAATCAAACGGTACACCCCAGTAAGGTGTGATCTATCATCGGAAGAGGGTGTACCTGCGCACGGATGCACTATGATGCTCATCAGAGATGATATATTCGCGCAATGTGTATCATTACAGTCCGACATCCAGTCAGTAGCTGTAAGGATTAAACTGTCACATACCAGATTCACCATTTGTAATATATACCTTCCTCCGAGTTACGACCTCTCGCTCACTGATTTAGGGGATCTAATTTCTCAATTACCAACACCGTTTCTATTGGTAGGTGATGTAAATGCCCACCATCCACTTTGGGGCTCACCTCGGGCTTGTGTGAGAGGTAAGTTAATTGCTGATTTCTTGAATAATTCTAACCTAATTCTCCTGAACACCGGAGAACCTACATTTCTTTCTGATGCTTTCAACAGTTTTTCACACTTGGATTTAGCAGTTCACCAATATTAGCATCTTTCTTACAGTGGAATATCATCTCTGATCTACATTCTAGTGACCACTTTCCATGTCTTATCAGTCTCTTGCCACAAGATACATGTTCCACACGTTTACCTAGATGGCGTATAGATCAAGCCAACTGGAACCTTTACTCCCAGTTGGCTGTCTTTTATTACAACGAGCACGACTCTGTGAATGTCTTAGTGGAGCACCTCACAAAAAATATTCTTGATGCTGCCGAGCAGTCTATTCCACGGTCGACGACCCAAACCAGTCGTCGATTTCCGGTACCTTGGTGGACTGATGAATGCCGGAATGCCATTCGTGCTCGCAGGCGTGCTCTCAGGATTTTCCAACGTCGCCCAACACTGGATAACCTGATTGAGTATAAAAAGATGCGTGCCAAATCTAGGCAGGTTGTTAAGGATAGCAAAAAGACATCATGGAGCAAGTTTGTAGCGTCATTCAATCGACATACACCTTCCTCTATCGTATGGGATAAGTTAAGGCGCGTGGACGGAAAAATGACTCATACGCCAATCGCCGGTCTTAAAACAGCTGTAGGAGATGTTGATAAGTTTGACGTGGCCAACACTTTTGGCGATGCTTTCGCTCAAGTGTCTAGCTCAGAGAATTATTCGCCTGATTTTCTTCCCGTTAAGGCTCAGGTGGAATCGCAAGTTTTCAACTTTCGTTCTAATAATCTTGAAAATTACAATCGACTCTTCACCATGAGGGAGCTAGACCATGCACTATCATCTTCGCGAAACTCTGCACCAGGTCCTGATGGAATACACGTCCAAATGTTGCAACATCTCTCTCCTGAAGGTAAGACCTTCCTACTCGATGTCTATAATCGTATTTGGGTTGACGCCACTTTTCCAGAAAAGTGGCGAGAGGCCACCATCTTACCTATTTTGAAAGCTGGAAAGGACCGTTTACTTCCATCCAGCTACCGTCCAATTTCACTCACCAGTTGCGTTTGCAAGGTGATGGAACGCATGATCAATGGACGGCTGACATGGTGGCTGGAAACTCATAACCTACTGACCAACACCCAGTGCGGTTTTCGAAGACGTCGTTCAGCAGCTGACCATCTTGTCTCGATTTCGACGCAGATAATGAATGGATTCATGAAGAACTGTCAAACCGTTGGGGTGTTCTTCGACCTCGAGAAGGCTTATGATACCTGTTGGCGGGCAGGAATAATACGTTCCCTATACAACTGGAACATACGTGGACGCCTTCCGTTATTTATTCAGGAGTTTATGAGGGACCGCGTTTTCCGAGTAAGGGTCAGCTCGGTTTTATCAAATATTTTTGTTCAATAGATCGGTACTAAGCATCACGCTGTTTGCTATAGCAATTAATTCTATCTCGAAATGTATTCTCCCAGGAGTATCGTTCTGCTTATTCGTAGACGACTTTGCCATCTATTGTACTTCTCAGCGCACACCTTTTTTGGAGCGCCGTCTGCAGCGGTGTTTAGACAACCTCTCAGATTGGAGCTCTAAAAATGGCTTTCGTTTCTCTGCTGAGAAATCACTCTGCGTGAACTTCTGGCGCCGCAGGAGGCGATTACCACCTTCGCTGCGGTTTGGCACAGTTTTACTACCATTCGCGGATGAGACGAGATTCCTTGGGTTGATATTCGATAGAAAACTGTGTTGGTCACCACATATAGCACAGCTGAAAGCGCGCTGTAACCGTTCTCTGAATATTCTACGGATACTGAGTGGCAAATCTTGGGGAGCGGATCGGACAGTCTTGCTGCGACTTTATCGCTCACTGATCCGAGCCAAGTTAGATTTTGGAAGCATAGTTTATTCTTCGGCAAGACCATCTGTGCTTAGAAGATTAGACACTGTCCATAATCAGGGTATACGTCTGGCTGTTGAAGCTTTTCCAACCAGTCCAGTAGCCAGCCTTTATGCTGAATCGGCGGAACCCCCTCTGCAGTGTAGACGAGATATTCTATTAGCAAATTATGGCTGTGGGCTAAAGTGCATGCCTTCGCATCCAACGTTCGCTCGTTTCGAGCTGACGAACGTTATAGAAATATCTCAATTAGTCCACGGCCCCCAGGTGTTCGCTTCCGAATGCTTCTTCATAAGCACGATATCGTAATGCCTAGAAGAATGTTTCCCAATGGAGAAAGGGTGCACCCACCTTGGTTACTTAAACATCCCACGTAAACCTCGGGATGACGGCATACCGAAAGTCTATAATGCCTTTTTCCAGTATCCGTAGATGTTTTTTAGAATTGTTGTCAAACTACAATGACCGAACTTGTATATATACTGACGGAAGTAAGTGTACCGTTAGTGTTGGGTGCGCCTTTGTTTATGATACCGAACAATATACATTCGGTTTTCATAGTGGCACATCTATTTATAGTGCGGAGCTATACGCAATATATCGAGCCATTCTGCACGTTGGCCGTCGAAATTTAAGTGACTGCCTTATATTGAGTGATTCCCTGAGTGCACTTCAGAGCCTTGGTGATCTCTACAACTATCATCCTATCGTGCAGGGTATCCAGGATGCCCTCCACGTTTTATATACTTCCGGGGTTAATTTGGAGTGTGCATGGATTCCTAGTCACATTGGCTTGCCGGGGAATGACCTGGCAGATTTTGCAGCAAAGGCGGCAACCACAGAGCCCAGTACAAAAATTTCTTGTATAACATCGGAAGACTTTAAGCTTGTTGTGCGCAGGGCGATACTTTCGTGCTGGCACGATGAGTGGTCAGCTCTCCGCGGAAACAAGCTTAGAGTAGTGAAAGACCTTCCACCAAACTGGGTAACTTCTTCTCGTCATTCTCGACGGGTGGAAGTAATTTTGGCTCGTTTGCGTATTGGCCACTGCAATTTTACACATAGTTTTCTTTTTAAGAGTGAATCTCCTCCATTCTGTCCGTCATGTGTTGCTAGATTGTGTTAATTTAGCACCTATTCGGGAATCACTACAACTGCCGGTCAGTCTTGCAGAAGTCCTGGCGGACGATAGTCGAGCGGTAGCTAAGATTTTTGAAGATACCCTTCAAATGTCAGATTTAGTTGTTTTTATCCTTGTTTTTGTATTACTTTTTTTCTTTTCTTTTCTCTAATCACCAATCTGTGATTTTTGCTATGATAAACTTTTTACCCTAATTTTTACACTAATCTTTCGTTCTTATTAATAATATTTCTTATTGAGCTTTATCTCTGGCTTTTGCCATGATTTGTTTAATGAGGGCGCTGATGACCTTGCAGTTGAGTGTCCATAAACACTAACCATCAGCATCATCATCCTTCAAAATTTGTAGTATTTAAACTTAATCTTTTGAAGAAAGAGAAGAGAGGGCATATTGCACCTGCTCCAGTACCACGTTATTTGGTAAGAACCATCAGTATAAACATGTAGCCATTCATTGGTAGGGCATCTTAAATGTATTATTTCTAGTGTCATTTGTTTCAGAACACATGAAGAGATTTCAGATTTTGTAAATTCTTCAGCTAAGTGTAGATAGTGTTCAATATCAAATAGTTCTAACGGGTTAATATTTGTTTGTATATTTTCTTTTAAGTAAGGAAGTTATAATCTATGTTTGACTTCTTTTGACTTCATTAAGGAAACTTTGTTGAGTTTTTAGGTTTACTTGTGGTTTTCTTTTTTCCCAGTCATTAAAAGGTAGTCTGATTAATTTTTCATATTGTAAGATGGCTGCTTGTTCAATGTCAAGTTCCAGTCTTGGATTATTTGTGAAAATTTGTAGAGCAAGTACTAGGGAAGTTTTAACAGCTCCAGTTACTAGGCGAAGAACTTGATTTTGTAGAATATTAAGTTTTTCTATATTTGCAGTTATTAGTATCTCTTCACAATATTTAAATGTTGGTTTAATATACATCTTGTAAAAAGTGTTTAAAGTTTGTGTAGTGCTTCCCCATTTCTTGCCTGCCAGTCTTTTTAATAGTGGTAATTTTTTCCTTGTTTCTTTATTATATTATCAATGTGATTTTTCCGTGAGAGTTTCTCCATTTAGTTGAAGGCAAATATTTATTGGTTTCTTCCTTAGTGTAAATAGTTGATAATTTGTTTTCTGTGTATTAATTTTCATTAAGTTATTAGATGTCCAATTCTGTAATGTTGTCAAGGATTGTTGTGCTATATTTATTAATTGTTGATTATGATTTTTCGGTTTAGAATTCCATATGACTACATCATCTGCAAACATTAAGACTTTTGATCTCTTTTTTGTAATTGATATAGAAGATCATTGATATAAATATTAAAGAGTGTTGTACTAAGGATACTGCCTTGAGGTATGCCACGGTGTGTCTGTTGATATTTTGATAATTTATCGTTATATTTGGTAGCAATAAACCGTTGAATAATGAATTCACTGATCCAACGTAACATTTTGCCTTGGATTCCTAGAATTTTAAGTTTATCAAGTAGTTTGTATCTCCAAATACAATCATATGCTCCTTGAAAGTCAATAAATATTGCTAGAGCATCTTCTTTTTTTATTTAATGCATTTTTAATATCTAGACTAAGATTTAAAATCTGTTCATTTGTTGAATGGTGTTTTCTGAATCCTGTTTGTTTAGTTGAACTTAAGTTATTTTTTTATAGAAACCAGTTTAAACAATTGGAAATAATTTTTTCCATGATTTTTGCTAATTCGCTGGTAAGTGCTATTGGACAATAACTTGAAAAATGTTCTGCTGGTTTGTTTGATTTCAAAATAGGTATTATTATAGATTTCTTCCATTCATCTGGTACTTTTGTATTCCATGACAAATTATAGAGATTTAGGAGTCTTAATTTTGCATTTTTTCCCAGATGTTTGATGAATTCTGTATGAATATTGTCAGGTCCTGGAGATTTTTTCAATTTTAAGTTATTAATTACAATGTTCAATTCTTTAATATTGAATTCCTGATTAAATATATTATCTTTAAGTTTAGGTGTTGATTTTATGTATTCTTTAATGTTTTTCTTTATAGTTTGTTATTTTTTGGTATTTGCAGATAATTTATAGGTATTAGTATAGGATTTATTAAATTTATTAGCTATTTCATTGTCATCTGTAAAAATGAAAGTGATAGTGATGAAAATTATTCACTTCAAGAAGCCACCAACATACAAAGAGAAGAAGGGTTGCCAGTCCTTCGTTTCAGTGACTATGGGACAATTTTGATGACCAACATTCAGGTATTTCCATGAATTTAAACAAAAACTTCAAAGTTTTGGATGCTTTCAAATTATTTTTTCCAGTCAAAATTATGCAACTAATAGCTGAAGAAACCAATAGATATTACAAATTTCTTTGTCAGAGACAATCAACACCAAACTCTTGTTTGCAGTCCTGGTCAGAAACTACACCTGCAGAACTACATTTTCTTGGACTTACAATGTTGATGACCAGAGTAAAGAAGCTGACCTATGCAGAATACTAACAGACAACAGACCCTCTAATTTCTACCCTGCAATTTTTAGGTTACATGGCAAGAAACAGATATCTTTTGCTACTCAGACTTCATTTAATGATAATGACACTGACTCAAGAAGACATTGCATAAATGTAAACCTTTGAGTTGACCATTTGAGGCACCTTTTGGAGCTTGCTTCATTCTTTTTCAAAATCTTTGCATTCACGAGAGCCTTGTTTTCAAACAATTCATTTCCTCTAAAAGGCACAGATTTGGTATAAAAGCTTTTGTGCTTTGCAACTGTTATTTTGTATACAGAGGCAACCACACACATTGATGAATTAGGAATTTCTGGTGCTGTAAGACAAACTCTTATAATTAAATACCTAAATAAAGGACACAACTTGTGGAGTGATAATTGGTATTCCAGTCCTGTTCTTTATAACTGGCTACATACACATGGAAAATGTGGCATGGTAAGAAAAAACAGGAAGAAAATGTCTAAAATGACTGATAAACTAATAAAGGGACAAACAGAATCTAGACATATAGATAAAATGCTGGTACTGAGATGGATGGACAGATGAGAGGTTTGAATGTTGACCACTATACAAAGTGATGCAATGAGACACAATGCAGACTGATAAAAAGACAAATATACCGATAATCTGACTGTGTCATTGACTATAATAAGGTCTGACATGATGATTAGTTCTGTTGAATGTATCTGCAAGTCACTGAATTGGTGCAAAAAATTTTTCTTTCACCTTTTAGATATCATCCCGCTAAATTAAGGTGACTATATTGTTTTTGTTTTAGGGGACAACATTTTCTAAAAACACTGTAGGTTACAGCCATCTTAAAATAATGATGATAACAGTACTTCATCAAAGTGCCATCCTCCTAAGGCTCTAAGCTCCAAGTGTCAGTTTTATCATATGTTAATGAGCATTAAAGAAAATAGTTTATGTATGTAATGCACAAATGTACTATAATTTTGAGAAAAATATAAACTCTGAAAACTGAATGGAATAATATAATTTTTATTGTACCTTATTTACACTGAAGAGCTTGTGGAAGTGGAGTAATACTTTTGTGAAGAGAGTATTTTCTTTAAGATCCCAGGGTTTGAAGCAAATTTTTCACTAAACGCTTCACACAATAAGTTAATGTTTTTTTTTTTTTTCACTGTTAAAATATCTTGCACTATGCTCACATTTAACTGATATTTCTCTTCTGACCAGGTGCAATTCATATCCGAAAATACCTTTCTACAGATGCATTACTGCCAAGATAGCACATAAAAGTTCAATAAGTCTTGGAGTATATTATTTTCTTTCAAGTGCATGAACACCTCACTACATTTTCTGCTAGGTGACTTGTCTTTGAACCATTCACATTCTTTTATTTTCTCTAGTCTGTATGTACAATATGCATAGTGAGTACAGAAGATATTGTAACTCACCCAAAAATTTGATACTGATATTTCACTGGAAATATATGTTTTGAGGCCCCCCTTAATCTGTAAAAGCATTTTTAGAAAAAAGTGTGTGTTTGTCTGTGGACAGCATAACTCAAAAAGGAAAGGTCTCATAAATACCAAACTTGGTATTTAAATTCACTATCTTCCAAGGATGCAACACAAAGATTTTCAAGAAAATCCCCCACTCCCAACTACGATTTACATGGAACATCTTTCGAAAATTATTAATATCTAAAAAATGGCTCTAACAATTTTGATCAAAATGCTGCATATTAAACATATTCACGTTACAAATAAAATGCAATACTTTGAATTTTCTGGGAATAGCCTCTGAAGAACTGTTCTTCCTGGTTGAATTTTGCATAACTTTAAACCATAAGAGATAGACAAAACTTAATACACAAAAATTTAGATCTCGTTAGAACACATAATGTATTTCATATATATTTTTTCTTGTAGAGTTGACCGTTTTTGAGATATTCATTGTTATTGATTTCAATCTTAAACTAATTAACTGCAAAGCAAACCAAGCCTTAGTTGTTTCACATAATGATCAGCTTTTTTAATGATTTGACTATCACTTTAGCCTAATGTATTCCCTTATTTCCCTCCTACTAACAAGGAAGAAGTAATGAGATCAATTCTCTAATGTTTATCTCAATGAGCACGACTTAGATAAAAGAATAATCTTTTGTAAGAAAAATATGTTTTTCGAACAGCTAGAGAAAGCTAGTATGTGAATGGAACACATCAGATTTTTTCGATACATAACCCTGCAAATAACTAAATTCATAAAATAGTTCATCACAATTGACAGCTACAATTTCTTGAATAATTAATATTATCCAGGAGAAAGCAGCCTAAATATGACACCCTCATTGTGCTTATTCCAAAAATGCAAATAAGATAAAGTAATGTCGTAACATTCTTTAGATATTTTGAAATAAATTTCCATTTTCATTTCACAATTTTCTACTAGATCAGTTAGCAAATTCTTTACCATGTGCAGAATAAACTTCATTCTATCGCAATTGTAATTTTATTAAGAGGTTTTACACAGCTAGTGTAGATTCTGTTGTGCACCTTTGTTTCATGGAAGAGTGGAGGGTGAGAATGAATAAAGCTATGCGATAGCTCAATTTCACTGTTTTCGAAGAACTGTTTCAGTATTTTAGGGTACTGTGATTCTGACATGAATAAAGATTTCAGTGATGGATACAGTTTCAAATTCTTTCTAAGGCTGGAAGTAATGACAACCACTTTACATTAGCATAACCAAGTATATGCTTAGCTCTTGTCCAACAAAATCACAGAAATCTTTCAAACATTCAATATGCACCATATAGATCTAAAAATACCCAAATATTTTCGTAACAAGCACTTGGATATCTATAGGCATAGAATCAAATACTGTTTTTGCACAATTATGCATGATATGCTTATTGCAGCCAAGACCCATTGTATATTTTCTATTCAATTCACACTTAATTTTAGTTATTAAATTCTCTCAGCAACACTCCGAAGTTCGTATTGTCTGCTATCACCTTTTTGCCTAAGTCAAAATTATTAATTGATTTTAATACTTGTGCAAATTATCTGAAGTTTCTTCTGGGATTGCAATGAAAGTAATAAGTTTGTTCTTAATTGGGGTTCCTAAGTCATAGGCTCAATAATAATGCACTAAAATAGGGAGGCAGCTTTACAAATTTATGATAAGATGAATCATAAGACACAGTTACAAAGTTGACATATTTACCATCATTTTTAGTTCATCAGTAGTCCATGGGGAAAAAACATGGGTAATTATTGATTCACACTAGTGCTTGCACAGCTAAATTGTTTTGTTGCAAATTTTTTCTGTATTGTTGTACAATCCATACTGTGAAAGCTATGGTTCTGAAGCACATTATGATATACATACGTTCCTTCATAAAGCTAATTTGTACTCACTTTTAGACGGTTCTAGTTTACAAAATAATTGGATCCTGACTGAGATTTACTTAGTGGTGCAGTTTTGTGTTTTTTTTGTTTGTTTGTTTTTGTTTGTTTGTTTTATTGTTTTGCATTTAGATGATCAGTTATTGATGTCATTCCACCACTACTGAAAAGTTAAAACTTTACATGGTACGTTTCACTAGTGTTCCATCTTTAGAATTAACTTGTATAATATATGGAGAATCATTGAAATGACCTGTTTTCTTGAAAACATTCTGCAACATTTAATTCTCTCTCTGACTTCACATACAAACTAAACTGGCAGACGCCGAGACTGCTGACACACTAACTACAATAGTGTTAATCAGTATTTACAAATAAATTGTGTTCATTGTGCATTGACCATTGTTAAGAACCGAGCAGGTGATAACGGCAACCACTATGCTAGTTAATATTTATACAATAATATATAATGCCAACTTAAGGAAAATGAACTTTACAAATATCAGCACGTGCAGAAATTCAACTCATGCTATTATTAATATTATATCAGAATATTAAATTATGTGTTACTGAAATTGGGGACAAAATCGGGGACAGATATAGCCCAGGACATTGGCCTTATTTTGGGTATTGTTCCAAAAAAATTGGAGACAAATGGTCACCTTATACTAAATGCACATATCTTACAGAATGTGAAAACTGGGAAAAATATTTCTCTGGCCTATTTTCAACTTTCTCTCATCACAGAAATATTTCAAAACTTCCACACACAAAAAACATTTAGCAAATCTGGACATTCTGTATCTGGTAACGAACTCCATAGACTGACAGAAAGACACTTTCCATTGTCTATACCTCCTAGAGCAAGCAAAGCCAGGCCCAATAGAAGATGTCATGTATGTTCAAATACCACAATAAAAGCCATAAAGGAGAGAAATAAAAATTATGAATGCAACATGCCTTGAAATACACACGCACGCACGCCCGCACGCCCGCCCGCGCGCCCGCACGCCCGCGCGCCCGCACGCCCGCCCGCGCGCCCGCGCGCAGGCACGCACGCACCCCCACCCCCACCCCCACCCCCACCCACCCACCCACCCACACACACACACCCCCCCCCCCCCCCCCCCCACACACACACACACACACCCACCCACCCACCCACCCACTCACCCACTCACTCACTCACTCACTCACTCACTCACTCACTCACCCACGGGCCAATTTCTAAATTAAACTGGAAAGTGATGATTTCAAAGAATATATTTCACATGCTGCTTCAAAAAAACTCTCATACATCATTCAGGTATAGACAGTTATTCTTATTTGAAATACATTTAATAACATGATTTTGGATAACCCTGATTATACTTACCAACTTTCATTGTTTTTATTCTACTTTTTGAAAGCATCGCAAAACTTATTATTATTGAATTATTTTACTTAAACAGCAAACATTTGCCTAAATTGCTGGCCTACTTGGACAACCCTAACTTTGGTGTGTTGCATGTGGCCTACATTACACATTTGAAAATTAATGTTTTTTTGGGAAAGTGAGCCATCTACATCAGTCTGCAAACCCAATGGGAGTCTTAGCTGACATTTCTATTTTATGCATGTTATTATATAGTTAGAGCACATTTTAAAATTTAAAAATATCTTGGTACAGAGAGGTCTGCAAGTAGAAAATGTCTTGGCAGTGAAAGGGTTAAAAGCTACAAAATACATAGCAGAACTAGATACTTCAGAAAAGATTTTAATCAGAAACAAAAACCTATTTAATGAATTTTGAATTGCTGCCTTCGAATCAGTTAAGGATGTCAATACATACAACAGGAGCCAGTAAGTCTGATGTCTGAAGATGATAGCAAATAGTTCTCAAAACCAGTCAGACAACAAAAAATGTAAGTGATGAAAGTATTTCTATTTCAATTCAAACCTTCTCTTAAATTTCACATCAGTTACTAGCTTATCCAAATATATGAACAGTATTAGTCAACTCAATCCTAAATTTTCAATCCTGGTTCTGTTAATGCTTTTTAAATGAGACTGTTTATACAAAACAATACAAGTTAAAAATTTTAAAGCATTATTTTTAATGATTTTATGACCATAATTTTAGTAGGACTTCTGAATACATATTCTAAGAGCATTTTTTCCTTATATTAATGCTTATTTGGTGAAGACTTATTTATTGAATCATGAAGTGGTAGAACTAAAAATTTTGGTAATTGATAACATAAAAGCTAATTTTTGGAAATTTCCCAATGAAATGAAATAAACACATTAAAGTCAAACTGTCACTCTTCATTCATAAGAAAATAAAACACAGTAGTTTCATCAAATACTACAGCAAATATGACTTTTTAAAATGTAGTTCCATGTAAATTACAATTGGCTTAAGATTTTTAAAGATATTACACTAGCACCCACAAACAAGTCCAGAGAACTAATCTGGTATATAGGTATTTTATGAATGTAAAGATTGTAACATTTATATAGAAAAAACAAAACAAGTACTGAACATCAAGAATGTTTCAGAAATCATCCTCAGCTTCAAGCTTAGGACTTGTTTCAGTCCCATTCTTTAATCCTGTTGGGCGCATCTTATCTTCAGTCTACCAACATTTCTTTTAACTTTTGATTTGTAGTTCATAATCAGTATAGTATGCAGTAGTTATTTATTCTTTGTACATGTTGTTTCCAATCAATTACTCCTTGTAAAGTTTTTTTTTTTTTTTTTAACCCAATAAGGTACATTCTGCAACAGAATTAAAAAAATCTCTCATTTCTGCTGCTTCAATTCCTCTTTCCTCTTTTTGTTTTCTTTCTTTCAAAATCCGTAAATTCTGAACCATAAAGCAATATTGGTTCAAGTTCAAAATGTGTATCCAGCAAAGTTAACAACACAAGAAACCCTTTTAAAATTAGGAACACTAAATATTTTAATAAATATTAAATAACTTATATTTGCTTTACATTGCACAATGAAATAAATGGTTTATGACTGTTCATTATTGGTAAATGCAGCTTCAGACAATAAATTTGGTGTATTCAAGATATAATTCGGATCATCTTCGGCTGAAATAATTTTAATGAAGTTCTGTGACTATTGACAAAAGGACATCTAAGTAAAATATGCTCCATATTTTCCTCAGTGATACTGCAATGATGACAAATGGTCGAATAAGTTAAATGGGATCAATAGGTAGTGTTCAGTAACAATGTATCCAATTCTGTTTCCTGATGCTAAAGTTAGGGTAAGCATAGTAATATTAGAATATAGTCGTGCCATATTGTTTGGCTTTTTCAAGATTGATTGCAAAGTTTTACCATTGTCAGAAATTAACCATGTGTTTTTCCAACAATTTGTGAAAAATTCATAGCCATTAGATTTTTGAGAGATATTTATTAGGATATGGAAAGAGTTGTGTATCAGTTTTTGCAACTTGATCTGCTATTTCATTACCTTTTATATTATAATGTCCAGGAATCCATTGGAATATTACATCCTTTCCTGTGTGCCAAGTCAGCACAATTTATGTAACATATCTTCACTCCGTTCATTAGGTTCTACCATGCAACACCAGAAGTCACCACGTCTTGGCATTTTAATACTGTCACCATGAGAGTGGGTGGTTGATGCTTTGCTGGCTTGGTTTTTTTCTTTATAATGTTTTAATGCCCATTTTTACTACTTGTGGCAAGCTGCTGGCTTGATGCCAGGTGTTTTTGTGGTGAGGGGTCTAACATGCACTTGGTAAGCATGGACCACAGTGACTGTCAACAGTCAGCAAGGAATAGCAGTCCTGAGGGAATCATATTCGCCGGTATGAAGTTGCCAGTTGTAATGTAACTAATGAGTTGGCCAGCAGTATTCGTCGGATGGCAGTAGTACAACTTGGAATGTAAAAAAGAGTCAACAATTACTATCAGTAAAAACCAGAATTCAGTAACAGCTGAAACAGACTCACAACTACGAGGTCATCCGTCAGTTTTTACCTTGAAATGCTGTAACAAAGAAAGCTCTGGGCAATCGCCCGATATATAGTGCAGTACAGCTTGCTTGTAGAAATGTGCAACACTTTCTTCACATTCAAGTTTTAATGGCAATTATGCTACTGTAGTATTCCTTTACAATGTAGCTCTTTATAAGATTTATTAACTGCTTTGGTGTTCCTGTTTCGATATGGAAAGTCGGCCATTTTCCTAGTCCTACTGCTGTTGGAAGAAACCTCGTCTGCACATAGAGTTATGTTCACAGAGGGATATATTTCTTCTCTTCAGCTCCTTGCTTAGTTCTCCAGGGATTGCCAGGATTATGATGCCATATGTGATGGAAGAATGTATTTTCCAGTGAGAGCTGTCCATCTGTTTGTCTTGTATCATATAAGTTTTCTTTGAATATTATTTCTAAATTTAATAACTGATTTTTGGACTATTCTAAATACCAAACACATTTTTTTAGAAGGCAGTATTCATGATTAATTCATGTGTGGGGAAAGATTTCCTAAAGTGTTAAGGTGAAATTTGTCACAAGGTTAAAAATGGCCACCTTGGGTTTTATTCTTTTTTGTTCAGATTGGATGATAAAACGCCAAAGGTTGCAGTTAATGTGTTTGTGGTGAATATTTCACGTATAACATATTTCTTGTATTTATTTTTCCCTTATGAAATTACTGTGGGACAGCTTTCAGTCTAATGGTTTGTTATTAAATGCATGAGAGTGGTTATGAATGTTGAGTGAAGCCACCATTTATTTGTTTTGTTAATTCTTCTAAAAATCTTAAACTTCAGTCTACCACCGCACACTGCCCACAAACTCCAACCTCTCGATAGGGTAGTAATGAAGCCTTTCAAGAGTGCTTTTAACGAAGCATGCTCCTTGTGGATGAGAAAATACACGAACCTGAAAATATCAGTGACAGACATCGCAGGACTAGTAGCCTCAGCATTTAGTAAGGTATGCAGAATGCAACTGGCTCAATCAGGATTTTCTTGGACAGGAATTTATTCACTAAATCCAAACATATTCAGTGGGCTGGATTTTCACATATGAGAGAGTGCCGTTCCACCCACTTCTCCTGAGAATAGTTCTGTCGACTCAGACCCCAGAAGCTCTGCACTTTCTTCTCCACATCATGGGCCTAGATCATCAAGATCAGAAACACCACCTCCATCTACTGAACCATTACCTTCAACGTTAGGTCTACTGCAAAAACTAAGATGTGAACCATTGGCAAGATCCTGAACATTCGGAAACGGCGTGGGGAAAAAAGAGAAATTCTAACTTTAAGTTCATATAAGAACCAACTCGAGGAAAATAAGAAGAGAACCCTTGAAAGCAAAGAAGAAAGGATCCAAGAGAGCCAAGATTTCTCTAAATTTTGATACTAATGATGAAACAACAGTGTGCATCATCTGTGGAGAGACCTTTGTAGAAGACTGGATTCAGTGGGCGCATGAGAATTGCACCAGTCTTGAGGGGAATGCCTTATTCTATCAATGTGATGGATGTAAGAATAATTCAACACACTAACAGGGTAAAACATGGCTAAATGCAAGAAAAAGTGAAGTGTCCGGTATAGGACGACAGTTACCATGTTTGGGACAATTTTGTACTATGTTAAATACTTAAAATAGCCCAGTGTTTGTTGCTTATATGTTTAATGACATATTTAAGTTTATTAACATAACAATAAAGTGTTGGAATATAACCGATTTATTTGATTATACCAAAAGGTTAAACACTTACGCCATTATTTCCTTAGGTCTCCGATATCATACGACCTTCCCCTACACTTTTCAGTAACAATTCAGGAGGAGGAGCTGAACCAGTTACCCGACCCATCTCCTCCTACGGAGGCGGAGACCACTACATGGAGCAGAGGCGTTATCGTTGCACAATAAACGCCAACAGCTGTGCAACCTGATATAGAGTGGCGCGGAACATCTTGTGAACCTATCTCCTTTATCTTCCCGGATCTCCGAGTTGGGGAGAGCTCCAGCTCGTGAAGCTTCTTCTGGTGCACCTGATATTGAAGAGAGCGAGGATGTCGTAGGTGATTCACAGGTGCAACCCGCGGAAGATAATTTCATAATAGACGTGGACGACAAATCCAAAATCCACGAGCTCCTGCCTGATATAAATGACATTCTCAGGGCCGGAACCTCGGGGAAAAAAATGGTTGAGGTTCAAAGAGATCTTAATGAGAATCACCGACACAGTTAAAGAAATCGTCAAGAACCCTGTCCACCACGGCACCAAGAATATCGACCCTGAGGACCCAGGAGGAACAGGAGAAAAGCTGTTCGTTTAATCCTCGGGGCGGAAGGCAAGAGGTATGAAATTGATAAATACATAGTGACGGCTCCTTCAGGGAAATCTACAGAAGAAAGGATTATGACCTGTCCTTGTACACTCCAGAAGATCAGGAGATGGACCAAAATGAAGGTAGATAAAGCCTGATGACCAATTGAATCACGCCAAATGAAGTTACGTTCAGGCTGCAAAGATGCGAGAATACTGCTTCTGGGGACGACCGCAATATATATAATCTCCGGAAGTCGGTCGACCCAGCTTTCTCCGTACTTGCCAGCATTTTTAACGTCTGCCTCATGTTCGAGAAGGTCCCTGAAGAATGGAAGACCTCAATCACGTCACCCATACACAAGAAAGGTGATCCGGATGACATAGTAAACTGACCCATTGCCACCATGCGAACCATCTACAAGCTATATACAGGTGTGTTGACAGAGTGTCACCACCTGGTTAACAAATGAGAATATCGTGGCACTAGCACAGAAGGAGTTCATGCCTCACGACGGAGTCTTTGAGCACAACTATACACTCAGGAGGAAGTTTGACATCGCAAAAACAGAAAAGGGCAAATTTCTAGCAGCCTGATTGCTCTTCTCCAATGCCATCGGCTACGTCCCGCACCAATACAGGATTATAAAGGACAGGCGCTGGTACCAAGTTTGTAAAAATTATCAAAGACATGTATACATATACCTCTACAAGAGTATTGTCGGGCCAAGTTGCCAAAGATAATATCGGCATGAATGCCGAGGTTAAGCAATGATGCCCCACGAGCGGCCTGATTTTCAATATTGCAATTCACTCTATAATTAGAAATATTCAAGGATAACAGGCCGAGCACAAAATCCAAAGAACCACATGAACTACAAAAAATGATTAATGCAGCCTACACTTTGGCTGCAGAGACCAATATAAAGATAAATCCAGGGAAGTGCTTCTCTCTGCACCTCTCTGAAAAAACAGCATTTGGCACCAGGGACACCAAGTTTAAAATCGGAGACCAGGGAATCAAACAGCTAGAAGACGGTGAGTTTGACAAGTTCCTTGGGAAGCCAAATGGATTCTACGTAACATCAAATTTGAAAGAGCTATCCGACTTAATACTCACCACAAGGAAAATTCTCCGGTTCAAGCAGGCTCCCTGGCAGTAGCTGGCTGGGTGCCTTCAAGACATTCTTCTACACATCCCTCAACTTCCTGATGGACTGCCCAGTTCTCAAAGGGTGAATGGGCCAAGCTGGATGACGTCATCTGGACAGAGATCAAGAAAGTTCTCAATGTCCCACAGGAATCAGCAAATGATTATATTTATGGCTCTTCTAAGTCCGGATGTGTAGGAATACCAATAGCAGCAAGCGACTTAGACTTCCATCTGATCGACAACGCCTTCAAGCTCCTCTCCTCTAAAGATATACACACTAGCGACCTACAGAGCGTTGTAAGTAAAAGGCTACAGAGATTGGCGATCACAATGACGTCGCTGTCTATCTGACTGGAGAGAATGAGGGAGAGTTCAAGCGAAACACAAACGTCATCTCTTCGACCCGGACTCAAGATCGAAAATCTTCTTCCAGGTGTAACGTGGAATGGTCGTTTGAAAATTATCAGCCTGCAATTAAAGTCGACAACGAGACCCAGCAAGCAAGTCGGAGACATCAGCTGCTACAAAAGAAATAGCCGAGAGATAACAAGAGAAACCAGAACCTGACACGTCTCTTAGAGCTGCCCAGTCAAGGAAAAGCTATTGACTGCGCATCTGCTGACTCTGTAAGCTCCCACTTTATTAAGACTGACCTCTACACCATATTTGCTGATTGGAGGTTTATTCATTGGGCACGTTTAAATTTTTACCATTGAATGGATGCCAGCATCAAGATACCAATTATACTAAAGAGGAATAAAGAGGACTTCACAAGTTTCAGAAAATTCAAAATGCACAAAAAATTGATACCAAGATTTTACCGGAAATATATATTTTGAAATTACCTGTGCGCGTGTGTGTTTGTCGTGTAAATATCTTAAGCTATATTTTAGCCAAAATCATTAGAGCCATTTTTGAGAAAATACATTTAAAAGAATCTTCCATGCAAACAATGGGGAGTTTGTTAAGCATCTTTTTATATCTTTGGAAGATAAACTTAAAATAACAATTTAAGTTTTTGTTGCTGAATTATGCTGTTCACAGACATCACATTGCTAAAATGTCATGTGTGTTCCAGGTGACCTCAAAACATTATTTTCAGCAAAACCTTGATATCAAAATTTTGGGTGGAATAGTAACAAAATTATATGGATCACTTGAAGTGTGCAATTACTTGGAAATTTAAAATGATAAACACAATTTTGAGTGCCTTTGAAATTCGTAACTGCCAGTCTTTAAGCCTATAACTAGAATTGTCATGATTGCATTTGTTTATAATAGTAATCTGGTGTGTTATATAGATTCATATTTCTCTGCTGTGTTAAACGTATGAAGCTGATCAGCATTTGCTTTAATCTTTCCTCTTGGATAGAATAAGCAGGTCAACTTTTTCATTATTTTTATTATAATAATGTGGTTATTATATTGATTATTAGGCACCATAGATGTGTGCTGTATTTATTGTTTGAAACTTATATTCTGTTGTCTCTTGGACAGAATCAACTAAAACCTTAATTATGAGTTATTGCAATAAACTTATTCGGGATAACCATATTACCTAGACTTGTAGGAAAACAAATTCTTTAAGCCGTAATTTCAAGAATTTAAATGTCTTAGAAACATAAGAAAGACTAATATAAACATGGTGATGCCCAACTTTGATTATTGTGATTACCTCCTCATAGATTTAAGATCTGATCTCCCTCATAAATTAGTTAGCTCATAATACATGCATATACTTAGAAAGAGGATTTTTGTTGAATTATGGGGTATTAGTTCACAAGAAAATTTAATGAATCTGATTAATGCAATTATAATTCTTGTTAGTTAACTATAATATTTGATTTGCACTCAAAATGTATTGAATTATTGTGATGTATTTCATAATCATGTAACACTGATGCTCAATGTGTTGTATTGCTCCTAATTGATGCAAAACCTCACTGTCTTTAATCCTCTTTAAACTTATCTACACTTCTTTCCCAACATACCTAGCTTCTCACATTAAAAGTTTGTCATCTCACAACCTTCACACAGGCTGTGGTGTAGTGGTTACCTAGGTTCAAACCGAGAGGAATAAAATAAATTTTTTTGGTCATAAATATCCTTAGCATGGCTTCCTTCAGCAGGGAAATAAAGCTATTGGTCCTGTATGATTTACGGCACTTAAAAGAACCTCAAGCCTGATTAAGGGACCTCTGAGCCAAATTAAGCAATCTTTCATACCCAAAATAGAATGGGACGCCAAGAATCACAATAGTTAAAGAGTGTCCATAAATTAAACTCCATTTACATTTTTTTTTAGGCTTGGAGAATTATACTATATTCAATTCATTGCTACAGCATGTTTAGGGCTGTCAAACATTAAATGCATTTTGTAATGTATTGCACATTTAAAAGTAATTGTTAATTTAGAGCCAATAATCCTCATTTTCATTGTATATGTAGGGTGGAAGGTGATAAGCACAAATAATTTAATATTTAGTAAACATGTAAACAATGTATATAACATACGTATATCTCATTTTCTCTGCTTAGTAATAGCAGTTATAAATGACCCACAAAGTTTAAGGTCTAATGTATTTTGAATGGCATTAGGTTATATCTCTGTTGTGTTTATGTCTCTCTTAGCTCAATTTCTCCTGTGTTTAGAACAATCGCATAGTCGACCTACATCTACCCACATGATTCACAGTGAGAAAGCGAAGGACCAATTCAGTTGCAAACTTTCTTTTACATAATGAATGACTTTACATGAGCTGAATTAGCAGATATTCATTTAAATTATGCTATGACTAGGGAATATGCTAATGCTCTAAGGGACTGTATCATCAGCAATTTCTAAATCATAATCTTCCCAATGATGATGAATGTTCACTGCAGTATATCAAAGGATCTGTGACACAGGCTCTCTTAATTCCCAATTTGAAGGTTTTTTAAGTGTTGATGTTTAATTTCTTATTTTTTCACATTGTGAAAGCAATAACAGTGATTTTGTAGTTTAAAGAACAGAAGTGCAAATGCCTATATGTTGGTTTATGTAATTCTTATATAAAAACAAATTTAAATGAAGCATATTAATGTCATTAGCATACTAATGTCATTATTTTCAATATTTTTAAGTTGAATCCTGAATACATTGTGAATCCTAAATACATGATGATGTGAGAAAACAAAAATGTTTGGTTACATAGGTTGAAGTTTTAGAATAATCAATATTGTTCTCTCACATCACACCAACTTGGCCAGACCTATTACATAAACAATCACAGAACATCTGAAATGGGGAATAATAGCCATTGTGAAATATTCCTCATGAACATAACTTTAGGAAAAAAGAAAAAAAAGGTGCAAATATTGAATCATCACAGCATCGTCAAACACTGATACAAATATTTGCATTTATTCACCTCCCATCCTGTATATAGCTGTATACATGTATTTTAAAACTTTTTTTTCTTTACCTTAGGCTTATTAGTATCCTACGTATAGCATTGATGAATGAAGTTATGGCTTAGCAATTGGACAATCGAGTGGTTCTCTGCTCACACGTCACATTTCTATGGTTTTATGATACTGAGAAATTAGATTATGCCTTTTCATATGTAACAACTCAGTAAAAATATCTTAAGTTCTACACTTTGTGGCCTTTTATTCTCAATAAACAAATTATTTATTTTCAAACGTGACACCTGCATAAACCTTTTATCACAAACTTTTTACTTGTGAGCAATTTTATCCTCATGAATCAAACAGTGCCTTTTCATATTAGACAAGTCGATAAAGCTTTTGTTACAGTTTTTACACTTGTGTGGCTTTATACCTTTGTGAATCAAACTATGAGCCTTCAAATTAGATAACCGTGTAAAGCTCTTACCACAAATTTCACATTTGTGTGTTTTTTTATCCTCATGAATGAGATTATGCGTTTTCAAATCTGACAAACGAGCAAAGCTCTTATCACACGTTTCACACTTGTGTGGCTTTTTACCTTCATGAAGCAAATTATGCCTTTTCAAATCTGACTGACGAGTAAAGCTCATTTCACAAGCTTTGCACTTATGTGGCTTCTTACCTTCATGAATCAAACTATGCTTTTTCAAATATGATAAAAGGGTAAATTTCTTTTCACATATTTCACAGTTGTATGATTTTTTATCACCATGAATCAAATTATGTCTTTTCAAATCTGAGAAGGCAGTAAACCTGCCCCTACAAATTTCACACTTGTATGGCTTTTTACCCTCATGCACCATATTATGTAATTTCAAAGATGACAACTGAGCAAAGCTCTTATCACAAGTTTTACACCCATATGGCCTTTCATCCATGTGAATAAATACATGACTTCTTAAATGTGATAACCGAATAAAACTTCTCTCACAAATGTTACACTTGTGTGGCTTTTTGCCCTCATGAATCAATGTATGTGTTTTCAAACTTGATATTTGAGTAAATCTTTTCTCACAAATTTCACACTTATATGGCCTTTTACCTTCATGACTAAATTCATGACTTTTCAAATGTGACAACTTAGTAAAGCTCTTCTCACAGATACTACACTTGTGTGGCTTTAGACTTAAATTCTTTTGTTTCAAGCATAAAACTCTATTGTAAAGTTCCCTCCCATCATTACATTTACCAGATTGATCCGAGTGAATATGCGCTTCTACTGTTGGTATTTCTTTAATATAGCTTTCTTGACGTTTACATTTCAGACAATCTTTTCCATTATATAAATGTATATCTTTTCCTGAAGATTGAACCGAAAGCAATGGTGACTTACCACCCTCATCAAACACTGCCAATCTGAAATATTGGAGAATTTAGAATCATTAACTGCTGTGGGAGTGCCAATAAGTTGAGCACCTTTAAACATACATCAACATCGCTCTGAATACACGACATCCCATCACCTATAGTTAAAAATCAAACATGTAACATTTACATGACTCTCTGCCGACTCTGCAGCAAACTATTATTACAAAACCATTTTCTTGTACATATTTTATTCTATATCAGAATACACATTGCCAGATATGGTTTTATTGCTTAGGTTTGTAGGTTTAAAGGTAATACAATATGCTAAAGTGATAATTAAATTTTTTAGAGCTGGTTGGCATGTGATTGCCTTGAAATTCTGTTCTATTTGCATGATGATAAAAAAAAAAAAAAGAATATCTTCCCATTTGAGAAATGTATAAGCATTGTGAAATTTAAACAACAACAAAAAAAAGATTATCTTAGAAATGGTCAGCTCCATAAAAATGTGTGTAACATAAGTTGTTTTACTGGTTATGCAAAATCTGTCAAGTAAAGATACTGTATTGTTCATTACAGTTGAATTAACATCGCTAAACCTAATATAATTAGATAACACATTTTCTTAAATGGAAAATATGTTAATTTTAAAATGTGTCTAATGTTCGTGGTAGTAAAAGAAATGTATCACAGATGCAGAGAATTACTTTAACTTCCAGATTTGCTTCAATAGAAATTATTCTTAACACTTTTGTAAGCAATTTGTGTGTTCATTACAATTGGCAAGAAATAATTGATAACAAAATGATTATTAAAAGGCATCTCACATTTGTCAACTAATGCAATGGATAGAATGTTTCAGAACCCAAAATTCCCTGCTTTTTTCTTTTTTTGCATTAGAAGAAACAAACTAATGGCAGCTTCACTTGTCTAAAAATATAAAGTATTTAAAATTTCAAATCCATAGTAAAGTGATCCTAGAAATATTTAATGTAACAGAAATGTATCTATTAATTATATGCTTATCAAGTTTTTTTCATGCATACTGTGGTCACCTTAAGACTAGATTTAAAACATTACCATGTGTTTCGGCTTATGTTGATTACAATTAAAATTTAGTTGAGTCGATTTTGTAACACTACATCACTTACTTTTTAATTTCGGAAAACATGTTTCAGAAGCCATGTGCTTCCTTTGTCAATTCCTTTGGTCGACTACCGGTATTGCTTGCTGTGGTGGTTGTCTCTGTCCCTGGTGGTGGTTTGATGAACTTCTGTATGAGTAGATCGCCTGGCGGTATTTCAAAATTGAAAACCCGGTTCTTGTTTTTCCATATATATATGTTTTCCCAAACTTTTAATTCTGTCTTCCTTGTGATGTTTTTGAGGATTTTTGGGCTTCTATTTATAGTGTGTTTCTCTTTCCAAAAATGCCAAGCTACTGCAGATTTTTCTTCTTGTTTGAGTTTAATATTTCTGTGGTGTTCTTTTGCCCTGGTTTTTATATTTCTTTTTGTTTGGCCGATGTAGATTTTTTCATTACAGCTGAACTGATATATTCCTGGTTTGTTTTCTTGTGGGATATCATCTTTTAATTTGGAATTTAAAATGTTTTTTATAGAGTAATTGTTTTTTGGGGCTAGAATGATGTTATGTCTTTTGAAGATCCTCTGGAATTTGTAGAAAGTTGTAGGGTGGTATGTAAACTTCTTGTAGATCTTGTTTTCTTTCTGGTTTTGAGTGAGTGTGCTGACTTCTTTAATTCTCTTTCTATTTTTGGCTTTATTAACTTTTTTGTACACCAGTTCTGCCCGAAATACATTCTCTGTAGCTATGTCCAAAATTTTATCAAGTTCACATTGGTATTCTGTTTTTCCCATTGGTACATTTACCAATCTGTGTGTAAGGCTGTTGAGTAAAGCATGCTGATGGGGAATGGGATTGTAACTCTTTTGTTTAATATAGCTGTTGGTGTGGGTAGGTTTTCTGTAGATGCCAAATGTAAGGTGATTATTAGTTTTTATGATTTTTAGGTCGAGGAATGGTAGTTGTCCATCACATTCCTTCTCCATTGTGAAATTTATAGACTTTTCTTGCATATTTAGGAGTTTTAGTGCGTCTTCTAGGTGTCTTTCTGGGACTATTGCAAAGATGTCGTCTACATATCGGTACCATATTTTGAACATCCAGGGGAATGCCTTTTTAATCCTAGTTTCCATAGTGCTCATGAAGAGATCTGCTAATATAGGTGACAGCGGGCTGCCCATAGCTAAACCAGATGTTTGTTTGTAATATTTCCCGTTAAATGTGAAAAAATTTTGATTTATGCACAGATTTGTTAATATGATGTATTCTCGCACTTCTTCTGTTGTTTTTCCTATTGCAAGTAACCAATTTTTGATGTGGGATTGTATGCTTTCTGTAGGTATGCTTGGAAACAGAGCAGTAACATCAAAGGAAACTAACAGCACACTCACTCAAAACCAGAAAGAAAACAAGATCTACAAGAAGTTTACATACCACCCTACAACTTTCTACAAATTCCAGAGGATCTTCAAAAGACATAACATCATTCTAGCCCCAAAAAACAATTACTCTATAAAAAACATTTTAAATTCCAAATTAAAAGATGATATCCCACAAGAAAACAAACCAGGAATATATCAGTTCAGCTGTAATGACTGTGAAAAAATCTACATCGGCCAAACAAAAAGAAATATAAAAACCAGGGCAAAAGAACACCACAGAAATATTAAACTCAAACAAGAAGAAAAATCTGCAGTAGCTTGGCATTTTTGGAAAGAGAAACACACTATAAATAGAAGCCCAAAAATCCTCAAAAACATCACAAGGAAGACAGAATTAAAAGTTTGGGAAAACATATATATATGGAAAAACAAGAACCGGGTTTTCAATTTTGAAATACCGCCAGGCGATCTACTCATACAGAAGTTCATCAAACCACCACCAGGGACAGAGACAACCACCACAGCAAGCAATACCGGTAGTCGACCAAAGGAATTGACAAAGGAAGCACATGGCTTCTGAAACATGTTTTCCGAAATTAAAAAGTAAGTGATGTAGTGTTACAAAATCGACTCAACTAAATTTTAATTGTTAAAACACATCACTGTCTCAAAGTCCACCATATATCAGGATTATGTTGATTAGTTACCAGCACACTGCTTTCACTTGTTGGTATAGAGAAAACGATTCCTCTAAATGGGAGTTATAGTGCTTATTTAAGACCTTAAGGAAGATATATTAACACAACTTCTCAGATAATGAGTGTATGATGATGGTGATGATGATGATGAAGAAGAAGAAGAAGAAGAAGAAGAAGAAGAAGAAGAAGAAGAAGAAGAAGAAGAAGAAGAAGAAGAAGAAGAAGTAGTTGGAAGCAAGTTGAACTCTTTACACCTCAGCCTAAAAGGTCTTTTTGTGCGCTTCCTTAACTTGTTATTGGCTTAGTTAAATTAGTTCAATTAGCTAAGTTTTTTGCTTTACGAGTTGAGCCCCTTTTCTGGGATAAGGTATCTTCTCCTTTCCAGAGCTTCATGCTCCAGGTGAAAATGAATTGCTTATTGACAAGATTATTATATTTAAATGCAATATAAGCTCTTTCTTGCTCAGAGAATTGCTTTCTCGTTATCTTCAATACCTGTATGTCCAGGTATTCAACATAGTTTAATTTTGTTGGTGGATAAGACATTAAGTAATTTTTGCTGTTTCCCAGACCAGTTTTGATTTAAACTGGTATGAGTTGAGGGCAGCATGCAGTGCAGCTTGGCTGTCAGAGTTAAAAAGAATCTGCTTGTTTCTATATTCCTTTTCACAGCACAGACATGCACATGCTACCTGTACAATGATAGGTCTTTGTAGTAGCCTCAAAAATGCCTGCTCCAGAGTTGGCTTTGATACATGAGCCATCTGTGTAAAACTGCTATGTCTTCCCTCTTTACCTATATTTTTTACAGTTATTACACTAAACTTTATAATGACTGTAAATGCCTTGCTGGTGGAGTTTTGTCAGACATATAGTATGAGATCATTAAAATAGGGTAATCTGTATTAATTAGATAATAGATGAATGACCATTCCCATGATGGTCTTCCCTCCACTAACTTATACAGTTAATTCTATGTGCCATAATTCTTGGTTCTCCTTGTATACTAAGCTCGAGTAGAGGTATTTCCAAATTGTCTTCTAGAACCACAGTAATTATACTTTTGTAAGCTTATGGCATGGGAATGCAGGGTAGTCTTTGAAGACTTTGCAGTCTTTGTATAGCTTTTGCTTGCTGGGTTTTCTGTCATCATACCAAACTCCATATGATATTTATAACATATGGAGTTAGTTATCCACCACCTAAGAGAGCCATTTGGTCATCTTAAAATGATTTGGGATTTTCAGTTAGGGAACTAAATGCCATGTCAGCTTGTTGCCATGGTGGTGCAGTGTTTAGAAGAACAGGGCAGAAATCAGGAGAACATGGTTCAAATCCCAGTTATGGCAATGAATTTTTCAATCTGTTTGTACCTTTCCAAATCCTATCCTACACATGGCTATCTGGAAGAAACAATTAATTGATGAGTGTCCTAATAGCCCTGGACTTTACAGTACTTAGATAATAGCCCTGGACTTTACAGTACTTAGATAATAGCCCTGGACTTTACAGTACTTACAAAATTGTTGGTTGCCATTGGGATGTCCTCTCAAAATAGTTTAGGGTCTCCTTATGGTTTACAAGTCAGTTGGGTAATTGAATGCTGTGTCAGCATGTTGCCATGATCACTAAAGGCTAGAACAACTGGACAGAGACCAGGAGATCCATGGTTCAACTCTCAGCTGTGACATTTGAGTTTTAGAGCTTGATTCTTCTTATATTAGCTTTCATTTTTTTTTAGTTAGAAGTCAAAATACAAACACAATAAAAATATCACTTAAAAACGTGTACATAAACCTAGATATATGAGTGTCGGAGATACTCCCATTATATTCTGCTATACCTATGATAATCCCTTTCAAGTCATCTTTTGGTGAAAGAGACTATGACTGTCTTTTCTGCATTTATGTCAAGACCTTTGATCTTAAACCAGTTTCAGAGCTTGATTTGTGACCTGCATTGCTCTGTATGCATGTGTGTTTTTATATATATATATATATATATATTTTATAATATTAAGAATAATCAACACTACTTCTTAGTGTAGGTGAGAGGATACCTTATTTAGGGCTCCTCTCATTTGTGATACTTCTATTTTCTCTCCATATTGATTAACACAACCAATTCTGCTATGAACTGATGACTTCAACCATCTAGTACTGGTCTGACTCAGAACCTGCTGTTCAACTACTTTCGCTATGGAGTTATAAGATAGGTTATTGAAAGTCCTTTGAATGTCCAGAAATACACCTAGGGCTATTTGTTATGTTCTTTCTTCGACCCTGCTTACCAGCTTATGTAGAGAGTTTTACATGATCTGCCTGATTGATAGGCATATTGATTTGCAGTACTGAATTATTTGGTAAAATCCCATTGCGTATGTGGCTTTCTATTATTCTTTCTAATGCCTTGAGAACAAAAGAAGACAAATTAATTGACCAAAATAATTTAAGGCCTTGGTAAATTCCCTTTTAGGAATGAACAAGCTTGTTCTCTGAAAATGTGGATAATAAATCACATTACTGAAGCTATTAAATCAGCCTTTGCTTCCAAATTCTGTTTCCTCTCCACCTCCATCCAGTTGAAAATCACAACAGTTAACCTATGTTGTATTTTGAACAATTGAGTGTGGATTTCAATGTTTGTGGAGTGAAGCATCATAAAGGAAAAGAATTAAAAAGTGGCGAAAAGCTGATAGATAACTTTAAATATGTTTAGTGAGTTAATGGAAACACATCCAGGAGTATTAGTAATAGTAAATGGCGTGTTATTTATAGACGCTCTTTAACTGCTGTGGTTCTCAGTGTCCTATTCTAAATTGGGCATGAAAGACCGCTTAATTTTGCTCAGAGGTCTCTCAATCAGGCTTGAGGTTCTTTTATGTGCTGTAAATCTATGACACAGGACCAACGGCTTTACTTCCCTTCTGAAGGAAGCCATTCTAAGGATTTTTATGCTGAAAAAATCCATTGTCCTCCGCCGGGTATGAACCCACGACCTTAGGTACATGAAGTTAGCATGGTAACCACCACACCATAGAGGGTGACTCAGGATTATTGTTAAATGATATAGTAAAACTAAACTCTGAATATATTGGCATCCATGAATATTTTGTAGCAAATACCTGTAAGGAGCTGAAAGAGACAAGAACTTTAAGAAGAGAAACAAAAAACCAGCTAGCAGCATAGCAAGCAATGCACTGAGGGGGGGGGGGCATTTTTGTAACAATTTGTATAAACCAAATGATAAATATGAATTAGCTCCTAGTTGAAATATTAAAAAAAAGTTTTGATTTTATATTCATAGATTAAATGCAACTATTGGAATTTGAATTAGATTTTGGTTTACTTCTTACATTTTTAGCAAAGGGGATTCTGACCCTAGGGTTAGTTATAAAGCAGTAGAATTACCTATATTTATACTAACTTTACTGTTAATACAAACTTATATGATGATATAAACTGATGCTTAGATGACTCTAGGTATAGCTAGGGTTGCCAGATGTCTGTATTTTGTGTACACAGTTTGTATTTTAAACACTGTACCCAGACTGATAACATGCCCGCACTCTTGTTTAATGCATCTGAATGCAAAAATAAATTTTTTTATTTTCACTTTCAGTTACTTGATGACATCACAGTAATTTGTAACAAAGATTGTGATATTTTTGCCTAGTACAATGATGCATCTTGTCACAATGTAGTATGTTTTACCCATCAAAGTTTATGGTTTGTAACAGTAGTATTCTAATAAGTTTATGATCTGTTTCCATTACTCCTTCACTTCATCTAAGTATGTAAGCTTCCACTCTAGCACAGTAACATTCCTTACTATTGTTGATTGGTGATAAAAGTAAGAAAGTTGTCTAAAAAGTTCCTGATCCTTTGATGAGGAAATGCATTTTCTTAGCTGAACTGGAAAAGGAGTTTTGATTTCTAAAGATAAATAAAGAATTTGGAAATGAAGAACAGCATGTGTATGCTGTTTATAATTCAATTGTATTTGGTAGCTGTAGAGATGTAAGCACTTGGGGACTCAAAAACATTGCAAAACTACTAGAGCTTCTAATGTTAGCAACACTATGGAAGGTTAAAACGTATGAAAGCTTACAATATTCTGCTTGAGAGACAACTTTAGCATGGATTGAGATTTAATTCTAGTGGCTTGGTGGCCATCAGTCAAAATTGATAGATAAATAAATTGTATAACAATCTAATATGTTCCATTCACATGGCTTTCTCTACCTGTTCCACAAACAAATCAGTCTTACAAAAGATTGTTTTATCCACATCATGCTAAATAAGATAAACATTAGCAGAATTGGTCTTACTGCTTGCTTGCTTATAAGTAGAAGGAAAATAAGAAAATACACTATGTTAAACGGACCGGCAAATCTTTTAAAAGTTGATCACCATGTGAAACAATTGAGTCAGTTGTCTCTCCATGGCCAGGAGTAAAATAAGGGAGATGAAACAAAAGATAATTTGCCTTTTGAGAAAAGTTTAAGTACTTTATTAACAAGGAATAACACGGAAACGGTTTACTCTACAAAAAATATATTCAACACAAATGGTGTTTTAACAAGATCTATAATTTTTGTTTAGTAAGTTTTGGTCTATCTCTTATGGTTCACCAGTTATGCAAAAATCTCCACTAGACGGCCGGGGTTCGATCCCAAGCGACCGCATGTGAGATTTGTGGTGTACAAAGCGGCGCTGGGGCGGGTTTTCTCTGGGTACTCTGGTTTCCCCCGCCATCGCATTCCACCGGTGCTCCATCATCATTCATGTATCATCAGTGTCACCGCCTGCGGTGCCATTAGTAGTTAAAGCGGGCGTTAAACACTACCAAAAAAAAAAAAAAGTATCCAGATTAAAGAAGTCTCAGAGGCCAACCCTAGAAAATTCAATATATACATACAAATATATTTGGTATATAATTGTTAAGAGCAATTTCTGAGAAAACCACAATTTTTTAAAAATGTTCTGTATAAAGGGTAGTTGAGAGGTCTTCCTGAAAATCTTTGTGTTGTATGCTTGGAAGATACCAAATGTTAACACCAAATTTGATACTTAACTGGTTTCTTGTTTTTGAGCTATGCTGTCTATACACATGTGCGCATATGCACGCACACAAACTTTTTTCTAAAAATAATTTTTTTTTGCATTCAAGGGATCATAAAACATGTACTTCTGGTGAAATCTCGGTATCAAATTTCTGGATGGAATACAATACCTTCTTTACCTATCTATATTGTATATATGTACTAGAGAAGGTAGAAATGTACCTTTGGAAAACAATAGTTGATACAATAAGTTATTATTATGGCTCCATTTGTAAACAAAAGTATTAAAATTAAACTTTAACTGCTTACTTTATTAGTAAAAGCGCAGATGTTTTCAGTAGGTTAGACTTGAAATTGGCCCTACACTTCAAGGATTTTTTCATTTAAACTTTTGATGTTAGTGATACAAGTTAGTAATCTTATCAATATTTGACAAAATAATATAATCATGGAGAAAATAGCTTCATATTGGGCGGATAATACATACATAAGTTCATTAATAATTATTTTCTGAAATTTCACAAAAAAATAAAATGCCCATATTTTGAGGTCCAGAATTCTGGTAACCCTAGGTATTGCTCATTCATTTGTTTGCTCATTTACATAAGTTTAGTGGCATTGGTAAATCATGATGGGAGGATTTTTGAACTCGTCTAATAAGAACTTGCTTACCAGAAGAATAAAAATGTGATTTATGTGCATTTAGTTTGGTTTTTAAGGTGACCACAATATGGTAACTCTTTGTCTCTATCTTATGGTTTACCAGTAATGCAAAATTTCATTAATTCAGAATCAAGAGGACTTGATATGCTATTCACAGAATACCAAGATACAGTTTTGTTATTTGCCATGAAAATATATTAAGTTCTTACATTTAAGCTACAACTCAACAGACATTTTTGAGAAAGTAAAAATTCAGTACACATTGTCAATATAAAGGTGAGGTGAAGGATTTCCTTGAAATTCTTTGTGTTGCATATTTACATATTGAACTTAATAGTAAGTTTGGAATTTATCCAACTTTTCATTTTTAAGCTACCTTATCCATAGACACATAAGCAAAGAACTACTTCTAACATTTTCTTTACCTTTTCAGGGAACCTCAAGCCGTGTATTTACAGTAAAATCTTGATTTATAATTTACAGGTGAAAAAAAATTCTTCCTCCTTGCCATAGGTATGTGATGATTATGGTGTACGGGGTCTTTTAAAAGTCAGTTTAAATATTAAGTTGTTATACGTATTATAATATTTTGAGAGACAAAATGAGATCTGCCTATTGGTGGTAAGACTTTATATACTTTTTATGGTTTAAAAATATTTTTTTAGTCTGAAAATATCTTAAACCCACAGCATTTTAGTCAAAAGCACTAGAGCCAATTTTGTGAAAATCAGAAAGGCAGTCTGGATGAGAAGGGGGGAGGGATCTCTAGAATGTTGGATATTGCAAAAATTTGACAGTAAATTCAGTATTTATAAGATAATTTTCTTTTGTGTCTACCTCTCCTCTCTCCTTCTCCAAAAATGTTTATTTTGTTTTCAGGGACTTTCAAACAATGATTTCCATTGAAATCTAGTTATTACATTTATGACTACAACAACAACAATAATAATCTGCTTAGTCTAATCAAGTAGTAGAGAAAGTAAATGGAGTATTTATTCACAATCATATAAACACTGATTTAGAATAACTAAGACTGAAACAAAAATGAAAGTTCACAATTGATGGAAAACTTTCCTGAGTCCAGGGAACGGAAAAAGGCTTCCTCAAATTTAAACTTTCTTGGGTAGGGCATATTAGTTCTATATTATGACTATTAGACTCATCAATAGCAAACTGCTCATGAAATAGCATTGGAGGTCTCTAGTAACAAGATGCGAATTGAAAACCAGAAGAATTCTAGAAAATGTATGTCCTCCCATAGGGCATATTAGTTCTATATAGTGATTATTAGACGCATGAATAGCAAACTGTTCATTAAATAGCATTGGAGGTCTCTAGTAACAAAATGTGAATTGAAAACATCATGGTTATGATGTACAATTTTATACCATTCACTTAATTTCTCTTATTTTTCTGCTGCACAGGGTGGAAGGTGACTTATCATCATCCTTGAACAGAATGACTTTGTAGTGAATAGAACAGAAAATCTTGTGTAATTTTGCTGTTTTTAAAGTAGTTTTGAGAGAAAAAAGTGAAAATTGCTAAATATCAACTCTGTTTTAAATGAAGATTTTACAAAACTTAAATACTTTTCAAATATTTCTTAGAGGAAATTGAAAGATGAATATTTTATGTAAGTTTAAATGCATTTTGGATTAAAATAATTTGCAGTCTTACTAATATTGAAAGCTTTTGAAACTTGCTCAGTAGAATCTATGTAGTTAACCACAAAAATTACACAACATGACAGCACTGAAAGATAGAAAGTAATTCCTTCACTGTTTACCATTTTCACTTATGGCTTTTTTTTGAAACAACAGATTAATATTTACAAAATGGCTCACTTTATTAATGTCAGGTATTTTGAAGTGCTACTCGTTTATGGTGAAACACGACATGATGCAACTGTGGCAAGAATTTCTCGAGAAAAGATTTCTAAATCTGTATATTTTCAATTGTCTAGCTAATATCCTCATATTAAGAGAGTTGGCCAAAGAAATATGGTACAAGAAGAAGAAATACTTCCCTTGGTAGAACATCTTGAAACAGCAACTGTGTTCTGCTCATACTATCAGTATATCTCATTGGAATGTTTTGACAACATAAAAAGTTCTCTTTGATTTTCTGATCTTGTCTTGCTTTAATCTGGCATTCACAGTTTTCTGATTAACAAAGAAAGGAAGCATAATGTTGTAACTTAGGTTTCTCAGGCCTTTATTTACCTTTATAAATAACTGTTCCTACGAATAATTTACATAATGTTGTAAATGTTTTTTCAATTGCATATTTGTATGATAGTTAAAATCATGTTGGTTTTCTGTTTGTTGCATACTGGAACTCTTTGTTGCCTTATAAACAGAAGCTGAAGAATTAAAAGTTAACCTGCTAAATGTAAAGTGAACCTGCTGAATTTGCTATGTACAATATTGTGCAAAATAAAATTACAAGAGTGGAAAGCTTTATTGAAAAATTTAAGAAGGAAAAATACTGAAAATAACATGCTCTTTCATACTTTAAAAGAATGATCATAGGTCACCTTCCACCCTGTATAGTCATAAATGAACATAATAAAATATTTCACTTAGTTCAGTCAAGATAATTGACACATTTTTATCATCTAAGTATTCCTCAAAGAAATAACATTTATTTGACAAATAGATTTTAGGTTCCTTTTACATTTTCCAGGTAATGTTACAATGTTTAATTTCTAACGGATGCTTTTACATATTTGTATGCCAAAGTACTTGAAGCTGGCATTTTTTTTACTATGAAAAGTAGTATGCAGGTGCAATCTGTTCTTGGTGTTATGATTATGATTTCAGAGCTTTTATTAAAATAGCTTATGTTTGTTTTGTACTTGTATAACAATTTTACAAATATATAGATGAGAGTGAATAAAATTTAAAATAACAATAATTTTTTACATTATATTAAATTCACTGCAAAGACAAAACAACCATACAATTTTTAACATAGTCTTTCATTTGACACACATTTTTTCTGCTGAATTGACAAATTTTTTATTCTGTCCCCGAAGAAAGAAGAGAAACATTACCACATGATCCTCTATCTCTGCATTGCCATCAAATCACCTTCTTCTTTTAGTGGCCAAAGCAAAAGGTTGTGACAAAGAGTGGCAAATCTGAACTGTAAGAAGGATGTTGCAGAGGTGTCTAATATACTTCCTTCAGTTTTTCCCATGCTCAGCACTGTGTTGCCTTGCATTGTCATGCAGAAGAATCACATTTTGGATTGGTGCTGGCATTCTTTGTTTGCAATACACAGCTATTGTTTTGATCAAAAGATGGCTGCAATAGGCTGCATCCTTTGTTCATACAAGAAATCTGCCAGCAAAATGCCTGTAGAGTCACCCCAGAAAAAAAACAGTTGCAAGCACCTTTTCAACAGAAATGTGTGTTTTTGCCTTAATTGGCCTAGCTGACACTTGTTCCCACCACTCCATGCTTTTTCGACTTGGGTGTAACAATGTATCAAACTTTCTTCAGAAGTCATAATCCCCTTCCTCCTCGCAGACAATTTTCAGAAATTGAGTGCATCATTGATGATGGCTTATTTCTATAAGTGAAGCTGTTTCAGAACTTGTTATGTGCCAATATGTAATATCCTCCTTGTAGGTCATGCACAGCATGAATGTTGTCTGCAATGATCCTTGTAATTGTTCTTCTTGGTGTGGTTTATTTTCCTTTACTTTCCGTATTGCCAAGATTGTTTTGTGCTGTTCAAACAAATGGGTCTTTGAAAGAGTTATTTCCCCAAATTGTGAATGAAGGCTTCTCAAAATTTCCAAAACTTTAGTGCTCTCTTTCACAAGAAACTTAATGATGCGCAATGGACGTGTGTCCTTTTGCTTACTCATAGCATACTTAAGTGAGTGGCTGCTTGTGGTGTGTGATGCATTAAGACCCCTATTCCAGACATTCCTTCCAAAATTCTTTCATTGCACCCCCAATTTTGCTCACTAGTCGAGCTGCTAATTTAAAATTCTGATTTATACTTGATTCACCCTCGTATAATGCAGTGTCAGTATTTTGAGATTTTTGTCAATTGTAATTTGTTTTTATGCAACTCAAAACTGGCTACTGCCTAAAAAACATAACGAAAGCTATAAAGAACAGCAAAAACCATTAGAAATAACAAAGAACAACAAACAGCTTCAATGTATACGATTAATAAAGGAATGAAGCTGATACAACTAGAGGAATTGGAAATAATAATCTACATTTAAAAATGTATACTCTTATCAAATTTTATTGTTGACTGAATTGGAAGAAGATCCAAAAAAATTGTTGGTCAGTTAGAAACAAATGAGTATTTTATTTTACTTATTTCCTTAGCTTCTATAGTCATATCAGGGTCTTTGCTTTAGAAACAACTGCTGTCTTGCTAGCTGAACTGCAGGGTTTCATATCATTTTTTTTTTTTTCCAGGATTATGCTATTAACTACACACCCACACATGCACACACGTGAATGCACATGCACAAATACACACACACACACACATTTACTGCAACATTCATACACTCAGGTTGCATGGGAAAGAGGGAATGGTTCTAGTTAAAGAAGATTTAACCAACCCCCCGCTCTGCAGTAATCGAACCTAGGACATCGGGGTTGAGAAGCCAGAATGCTAACCATTCGAATAATGTAGCAATTTGCAAAATATACTTTTTGGTTTATTACAATGTCATTAATATGCATTTCCAAGGTATTCTGTACCAATGTTACATGCTGGTTTGCTTCCCTTTCTGGATTCCATTCTCAGATTATTATGAACCAGCCTCAATGGTATAAAAACCCTCCATAGTATATTTACACTTAATCACACAATAAAAATGAGGCAAAGACAATTTCAATATGTAATTTGTGCATTCATTATTACATTCCCAATTTGTATCATTTCAAGAACACGACACATTTACCATGTGACAGTTGCATAAGAATTAATTAAGTCTTACCTGGGAGACTTTATTGAAGTGAACTCCCCATCCTGTAAGAGAATAATTGAAACAATCAAGCCCTGCATCTCATGATTATCTACCAGGTTTGATATTAGCACAAGAGCATGTGAATACCTCAACTTTTGACACCTTACAGTTTGAATGGTTATTTTTTCTGTGAATCTTATTAAATGTTACTTATATGCAGTAATTTAAAATCTGAGCATTTAAATTTACTGCACTACTTCTATGGCAAAAGGGTTCCTTGTACATCCTGACTTGTACAGGTTTTAAGCTGCTTTTGCACATTCACAACCAGCATATTAAACTAAACTGAGTTTTAATTCTGGATGCTCTTTTAATTGCTATGGCTCTCAGCATCCCAATCTATATTGCTTAATATAGAATGACCACTTAATTTTACTCAGAGACTTCTTTATTAAACTTGTGTGCCATAGATCTTTAACATAAAACCACCAGCTTTACTTTCCAGTCTTACTAAGGACTTTTGCACCTGAAAAAATCAATTGCTCTCTACCTCAGGCAGCAGATCTGTCACAAAGATCACATTCAATTTGATAATTGTCAGAATTCAAATCATGTGGTATGGTGTTAAGGGGGCTGAATACCTTGATGTGGGTTAACGTTTTTTAATTTTTTTTTTTTTGCCAATTCTTTTGCAATGACATTTTAAAAGTAAAATTCTTAAGTTTCAACTCTGAACTAATATTTGAAATGTCATATAAAAGCAATTCTTTAAACTCCTACAATACTTTTCTTGCCTCATTGGTTTTCGTTTTAATATAATTTTTCTCTCATTGACATTTTTAAACTTCTGGCACTCTCAGTGTGAAAACATTTCAACATAGAAGCTTCACTTTGTAACAGTAATTAATATTAAACTGTTCTTTCTATTAAATACAATCAATTAAATTAAATCTTTAGATTTTAAAAAACCCAAATAAATAATAGCAGCTTAATAATAATAATAATAATAATAATAATAATAATAATAATAATAATAAATGTTTATTGTCCATAGATTTCATATATAAGTTAGGCACATTGTCAAGTGCACATACATCACACACACGCACATACATCATAGTTCAATTGAATAGAACATTCGAGTCAGGAACTAAGTCAGAGTTTGCTACTTTTCAGGAGAGCAAAAAAACGTCTTTCCTTTGACATGCTTTGATGAATAGTTCTCATTTTTTAATATTATATTTAGATCAGTGATAGATATGTAACAGAAGTAACAGGATCATATTAGAAAAATTTATAACTGTTATGACTGTTGAATTTTTTTTATATAGTTCCTTTCTCCAATAAAGTGATAAAAATTTGGGTGGATGGGAATAAATCTCTCAAACTATACCAACTTTTGTTATAAATTAAATATAGCATAATGCAATGCATAAAAACTGCTTACCCAAACAGAAAATAACAAGGAAAACAAATACAAATTATCTTGAAGCTTCAAATGTAAGGAGAATTCATTGGCGTGAAATAATGTTAGAATAAAACGCCATAGCATCATTTGCAACATATTTCAACAGATTACGAAAGTCCTGAATCTTCTCTGCTTTTATTGGAACCCCATCTTCTGGATATGCTGCCATTGGTTGCAAAGAAAATGTGAAAAAATTACCTTTCCCAAGATAAAACATATGTTTCACAATGCAGTTTATTAAAGGTGCTACAAGAACTTCTGGTTTATCTGCACTGTATCTGTATTCTTTAAACGAAGAAGGAGTAAACTAATCTTTCCAACTCAAGGAGTATTTTTTGTCGATGTTTCAGCTGATAGTTCTAGGCCATCACTTGTCAAAATTAAATACTGCAGATGAGTCAACTAACTTACCTGTAACATTTGTTTTGCTGTTAACAATAATTGCCAATTACTCTTCCATATTTTAATATTTTTCTTAAATACCCAAAATTCCCTGTTGCATGGCAGAAAAGAATGACCCCTCTCAGAAAAGTACTGTCTAATTTCCTTAAATCGCTTTGAAGCATTAGTCTTATGACCTTGTGGTTCTTATTTTGACCTGGAGAACCATCACAGAAAATATCTATGATCTATGCTTTCTGACACAAATTCGTCAATATATCTTTCAAGAAAGAAGCAATTTCATTCGCACCCTTCTTTCCTTGGCCTTCATGATACTATACTCAACCGACTTGTCTGTTGCAAGGTCATGAATATAAAACACATTCACTCAAAACTGTCTCATATGAAACACTTCTTGCACCGGTATATTTGGGAGGGGCAAATTTTGCATAAAGTCAAAGGCAAGGCCTGTAACATTGTCATCTGTTCTGCATAGTATTGTAATTCTTTCAAAGACTTGTAGAACTTCCTGCTACTTCTTTTATGAACATCATTTTTAATCTGAGCTGCAAGCTTTGTTGATTCACAAACACGTGGACTCCTAAGTTAGCTGTGAACTCCTCACATTTGCTGCAGACATTGATCTGTATTTGTCCAAATTGGTAGTTATAATTATCCTCAAAGTACATTCTGTAGAAGCTGTACTTGATTCCACACTCTGGATATTTTGTGACAAACATATTTTGTGACAAACATATAGTTCAGCAGGCATCTAAGTAATGTACTTCTTTCCCTCCATAATGAACCAGTTTCAGACGGAATGAATGAATATGATCAAATACCAGTTTAGTGAGACATTTTCTGGTATTTGCCTGGTCCCTCTCATGTCCTTGGGAATTTCTCCACAAAGAAGAAGCATTGTGATATGGAATACTTGTTTCTGAGTGACGATATGTATGCTCATAAAAGCTGAGTGACATGCATTCTTTCTACTGTTGCCATCCAGAACATAGTAAGCGAAACTTGCAACTTGCTGCTTTGAATTTATTCTTCAGACTTCTGGTCTTAGTTTCAATTTCTCAATTAGGCATTGTAAGTGTAAATCTTGTGCATCCTTGTTGGGAAGGTGAAGAAATGTGGAAAGAATAGCCATGCAAGCCTCTTTGTTGATAATCTGAAAGCACTTCTTTTTGCATCTAGAAGAATACATTATTAAAACAAAATCTAACTCTGTACCTTACATATTACTATCTAAAACAAGAAAGAAAGTTTGGTTGTATGTTAGAATATTATTTACTAAACAATCCTTAATAATACTTCTCAAGCTCCATACACATTTTAAACAACTTATCTGCAGCCCTTCCCTGCCACAGATCTCCTGCGTTTATTCACATATACCAGTCCTTTGAGTCTTGCGTGTTTCAGAACACTATGTTTATGGCACTCAGGCTGTACCTTCTTTTTCAGAGTCATATTCTCAATCGTAATACAATGATCACTTTGACTTCAACTCAGATACAAACTGAAATACAATACTATATGCTATAACCCACCATATACTTAACTGTTTACTTAACTGTAGTTCATTGCGTTGTACCAACACCATAAATTGAAATTCCCATCTCATACCTATATGGTATGCAATATGTGGCTGAGAATGGAACTAAGTCATGCAATGCAAGTAGTAAAGAAAGTCACCTTTAAGAAATACTGGTAGAACAATAATAATATATCTTCCACCTTTGCTTATTATTACACAATTCTCCTTTTAACCTTAACTAAGCCCTATCATTTGGTAAAGGAAAGAATTAAGTCAGCCTTCTCTTTGTGGGAGAAACATGGATGAACATTAGGCATATTCTGAAGAAGCACTAAGTCACTGACTTAACTGGTTGTCTGTTGTCTTTAAATCAATGAATTTCCTCTTTTAACATTGTATCATTTTTAATTTTATGTGCACGTCATCATCAGACACTAAAATATTACAAAACATTTTGATATAATTTCAACAAAGGGTCCCTAAGTATCTTATAATTTTTAAGAACACCATTGTTACTTTCAACACTAAATACATATTGGACAAACACTATACACATTCACAAACTGTATCTTATATTTGTTCATTGGTATTGTATACCTACAATAAGAAACACATTTGATACCAAGGCAGTCTCACAACAGCTTCAAAATTGAAAGTGAAATTGAGTTTTATTTATGGATGCTCTTTAATTGCTATGGTTCTCAGCATCCCATTCTATACTGGGTGTGAAAGAATGTTTAATTTTGCTCATAGGCCTCTTTTGATGTTCTACGTGCTGTAAATCTACAATGCAGAATCAATGTCTTTGCTTCTCTTCTGAAGGAAGCCATGCTAAGGATTTTTATGTCTGAAAAAATGCATGGAAAATTTCTGCCAAAATGGGTAAAAATTAGTGGAACAGGGATCTAAAAAAAATGAAGAGAAAATCCTGAAAATTATATAATAAACTCCCAAAAAATGGTGATTTGGCAGAATATAGACAAACTATCACCATGTATATTAAAATGATAAGGAAAGCCAAAGAAAACTCTTGGAAAAGATTATGTAAACAGAGATAATATTTTTTTTTTACCGTGGAGGGAAAAATTGCATTACGCATTCAACCCCCAGCCGAAGTGCAATGGCTGGGAGGATATGTGGGACTCTCCGCTTCCTCATGCGGCATACCCACGTTGTGCGGGAGCGGGTGAAAGGTTATTTCTAGGCTGACAGCCATGAAACCTGACTGCAGCCTAGGGAATAGAGGTGATATTGGAAAGGAAATAAAAGGTGGAAATTGAGGAGAGAATAAGACGTAGACATTACGGATTATACCTGCTTCGGAATTGCTCCGCGAAGCTCCCAGTAGTCTTCCACTGTGTTGGTGGCCGAGTATCCCCGAGCCGTGCATGCCCCTCAGCCTGTACAGGAGGAGGAGCAGTGTTGGGTTGCTGACGTTTTGATTGGAACAGCTCAGCAGAGTATGCAGCTTGCCGTAGGAGAACCTGCCTCAGAGGCTGCATGAGGGCGTCGATCCTGGTGGACAGGTCGGCGGCTGTAGTCTGCTGGCTGGTGGCTGCTGGGCGTTAGAAGCTTGCAATTCCTGCAGCTTCTGTGTGAGGGGGCTGCATGTCTCTTCCAGGGCAGCTAGTCGAGCGCCGACGTTCAGGATCTCCACGTGGAGGTCCTGAATGGCTTCTCGCGTCGCTGCGTCTGTTGAGAGTGCAGGTGGTGAGGCCTCGGTGGTTGATGTCTGCGGTGGAGTGGTGCGGCGCGCAGGAGGTGGTGAAGAAGTGCTGCTCCTTGGGTAGAGAGGGCACTGCGCTTGCCCTGTGAAATGTCCTGTGCCACGACAGGTGGCACAGAACCGGCGGCGACGGCGTAGATTGTGCTCAGTGCACTCAGCGGTGGTGTTGGCGGAGCCACAGTAGTGGCACCGCGGCGACGAGGAGCAGTAGTCGGCTGTATGCCCGAAGGCACAGCAGCGACGGCAGGGCCGGTAACGTTCCATCTTGCTGGCCTCGACGACCAGTGGTTGCCCTAACAAGGGCAACCCTGACGCCAAGGCAGCGTCGAGGTCCGATCGATCGTGAAGCTCCAGCCTCACAAGTGGTGTAGGTCCCCGGTTGCAAATTATCCTTGTGGCCCTCAAACAAGAAGGCCACTTGGATTTCGCTGCGGCGAGGAGGTGCCGGGTGGAAAGGTCCCTAGGGACCCCCCGTACCACGGCACTGAACCGGGGCGGCGGCGACGTGGAGTTGGGCGGCGGCGGTGGCGGCCGGCGGCGAAGCAGGGCTTGCCGGGACCGGTAGCAACGGCGGTACTGCCTCCTCGGTGGCTACCGAGGAAGAGGCGTCGGGTGCTGCCTTAGCAGCGGCGAGTCTGCGCTGTCTCTTCTTGGCCATCTTAACGAGACGAAGAAGAAGCTCCGATAATATCTCTGACATGGCACACCTATATGAATTATGGAAGCGCCTTGGAATATTGGAAAGTAGCATCTAAATTATTTGACATCAAAAATCCTTTGTGCCATAGGTTCATCTGATTCTTTTTTACGCAGAAATTCACATTGCAAGTGGGAGAGGCAGAGAGGGGAGAACAAAATGTGCGGTACATGGGATGATAAACGTGATGGCAGCAGTGTAGCTGTAACAACAATTATTTATGGATACTATTTTCTGTAAGACAACATAATATATCGTAAAACGTTTCATCTAGTTCAAATTTGCACGTAAATTCACATTGCAGTATATGTGCAGCCCGAAGAGGGGAAATGCGCAGCTAACCTCTCCTCTCTTTCTGCTTGACCATTGACATCTGATCCAACATTACGTGCAACCAAACCAATGTGAAAGGAAGTCCTATAATTTTATTTTAGTCTTGGAGAGTAATCTTTTTTCCAATGAGAGTGCTCATAGGTCCCTTAACAGTTAATTTTCGGCGCAAAATGAAATACTCAAAATCTGCCACATACGTCGCAACCTTGGCAGTAACCTATACCATTTCCCCCAGGCTTCGCCACTACCATACCCGCAAAGTTTGAAACTTATTTCTTCCCCATATGGTATTCGGAAAACATATATCGTGAATGCAAGATGATCCCCCAGTTCATGGATAGAATATGGCAAGATAACAGCCTGGGCTGATGTAATTCTAATGTAAGATGGCTTTGTACAAATAAACATATGAATTAATAAAAATATATCATCTGGTCCAGATGGTAATTTTTCCAGCCCTATTAGGAAAAAGGGAAGCAAACCATCATTCCACTCCTATGCAGACAGGCTGTTTAAAACTAATTTAGCATTCTCATATGTAACAACATCCTGCAGGTCAGTAATAGTAGTCTTTATACCCAAATTTGGTCATATTTACAATCAGACTAAATTGTTTAGACCAATTAGTTTAACATCATTTATTTTAAAGTAGATAGAAAAACTTATTGAAAGTATAATGTAGAAACCTCACTAATACAGAGGCCACTTAACCCAAACCAGTATGCTTATCAATAAGGATAACTATGTGAAACAGCTCTTTATCAGTTTATCAAGAGAATACAAACTCACTGAACCATCAAAACATTGTTCTTGGAGCATTTTTTGGTATAGAAGGTGCTTTTGATAATATATTCTGTGAATTTATAATCCTGGCAGCTAAAAAGCATAAGGTAAACAATACCTACTGCAGGATAAAAACTATGCTGGCAGCCAGGAAGATCCCTGTTAATGTGTTTGAAGGAACTTTGTAAATATCTGCTGCAGTGGTGTCTGCTATACCTATATGAGCACAAAAGCACATAAATACCTACCTTACTTTCAACACCTTCTGGATTTATTGGTTATTTTTTTCTTTGAATACTATTAGACATAATGTGTATGTGATAATTTAAAATATTTAAATCTGCCATGCTACTCCTCTAAACTTAATCAAATATGGCATCAATGTCAGTAGCACACCCCGACTTGTGCAGGTTTTAAGTAGCATTTGCACATGCTTAACTGGCCTGATGTAATTGCCTTATTGGCCAAATGCAGCAGCATGCACACTTCATAGCATGCTCGATGATGAACTTCTTTTTCCTCATTCTTATCAGTACAGTTTTAATTAATGACACCAGATGGTAGCTCGTTGCAGTAGAAGTGAAGGTTGCTAGAGGGCAGCAATGTTAATGCTTCTTAGCATTTACTCCTTAATACATGGCTTTAATAATGCATTAATCCTGTCACCTGACTTTGGCAGAAGTAGGTAAGGTATATGAGCAAGGAACTGCATATTTCAGATTATCCATATCCTCAACTGCAATTTAACTTACACATTATGCTCTTGCCTTAGTATGCTGTACTTAATGATGTACAAAACTATACCTAGTACTCTCTTTGTTACTGTTGTTGGGATTACTGCTGCTGTATCAATTTTTTCATAATCATAAATATTATGGAGCAGATGTTATTTCACATTTCCAGGGTTATCCGACTATGAAATTGTTGTGACCACCTAAAATGTATACTCATGAGCCGCTACTGATCTGCAGCCAGGCATGTCTGGAAGAGGTTTTATCCACACTTCCAAGAGATTTGGTTGTGGATGATCTACTGGAGATCTTCAACAACCTAGGCTTCTAAACTCATTTTCTGACAACATTGACATACTCATACAGGGTAAGTATGCCAGTACAGTATGAGCTAGTGATCAAATCTTTGAAATATATGGAAAAATAGTGCATATATCTTTTAGCAAATCTTGTAAGACAGCACTTATGCAATTTATATATGGAGGGTTTTAAAAATTTGGTTTTATTTAATGAACAATAGCAGATTAACTCCAATGTTAAGTAGCTGGGCTTACTGCTAGACAATAAACTTATATGCAACTTACATCTGCAAAGAATAATAAACAAACAGAAAATGGTTCTAATTATAGAGGAACATTTGGTAAAACATGGGGTCTTAAAGCAGATATGAGCTTTGGCTGTATAAAGCAGTTGTGGTAACACCCACAAAAACCAGCAGCCAACACACTTTGTAGTGGTAATAAACTGTTCTTTCACACCAGCCATAGGACAAGGTTGGAAAGATATAAACATTCAATCCTATAGGCAAGATATGAATAATGGATCTACCAGTTTCTGACCATCTAACCAACTGTACCTCAATGGCAACATGGCATTAAATTTCCCAGCTGTCTCATGTCTTTCCCAGTATACTACAAGGAGATCCAAGTCATACTCAGATGACATATCCTATTGAATAACCTATTAGTTGGTTAAATTGTGAAGCCCAGGACTTAAAAGTAATTTTGGCATTGTAAGTACCCATAGTCTCATCATCTGTGGTGGCCATGGATGCCAATAGGCTCAGGCAATGAGAGATTGGCCTTGCCCAAAAGATAAACGAAAGCTAAAAACTTTCTAGGTCTATGCAGCTAATATTGTCAGAGGTTTCTCCAACATTGTAAACTTGAAAGAGCGCCAGCTCTACACTTAGAAGACACAGAGAGGGCATTCCTAGTGCTTAAGTCAGCACTCGGCTGTGCACCTCTCTTACAGTTTCCACAACTGCCAGTAATTTAATTCTAGATTCCGATACCAGCAACACCAGCATTTGGAGGTATTCTAGCCAGGATGGCCAGGAGCAGGTAATAGCTATTGCAACAAAATTCTCTCAGGCATAAACAAGCTACTGTGTAACCTAGCAAGAACTCATGGCAGTAGTAAAGACACCGAAACAACTTTACCTATACCCGTATGATCAGCCATTTCACCCGAGAACTGACCACTCTGCCCTCACCTGGTTGTCAAGTTTCAAGAACTGTAGGGCCACACAGCACAGCAGTTGGATCCAGAGGCTCTAAGAGTATAACTTCACATCAGAATATTGGAAAGAAAGGAACTTCCAATGTGTTAGCCATGTCAAGCAGACCCCATTTGAGGAGTGCGACCATCACTATAGGGTGGAGGAAAACAAGTGCTGCAATTGTCCATGCAATTTTGCTAGAATCTGCAGATAGGATAGGGAAAGCCTGAGGAGGGGGCAGTTGATAGATAAAGTCTTGGGTGAAATTTGGAGACGGGGACTAGACCAAACTGGGTAGACATTGCACCCAGAAGCAGTGCGTGTAAGTCCTAGAGCCCAATGGACTCACAGAAGACCAAGGAAGTGTATTGTCTAGAGTTTGGGGTCACCTCAAGGGAGAATAGTTGATTCCCCCTTGAGAATCTCCCTTGCTGGGACTTTGGAAGGAAACCTTAGATCAATCGAACAATTGACAAGCTGTCAATGGTACTACTATTTGAGGTTACAGGTAGGGACTGAGAGGCGCCGCTGCAAATATTATGTGTATGCTGCAAGTTGCAGCCCACAAACTAAAAAATTAAATTGAGTTTTATTTATGGACATTGTTTAATTGTTATGTGTCCCATTCAATAATATTGGAAATGAAGAAAAACTACTTAATTTTGCTCATACTTAGGTTCTTTTATGTGCCATATATCTATGACACAGGACCATTGGCTTTATTTCCCTTCCAAAGGAAGCCATGCTAAGGATTTTTACGTCTGAAAAATATGTTCCCTCTGCGGGTTTGAGCCCATGACCTAAGGAACTTGAGGCTACATGCAACCCCTGCTCACAGTCCAGAAGCTGGGATCACATGCAACAGTTTAATGTAGGAGCATCCTCAAATGCATAGCCAATGACATAGCTGGACCAACTGTATCTGTTGGTGGTTATGGATTACTCCACCAAGTAGCCAAGGTGTATGCTATTGCTAACCAGAAGGCAAACTGCCTCATAGAAGACCCTTTTTGCTACTTTAGGGTACCGTTGGAGCTATACAGATACCAGGGCACCAACATGCAGCAACTTGCACATGACATGCACAACACCTCTCCACCCATTGTTGAGCAGTATATCAAGACTCCAGAAGAACATTGAGAAAGATTGCCATCACCAGAGAGACTATGATGTCAGGGTGCCATTTTTCTTGCTGGTCTACCACTCTTGACCTACGATACTACTGGGTTGACACCAGTCAGTTTGGTCTTTGGCACGCAGCTACATATACCATGTGGGGTATGTTTGGGAGTGCCCTGGGGTAGAACAGTCAGCTGTCTACTACACAGAGAATCTTGTAGACCAACTTCATGACATTCATGAGATGGCCCATTAACATATTTGGGTAATGACACATAGTGACTGGCAGGCCAACAGCCAATATTTCCAGCACAGTCATCTGACATGGCTATATTACCCTATTCGGACTAAGGGGCGCTGCCCCGAGGAAAGAGGATCATGGTGCACCTGAATCTACCCACTATGATGGTGTTGGTCAGGACAACCTGCACTGAGGAGGAAGTAGCATGCTCCAAATTCACATGCCTATACTTGCCACCCTGAATAGTGGCACATGCTTGCTTTCCATTGTTCCCCCTTATTGTTGCAGATGTGCACAACACTTAACAAGGCACAAACAGCATTTACATCAAACCCTGAAGTGTAACATAACATGTCTAAGAAATACACATACAATAATGACTTCTACTCCTGGAAAATTTTGACACATAATCAGGAGGTATAAAAATCTGATGTGTTCCATTCACATGACTTTCTCTACATCCCTGAAAAAAATATTATTAAAAAGGTTATGCTTCTATTTACTTCATGCTAATCGAGAAAGAATTAGCAGAAATAGTGTTATTACTTGCTTCCTTGCAAGTAGAAGCGAAGTAAGGGAGTACCATAGGTTAAAGTGATAGTCAAAAGCTGTTTGCTATGTAACTGAAGTTTCTTTGTTTGTATGAACAGGAGTTGACAAATTCATGTATGAGAAAAGTATAAGTTTTTCAAACTGAAATCAATAACAAGGAATAACTCAAAAACAATCAACTCCATGAAAAAAAAATGAATATAACATTTTTTGTGTGGTAAGTTTTTATTCATCTCTTACAGTTTAGCAGTTATGCAAAATTCTGTAAAATTCATCCAGAATAAAGCAGTCTTCAGAGGCTATTCCCAGAAAATTCAAGATATGCATTTTATTTGTCAGGTAAATATCTTTAATATATGATATTTTAATCAAAATCATTAGAGCTATTTTTGAGAAAATAAAAATTTTTGAAAAAAGTTCCATGTAAAGGGTAGTTAGGGGTGGGGGGATTTTCTTGAAAATCTTCGTGTCGCATCCCTGGAAGATCAAACTTAAATACCAAGTTTGGTATTTAACGGTCTTTTCATTTTTGAGCTATGCTGTCCACAAACACAAACAGACCTTTTTGTAAAAATGCTGTTTTTGGGACCCAAAACATATATTTCCGATGAAATCTTGGTACCGAAGTTTTGGGTAGAATGTAATACCTTCTCTTTACACTATGTACATAGTACATGTAGAGAAAGTAAAAAGGATGGCCATAAGGCCTGCAGAGTTCAGTTTGGAAAGCAAGAATACTCTTAAAGAGACAGTCAAAGAGTCAAATGAGCGTCATAGCAATGAGAGATAACATTTTTCTTTGCAATTGGAATAAAGGCAATTTGTAACATCAGAATTTGAATAATAAAGATATTAAGTTACAATATTTATGCAGCTCTTGGTGATAATACAACTGTACTCCAAACTGTAGTTTATGCAATTATGTAACCTGTATCAGGTAGAATCTGAAAAAGGGCTACAAAGGAAGTAACATTTGGATTTTCTCTGAGAGTCACCAATATAACCCAACTCCATCACCACGACAGCAAGTATGAACAGTAAATTCGTTACATAATTCAAATATGTTATCAGTGTACAATAAATAAAAATTGGAAATGGAGCATATTTCTAGAAAAATTACCTTAATGTCATCATAAACAGATGAAGTCTCTGTTTCCAGCCACCAAAGTTCTTCTTTAATTTCTATTTCTTTATCCATTTCATGATCACTGTTGTATTTCTTAACTTCCATTAAAGGATCCTCTGGAAGAAATTCTGTCTCATTCTGTAATCCAAAATGTGGAAAAGAGGTCTCTAATTTAATTTTGGTTTCAATTGCCATGTCGCAATTGTCCAGAAGCATAGTGTTACTGTTTGTTTTCATTATAACATTCTTGGTAAAGAACTCTGTCTCATTCTTTGAGGCCATGTCATCTGAGAGAGGATCCTCTTCTTTGATTTTTATTTTGGTATCCATTTCACAACTGTTGCTTCCTTAATTTCATTGACAACTCTGTGAAGAGAGAAACAATATATATAGCATATACCATACCATAAAATATTCATAAATTAAACAATCAACTTCTTTGAATCCATCAGCCATTATTCAAACTAAACCAGACATGTCCACTGTTCTAACCATGTTATGATATCTATATGAGCATTAAAGCTTCTCATATGATTAAAATACCAAGGTTAACATTTATGATAATTTCAAATATAGTGTGTGTGCTGTTTTATGCTGAGGCTGCAGAATGCACGTAAGTGAGCTCTGAACACTGTGTCTTTACAATGGGGGTCATTTTCTGTTCATAACTCCCTTGTTACTTACATGTGATAATAACATGCACATACTGAGTACTAAACTTGTTAAAGGTGCATTGAAATAGTGCCCATCTGTGTGAAGGCTTTCCTGGGATCTTCACATGAAATTTTCATTCACATGCAAAAGTTCTACTTGTGCAATGTTCATCATTTCTGTTTCTCTGTGCCCTTATGCTTATTGTTCTATGAGGCAACATGACCATTTAACTGAAACATTTAACCATTTGAAAAAAATGATTAAATGTGGGTCTTGATTTTTGCCTTGATTTTTGCCACCACAAGGTTGTAATTCATGGACTGTAGTCACTGTAAAGCTTTAGTTTTAAAAGTTTAGTAACTTAAGAACAGAAATTGTTTAAACACTCACACACAACATGGTTTAGGGACTTCTTTAGAGAGCCTGTGGATGATGCAACTATTTCAGCAATTCTTTCCTCTTTTAAAACATATCATTTTTACTTTCTCTAGCATGTATGTACAATGTACATAGTAGAGAAGGTATTGTATTCCAACCAAAAATTTGATACCAAGATTTCACTGAAAATACTAAATACATGTTTTGAGGTTTCTTGAATCCAAATTATCATTTTTAGAAGATCTGTGTGTAGTGGAGGGGAGGGGAGGTACACATCACAACTCTAAAACAAAAAGTCTGTTAAATACCAAACTTGTATCTTCCAAGTGTAGCATATACTTTTTAATAGTTTGAATTTCACTAGCAAATCTGCCCTGCATCTGCTAATAGATTTAAAGTAAACTCTACTCTGAGAGCAATCTCTTGCCCTTCCTCAGTGTCACTCGAGAGAGGTGTTCTTAATTCTAAATGTAGGGAAAACATGAAAGGAATAAGCCAGGATCTTTAAGCGAGGAATCCTGGGTGTATTTACTAAATAAGCAAAACGTAAAGATAAGTAACAAATCTTCATATATATATTCCAAATAAAAAACAATGCCTCCATTAAAATATCCAAAATTGTGAATAGCTACTATTCAAAATGTAAATTGTTAATACTTGAGGAATAACTGTGTTTGAGAATTAAAGAAAATTAATATTACAAACTGAACAAATCATGAAATTAAATCTTGGTGAATAAAGAAGTCATATTAAAAAATGAATAAAGAAATCTATAATTGAATGAGAATTAATCACAAATGAACTTCAAATAACTATCAAAATACAATGAAATTTTGGCCATTAAAAAAAATATGAGAACAAAAGAAATTCTTCATTCATATGCACTAGAGAGAAAATAGTATACAATACAGCTGCATGTAAATGTATATTAATATGGAATATAACCATTAAAGTGTTTTGACATAAATACAAAAATTGAGTCTTGCAATCCTCATACCAAACTAAGACATTTAACTATACAAGCAAACATGGCTAGCTTAGTCACACAGCTCTCAGTCGTATAGATAATGAAAGTTCATAAACTAGAACCACGAAACATTTGTACATATATATAGTGAACTGGAGCATTTCTTTAGGCAAATACATATGCTGACGATTTAAAGGAACTGTGATACTAATTTGTACATGTAAATATGTAATTGTATAATTTTGACATGTCCAAAATCATATGTATGATAAATTGGTTGAAATAAATATTTTCATTATTGATTATTATTACTATTATAGTTTCAAACTGCCTTATTTAAGGAAATTACAAATTTCAGCTATAAGTGAATATAAAAGAAAAACCCTCATTTGAAATGCTTAAGCATAATATAAGAAAATTTAGTATCAAGTGATTTTATGAGTGCATGTCCTCATAAGAGGTATTGTCAAAAAAGACATCAATTCAAAAACATTACCAAAATCTGACGTGTTCCATTCATATGACTTTCTCTACATTCCTGTAACAAATTATTGTTAAACAGCTTATTCTTGAATCTACTTTATAATATTCGAGATAAACATTAGCAGAAGTTGTCTAAATTACTTGCTTCCTTGTAAGTAGAAGGGAAACAAGGGAATAAACCAGGCTAAAACGACAGTCAAATCTTTTAAAAGCTGGCTGCCATGTGGTTGAAATCCATTTCTATGATGGAATAAGGGAATACACCAGGCTAAAACGATAGTCAAATTTTTTAAAAGCTGGCTGCCATGTGGTTGAAATCCATTTCTATGATGGCCAGGAGTTTACAAATTTTAATGTGAGAAAAGTTAAAGTATTTTAAATCTGAAATAAATAACAAGGAATATCTCAAAAATTGTCAACTCCATGAAAAAACATATGACATAAATTGTTATGTTTTAACGAGATATACACTTTTTGTGTAGCAAGTTTTTGTCTACCTCTTACGATTTACCAGTTACGCAATATTCAGCAAAGTTCATCCAGAATAAAAGGTCTATAGTGGCTATTCCCAGTAAATTCAAAATATACACTTTATTTGCCATATAAGTATGTTTAATAAATAGTATTTTAATCAAAATCGTTAGAGCTATTTTTGAGAAAATCAACATTTTTGAAATTCCATGTAAAGAGTAGGGGGGGAGAGATTTTCTCAAAATCTTTGTGTTGCATTCCTAGAAGATACCAAACTTAAATATCAAGTTTGGTATTTTATGAACTTTTCATTTTTGAGTCATCGTGTTCACAGACACACACACACACACACACACACACACACACACACATGGACCTTTTTCTATTGGATACAAACCCTAAAATATGTATCTCAGTTTCAAATTTTTGGGTGAAATGCAATACCTTCTCTATACACTATTGCATAGTATGTGTAGAGAAAGTAAAAATTTATTCTGATGGTTTCAGACATAGTAATTGTCTCCATCAGCAGGTGAACTTGTTCTCTCTTGTAGTTTCAGTTATTGAGCACCAAAGCAAGCATGGCCATGTAACACTGATGACATAGCAGATAGGTGGAGGTAACAAACCTGCACGTAAAGACATGGCCAGCTTGTCATTTAATTAGTGTGAATCTAAATATGGCACACAAGTTATGTGGCACAAAGATTTTCAGGAAAATACCCCCACTCCAAACTATCTTTCACATGGAACATTTTTAGAAATGTTTAATTTTCTAAAAAAATGTCTCTAACAATTTTGATTAAAATGTCATATATTAAAGATATTTACATGGTAAATAAAATGTATATCCTGTATTTCTTAGGAATATATATGCCTTGGTGTCCTCTTCATTCTTAATGACTTGTGCAAAACTGGTAAACCATAAGAGATCCAAAACTTATTACACAAAAACTGTAGATATCGTTTGAACACTTAATTAACGTCATACAGTTTTTTTTATTTATTTTGTTTTTTACAGTTAACCATTTCTGAGATATTCCCTGTTATTGGTCTCAAACATGAGTGGTTAACTATAAGGCACCTGCATTTCTAGAAATCACCTATGAGTTAAGGTTTACCGCGATGCTTAAATCAATGAGAAGGTTTAATGCATGAATGGGCATCTTGCCATGTCAGGTCAATGGTAAAGCTCCATGGGAGTTCTGACTTGGGAATTGAATTTTTAAAGTTTTGATTCAAGTTACCAACTTAGTTTCTATACACAGCTAGTCATAAAGAGCAATTATAAAAACACACAAATCTACTTATCAAATCAGCTCTAGGCCGGAAAATAAATTGTCATATCCCTATGCACAACTGTCATAAAAAGCTATTATCAAAAACACAGAAACCTACTTCTTGTGAAGTCAGTTCTATACCTGAAATTTAGTATAATCATGTCCTTAAATGAAACTAGTCATAAACAACAACTGAATAATGTTTGTGGAAAATGTATGTGCCAGAAAATACAATTTTTAGATTTTTTGTGGAAAACATTTTATGTTGTGATGTTATATGCTAGGAAGATACTAGTGCTGAACAAATTACATCTCATTCAAATAATTAGTAACAGAATGTGCTTGATATATATCTGTAAATATTTTCAAAGAAAACATACACATGCCATCTGCTGTGAGCAACTGAGTCAGTCTGGGTAGCTCACTTGGTTAGGCACTGGCCTTCTGACCCCAAGGTTGCAACTTTAAACCCAGCCCAGATCGATTTTTAAGTGTGTTTAAAAGTGACAGCCCTTTGTTGGTAGATTTACTGGCATGTTAAAGAACTCCTGCAGGATGAAATTCTGGCATACCGGAGATGCTGATATCATCCTGGAAATTGGTAGTGTTGTTAACAAATACATTTTTTAAATTTGTTGCAATCTGTTTCCCATATTACTTTCACAGTCAGCACATGTTTTAATATGTTTGTTTGACTGTATTTATTTAACTGGATCAAAATAAGAGTTCTACTTCTGTTAGGAAGAAAGTGACTACTAATAAGGAACTGATGGTTCATGGAAGGCATTATGAACTCAAAAAGAAAATAATGAATCAGCAAAGATTCCAGCTTCAGTTGAGGTATGCAGTGTTTTTATAACCTGAAAATATGTTCTATAAACCATACTTTCAGCTATTTTATGTATACTAAACAATAGATATAATTATATAATTTGACGCTGATATTCTTGCACTTGACTTTGCAAAACCAGCATATGAATACATGTGGATGCCAGCCCAGTGCTGCTCTAAAAACAACTCTTACAAAATATTCTTCTTTCTACACCATGCTAATCGAGATATATATTTGCAGAATGTTTTTATTACTTAGTTCCTTAAAAGTAGAAAGGAACTAAAAGAATGTGCTATGCTAAGGTGATAGTCAAATGTTTTAAATGCTGTCTTTAAGCAATTATCATTGCAAATTGCTTCTTTGCTTGCCCAGAAGTAGAATAAAAGAAAACCGGACATTTCCTGTCTGAGAAAAGTTTAAGTACTTTACCAATAACAAGGAATATCTAGGAAACAGTTACCTCCACAACAAAAATGTAAAGGACATAAATTGTGTGTTTTGACAAGATCTACATTTTTTGTGCAGCAAGTTTTTGTCTATCTCTTACGGTTTAGCAGTTATGCAAAATTTGACAAAATTCGTCCAGAATAAAAGGTCTTCAGAGGCTATTCCCAGATTATTCAAGATATACATTTTATTTGGAATGTAAATATTTTTAATATACAGGAATTTAATCAAAATCGTTAGAGCCATTTTTGAGAAAATCAAAATTTTCAAAACATTTTTCATATAAAGGCTAGTTTTTGGTGGGGGGGGGGGGAATTTTCTTGAAAATCTTCGTGTCACATCCTTGGAAGATACCAAACTTAAATACTAAGTTTGATATTTAACGGTCTTTTTGTTTTTGAGCTATTCTATCCACACACACACACACACACACACACACACACACACACACACACACACGCATGGACCTTTTTTAAAAATGCTTTTTTTGGACTTGGGGGACTCAAAAATATATATTTTGGTGAATTCTCGATATCAAATATTTGAGTGGAATACACTACCTTCTGTATTCACTATGTACATTGTACATGTGGGCTAGAGAAAGTAAAAAACAATTTCACAAAAAGGTCTGTGTGTGTCAGCGTGTCTGTAAAAACAATAACTCATAAACAAAAAGCTGCTAAAATACCAAACTTGGTATTTAAGTTTAGTATCTTCCAGTATTTCGACATAAAGACTTTGAAAAAAATTCTTCCATTCCAAACTACCCATTACATAGAACAAATTTTGATTTTCTCAAGAAATGGCTCTAATGATTTTGGTTGAAATTGGTAAATTAAAGATATTTACATGGCATATAAAATACACATCTTGAATTTTCTGGGAATATCCTCTGAAGACCTCTTCATTCTTGATGATATTTGCATAACTGATAAATAGCAAGAGACAGACAAAAACTTACTACAGAAAAATGTAGAACACATTAAAACAATTTATGCAATATACATTTTTTTCATGGAGTTGACCATCTCCAAGATATTCCTTGTTATTGGTTTCAGTTTTGAAATACTTCAGACTTTTCTCATAGGGAACTTACAAAGTTAAATTAACCTATAGATAAATTTATCTATGAAGAGCAAACTCCAACGATCCCAAGGTTAAACCTCTGCAATCTAGCAGATTTAAAACCTGGAAATCTTATGGACTTTTACCATATTTTCTTTACTCACATTGCTTGCAATGGATTTTCATATATAGGCAACATATTCTAATATTTCAGTACCTAATTTGGCCTATAAAAGAGATGTCACTATAACGAAGGGTGGGTGATATGACATCACTCAAGCAATTTCTGTTTAAAGCATTCCTTATTATTTCACGATTATTTTGGATACACTCTATATCAGATCCAATAAGTAATTCTCAAGTATAACTTGCATTCCCCTCTATGGGAGTGATACCTCCATGTTCAGTCCCTTACACATCATTCAGCCTTATATGCCACCACTGTAAAACATTTGAACATTTTGCAAGCAAATTAAAATAATTTGTTACTGCACTCTATGCAATGTAACTCTTTTTGTACCTTCAAATAATAAAGACATTGAATAATAATATTTTAATAACTGTTTCCTTTAAGCATAACTTAAATAATTAGCTTCCATTTATTCTTATGGTGATGCAAACCATTGTATTCCTGCATTATTTACTGTAGCAAAGCAATGGTCATGCTAATGCAGTATTGTTTGTATCACAATCATGACTAAATTTAAATTGAGCTTTATTATGGACGCTCTTTTAACTGCTGTGGTTTTTAGCATCCCATTCTATGTTGGTGTTAAAGACCACTTAATTTTCCTCAAAGACTTATTCTTCCAGGCTTGAGGTTCTTTAACGTGCCATAAATATACAACTCGGGACCCCTGGCTTTACTTCCCTTCTGAAGGAAACCATGCTAAGGATTTTTATGCCCGAAAAAATCCATTGTCCTCTGCCAGGTTTCAACCTGCGACCTTGGGTATATGAGGCTAGCATGGTAACCACTATACCACGGAGGGCAACACAATTATGACTGAATGATAACAGTGTAATAACTCATAGAAGGGACAAAGCCCTTAAAGTGCTGAAAAATGATAGTTTTGAATGCATTCAGATTAGAACCTGAAAAAATAATTTTACCATAATATTTAAATAAATTAAAATATAATTTATCTATATTTAAATATAATTCCCTGTTATCATAATCCTAATAATCTTACCAAAATAGTATGTCATTAAATTAACACTGGAATCAATTGGTATGTCTGTGAATGCCAAGTTGTAGTCTGGCTGATTATAAGCCTGGAATATAAACAATGCCATTGTATCACTGGGTGTTCAATGTTCTGTGAACACATGATAGACCTTGCTCCCAGCTCACTCAATAGCAGCTTAGATATTTACTGTTTGGATTTTAAAATTATTTCTCACATGTGCTATTTTTAACTACACTGAGCTGAGTATTAAAAATCATGCATATCTGTAGTTCACTGGCCTTAGAAGGGAACCTGAAGTAAAAAAAAAAAAGAAGCCCAAAATACTGGTCTGCAAATGTTATTACTATGCCCTGGTTAGAGAAGTGACAGCAGGCTGTACCCGGAAGGTCTGCACATCTAAACCCTGGCAATTTTCACTGCCACTAACACTATGCTTTCACACCTTTCTAAAGAACTATAGGTATTAAAGAAATGCCTCAGTGATATTTTTCTTGTGCTTTTGTTTACAACAATCCCTTCTAAGACCAACAGGACTATGGGGGCACCTTGCCCTGACTAATATCTTACTAATTTTGAGGTTTAAGAGTATGTTCACAGGCAATCCAGATTTGAAAGTATTGAAAATATGTTCAGATTTGAAATTGCTTGGATTTCTGAGGTTTTGACTTTTGGGTTTTGTTTTAGTTTCTCAGGTTGCTTGGGGCTTTGAGTTGTAAAATTTATAACACCAATAAGTATAACTATAAAGCACAGCGGCTCTAATGCCAGAATAATAAAGTAACAAAGCTGTATTATGTATAGAAGTGGAAAAACACTGGCAATTGTATGCTGTACTTCTTCCGACATTTTCAGCCTTTCCTCTGTTCCCCACTACTGGTGTTATTTCTCAGATATGACAATCACTACAGCCACCAACATTTAGACACATTCCATGCTGGGAAAATTTGGTGGTACAAGGCAGCCACATGGGCATGTCATTTCAGACTATTACACCTAATGTTCAACATTATTTATTTCCATTTATTCCTAAGTGAAACCAAGTACATTTTAATCTAACTTTAATGGATTGCAACAACGTTGTGATAATTTTACATGAAAAGAATGCATCTTAATTTATTAATTTTAAACTATTGAGCCAAGGGAACCTCCGTTTATATGACCCGAACAGTTTTCTATTATTTATAATTAACGATTAGAGCCAATCATTTAATATTAATGAATGTAAGTTTTATAGCCGTCTTGACTGTGTTAATCTATGTTAACTGCCAGAAATACACAACGAAAAGGGAATAGGCTGAAAATAGCGATTGAAGGGCACGTAAAGGTAAGAGAACCGAAAGTAAAGGATTGCCGAAGCACTTAAGTACAGTGAATACTGTTCATTCTAGATATGGGAGGGACAACAGCATATTTTAAATTTCCGAGTATCTACTTGGCTTGTCACGCGGATGTTTGGAGTTTAGATAGGTCGTCATTCCGCATTCGCAACCTTCATTTACAAATGTTTCCCTCCTCACCTTCTCAAAACCATCCCATAGCTGTGCTACACCTTGCGACTTAAGGCCTTCAACATTGGGCTAAGATCAAGTACGTGCCAAAAAAGCATGCCTTCGCTGTTACTAGCATATGACTAGCGGCTATTATACATCATAACCGGAATTTCACTTCTTTGTGTAGCTGTAGAATTTCAAGAGTTAAATTTCTGGTACACAACTTTTAAAAAAAACTGGAAAAGTTAGCCACCATATATCATTTTTTATTGTTATAGGTCAATGAAAAACAACGACCCTCTCTATTTGTTGCTGTCATTGTAGTAATCGATGTTGTTATTATTGTCATAAACCTCCAAGAAGGTATATACACAGAAGGTTACTCCGGCGAAACAGCTGCTATTGGCCAGTGTGCGTGACGTCACTATAGAACAGGAGAGCATAGGTAAGAGTGTGTTATTATTGCAAAATAGCACATAATTTCCAGAATTTCTACGAAAAAGTATGTTTTCATAGAAGTTGTTACCATAGAAGGAGTTATAATATTAAATGTAAATATTTTATGTTATTCATGTCTCATTTAAACACGCTAAATAGAGCTAAATGTCCCAATAATAAGCGAATAATTACTTAGAGAATGCTTATAGCAGTAATAAAAATTGTATTTTACAACTATTTTATAGGTTCTGCTAAAACTATTTCCGTATTGTGGTGGGGATTGAGGAATAAATCTTTCTGGTTAGTGCTCGGAAAACTATTGCATAATTGACTACAAATATCCTCTTATTTTTACAAGTATAACCTGCGGTAACCGTGAATATTTTATTCTAATGCATTTAATTAACTTAATATTTGACCATAGTCCTATCGATCTGCAAAAATCGCAGGTTTTTTTTCCACTTTAATTTCAGGTTAGAGGAGAGAAAATTGAAGATTTTGAAGCGTGACGACAGTGATGATTATGGCAATGAAGAAAACATTATTTCCATTCCTGCAGCACGAGAAACAATTTCGTGTCCAGGAGTCTTTTAAAAACTACTTTTCATATATTATGAGTGGAAAATTCTCTTAACTTAATAAAGGCCCGTCACAAATATTACCGGCCGGATGCTGCGATGTGTTGTAGACTTGTAAATATCAGTTTGACGACTGCTGCCACATAAGCGCTTTACGATGATGGGATGCATGTCATTTTCTCTCTTTCTTTACATATAGCCACTGCAGACGAATAAATGTTCTTGTTCTTGCATACATTTTAACAGCTTTAGAGTGTATTTCAGGGAAGCGCTTCTGCAGTACACACACAAGATTTCTTAAGATGCCCTTCTCTCTAGAAATACCGTTAACACCATGGATCTCAGCAAATGTGATTTCGAACCGCTTTATCGTGTCCAGCCAGTCATCCGAAGGACCAATTAATCCACCTCCAGAAGGAGTCCCTATCCAGCCCATCGCTGTATTGGCCGTTGCTGGAAGCATTTCTGTTGGAGAACCAAGTGATCTGTCACAGTCTCTGCATCGGTATGCTATGTATCCTGCAAGATACACAAATTCCTCTGCGCTATAGTCGGACGGCAGCTCGGCCGGTAAGTTTACTTCTTCAGGAACCGAAAACAGAATCATATTTTTTTAATCACCTTCAATCATCGCAAGTGCGTCCGACATATCCGGAAGAATATTTCCAAACAATTCCGCAGTCAAGAAGTCACCATCTTCAGCACGCCTTTGAAACTCACACATCGCTGGAATTATTCCCTAGCAGAACCAATCTTAATCGGTATTTGACATCAGTTGGAAGTGGATGCATGTGAAAATGTCCAAGACTCCTTAAGGCAGTCTTCTAGGCAGTCCTCATTGAGTCTTGAAGTGAGGATATACCTCGCTCCTACTTGGATTTCCAAGTTGCTATAAAGACCTAATAGTGACCGAATAGTCTTAGGGAATCCCTTCTGGAATGGAAGTAAATGCTTCTAGCGGCCAACTTTCATATTTTCGCAAGTTTTATAAAACTTTCGCAAACACCATCCTGTGCTACCTGATGAAATCGAAAGCTACACGCTAACGGTTTATTAATTTTCAGGAATCCTAGAATTGAAAATACCAAACATCTCATCTCTCAGTTGAATGAAGTCACTAACCTGTTCTTCGTCTGGCATCAAGTAACAAATTGCTCTAGCAGTAGTACTTGAAAACAGTTGCGCCACTAAACGAACACGTTGGCGTTCTATACCTCTAACATTAAGATGCTGCTGTGTTAAATGGGGACACATCTTCAGTTCTCCATTATCCAAAATCAACAAATTTTCAAACATTTTTTCTCACAGTGCAATTGTTTTGTAACATAAAACCATCATCTAAGAAGTGATTCCTCAAAAGCTTCAGCAAATGAGGAACGTCTGCAAAAGTCCAGATCCGTTTTTTGAGCATCATTTAAATGAGAAAAACAGTGTTCGTATATATAACACCTAGCTCATTCCAAATAGTTACATTCTTAGCTCCCATATCAGCAATAACAGCCACTGCCGTGTAGAAAGCGTCATATAATGATGCTATTAGTTGTTTTAATAGAAATGCTGTTATTTGCACGTCAAAATAAAAATATATTACTTGTTTTCATGGTGAAAATAATCACCGTACCATAACCACTGTGTGGACCCAGCATTGTATCTTCCTCCTGATCACAGCTGTATCGCATAGCACATTCTAATATCTATATTCATTTCGTCGAAAGACAAAACTCAAGGCGTTCCTTTGTGCCCATGTTTGTGGATTGCATTTTCATCAGGTCAAGCACATCCTGCAAAATTCCTGGATGACATCTGAAAGAACGAGTTATCCATTTTCAAAGCGTGGCAATAGAAGGGAGTGGAAAACCTAACTTTGTTCTTAAAAATACATAGCATTTTTTAGAAACAGCTCTGATAGTTATTGCTTTTCATATGTCGTATTTGTCCCACTGAACCCTTTTACCCCCGTTTTTTAAATGCCTAATCTGATTAGGTGAAAACAGCTTTCCCAATAAACGGTTGACTCCTTCTGAAACCTTTTCTTTTATATGTTTCTGGTGTTTACGTATGGTTCTTTGTGCATTAGACCATTTGCTCACTAAAATTCAATTTTAAGATCTTAGTTTGATACATATATCATTTAAATGGGTATTTCTAGCTTGTAAATTAGCGACCGTAGCTAGTAAGCGTTTCCGCTCTGAAGCTTGACACATATCATCTGTACCAATACTCTTATCTACCTCCCTCTTTATTGACGATAATTGTGTTAACGTTTGTAACGCGCCTTTGCGAATAGCTCACTTCTGGTATCTTTCTATTCTCTCTCTTGGAGTGCTTGAATTTAAGTTCACATGGATCTCAGCATTATTGATGGCAATACCAACATGAACTATTAACTGGAAGATTTAGTGATGAAGCTGCATCCTATTTCAGTTTTCGTTTGGAAGGAAGCTTTAGCCAGTCCCATACATAATCAGAATTCTGGCAATGTAGAGAGTAGATCCGAGCATTTGTTACATTTACTTTGTCTTTTCTGTAGTATTTTGATAGCCAAACGTTCTGCAATTCTTTGTCTTTAGGGAATCTATGCAGCATAATTTCAGTTCCTTTTATGTTTCGGTTGTGGAATTTACATCCTACAACGGCACAACCTGGCATTTTAAGTCTATGTAACTTGTCTAAGTATACATTAAAATTACACCATAAACACAACTAATAATCAACACTAGAGCATTAACAATTAATCTTGAAAGCATGCAGTTCTTGCGGCAGTCTCAGTATGTTCCCCTGTGACGTCATGCGCACCAGACAGAAACGCTAGGTCTACTGCGCATTGCTGGACATTAGGTGGGGTAATTTTTTGGGGACAGATCCAACTGTGTTATGGCTACTAGTGTCACCAAAGACCTTGGAATTATATTACCTGGCGCTAGTGTTACTGTCGCTAGTTAAATCTCTCGCACAGTTTGTTTTTAGAGGGCAAGTTGTACATGCTTTTTGCCGAATGTTCAGTATGCTTAAGGCTTTAAAATCGAGATGTTTTAAAGGTTAATTAAGGTTTAATAGTAAACATGGTTCATTCCTATGCTGCATAACTGTACCAACCGCCGGAAAAATTATTCTGAGATCACTTTCCATCGATGAGAATAAATTGTAACATTTGTGATTTATGTTTCAAATTCATTCCGATTTATTCTCGTGGGTTTCTTCGGTCACTAAGCGAATGATAATTTATTTTAGATTTCCAATACATAAACAAGATTGCTGAGCAAGTACTTAGTTACTCTGATACGTGATAAATTTGTGTCATCGAAATACCACAGACCATATTCAATACATTTTGCGAAAAAAAATATTCCATGAGAATGAAGATAAGATATTAATTTCACTGTCACAACTATTTTATATGTGTTCACTAGCATTAGAAGTCAGTGCTAACATATTAAATTCAATATTATAATTGATCCTAAATTAAAATAAAATTACCCGAAATCTCGATGAACATAGTTTTTCAAGTCTGTGATTTCAGACTGAAACACATCCCCACAGGGTTTAAAAAGAAATTTTGCAAAAGTGTAAGAAGACAAAGGACACTTTGTAATAATCGATTCTAATTTTAGATTTGTTTATGAATTATTTCAGGTAGCACAGATCATACTCTCCTGTGGTGCATATCAATTAATATACCTATCTTATCTAACGCAAATATACCACAATGTTTACTTAATGTCTTGAATATAGTTTACTGAAGAGCAATACAGCTACCTAATTTCACGTGTATTTTATTGTAATACTGTACATATCGTCTCTGAAAATCCAGTATCGCGCATAGCTATCTATTTTTTTTTTTTCTGCTAAATATTATTTGTCTGGATAATATCGTTGCATTACAACGTTGACCTTTATAACTGCCTACATTGTTGAGGTGTACATTAAAACTGTACTTCTCGATTAACTTGACACACCTTCAGTATGACATTCATATTTGCAGCCTCTTGAGGCTGGGGAATAATGATATTAAATAAGGATTGCTTCAATAGCCTAGAATTGAGCCCAGCATATTTTTCATTTTATTTCAGCATTTTGATCACTTTACTGCAGAGTCTCTTAAAAAATCCTCTTTACAATTCTTGCTGACGGTTTTGTGCGTTAAAGTAAAAAGCAGGAAGTATACATCAAATCTATAAGAAGAAACTGCGAAAACAGAATTAAAGTTGAATTGTCCTCTCTGTGATGCTTACATCCCGTTTATAAAACACTTTAAATGCAGGTATACTATATTCAAATTCAATGGTAATATTTACTTTTGTTTTGTTCAATTGTGGGATGAAATTCCGTATAGTCAATGAAGTGATCTTATTCAACTCCCAACAGGACATTCAAGACCTAAATCCCTATGCATAGATGCGACGTGTTGTCGCAATTATTTCCAACTCAGTATTCCTGACATAATTATAGCTGTTTTAAATGTAACTGTTTTTCCATTACAACCAATGTATTGCTCGCGACTTTTTACGCCTTTTGTCCTCCACTCGAGTTCTTTAATGCAGCCAGGCATGTTAGGGTCTAATGTCTCCTACAGAAAAACATTAAACTCACAATTTGTGAGTAATTTTTGGAGACAGCGTAATGCTTATTAATGCCACCTAGAGAAAATACATCCTACTAAATAGTATGACTACGTCTTGCGGCCGTGATCGCGGGTGTATGCGCTTGCTTTGAAAGATAGCTGATTGTTGTAGTTCACACGTTGGCTTTCTTTCAATAGTTAATGCAAAGTTAAACCTGTGCGAATGAACACGTAAGGCATTCGGTAATCACTTTAGTTCAAAGCTTCAATCATCGTACCTGTTAGATTTTGTGAAACCTGTGTTGGTTTGCAGGTGTAACAATAAGCACCAGATCTGCAAATTTCCTGCCACGTCACAGAGAAGTATAAAAGGAGAGAACGGTCCCCGGCGAGGACAAAGATCGTAGACACGCAGCCTCTTCTACACGACCGCCGTCGATCTCCCGGCAGCTGCTGGACGAGTCTCAAAGCCAACGCCGCCACGTGAGGCATCATATGCTTTCTTGTGCGAGTGCCACCCGCAACTACTGCAACGAGCCCCAGGCCGATAGTGAGGTTGAAGCTATAGGGTCCAGTAGACCTAGAATCTGCCTTGGCGTCGGGTGTTAGGGTGAAGTCTTGAGATCAGCCGACAAGCACTGCTGTGCTTACGGACAAAGCCAGGTGGACTGTTCCTCCTTGCTATGGTGTCGCTACTGGGCAAGCCCAATTCCCCCGCTAACCAAGGAGCAGGAAACACCACAATAGCAGCCAACCCGGAACCACTGAAGTACACACCTCTACGATATCTTACAACACACATTACCAACATCAAAAGCCACAAATAGCCATCAAGACACATTTCCTACAGCTCAATGTAACACACGACATCCTGCAAGAGATTTCAGACTCCAACGTCAGCATCCAGGAAGCAATTCAAAGTTCAAGTGTGGGGTCATTACTCTGCCGACAGGATTCCCTGCAATGGGAGACCATCTTAGCAATTACCCGACTCCGTCAAGAAAATCATGTGGGTTCGGGACACCATTATTCTAGACATCGTCATGATCGACAAAGTCGGTAAACTCATCGCCGACACCTAACAACTCATCGAACACAGACACGACAACAGCAGCCTTCAGCTTCAATACAAATTTTCCCAAACGGAAAACATTACCACAACATCTACGGCTAGGTAGTCCGGCCCTTTTTAAGGCATACGTGCTACCCACCACTGCTACCATAATCACGCACGAACCCCTGGGTTGGTAATGCGAGATCAGGACAATGCTACACCAATGTGCCCAGTAACAGAGTCACTATAATATGTCTTAACTCCCCCAGTTTTCTTCTTCCTTTTCAAATTCCTTTATATATCACTGTTATCCCTTAGGCCTTAATGATTATCTCCCCCAAGAAAAACGGCGAGTTAGTTTTCGACGGGAAGTTTTGAGTGTACAGTTGTAGCCACCACCGCAGTGATCGTCGAAAGAGTTGTTGCGAAAGTCACATATAAAGATATTTATATTTATAAGCGATTTTTTTTATTGTAATCAGCTAAAGAAATAAAGATTTGTTTGTTTGAGCAATAAAGACGAGTTTTGTTGCAACAATAAAAGACGAATACTAATAACACACAAACAATGTATTATAGATGCAAAAATGTGCGCGAGTATTTCATTACTATTTCGCACTAGCAGGAGTTTACACACTTCTTGCTCTTTTTGGAGATTACAACAGGTTCCAAATCAGCGGAGTTTTGCCACTTTTAGGAAACTGCCACCAGATAGCAACTGAGATTGGTAAACACCTGACTAATCGATTTATGTTATCTAAACGATGCGATTATGATGATGATGATGATGATAATAATAATAATGTTGACGGCGATGATGACAACAACAACAATAATAATAATAATAATAATAATAATAAAAATACTGTGGAAAATAATGAAAGAAAGCCAAATTTTCATGTTCGCTTTATATGTCCCATGCTTGATTCCACATTCCTGGTTTTCCATTCTGGATTTCCGCCAGTAAGGTTTTCATCACCTCTTCCATCTTGGCGGTTTTTATAGTGCGTAACGCCCATTTTTACTACTATAGGCACCACAGACGAATCTTTGCATTAAATCCCTGCTCCAAACACCTGTGCAACAAAACTGCTTTTTATTGCTTTAAACTGATTAAAATTCGTTTATTTTGATGCTTTCGCAACAATTCTGCAACACAATTTACTTTCGTCGCTTCTTGTCTCGTCGCGTCGATACAAGTGCTGGACGCTGTGAAAACCGGTCGAAAACTCGCTCGCCTGTTTCCCCTTTCTTTTTTTATGAAAGCAACAATAGAGGTTAAAAGGATAACAGGTATAAAAAGGAGTATCTGGGATGGAAGAACGAAGAGGAGAGAAAGTTTGTGTTATGCTGTATATTGGGACTATTTCGGTAAGCCGAAGCAAACCGAGTGTTCGCGGGTGTTGATTTATTTGGGGGGCTCGTCCGCCTACAGGCTGTAGAACTTACGGCTTGCCACTACTCAGATAGAGACGTGCTTATTGTGTGGGGGAGTTCATGAGGGTGATGCCCACATTGTTATTACTTAACTAGCGTTGTATTATAGGGGTGTGGAAATGACAATTTCTATACACCTTCTTTAAGTGTCAGTCGAGTGAAAACCGGCATCATACAGAAATTAAGAATAAGTCCACCGTATTTGATGCTACATTCACAATGAAATGTAAGCGCAGACGCAGTAAGCGCCAGAGTTTGGAACTCCTATTATTTAATGTAAGTATTCACATAGAAACGCAATGCAATGCATGAGCATGCAAACTCCAAATTTATCTTTGCGTTGCGTGCAAAGAGGATGAAGTTTGCTTCTTTTCTCTATGCATTACCTACGAAAGGAACAACAGACGACCGCGCAATATAAGATTTTACAGGACCATGCATGCTTTTCTGGCCGTGCCGCGCAATCTCCCTCAAGAGGTTATGACAAGCTCCTTGCGAATCCTTCTTTGATTTAATGGATGTAATTGGATGTAACTAGCATCAGTGTATAGATATATTACTTCTCATAAATCTAAGACACAGAGATAATTCTTAAATGTGTAGCTTTATCACTTAATACTACAGTCTCTATGCTTGTACCATTTTCGGTAATACTGCATAACGGCTCTATTAGTTCTGCCGTCTGCAAAACGGGAACTACCATATGATATTCCATTCAATAATTTTGAACTATTTTGAATGAGCAATTATTGTGACGTCACTGCCACGTACGTCAGTCGTTAGTATCTAATGTATTTATTTTGTAAATGATTGAATTTTCTTATGTGGTATTGTTGGTTATGTTATTCAGTTTGTAACTTGCGGAGAGCTAGGAAGGTATTTGCATGTAATTGCGGATCTAGAAACCGTGACTTCTTGCGTTGCTCTTACGATTGCATTGTGAATGGTCTTCCTTCGCGCTTATGCTTCATTAAGTCTACGCTTGCATTTCATTGTGAACGCAGCACTACCGTTATCAAGTACCTGTGTTAGTGGAAGTCGAGTCTCATGCTGACTCAGCGACACTGTCTCAAGGTTCGTTGTCAGTAGAGAAGTTCATTTATCTCTGGGTGGAAACAGGAAAAGAATGTAGGCGGGATCCTTTTTCATTCTGATGTTTATTCATCGTTGAAACATCAGCTATTGAAGTAATCTTGAAACAGTAATATTGCACATTTCTCATAACACTTTTTATATTCGGAGAAACACTTTAAATATTCTAGACAGTTACTGCCTACTCTCGAGTATAACACCCGTTTTACTTTGACACTTGTTTCGCACTTTGAAATTTAAGTGCGGAATTCTTACGCAAAGTGACGTGGAACTATCGTCGGAATGACAGGAAACAGTACAAATTCTGTTATTGTGTCTTTTTAAATAGCCCAGGAGGAAATATATCAATCAGCCATAAGCCTTCTTAATGCTGATTGGCTACAATTTGCCGCCAAAACTTAGGCTCGGCGTCACCATATCACGCCATTTTATTGTATTTAGATCATTTAATTCTTGGATACAAAGAGAAATAAATACCCTGCTTGGTAAATATTAGGGACTTTTACCGAATTCCCACTTGTAACTCTAATGCACGCACATGAAATAAAGAGAACCTTGCAGACAATATAGATGTTCTTTTTTATATCCAACTGCATAGTTTCACAGTTCTGCCTTGGAACACGTTAACATATCTAAAGTTACAATTTATGAAATAAATACAAGAAAATAAAGTAAATCACTTAATCACACATGTAATTAGAACAATTAAAGTATTAGGGATTGTTTATAGGCCTTTGATAGTAGAACAATAATCATTATATAGCAGTGACGTCAAGAATTACCGTCTCACTGTTCTGTAAGGAATCTTAATTGTTATCACTTTTATCTATAGTTTTCCTCCAGATATAATACAGTACTTCTAAGTTTATCTAAACCATTAGCCTTGCTAAAATTGTTTTCACCTGCAGCATTAATTACATACCTTATTAATATATTTTCCATTTGTAACCATCTGTTCAGCAACATATTTGATGGAAAATTTCATTTTAAATCACTTACACTCATCCAATGTGAACTTAAACATACTATATACTGAAACACTTTTGGAATTCCGCACGGCATTTTATAAAAGCACAAACATAATTTAACACAATTTGCTGGCATTTAATCATTCCTTAGTGGTGAAATTGGCACACAAATCATAGAAAACCAATAATGATCACTTGCGAACTATTGTTCACTTTTCTTGGCCATTTTGTCCTATTCCTACCTCCTTTCGTGTCGATTTTTCAGGCCATCCCCTAGGTCTACCAAGGGCAATACTTGCATTGTGGTGGAAGTTTATGTGGGTTACTATTGTCCCTATAGCTACTTCGTTGGTGCTTATACGAATTCTACTAATACTTTTGCTGTATTTGAGCCGCCTCACACCTTAAGTGTCGGATAGTGGCACTCAATTCACGGCTAGGTTGTTTAAAAGCTTCTCTTCCGGGTATGGAGTCAACACGTCGTGTACCATTTAAATCACGAAACCTATAGAATTTACTTTACTCTGCTTCTTAGCAGCATGAAGAATTGTGTTAGATTTTCGGCAAGTCATTTTGGAAAAAAATTGTAACTTAATTTTTGAGGTTTATAATATGTACCTAATTAAATATATAATTAAGAACCATTATTTCCTTTAGTTACCAATTTATATATTCAAGTGTATTAAGCCCAACTTATTCCCAATGTGATTTGGTTATTCTGCCATTAAATCCTTCTCTAATTGCTGGTCTAATGCAAACTTTTGGGAACCTGTGACGTTTCAACTTCAGAGTTGTCTTAACCTAGCATTGTCTATTAGAGAAAACAAGCATCAACCAACGCATTTAGCCACAACTATTAGAGATTACATATTTATTACTCCAATTGTTTTGATTGTGCAATTTTGAGTCTTCTTGATATGCTTTATATTTACGACAAACTAAATGTAACCTTGTGGAGAATCACTATTGTGCATTAAAACAGTGCTTCATCTTGAGCAAATCGAAAGAGACTGCATTATTTTGCCAGGTATAGTTATGGCAATAAAATACTGCACACACTTACCCGTCCTTGAAGGTTTTCATTGCTTAAAATCAGAAAAGTAAACCTGAACACCTCTTGCACCATACTTGTACAGCTCCCAACAATACACCAGACCGCTGGGGTTTCTTGTCGCCAATATTATGGCCGACTTTCCTGTACTAATAATAATAAAGGGTATTTGACCATTGTAAGGTTTTGACAATTTATATTGATGTCTACAAAGCATGTAATTAACTTTCACCATTCACTTTTCCATTCTTTAAGGGTAGTTAAAATGGAAAGCTGTTGTGTTGAGCTGGAAGTGTTAACCTGTTTCTGTGTTAAGATTTAGGCAATTTTAAATAAGCGAGCCTGTCCAAGCACGTATTTTACTTTCACTGCTTTAAAGTTTAACAAATTTCCCAGTATTAAGATTTTGGCAATTGCACGTACTTTTCACAATTCGCTTTTCCAAGCCTTAAGAAAAGTTAAGCTGAAAGCTGGATTTTGTGTTGAGCTGGAAGGTTTAACCAATTTCAGTGTTGAAAGAGTTTGGCAATCTAAGGGTGTTTGACCAACTACATACTTTTAAATGGTTATTACACTTTTTAATGCTTTAAGAAAAGTTAATGTGAAAGCTGGACTTTGTTAAGCTATAAGGTTTAATCAATTTCTCTGTGTAAAGATTGTGGCAATCTAAATTAGGGTTGTCTGGCCAAGCACATGCTTATTAATATTCGCTTCCGAAGGCTGGACTTTGTGTTAAGCTGGAAGGTTTACGTAGTTAACTCTTTTAGCGTTTTCACTACTGACTTTGCATGTTAAAATAATGTTGAATAAAATGCTGGACTGTGTCAAACTGGAAGGCTTAAAGCAGTTGTCAATAAGAGATCAAAATATTCATGTATATTTATTGTTACAGAGAAACTTCTGAGATTGTGGTATTATTTTGGGGATATAAACCCCTATTGTTTATAACAAACTGCAGGAGGTACTGCTGCAACACTACAGCCAGAAAAGGGGGAAATAATGGAAAGTATGGGAAATAAAATTGCTGAGAGAGGTGGAAGAGTGAGAAGGCAACTTAACTGACAGGCAGACTATCAAAAAATGGTAAAATAAGCACAACAGATTTTCTTTTTTTTTACACTTTATGTTGAAAATTATACATAAACGCAATTTTAAGTTTATGATCCAGTAACTTTACGTGGTACTGGCTTTCCACCTTCACGGAATCCATTCCTGCAAATAAAAAAGAAAGCAAATTAGAATTATAGAAAATTTAAGATGAAAATGTAGCATGAAAATGTGTCTATATATATACACACACACACACACATCCAGATTTATATAAAGTATTCATGTGGACTTTAGCTATATAATGGAGACTAGAGTTAAACAGTTTTAACCACAGATTGCACCAGTAGGCAATGTAACTCTTTTCAGTTTTCAATGATTTAACATGAATGTTAAACATAGAACTTAGTTTTATGATTTTTTTCTAACTACTTCCTATTTCTATTAGAGAGCACCAGTAATTGATATTTAACCTAATAATGTAAAATAGTTGCCAAATATTCCCAGAACATTTTATGTAGTTTATCAACTATGTGCAGAAAGATGCAAATTTTTTCAATTGAACGAAAAAGGGTTCACATCTGGGCCATTGTGTAATCTCAAGTGTTATTTACCTTTGCATGTGTGATCTTATATGGGGTGGACAAGGAAGCTCTATTAGGGAAACTAGAAATCAAATACTGTTCTATATTGATTTTCATCCAAATGAAAGAAATGAAGACTTTTTAGTATGTTTAAACAAATAGTATTGCACATTTTGTGTAGCGCTAATTTTAAGGAACATGAATAAACAACAATTTTTTAAAGAGCGATAATGCATATAAGGTACGTCTCGCTCATAAAAGTAATAATAATAAAAAGACTGAAAAAAAGAAAGAAAAGAAAGAAAGCCTACTTGACACTATGAAATACCTATATTATGTGCCCTGAATTCGAAAATGCATTCCATTTTTTCAAATCATGTAAGGCTTTTGTTCAGTGATGCAATTCTACTTTTTTATAATAATCGCTGGGCCATCACTCCAGTCTGCATGTTAACATAAGATAATCTTGTAGGTATGTGGAAGTTATCAAATGACGCATTTCCTGTTTACATTCTTTTCCAAATGTATATCCTTCCTCCACTGCTATTTGTAATGAATAAAATTAAGACAGTATAGTGACTTGCTATTATCGAGACCATTTATAAGTAAAGTTCGGTGTTCTCATACGTTAATTTTGTGTTTGTGAATAACAAGTGTGTTTAACAAAGTGTGTTAAACAGACCTTTAGTTTATAAAACTCATTTTATAGCCCAAATGTAGCATCAGGGAACTTATACATCAGCTAGGCAGAGAACATATTCCTGATGAGGTGTTTATTTATAGACTCTTCAAAGTCTTAAAGGTGTATTGCTATACAATGGTAATATTTACCCTTCGTACCAATGGCTTATGGTGTAAATATGAAAGAAACGTACAAAAACATTAATATCCTCCTAAAAGCACTAAATTATGACTATGAATGACAACTATAGGAGACCTAAAAGTCTATTAACCAAATTGCAACCAGGATATATAAAATATGTTGTTTTTTGTGAGAGTGAGACTCCCAGGATGGAGTTCATCATTACAGAGACAAACTTTAATACCAGAAGAGAAAAAAAGGAAGTTTCATCATTCGTAGATTCTCAGAAAATGTTATTACACTGCTCCATATAAAGGTAGGCTTAATGAAGAATTTTATTAGAGCAATGAACAAAAATCGGAATAGTCTTAAGAGATAAAGGCAAAGTGAAGGAAAATGTCAACTGAACAGTTCAAACAATGTTTAGTAGAAAATATAACAATTTCAAACATCTAGACCAACGGTTCCCAACCGGTGCGCCCCGGCACCCTAGGGTGCCGTGTGATTGGCTAAGGGGTGCCGCGAGATATTGAGATAAAAAAAAAAACAAAAACAAAAAAAAAAAAACAAAAAAAACAAACAAACCTTCTGCTGAAGCCTTGTAAGGTCTTGAAATAAAATAAGTCAAATCAATTACTCTCATGCACGGCAGATGGTGATAGTGGTCGATTCATTTCAATAATTCAGTTATACTAGTATCCCACAGATGGCATTACAGCTATACCCTGCCGAACATTCCCGAGACTTCGACAGATGAATATATAAAAGTGCACGCCACTTGGCGCTTTCAGCAATGGCGTAATAGCTGAACAAAGCACTCCCCCCTCCCATTAGGAGAGGTCTATCAAAATTCACCACCATATTTAAACAAAATAAACACCAGCGGAGCAAAGGAAAGGATGCTGCTCCTGAAACCGCAACCGCTCGAGGAGCCTACTAGCGCTACCTCCTTAACACCAACACTCGAAACCTCAAAATAAAACCTCAACCTTCACCTCATTCCTGTGGTTAAACCCTTACCAGGGTAGGTACACAGCAACAATACCCAGGCTCACCACGAGCCTACCAGACACGCACGCACGCGCTTTCAGTTGTCTTCCTCGCGTTGATTCACAGTGTTTAGCTATGGATAAGTTCATTGTTAAAAGTAAATGCCAGGACAGTGAAAGTGAACAGTCGGTTCCTACTGCTTGCTTTAAGAAGCCAAATCTTACAGTTTCTCCCGGACCGTCGAATTCACCACATAAAGAAGACAAACGAAAGAAAAGAACATACCAGGACAGTTACTTAGCGTATGGATTTAAGTGGAATAACAACAAGGAAAACCCTATCCCTGTGTGTTTAGTTTGTGGCGAAACACTTAGCAACGAGGCCATGGTACCTAGCAAACTGAAGCGGCATCTTACAACAAAGCATCCTAGTGTGTCACAGAAAAGTGTAATGTATTTTTCACATGTATTAGAAGGGGAGAAGAAAACAGCTGTGCGAATGGTAAAGAGAATGACCATAGGTGATACTGCTCTTGAAGCCTCATTTAAAGTAGCAGAACTGATAGCTAAAAAAAAGAAACCTCATACTCTTGGAGAGGAAATCATTGGCCCTGCATGTCAAGTTATAGTTTCAACAATACTTGGCGAAGGAGCAGCTAATCAAATTTCGAAAGTTCCTCTGTCCAACAACACAATCAGCCGCAGGATATCTGAAATGTCATGCAATATCAACGAACAAGTCACGGAGAAAATAAAAACTTATTGAACATTTGCTTTGCAAGTAGATGAGAGTCTCGATATTGGTGACAAACCGCAACTCCTTGGTTTTATCAGATATATTGATGAAAAAGATATTAGTGAACAGTTTCTGTTCTGTAGACCGCTGGAGACTACAACCACAGGCCATGATATTTTCGTTTCTATTAATTCCTATCTCAATGACCATGATCTTTCATGGAAAGACTGTTGTGGTAGATGGTGCACCACGTATGCCTCGGAAAATTAAAGGTTTTACTGCCAGAGCTCTCAATGAAAATCCATCCATTATTATAACTCACTGTTTTCTGCATAGAGAGGCATTAGTAGTGAAAGCGTGTAATGAAGATTTTGCTGAAGTGTTTAACCAAGTTGTGAAAATGGTGAACTATATGAATTCTCGACCTTTAAAGTGCAGAATTTTTGAACAGTTATGTCGTGCAACGGATGCAGCTCATACCTCTTTGTTACTTCACACAAAAGTAAGGTGGTTGTCGCGGGGTAGTGTATTGAACTGGTTTCTCAAATTGAAAGAACAGCTAAAAACTTTTTTTAAGGATGAAAATCAAGACACGTTTCATGAGCTCTTACTAAGTGATTCTTGGTGTTTTGAACTGTCGTATCTGGCAGATATTTTTCATAAGCTGAATGAACTGAATGTTTCGATGCAGGGTCGACATGAAACAATAATCTCCTCAACCTATAAAATGAAAGGTTTTAAAAGAAAACTTAGTTCTTGGAAGTCTGCAGTTCAAAAAGGAGATTTGTGAACTTTCCATCTCTACTTAATGTGGCAGGAGATAAAGATCTGGGTAAACTGAAAGACCGCATTTGTGATCACTTATCAAGATTGCAAGATGCAATAGATGCGTACTTTCCAACTATTTTCACTACGAATCTCGACTGGGTTGTCTCACCATTTGATTTCATAGATAGTGCAGAGGAAATAGATTTCACTGCTTGTGAACAAGATGAATTTATTGATCTTTGCGCTGATTCCACACTCAAAGGTAAGTTCACCAAGAGTGAGGCGTCGGTGGCTAGTTTTTGGCTTCAACGGAGAGAGTACCCTAACCTAATGAAGAAAGCAATTAACGCACTTTTGCCCTTTTCAACATCCTATTTATGCGAGCAAGCCTTCTCTGCTATGGTGACAATAAAATGCAAAGCAAGAAATAGACTGAATAACCTTGAGGATGATTTGCGTGTTTCACTGTCAACTGTAAGACCTGACATCACATATCTGTGCTCTAAGCATCAATCACAAGTTTCACATTAATCATTAATCGAACAAACTTTATTGATGTATTTTTATTCAGTGATTGTAGTAAAGTTTACTGTATTATGTTATGGTGTACGTTATTATTATATAATATTTCAATAAATTAACATATTAAGCTTAATTTTCTTTTAATTCAAGGGAGGGTGACCCTGATGTTTAATGTTATTCCCAAGGGTGCCGTGAATTTCAAAAGGTTGGGAAACACTGATCTAGACACTCAAAGGTTATATAAATTATATAAGGTATTTTACACCTACAACATTATGTTCCATTTTGCATAGAAGTGGACAGTAGAAGACATTTACTTATTATGATCATCCATTTGTATGCCAGCCGATCCAATTTTAGTGTACAATATATTTTTCAAACAGTTGAGGCATTGTCATAACAGTTGTACTTAAATTGGAGGTTGAAAATATGTATGTATCATGCTTAAGCTTTCTGTAAATAATAATAATAATAATAATAGCAATAATGTAATACATGCAATATTATGGTATATTTCATATAAAACTGGACAGTAGAAGACATTTACTTCATATTTTGGGTATATTTTTGTTTGTAAACACCTCATCTTAGTACAAAATATAGTTTTCATGCAGCTGATGCATTCAAGTTTGTCAGTTATATTTATTTGCATTAGAAGTTGATAAATTTTATACAAAAGTAGGATATTGCTTTCAATTTCTTCTATAAATGATAATGCAATAAGCAGAACATTATGGGCTATTTCATGTAACAATGGACGTGATGTAATAGATAATGTTTTCCTTCTTATTTTGGGTATACTTTTATAAGCCCACAAACCGATCAGTGTTTAGCTCAAAATATACAAAAAATACAAAAATAATATATAGTTCTGAAGCTTTTCTGTAAACAAACAGGCAAGTACATAATATATGGGATGTTTCAAAGAAAAAAGGACAATAAAACATGTTTACTTATTTTGAGTATTCATTTGTTTCTTATAATGTTCCTTTTTTTTTATAAAAAAATACAGTTCTGGAGGCTTGTCAGGACTCCGGCGCTGTATTCCTTTTTCCTCTATTTTTTCCAATTTTCTATATTTCCATAGTAGACCTTATTATTCTTAACGTTTTCCTGTTACATATACATACACAAACACAGAAACACCCATGCTTAAGGTGGGGCTCGAACCCACGATCCTGTGCACCACGAAACGCCAAAGCGAGACACTTTAGCAAGCGCGGCCACCGGGATCGGTAAATATTTTGAACTTGTGGAATTACTGCAGCACATCCATGTTTTTATTGGAACTAAGTGGTTCCCTTTAATATAACATACAAAAAAAGTAAAGTTCAAAGAAGTCCCTTTACATATAGTATATAGGTTTAATATTATGCACAGTTATTTTCCTGGTCTCTGGTTGTGAGAAAGAGATATTTGCAATTGTCATCAATAATTTTTGATACAGCAGCACTATTTTCCATTCAGAACTTTGATATCAAAATTTTGCATAAAATAACGATTTCATACCACTGAATAAGAACAGTTTGAAAATTTTTCAGAGCATGTATATGAATCTGCTTTATTTGCATAAATAAAATTCCTAAAACGGTATAAAATGTATTTTCAATACAACATTTTATACCCATATCAACATGCCAGGCAAAGAGGTATAGAAAATGCCCAATTATCTGTCAATCCTTACTTCACCAATGATATAAACAAACCAGAATGTATTCTTCTGCGAAGATATGTGTACCGCCACATGCTGCTAACCTGTGTTTGCGTACCCAAGTTTGACTGGAAAAGAAAAGCTACCTACTATCACTGTTCACACAATAATAAACTCTATTACATGTATAATCAATAATACAGGCAACTCATTATGCACTGCAACATTTTCTCGTAAAACTATAAAATACAGACATGTTGTTTTGGGGGCTTGCCGAAGTACTGCAAACGTTCATCAGTTCTGTATTTTTTTGGTGAGCTTTAGCAATCACCATAGTGCACATTTAATACATTGCCACAATGCAGTGACTTGCCGAGAAGAGCTAATCTGAGGATGGAAGGGGTCTCACTCTTTCAAGAAACGATTCATCTGTTGCAGTTGGAATGAAACTGTCTGAATCATAACTGAGTTTGATAATAAATTAGTTGGTCAACGACAATGTCCACCATTCCCTCCAAATCTCACTTTATTTGCTCTTCCTGAACAATGTGTGATACATATTGCATTTTTGGCTGTCACTTGTTGAAAAGTGCTTGCACAAGATATCATATCTAGGCTAATTCAAAAGTTTTGCAAATTTTATTTTGCTTTCGGAAACACCAGTAAATTCTACCGTTACGCTGTAATTGTTTAATGCAAAAGTAAGGTACTTTTCAAAAAACTTTGTAAAATGCATAGAAAGAATGCTTTTCTAGCTTTTTTAAAGCTTCGTTTCTCTAAACTGATATTAAATGTTTTCACCATTACTTGCTGACTAGAAGCAACCATTGCAAATGAGCTGCACAATATATATGCATTTACATAAAGAAATAAAATTAATAATCACTGAATTTTGCAGAGCTTAATCATTCATACTACATTATTTACAAAAAATTGCGTAATTTTAATACAATATTTTTTACTCTCTCAGTAATTTAAGATGAACTATTTTGTGATGCAGAAAAGCGGTCAAATGTTCAGCTACCAATCAGAGATGTTACAAACTGTTACTTTTGTTTACATTACAGGTGAAATAAGAATGGACAGAGAATAGATATTTAACATGGAAATTTTTTTGTTATTTTTTATTTTAATGCAAACGGCATTAGCACTTTTGATTTAAGCAGCACATAGTTTGTTGTATTAACATAAGATGCAAACTATTTGCAGCCACCTTTTCATGGCTAGCCTATAAAGTAGTCTTATTTCTCACCAAGCTGTTATATTAGGAAACATCCAGCTCCTTGTTGCAAGCATATTATGTCTAACTAAAGGACACATTTTTAAATCTTAATTAAACCAAGTTGCCAGATAAAATGTTTTCTGAAGTTTCCCAGTGCCATCATGAATGTTTTGAGTATTTCCCAGTTCATTAGAATTGATTTATTAAATCCTTTATATGTAAATGGAAACATGAATCAATGACTAAGCCTTGAGGTTATGTTAGGCTTATTAAAACATGTCATTTGCATCAAAGTAGTTCCTATCATTCCAATTCTTGAAACATTCGTTGCTTTATATTTAAGTTTTCCAATGCTGTAAACTAGATTGCATTTGAAACCATCAAACTATATTATACTGGGTATAAATGAATAAACCACACAAACTTTTTTGGTAATAGACTGTTTATTAACAATTTGAAATAGGAAAACTATGGTCTAAAAAGAGAGTTTTGCCTTAAAATTGCTAGGTCTAATGCATGAAACTGAACAACCCCACTTCAACTGTAAGGTATGTATGGAAAACCAATGGAAGAATTTGGAGCATGTGTGTTTAATGTAATGCGAAAGTGCACATGCTTTAACATTTCAGGTTCAAATCCCTATGACTAAGGATTTTATTTCTTTCTTTCTTCACTCAGTTGGAATGTGATTTACAAGAAACGTGTGCTATAACTTTTCATTAATCAATGATTAAACTTTTTATTTAAAATTCTTTTAACTATCATTTACATTTTCATGACCCGAATAGTAGGTACATACTAGAAACTTAATGCATACTTAATGAACTAGTTTAAGCTCTACGAAAATGTAAATAGTTGAAGAGGACTTGAAAGAGCTCAATGTTACAGAGTTATTACAAATATAAGTTGCCTATCTCTACCTACAGGTAGAACAAAAGTAAGCAATCGGGTGTAGGCATAGGTTTCAAAGGAATTTCTCAAAATGGCAATGTCTAGAAATGATGCATAAGCGATATCGACTCAAAAATGATTCCTGAACCCTTTTGAGCATTCCTAGTGTATTGCAAATCACATCACTGGCTGTGATAATGCAGGCTTCAGAATTAATCAGTGATGAATACACCATAGTCTGAAGATTACCCCAGAAAAAGGAGTCCATTGGGTTGAGATGTGGCAAACGGATTGGCCAGAACATGGTGGGACTGTGTCTTCCGATCCAGCAATTTAGGGAGACTCAATTCATGTGCACTCATACTTTATTGCATAATGTACAGGAGTTCCATTGTGTTGGAAATGCAGTTGAGCCCAAACATAATATAACTGTGCTGAGACATACATAGTTTGGACAGTTATATAGAATGCCAGATGAGAGAATAATCAAGAAAATATACACATGGAAGCCTCTTGAATCAAAGGAATAGTTGGAGTGATATTAATCAAGACTTGGGGGGGGGGGGGGAAAGTAGTAATAATAATATAAGAAATTGGCTGGAGTTTATTAGAAATTGCATTGAATGCAAGTGAATTGTAGAGAAAGCCAAAACATTTAGTCAATGTTGTAGTGTCTGTTAAAAACAAAAATGTCATAATTAATAAAATGGCTTATCCAGAAAGTTACCAGCCAGCTGTTGTATAATATACATTCACTCTATTTTTTGCCTGTCTTTGTTGAAAAGCTGCTTGCACAAGATGTGATAGAATGTTCAATTAATTTAGAAGTGTTGTGTACTTAATGCTGCTTTCAGAAACAGTAAATTTGGCCACTTAACTGAGAAGTTTTTGTAATGCAAGAATAGGGGCACTTTTCACAAAGCTTATTATACACATAATTGCACATCCTTTTTAAGGATTTTCCTTGCTTTTGTTTTACTGCATCAGTATTATACGCTTCTGTCATTTTTTAAATTTCTTCACCTGCTGACTGGAAGCAGCCATTACAACACATAAAGGAATAATAATTAAAATTCCAGTAATTTCCATTCCTTACTTACTCTTACAATGCTACTTACACAACATTGCTTCGTGTATCATAATTGTGCATTTCACTCAGCAGTTTAAGGGGAACTATTTTTATGGAGAACGTAAAATACTTAGCAACCAGAGCCACTGCAGCCTATTGCTTTTGTTTACATTATTGGCAAAGTAAGGATGGGTAGAGAATAATTCCACTTAGAAGTTTCAATGTGTGTCGTATCTTGTACACAAAATATACTGCATAACCTGTCATGTAGGTAAAATTCATTATTCTTTCTTTTATTTCTTTCACTCATTATTACAGATACTCTTTTTAAGACTTTTGCCTAATTCCAATTCAAATGTATCCAAACCTCAAGTTTAACAATGAGAAATCATCTTTCTCCATTATTTAACTTTTTTACGAGCTTCTTAGAAATGATGACTACAAAGAATTCCAAATCTGGCAATTTTTGCAATAATAACAAACAAGCACACAGAAGATGCACTATAACTTTAAATCTACAAGAAAAAACCTATAAAACTCACAAAATCCAAAAAAGATGAACAGCTACGATTTCTAAAGTGCAGCTCATTCTTATAAGACAGTAAAGGTTAAATGTTATGCACTATTGCACCATGTACATTAAAACTTTGGTGTGCAGCTGTGCTACGCCTATTTAATTTTATGTCATCTTTTGAATTATATACCACCAAAGAGTGAAAATTGTGTACTGCTATTTAAAGCCATTTCACATCTGCACTTTCTCTCTCCTCTTTATATTTTAGTACTTTTAAATACAACTTACAAGTATAAAAATATTTCCAATATAGATATACAGTCGAACTTGGCTAATCCAAAGTTGAAGGGACCAAGAAAAAAGAATCAAACTATTCAGGATTTCAAATTACAAAAGTTTGATTTTTTAAAAATGATTTTAATTAAAACTCTTGCAAATGCTGCTACCTTTTCAGTTTTGTAATTTACATGTTTAGGTTTGGAGAGAGCCACCATTGGCTCAGTTCACTACTTAAACACACGGCAATTTTTTTTTTTTTTTTGTACCTTAATGTCCTTTAACCTGGTTGGTCATATTGGACGATGAATGAAATTGGTGAAGATCTCAGGGTCCATGGAGCTTAGGGTTACTCGACATTCATCTTCTCAGGATAAGGAAAAACCCCGAAAAAAGCCCTATCCAAGTAATTCACCCTAAGCGAGATTCAAACTTGTGAGCTATTGAATGTGAGGCAGACATGCTACCACCACACTACCCTGCTGTGATTTTGATGTGACTGTGCACACTGTTTAAAAATGCTCACTCTACTGCACGGGAAGTTATTTGCTGCAAATGTAGGTCAACATGTGACCACAGGTAGACAGAATGGAAAGGGGTGCAGTGTTCACAATGGCAACAAGTGCCTTGGCTGGCAACAAGTTCCTAGAACTGCTCAAAGAAGCTTGAGTAACCCACATTCCTTACCAGCAGGAGAGGGAATTGAAACTACAATAAGATGCATTTCCTAGAATTTAGTAAGGGAAGGGAATAGGACCACAGTATGGCACAATTCCTGGAATTTATCCAACAAGTTTGACTAACCTATCATTTTTTCTCACTCGCGTTGAATATTATATTGAATTATCCAAAAAATATTGATTTACCATAGACTTTTTAGCATTGCTTTGTATAGGAATATCAAGGGACCATTCTGAAAGCTTGAATTATTCACAATTTCAAATTAAGTTCAACTGATATATGATAAAAGCTTTAATTTTGTAAGGCATCATTGTTTACCCTAAAATTTTATTCAGATTAGTGAAATGTTTAAACAAAGAATGAACAATACGCTGCACTGTGTTTTGTGCTATTCCGTTGTATTAAATTGAGCTGGTATTTTGGTTTCCTCACTCTTTTTGCTTTCTATTATAATGGTGTCTTTACAGGCCCCTTTATTTGTTTTTTTTTTATCCTATATACTACTGTTTCTGTACACCTGATAGACTTAGCTATTTCATTTATTCCCTTACTAATGCTCATTGTACCTGAATTATGTAACACTCATTTTGCAATTCTTCTTAGTTTGCCAACATTTCATCCCTATCAGGCTTCTATAACTCCATAACTGTGTTCCATACACCATAAAAACTTGTGTTAACCTTTACCAATAGCATACTATCTGTCTTCCACATCATGACTTGAGTTGAATAGATGGATGATTGACTGTCATAGATAATGAATGCAAGAAGTTGCAGGATTCCAGCTTATTTTAACATCTCACTTGGTCCTCGTTATAAATTCAATAAGAAAAGTTTCCCTCTGTTTGACTTATCTACTGAATAGGATTTTTTAAATGTTTTTACATCCTTTTAATTAAAACATCATAATGATCATTTAAATAAAGATAGAGAGTTCAAACTAGGCTGGTAGATTACTCAAAGAAAAAAAAATTGTTGCATTATGACCTTTAGCATATTAGTTATATAATAAGTATAGAAACAGCTAACGTCACACTTTACACAAAAACAATGTTTCTTTAAAACTTTTGGTCCACAGAAATATAAAAAGACCTAAAATTTATGTAATCTAATAAAGAAAAACATTCTACACAGGACAATGAGTTCAATGCTGTAAATTTTAAGAAGTGAATTAACTATCATACAAGCAACGTGGTGGCAGCACAAAAGTAAAAAATCTGATGTCACACCCACATGACTTTCTCTAGCTTTCCTATAAACAAACTTCTTACAAAAGATTATTCTTCTTTCTACACTATGCTAATTCAGATAAAAATTAGTAGAATGTTCTTATTACTTAATTCCTTATAAGTAGAAGGGAACTAAGGGAACGCACTAGGTCACAGTGCTAATCAAATGTTTTAAAAGCTGTTGTAGGATTGTCATTGCAATTCGCTTTTTTGCTTGGCCAGGGGTAGAACAAAAGAAAAATGGACACTTCCTATCCGAGAAATGATTATTTTAAAATTGAAACCAATAATAAGGAATATCTCAAAAATGGCCAACTCTATGAAAAAAATGTATATGACATAAATTGTGTGTTTTTGTCTATCTCTTACAGTTTAGCAGTTAAGCAAAATTCATCCAGAATAAAGGGGTCTTCAGAGACTATTCCAAAAATTCAAGTTATACATTTTATTTGTCGTGTAAATATCTTTAATTACAGTATTTTAACCAAAATTGTTAGGACAATTTCTGAGAAAATTAAATTTTCTAAAAATTTTCCATGTAATGGGTAGTTTGGAGTGGGGGAATTTTCTCAAAATCTTCATAATGCATCCTTGGAAGATACTAAACGTAAAGTTGATGTTTAACTAATTTTTCGTTCTTGAGTTATCGTGTTCACACACAGACCTTTTTCTTAAAATACCTTTTGATACAGGGGACCCTAAAACGTGTTATTTGGCGGAGTGCAATATCTGTTATGTAAGTGTAGAAAACTAAATATAGGCATGGAAAGTGCAATTCATCCAAAAATTCAATACCAAGATTTCACTGGAAATAAGACGTTTTCAATTCATTCTCTATACACTATGTATATGTACATGTAGAGGAAGTAAAAATCACAAAGCTAAGGCAATATAAATGCAAGATAGAGACAGAAATATCCCATTTAACTCTTATGACATGTATAGAAAACCAATGCAAACAGACAATTATATAAAATTTCATGTCTATAACCCAAGATTTTGCAAACAAGCAGTTTTCAATAGTTTGACACACAGGTTTGTGAAAACATATGAATATGAAGCAGGATAAATAAACATTGAAATTGCAGAAAAAAATATGGTTTCCAAAAATCTTAAACAAAAAAAGTGAATACAGTAAAAACAAAAAAATTATTAAATGGAACAACTATGTTCAATGCATGAGAAGAGGTGTTTTAGAAAATTTCATCAAATTAAGAAAGGTTTTCAGAGAACACAACATACAATTGGCTATGGATAACAAAATACACCATAAAAAATCAGATGTGTACCATTCACATGACTTTCTCTATATCCCTGCAACAAATTATTCTTAAAAAGCTTATACTTCTATTACCTTCATGCTAATCAGTAAAAAATTAGCAGAAATAGCCATATTACTTGCTTTTTTGTAAGTAGAGGTGAAATAAGAGAGTACCATAGGTTAAAGTGATAATCAAAAGCTGGTTGCTATGTCACTGAAGTTCCTTTGTTTGTATGGACAGCAGTTGACAAATTTCTGTATGAGAAATGTATAACTTTTCATAGCAGAAACCAAAAATAAGGAATGTCACAAAAACGACGAACTCCATGAAAAAAATGTATATAACATAAATTGTGTGTTTTAACGTGCTCCACATTTTTTGTGTATTAAGTTTTTGTCTATCTCTTACGGTTTAGCAGTTATTCAAAATTCAGTAAAATTCATCCAGAATAAACTACTCTTCAGAGGCCATTCCCAGAAAATTCAAGATATACATTTTATTTGTCAGGTAAATATCTTTAATATACAAAATTTTAATCAAAATCGTTAAGAGCCATTTTTGAGAAAATCAAAATTTTCGAAAGAAGTTCCATGTAAAGGGTAGTTTGGGGTGGGGGGATTTTTCTCAAAATCTTTGTGTCGCATTCCTGGAAGATACTGAACTTAAATACCAAGTTTGATGTTTTACCCACTTTTCGTTTTTGAGTTAGCATGTTCACAGACACACACTCACACGCGCGGACCTTTTTCCGAAAATGCTTTTTTTAGATAAAGGGGACCCTAAAACATATATTTCCAGTGAAATCTCGGTATCGAAGTTTTTGGTGGAGTGCAACACATTCTCTATACACTATGTACATAGTGCCTATAGAGAAAGTAAAAATGTACTTGGCCTTACCACCAAGACAGCATCCTGTCAAAAATAGAATGCAAAAGCTGCAGCTATGCTTATAATGGAAAAACCAAGAGTAACTTCGAAAACAAGAGCAAAGAAACATTTCAGGTATGTACAACACAAACACCTAAAAAGAGTTGTCACCAAGCATTTACCCAGAATTAAAACTACGAAAAAACACATAGCAAGAAACAGGAACTGACAACTTGGGAATACATTTCTAAAAAATCTAATGTGTTCCATTCACATGGCTTTCTCTACATCTCTGTAACAAATTATTGTTAAAAAGCTTATGCTTCTATTTACTTCATGCTAATCGAGAAAATATTAGCAGAAATGGTCTTATTTCTTGCTTCCTTGTAAGTAGAAGCGAAATAAGGGAGTACCATAGGTTAAAGTGATAGTCAAAAGCTGGTTGCTATGTCACTGAAGTTCCTTTGTTTGTAGGAGTTAACAAATTCCTGTATGAGAAAAGTATGTTTCTCAAAGCTGAAACCAAAAACAAGGAATATCTAAAAACGAAAAACTCCACGAAAAAAATGTATATAACATAAATTGTGTGTTTTAACATGCTCTACATTTTTTGTGTGGTAAGCTTTTGTCCATCTCTTACGGTTTAGCAGTTATGCAAAATTCCGTAAAATTCATCCAGAATAGTCTTCAGAGGCTATTCCCAGAAAATTCAAAATATACATTTTATTTGTCTTTAATTTGCGATATTTTAATCAAAATCGTTAGAACCGTTTTTTAGTAAATTAAAATTTTCGAAAAAAGTTCCATGTAAAGGGTAGTTTGGGGTGAGGGCATTTTCCTCAAAATCTTCACGTTGTATCCCTGGAAGATATTAAACTTAAAATACCAAGTTTGGTATTTTACTGACTTTTTGTTTTTGAGTTATTGTGTTCATAGACACATGGACTTTTTTCTGAAAATACCTTTTTTTATTAACAAGGGGCCATAAAACATATTTCCAATGAAATCTCTGTATCAAAAATTTTGATGGGGTGCAAATACCTTCTCTATACACTATGTACATAGCATGTGTAGAGAAAGTAAACAGTATCTTACATAAGCCTCTTTTATCCTACAATATGTTAATTGAGATAAACATTTGCAAAATTGGGTTTATTACTGCTTGGAAGTAGTAGGGAAATAAGGGGGATACAGTAGGCTAAAGCAATTCTCATAAAATTTGGTTGCTATGTGAAACAATTAACATTTGATTCTCTTTTCTTGCCAGAAAAAAAGAGACAATTCAGAAAATTTTAAATAGCTCAAAATTGAAACCCATAACATGGAGTATTTCTGAAATGGTTAACTCTAAAAAATATATCAAAAATTTGTGTTTTAACAAGATCTACATTTTATGTGTAGTAAGTTTTTGTCTATCTCTTATAGTTTACCAGTTATACAAAATAAATCCAGAATGAAGAGGTGTTCGAAGGCTATTCCCAAAAAATTCAGGGTAAAAGTCCCACACAATAATGATTATTTCTCTGCACTGTGTGAGCAAAAAACCACCAATTCTATGCTTTAATACCTACAACTATCATCGTTGTGTACTTTACAGGCATCTTTTTTTGTATGATCTGATATATGCCTAACTCAGATATAAAATGAATTACACTACTAACCTAAATCTGCGTCTTACTATCTTCAAATGACGCATTCTGCCAGTCCCAGTGGTCTTCCTGCGCTGGGCTTTCACACTCCAATTATCTGAAAGAAAATTGTTACGGTTTTGAATACTTGACATTATAGAATATATTTCCTGATAGCAAGAACATTCTCCAAACAATTACATAAAAAAGGGAGTGGGGAGATTGTCATGACTCAGGTCCAGGACCTGTAATATGAAACAAAAACAGTGATATGATATGCCATAGAGATGGAAATAAATTATCATGAATTTGGAGAAGAAAACTGGGGAAATCTAAGATTAAACTGAAACAGAGGAAAAAGACTGCTCAATAACATGGTTGGGTTCAGTTTTCATGTTAAATTGCACTTATTTAATTACACTCAATTTAATGAGTAATTGAGTAAATATATTATTTTTCTGTTACGGCAAAATATTCTGTATAGTGGTTACAAGGTTTCACGCAGATGATTTCTGGAAAGCATAATATAAAAATCTAATGCGTTCCATTCACACAACTTTCTCTAGCTATTTCATATATACAAACTACTCTTAGAGAAGATTACTCTTTTATCTACTTCATGCTAATCAAGATAAGCATTAGCAGAATATTTATTCCATATACAAACTATTGTTACAAAAGATTCTTCTTTTATATACTTCATGCTAATCGAGATAAACATTAGTAGATGGTCCTATTACTTGCTTCCTTGTCAATAGAAGGGAAATAAGGGAATACATTAGGCTATAGCGACAAGTCATTTCTTTTAAACACACATCCCTATGTGACACAATTGAGGTTCAGTTCACTCAGCATGGTCCAGTTTGAGAAAGGTTAGGTAGTTTAAAACTGAAACCAATAACAAAGAGTATCTTGAAAACAGTTACCTCTACAAGAAAAATTTATATAGGCTTTAATGCGATCTAGATTTTGTGTGCACTAAGTTTTTGTCTATCTATTAGATTTGCTTAACCGTTATGCAAAATTCTGCAAAACTCGTAGAATAAAGAAGTCTTCAGAGGCTATTCCCAGAAAATTCAAGATATACATATTATTTGTCAGGTAAAAATATCTTTAATGTACAATATTTTAATCAAAATCGTTAGCCATTTTTTAAAAATCAAAAATTTCAATTTTTTTTTCCATGTAAAGGACAGTTTGGGTAGCGATATTTTCTTGAAAAACTTGCATGTCACATCCATAGATGTGACATGCAAGATTTATTGTTCCTGATAAACATGTAAATGATGCTTTAAAACTTTTAAATTTACAAGATAAGGCTATAAAGTTCACATTAGAAACTGAAAGTGATGGCTATATCCCTTTCCTGGATTTAAAAATAATAAAAAAGACAATAAATTGAATTTTGGAATATACAGAAAGCAAACCCACACTGATAATTATATAAAAAATAATGGCTTTAACCCTTTTTCACATAAATTTGCTGTTTTTAATAGTTTAATTTATAGGTTAATTAATTTACCCCTTAATAAAGATGAATTCTATAAAGAATATAAACACATTATTAACACTGCTTTAATTAATGGTTTTAATACTGATTTTATAAATAAAAAAATTGAGAAGTTTAAATATAAAAAAGCTATTAAAGACATTTCTACGCTTAAGAAAATAAAAGATAATTACATTTTTAAAAAATTCACTTATCACCCTTGGGCAAATAAAAAATTCACAAATATTTTCAAAGAGCATGGCATAATATTGGTTCCTCAAAATAAATACAGTATAAAAAATTTGTTAGGCTTTTCTAAAAAGGATGAAATTTCAAAAAATAAAAAATCTGGCATTTATCAATTACACTGTTTAAATTGTGACCTTGTTTATATTGGTAAGACTAAACGTCATTTGGAAACCAGAGTAAAAGAACACTTTAGGAATATTAAATACAAACAAATTGATAAATCAGCTGTAGCAGAACATTTTTGGAAATTTAATCTTGAAATAAATCCAGATGTTAAATTATTAAAACACTTAAATGGGCCCATAGATTTAATGGTTTGGGAGAAAACATTTATATTAAAGTATAGAAATCATGCAATGAATTTTGATATACCTCCAATTGACACTCTTACCAAATTTGTTTTGATTCCAGTAGTTAGCAATGCATTAGCACACAATCCACCTAGTAGCAGTAACCATAACAGTGTAAATAACCATCAAAAAAGAGATCAAAAGGATATGTTGATAATGCAATGAAATCATTGCGAAACTAGTCCAAGCAAGGATTCCAAAAGATAAGTGAAGATTTGTTACAACTATTATTTTTATATAAATACCAAGTTTGGTACTTAAAGGTCTTTTCATTTTTTAGCTATACTGTCCAGACACACACACAGAAAAGAATGATTTTTTTCACTCAGGGGAGTGCAGAACATATATTTCTGGTGAAATCTTGATATTGAATTTTTGATACAATACCTTCTCTATCCACTATGTACATTGTAATAGAAAGTAAATATCTGATTTGTTCCATTCACATGACTTTCTCCAATTATTCTGCATTAGATTATTCTTACAAAACCTGATTCTTCTCTCTACTTTGTGCTAATCATAACAGAAGATACCAAATTGGTCATATTAATTACTTTCTTATTGAGTAGAAGGAAAATAAAGGTATTCACTAAGCTAAAGCGATACTCAAATGATTTAAAAGCTGTTGCTCTGTGATTGAAAGTTTTTTTTTTTTTTTGCATGACTATGAATTGTCAAATCCCCTGTATGAGAAAAATTTAGGAACTAATAACGAGGAATATCTCGGTAATGGTCAATACCACAAAAACGTATGGATCACTGATTCCCGACAGGTGTCCCTGGCACCTATGGTGCTGTGAGATATTGAGATACACCAAAAAATGTTACTGTATACTTAAGCCTAACTTCTTAATGTCTTTAAATAAAAAAAAAAAAATATGTGTTCCATTCACATGACCTTCTCTACATCTTTGCAACAAATTATTCTATTTACTTCATCTAACCGAGAAAAAATTAGCAGAAAAGTCTTATTATTGCTTCCATGTTAGTAGAAGCAAAATAAGGGACGGGTGGTAGGTCCAAGGTTCTTGTGAGCTGTAGTGCCATGGAGTTATTAATGTACTGAATTGCCATTTCCTACGATCACGTGTCATGGACGAAATGTACCATAAGTTAAAGTGATAGTCAAAAGCTGGTTGCTGTGTGACTGAAGTTCTTTCATCCAGAATCAAGTAGTCTTCAGAGGCTATTCCCAGAAAATTCAAGATATACATATTATTTGTCAGGTACATATCTTTAATGTACAATATTTTAATCAAAATCATTAGAGCCATTTGGAAGAAAATCAAAACGTTCTAAAATGTTCCATGTAAAGGGTAGTTTGGGGTGGGGGGATTTTTCCTTAAAATCCTTATGTCACATCCTTGGACGATACCAAACTTAAATACCAAGTTTGGTATTTAATGGCCTTTTCGTTTTTTAGCTATGCCCACAGACATTTTTCTAATTTTTTTAATTCAGGGGGGTCTCAAAACATGTATTTCCGGTGAAATCTTGGTATCGAATTTTTGGGTGCAATAAAATACCCTCTCTATACACTATGTAGATAGTGCGTGCAGAGAAAGTAAATAAGTCAAATTAATTACTTTCATGCACAGCAGATGGTGACAGTGGTTGAATCATTTCAATGATTCAGTTACACTTGTATCCAAAAGATGATATTACAGCCAAACCCTGCGGAACATTCCCTGAGACCACTTGCTTCTTCATTAACATTCACGAGACTTTATCAGATCAATACATAAAAGTGTATGCATTCTGATGTCATTTTCAGTTGTTTTCTTCGAGTTCATTGATAAATTAAGTGCCAGGACAGTGAAAGTAAACAGTCAACTCCTACTGCTTCCTTTAAGAAGCCAAACCTTACAGTTTCTCCCGGACTACCAAATTCAATTGTAACGAAGAGAAGAAAAGAACACACCAAAACATACTAAGTGTATGGATTTACGTGGAATAAGAATACTGTGTGTTTACTTTGTGGCAAAACACTTAGCAACAAGGCCATAGTACCTAGCAAACTGAAGCGGCATCTTATAACAAAGCACCCTAGTGTCGCAGAAAAGTGTGATGTATTTTTCATGTATACTAAAAGAGGAGAAGAAAACAACTGTTTTAATAATAAAGAGAATGACCATAGGTAATATTGCTCTTGAAGCCTCATTTAAAGTTGCAGAATTGAAAGCTAAAAGAGAAATCTCATACCCTTGGAGAGGAAATCATAGGCCCTGCAAGTTATAGTTTCAATACCTAGTGAAGAAGCAACTAATCAAATTTCAAAAGTTCCTCTCAACACAATCATCTGCAGGATATCTGAAATGTCATGCAATAACAACGAACAAGTCATGGACAACTCCTTGGCTTTATCAGATATATTGATAAAAGATATTAGCAAACAGTTTGTTCTGTAGACTACTGGAGACTAGAACCATGCTGGAAGCCATGATTCTTTCATTTCTATTAATTCCTTTTTCAATTATCATGATCTTTCATGGAAAGACTGTTGTAGATAGAGAGATGGTGCACCATTTATATCTGGAAAATTTATAGGTTTTACTGCCGGAGCTCTCAAAGAAAATTTATCCACTATTATAATTCACTATTTTCTTTTAGTCATGAAAATGTGTAATGAAGATTTTGCTCCAATGTTTAACTAAGTTGTGTAAATGGTAAACTACATAAAGTCTCAACTTTTAAAGTGCAACATTTTTGAGCAGTTATGTTGTGGTTGTTATGGGGTCGTCTATTGAACCAGCTTCTCAAAGTTAAAGAACTGGTGAAAACTTTTTTAAGGATGAAAATCAAGACACATTCATTTCATGAGCTGTTACTAAGTAATTCGTGGTGTTTGGATCTGTCGTATCTGGTAGATATTTTTCATAAGCAGAATGAACTGAATATTACTATACAGGGTAGATAGGAAACAATAATTTCCTCAAATGAAAGGTTTTAAAAGAAAACTTAAGTTCTTGGAGATCTGCAGAACACAAAGATCTAGCAAGCTTTCCATCTCTTCTTAATCTGGCAGCAGATAAAGATCTGGGTAAGCTGAAAGACTGCATTTGTTATCACTTATCAAGATTGTAAGATGCAATAGATACATACTTTCCATCCATTTCTGCCATGAATCTTGACTGGGTTGTCTAATATTTTGTAGACAGTGCATAAGAAATAAGTTTCACTGCTTGTGAACAAGATGAATTTATTGATTTTTGCATTGATTCACACTCAAAGCAAAATTCAACAAGAGTGAGGCGTTGCTGACTCCTTTTTGGCTTCAATGAGGATTATCCTAACCTAATGAAGAAAGCAATTAATGCACATTTGCCTGTTTCAACATCTTATCTATGAAAGCAAGCTTCTCTGCTATGGTGACAATAAAATCCAATGCAAGAATAAGACTGTAACCTTAAGGATGATTTGCATGTTTCATTGTGAACTGAAAGGTGTGATATCACATTATCTGTGCTCCAATTAAATTCACATTAATCATTAATCGAACAACACTATTGATGTATTTGTAGTCAAGTTCACTGTATTATGTTATGGTGTAAGTTACCTATATAATAAATTAACATATAAAACCTTACTTTTTTATAATTCAAAGAAGGTGCCCCTAGTGTTTAATATTCCCAAGGTTGCAGTGAACTTCAAAAGGTTGGGAAACACTGGCCGAGATAATAGTTCTGGGTCACTTTTATGAAACTGACTTAATATCTGTACCAACCAGATTGGCTAATCCATACTTTTTGGCAGGCACTCATTGTAAAGACCCTAAGCAGTAAGATATAGCCAAGGAATCTGTCCATATGTAATCCAGGTCCGAACTAGTACCCAGTAACTTCAACAGATTTGGTATGTTGCACACTAATGAAATTTTTTTCCATTTTAAGGTTGGTTTGTTGTGAATCATTACATTACTCAACATACTGTTTAATCCTCTTGAGCCTGCTAGCCATTACAGATTTGTATAATATAGAATTCTTCATTTATCAAATTCCTACAAGCAGAGAAATAACACATAGCACTACAAAAAATTATTGGTAAAGTTATACAATGGTTCAACCACACATAGTACATGTGGTCACATGCACACAAACGGTCTTAAGACTTTTACTGGCGATCCATACTTGAGAGTGTTGAAAACATTAAGTTATTCAAATGTGAAAGTTGCCAGATTGCCGTAATTTTGACTTCTTGGGATCGTTGGGATTTTAGCTTCACAGATCCCTTAGCCATCAGCCGCAACTTCTACACTCCTCTACTTATAAAAATATCCCTCGGATACGCTTTGCGGCTTAGGGCATCCAAGTTGGGATACGCTTAGCAGCTTGGGGCCCTAAATGTTTATAACAGTAACTACATAACGAAATAACAAAAGTGCCCACGTATAGAAGTAATGCCAAGTGGTGGAACCATTGTACACTAATATGTTATTTTATTTAAGAGCGTGAGTTCTGAGTTATCAATACTTACAGTGTCTCAACTTTCTGCTAGGATAACCACATTGTGCACATTTTGACTTCTGGATGTGGTAAGATGAACGTCCACAACGACGACACAAAGTGTGGGTCTTGTTGCGCCGTTTTCCAAAACTCGATGTTCCCTTAGTCTATGAAAAAGGACAGAAATAAATCCCTATGTTTATATATGCGCATGTTGCGACTGAAGAGGTTAGGAACAAATATTGAAACAATACATTGATCTCCCCACCAAATTTGAAATAGAAATGTACTACCTTTAAATAAATTCATACTAAATATTTATTAAAACAACAAAGGCTATTATTATAAAAGGATTAGTAAAATATGCTAGGATTAGAAAAACTCAAATTATACACCTACCATTTCGCTGTTCCTGAAGCACTACAAGGAGATTGAAAGACAGGAGACGAGATTCGATTGTACACATCAATGGTATACCCTATAGTACTTCTTCTTCTTCTTCTTCTTCTTCTTCTTCTTCTTCTTCTTCTTCTTCTTCTTCTTCTATGGAGGACTCTTGTGTTTGTTAATTGAAAAGACTACATTTATTTTATTAAACTAATTGTACAAATTAAGTGTTCACCTTATTAATACAATTTACATTTTACTGTTTTATAGAATATATTTGAACATTATATTACAATTATATGCAATAATAATAATAATAATAATAATAATAATAATAATAATAATAATAATAATAATAATAATAATAATAATGATAATGATGATAATAATAATAATAATAATAATAATAATAATAATAATAATAATAATAATGATGATGATGATGATAATGATGATGATGATGATGATGATGATAATAATAATAATAATAATAATAATAATAATAATAATAATAATAATAATAATAATAATAATAATAATAATGATGATGATGATGATGATGGCTCTCACAGGACCACGCAGAGCTCCCTACAGTTACAAACTAGAACGTACACTTGGGATCTCGTTTCATAAATGTAAACTGCAGGTCTATGGCACAAAATAGAACGAAGCCCGAGAGGAAACTTGAAATCGGCTCCTTTGATGTGCAAGAAGCCAAGCTCTACGCTAGACGCCATATTGAGACCTAGTAAACGCAAAGTGAAAGCTGTTTATTAGATAACATTTGAAGCAAATTAAAACGTTTAAAACAATAAAGCACGAACATATGTAATAAAAATTGTATATATATATTAGGCATACACAGTGACATTCACTGCTTGCCCTCCTACAAACCATTTATGCGGATGCTTATTCTTCTGTATGTTGTTAATACAATAAATATTAATAAGGCATTTCGATAAATGTATAAACGATAATAAAATCTTTACGATGCCAGCTGCTAAGTGATACTTGCAATTTTATTCTATTTTCATGAATTTGAAACAACTAAAGCAGAAAGCCTTAATGGTAATTTACACGTAAGAAAATGTAATCAATAAAAGAGAGTACTAACTCGAATATAGGTAAATCCACAAAAACGTAAATGACACATTTTTGGCTTGACCGGAGCCACATTTTCTGTGCAGTAAGACTTTATCTATATCTTACGGTTTACCAGTTATAAAAAGTTCACCCAAACTGAAGAGAATTTCAAAGCACATCGCCAGAAAATTCAAAATATACATTTCATTTCTCAAGCAAATGTTATTTTAATAAACATAGTTGGACACATATTTACTTTCTCTAGCTCGCATGTACAATGTACGTAGTGGATAGAAAAGGTATTGTATTACACCCAAAATAATTCGATATCGAGATTTCACCGGAAATATATGTTTTGAGGTCCCCTGAGATCGAAATAAGCTTTTTATAAAAAACAGCGAAATGCAATGATGGCTAGGAAAATCATAGGTAGGAGTAAATAACAAGTGATTCAATGGGTTGCCAAGTTTTTTAAATAAAAGAAAAATAATAATAATAATAATAATAATAATAATAATAATAATAATAATAATTGCAAGGAGCATAGGCAAAGTCCGGTCACTGTGTAATATTACAGGCGTAATAACTGTAGTGCAGTGTTGAAAAATAGGATCACAGGGTGGAAATGTTAGCGTTTTGGTGTGAGGCATGATTTGTGGCCAGTCTCCATCTTGTGGTACTACACCCTATCAAATACACCATACGCAACATTTATTAATTGTTTTTCTAAGCTTTCAAAGTAAAGAACAATGGAACGGAAGAGGTCCCTAGTCGAAGGAATATCTAATAAATAATATTTTTTGGTCTGTCAGAAGTTATTATTGATAAAATGGTATTATTGCAGTAAACAAAGCGGCTAGGTCATAACTTAACTTTGTTCTAATTTCTTGGTCTAAAATTACTGTTATGTAATGTAACAAAAGACCGCACTACATATTTCAGCATTGCTTTAAAGCTTTAGTATAATGTTAATTAACTCTTGTGTTTCTAAAGAAGCAATTACTTCTCTATTGCTGCAAATATGTCTTTACTGTATCCTAACCCTCCGTTTTACTAGTTTTTTTCTTTTACGTGCTTTACACAACTTAGCAGTTTAATTCTTCAGCTTAAACATTAATTTTCGTTTCTTGGGCTTTGCAGTACAACACCATTATCAACATCAAGTTGCAGGGTTGGCTTTTAAGATACTGTTTCACAAACAATTAGGATACTTCGACTATTTAGGGGTCTATTAGGCGGTCTACTTCGACATGCATGACATTTCTGATAATAAGAGGGATAAGCAGAATAGCATAAGAATATCTCCTTCTTTTAGTCCTGGTTTGCCCTATTTAGTCTAAACGGATAGGTGTAAAGTATGTGCACACAGCGAAGCTTGAGTAGGCTGCTAATTTTGTCTGCGAACTACTTGACCCACGCTTTTCTAAGGTCTTTTCGTGTTTGAAATCTCCAATTTACAATCAATATAGAATACTTCTGTTGATAATGTATAACATATTTTACTAAGTATACCGCCGAAAAATCACTTAAATAAGTACACTAACCTGTATTTTGAAAGATGTTCTTTTATTGTCTTTTTTTTTTTTTTTTTTTTTTTTTTTCTATTCAAGAAACTACAACGACACATCACACACGAAGTCAACATTGTACTGGTTTAAAATTTACAATCCAAATGTACTGCTTAATTAGCATTTAATACCACAAAATCTTATTTTTTGTTGCACATTTAATACGCATAAAGTGTACTCATTACAAAAATGTACTGTCTAAATATGGTGGATTGGCAAAAGCGTAATTCACCAACCACAATGCATAAGGATAGGATATTTCCGAGCTAATCTCCCTCTTTTTTGCTGGTAGTGCCTATTTAATAACAGAGTCCCTCAAGTAGTTCCTCAATTGGTCTCCCCCGCCCTAGGACCTCATGGAGCTGTGTGCATCCACATACCAAAATGTGTAGTGCTACGTAGTGCCACCTGAAAAAAAATACACGCAACTAAACAGTAGTACTCGGCATTAACGGAAGTTTACAATATTGCTTAATGCCGGCCTAGTGCTGATTTAATCTGGTACCTAGTTTAAAATTATAAGGGAACAATGAAAGTAAATTTGTAACTCAAATGAATCTCTAATTGATTTTGAATAAATCCTTAATAATAAAGTGTGTAATGGTTTCCCCTGGGCCCTAAAATCCACTTTTGTTTTCTATACCACTTATATAGTAGGTAGAGAGGGCATTCAACCGAAAATTCGATACTGAGATTCTATTGGAAATGCGCTTTCTAATGTCCCCTGAGTCCTATAGAGCATTCCAGATCGGGCGAAGTCCGACCGCTAACTTGACATATTTGCAGCTGCAGGTGGAAGTACCCAACAACAGACCTCGGGAGCTGGCAAACATGCCCCCAATGACCATATCAAGAGATTAACCCACAGACTCGACGGCGACATCAGCGCGTGTTGGTACCAAAGACGCTGGGGCAGAGACACGCGCAACTGCACACCACCTTGCAGAATGGGCAAAGCCGCTCACCTGGGTAACAACCCATTACAGCCCAGGCGGCAGTACAGGTTGTAAGTTCCATATAATACCGCCTGTTCATCAAATGCAAAAGAAACCAGTTACCTTACCTGATCGACACGTGGCCTGCATATCCGTCATGCCAAATAGGATACTATGCTGGGCCTATTCAACTGAATACACGGCCTATACAACAAACAACACACCAATACACAGCTTCATCAGCCAGAGACCAACTATCCATCCGGAATCGTCGCACTCCTAGTCTTGGAAATATATGGTAACGGACACCCCCTAAGCCATTTAGTGGGTGATGTCCTGGATGGTAAATGTTAATAAAACAACTAGATTTTATAACTCTCATGAAATGATTGGAACAAAGAGATATTAATGCACTCTACAATATATACTGCAATCTGCATGCTTTTACAGTTTGGTGTTTCTAGAAACGTGTGGTTCGTATATGTACTTAGAAACTTAAATTTTATTGAGTGTGTAGTGTATAAAACTATTTCTATTTATTTATTTATTTTTGCATTCTATCTAAGAGAATAACTGTGAGTTCTTCCAGTTTCATCATGAGTTGTAAGAAATTACTTAGATACATTTCATGTTTTAACATTTGCATTTATTGATTTCTTCTTCTTAAAAATGCACCACAAAGGCTTTTAAACATTTCAAAATGGGGTTTTAAAGTGCTTAATGTTATTGTGTTATGCTTGCATTGTCCGTCTCTGATAATGCATATTTTGTTTAAAGAGTGATAAGTTGGTGAAAAAACAAAAGAACATATAATGAGTCCTGCAATGATTAAATGGGGGCCCCTTTGACAGATATTTCCAATTTTCCTTCTAAATAGAACCCTCAGGTGCTGATTCAATTGCTTAAACATAAATCAGTAAAAAATGCGTGGGTCAGTTAATGTAAGCTAAATAAATAGCTTATATGCTAAATGCTTCTGAATTGTGTTGTTCTATTATATGTATATGCAATTGTTAAAATAAACCTAATTCAAAACAACACATTATTGTTGCTGTGAATCTGGAGATTAACACATTATAGCATACAAAATTTGTATATTTGAATAATAAAATGGTATACACAAGTGCAGCCATTTCAAACAAAGGTTACTGTAATCATCTGAATATATTGAGGCATATTATACTTCCTTCTATGCCATGCATAGACCACATTCTAACAATGAGAATGAAGATGGAGTTTGAGGATTCTACCATTCTTTTATGCTGTATTTCACTGGATATGGAAAATTGTTATTATTTCCAATCGCTGAAAAATGAAATAAAGGATTAATAAATAAACACAACACACATTTTTCTGTGAAAAAAAATTAGCTGTTTAATATTACAAGAAACAATTATCATTTTTTTTACGTGTAGTTGCAAGCAGTATAACTGTAACCTTAACCAAGTGATCCTCAATCTCAATATTGGTTGCATTTAGGATGATAGCATCCGCTGAATTGCCATCTTCTTTTGAACTATTCATTGGGCCACCTCCTATTACGAAATTAGCCCGTTTGGCAGCGCCTATTTCTTTTTCTTTTAGTTTTTATTTAGTCCCACCACTTTTGAAGTTGGATGATAGTTCTCTACAATAGATGGTAATTTTTGCCCTATCACATTCTCAAAACTAAATAAACAAAGAAATCAAGAACTGTTTATCCTATATTCAAAGGCAGGCGTGTGTATTTAACCTCCAAATAATCCGATGATCTATGGAGCTTTTCTTGTATCTCAGTCCAGTTTTACGTTTCTCTTGAAGTGCTACACCACTTGTTTCTTTATTTTCTACTACACTCTTATATTTATGTATAAGAAGGAAAAGAAAGTTCTTTTGCTTTTCTGAAAACTGCTTATATGCCATCTTCAATTACAATAATTATGAGAATAACACAGGCGTTTAAACGCACAGGACAGCCGATGTGTTGGATTTGAGATTGCAGATTCTAGTTCAGGTTTAGACTCCTTTCTGAGCCTTTCCTATTGTCTATTCCGCGCCTCATGGGAAATTCGACTACAACATATGAACATCTGTAAGTTTTAAAATACTTAAACGACCCGCTTGTGTACGCTGTAAGAAATTTTGAACAGGAAACTCAAAGCTGTTTACAACATCACTCACAGTAACACCAGAGACCCACAAGTCTTCTCCCAGGTGCAAGAAAAGTAAGAAAATATTTAAGAGAGAGAATTTCAGCTTTGGAGTGAGTTACCACAAAAAAGAAAAGGTGTTAAAATGTTCAGCGACTATACACCTGCAAATAAGTGGATCCGAGATCATCGCGGACTTTCCTCCCGCCGCTGTGGCATGCAGCACGAAATACTTGCACATGTTCTGGGTGCCTGCCCTTATGAAGAGGTACTGCGAAACAGCAGACATCATAAAATTAGAAACTTGATTGCAACAAGCATGAAACAAAAAGGTTTTGAGGTCCATGAGGAAGTGCATGGTTTGTCCAACAATTGTAGCAGCAGGCGCATCGACATCGTTGCTTATAGGATATGGTAGCGGAGTGATCCTTGATCCTACTGTTCACTTTGAGTCCCACTGTGAACAACCTGAAGAAGTGGACCCAGAAAAAAAAAAGGGGGCAATTTATGAATCTACCACTCCCTTTTACAAGGACAAGTATAATCTTTAAAATATATCAGTCACCGGATTGATGATAGGAGCCAGAGGGACAATACCCATAAAATTACACCAATTTTGGATAGATTATGGTTTTGATAAACGCCTACTGCATACAATAGCAATCGTGGCAATCAGGGGATCTATTCTCATCCTCAGAAATCATTTGTATTCGTTTTAATGGTGGTGCTGTAACAATTCATTAAATTTTGTTCTGTAATTTTGAACTTACTTAAGTTTTTTTTGAGAAGATTGTATGTGCTGTTTGTATTAGATTTGAAGTTTATAATTTCCAATTTTATACATTTCTTGTACTTAGTTATCCGATTTATTTTTAGTATTGTAAATTATTTTTAAAATGTTAATTGTGTAGTTATACTTTGTCTACATGGCAGCCCTCAATTGACGAAAGTAATAAAGAAATAAAATAATATGGCTACTTGGCAGGGGAACGACAGGTTTCGAGATTTCGTCGAGGTTAGACTACGTTAGGTTGGGTGTATGTAAATGAATTGGATCGAAATAGGGGGTAGAAGTGGACTTTTTCAAAATCGGTTCTGCTTTCCAATGCGAAATACACAATCTTCCGTATGTTCTGTCTGCTGTTGCATGGGCAGTCATGTTGGTCAATCGACCAATGGCAGAGTCAAATCTAAAACGTAACTAGAATCAGCAATTCAAGATCTTCTCGGGCTTCTAGCCAGGTAAAAACTTGGCTTGACACCAACGTTTCGAAGAAGTGCATCTTCCTCGTCTTCAGGGTGAACTGAAGACGAGGAAGATGCACTTCTTCGAAACGTTGGTGTCAAGCCAAGTTTTTACCTGGCTAGAAGCCCGAGAAGATCTTGAATTAACCCGTCGCCAGGAAAGCTATAGTTCTTATTTTAGAATCAGCAATGTTGTATTGGGATTTTGCAGCGGGTTGCTTTTGTTGCCAACATATAATAATTTTCCCTTAAACGTTCATTCTTTTTATACGCATATGATGTGTGTAATATGTAATAAATGTTATTTAGAATGCATAGTTGTATGGGATTGTATGATATAAAAGGAGCATTTGTTCATTGTAATTAATTATTGATTAACACGGGGAATATTAATATTTATTTGAATGCCACCGGCATTTGAACGAGACATTTAGTTCTTTCTTTCCATTAGGTAGCCATAAGGAAAGTTAAAGAAAACCATTATTCATTTAATGAAGCTACATTCCTTACAATGTATTTAACGAAGGAAGCCTTAAGGAGATATTTTGGGAATGTTTCCACCATAGGTCTCCGTAGGGGTGAAAATGCCTATACCAGCACTGGAAACGAACCCTTGCCTATCTACCTACCTACCTCTTGGCTAGCAGTTGTATTATCCCTGCGGTAATGAGACCACGTCGGCCACAACGATGATGATTTTAATAATAATAATAATAATAATAATAATAATAATAATAATAATAATAATAATAATAATAATAATAATAATAATAATAATAATAATAATAATAATAATAATAATAATAATAATAATAATAATAATGATGATGATGATGATGATGATGATGATGATGATGATGATGATGATGATGATGACGACGCGTCTAAAGCAAAAAAGTTTTCATTTTCTTCAGATTTGGAATATTTCGCTTCAAACAGCTATTCATTTACAGTTAGTTATCTATGGCCTTTACGCTGCTTTTGGGAACTTTCAGTATCACTGTGTTGGCGACTCTGTTGTTACTTGTTTTGCATCGAGAAAATCGCCAAAATTATTCCTCAGCATGTTAATAAATGTAGATATCAATTTTCTTGTACATATGGACATTTAATTTAAAGATTTTTGCAAAGGAAAAAATTAGGTGCTAATGGAAGGTTTTCGTTAAAGACGTCATAAAACAACAACAACAAGGCAACAAGGTACTTTATTGCGAGCAACGAAATTGATGTTTTTAGAACAGTATTATAGATGAGCAGTATAGTTTGCACATTTAGGAAGGAAGAATGTAAATAAATTAATAATGTGTATCTGTTATTTATTGGGTGTATTGTAAGGATTACATTTTAAAATGTGGACTTGATAAACTACTGAATAGTTCAATAAGTGTGTTTTATTTATTTATTAAACGTTTAGCATCTTCGAAATCAACCAGTATTAAGAGGTTAGTATTTTATTTATGCAAAGTATTTAGCAAAGAAAACACCCCTGAATGCAATTTTGTGAGAAGTGTGGGTTTTCAAATGTTAGCAATTTCTAAAAGTATGTTTTGAAAATTGATTTAAGAAAATGTTAGAATATGATTTATTTAGGGTTTCTCATCTATTTGTCGCGTGGATGATTGGAGATTTTAGATGGGCCGATCCTTAGGATATGCTATGTCTCAAGCCGCGCAACTGCACCAGTCCTTTCATACTTAAAATAAATCGCTTGGCTATGTTTGCGGTCCTCAACATTGAGCTACGCTTAAATGCATGCCAAAAGGCGCGGAGATTATGTTATGTCTTTCTTCTTAATTGTTTAGATATAAACTTAATGGAAATCATTCTCCCTGAAAATTATATTAATTTTGAAATGATCTATAAAACACTATTAATCATCTCCCCCATTTTTCTTTGCAATAGTTCCTTTTTTTTTTAAGCAAGTTACTGAAAAATATATCACTATTTCTTTCATTAATACCCACCGCATTAGGCCCCTAAGCACAAAATATAGCAAATGGATGTTTATATAAGTAGGAGAGTGAAGCAGTGTTGCTGGAAACAGTGGAATGACAACAAAGCTTAGCGATGAGGTTTGTGGATATAAATGATCCTTTGCAATTTTCGCTTCATTTTTATTACATTTTCATACACTTTCTATGGAATTAACAGTATCGAAGAAACTCCAAAATGAGTATCTGGGGACAGATTTCTGAATAAAAGCTAGTAAGCCATTATAGTGTAAAAACAAAAATCACATTGAGATCAATTTGGATTCAAGACGAACTACATGAGTTTTTAAGTACAACTGAAGGAATCAGAGCCTTTTATTTTGCAACACTTTAAATTTGCTAATCCATTGGGAGAAATTAATTTTATTGTATTAATGTGTTAATGAATACATATTTAATATTCAATTTGAATACAATCCAGTTTGGGCAATTCTCTAGAAAGTGAAACCAGATTGTCAAATTTTAAAAGTAAAAACTTTGCAGTTAAACCTATACTGTGATATGGTACATGAAAAACTTATTGTTATTTGAAAACGGTGATAAATTAAAGAAAACATTAATTCAAAATCTTCTTGGGCTTCTAACCTGTTTAGAAGCTCAAGAAGACTTTGAATTTATACGTCGCCAGGAAAGCTTTAGTTCTCATTTTAAAGAAAACATTTCAACTATTTTTCTATATTGTATCATTATTGGAAATCCTACTTAAATGTATTGTAAACAATTTTACCTATGGTAAGTAATGTGGAAGCATTTGTTTCCTCTGTGGCATCCTATATCTTACCACCTGTCGTACTTAGAAGATATGCCAAATTTGAAGAACATATGCTGTATTTTAGTATTGCATATATGTGGATATGTGGTCAATGTAAATGAGATTAAAAATTGCAAGTTTGGTGTGGTTTGGGCTGCCTGTTATTCCTTGTGAAACTGGCCTTGTTGTCCACTGTGTAGCATATGGGTGCTACAATGTTATAATGCATTAATTTTAAAGATAAGTAAGTATAAGTTTATTGATCCAGTGAAATTAATTTGTAGAAAGTACATATGATATTGGAAATGTCAAAATATAAACAAAACATTGCACTAGATATGGTAATAGATATTTACATTGTTTTAAACATATTTACACTCAAGGTATTTAATTTAAACAATAAACACTACTCTAAGCTGATAGGTATTAAAGCTGAAATACATTTTGAGGCCAATACATGGTTCACCTTTACTTAGAAAGCCATTTATGGGGAAAAAAAAAGAAAAGAAAAAAAAAAAAAACATTTGTTAGGTATGCCTTAAGATGTGATTTGAAATTATTTACTTGTTTTTGCCTTGATGTAGCTTGGCAAGGTATACATTTTAATGCCTATGTGCAGAATACTTTTCTGATAATGAGGTATTGTGACTCGTTACATGTATTGTATTGTGTTGTGTTTATGTACAGTCTTATTAGTTGTAAACAGAATTAGAATTAATATTCCTAAGTATAAGTGTAATCATATTATAAATATGAATGCAGGGAAGTGGAAGAATACATAATTTTTTCAATATAAGGGTTTGCACGATTTTGGATTAACACCTTCCATGGTTCTAGCATAATTCTGGAGGTGAAAAAGATGTTGCAAAGAAGGGATAGTTTGTTAATACCTATAACATTTAAGAAGTGTATCAGAAGTTATTATATACTGAAAATCATATAAAAGCATGCGTTAATTTTAAAGATGCAAAAAAAGGATAGTTTTGCAAGTGAAATAAAATAAAATTGCATGTTTTATTGAATTTTTAAGACCTAAAATAGTCCTGAGAAATTACTAAACCTTTTTAGTAACACATTTCAATGCATAAAAGCCATAAATAAGAAAAACAAGAAATCTTGTTTGTAATGTGGTTTAGTGACAATAAGTGCAAATGTTGTGATACACCTTCAGTAATATTTTCATTTGATCCTGGTTCCCTCCAGCTCTCGGCTATGCCCAGTTCATTGGGATTTTAGTCTCACAGATCCTTTGGCTATTCTTCCCCGTTGCTCCGCAAACTGCTCCACTTCTATACCCACTGATATTTGTTGTTATGTTGGCAGCACAGAACCTATCAGATTTTGCTGCTCATTTGGCAGCTCTAGATTAGTGGATGGTTTAAATGAAGTCCACACCTCTGGAGGGAGAATGTGTGTGAGAGTATATGCTGAAATCATTACCACATATGGAAAAATCAATGTGTTATATTCACATTACTTACTCTACCTACCCTACAACAAATTATTCTTAGAAAAGCTTATTTTTCTTTCTACTTCATGATTGCCAATATAAAACATTTGCAGAAATACTTTTATTACACTCTTCCATGCAACTAAGCTGAAATAAGGGAATGCATTAGGCCAAAACAATAGTCAAATCTTTCAAGAGCTGCTTGCTACATGATGTCTTTGACATTTGTTCTCTTTCCTTGACCAGGAGAAAGAAACACAAATAACTGACTTCCTGTTTGAGATGTGTATAAGTATTTGAAAATTAAATCCAACAACAAGGAGCCTCTCATAAAAGTTGACATAAATTGTGATTTAACAAGATATATATTTCTGTGTACATAGTGTTACCATAAATACTGTCACAAAGTTTTCAATCAATTTACACAATGTGGTTTGAAATGTTTTAATATACTGATAATATTAGTTAAATGTATGTTTTAAGAATCAAACTCACAAATAATTATTCAAAATGACCACCTCTGGCATGCACACAGGCCTGAAGTTTTTGTGGCCACTCATCTATTAAATTATGCAATGTTTCCAGTGGGAAATCTGCTGCTGCCTTCCTAAGAGAACACTTCAAACTTTCAATATTAAGATGTCTCTTCTTGCAAGTCATTTCTTGAAGATTAGACCATAATTTGTAGTCCAGGGGGTTCAGGTCCGGACTTGCAGAAGGCCTATCTGAGGTCGAAATAAAGTCCGGAACATTAGCCCTGAGCCACTCTTGAGTTGTCCTTGCCTTATGCGCTGGGGCTGAATCTTGTTGGAAGCTCCAGTTTTGCCCGTGGAAGAGTGTGTTGCTGAGAGGCTTGACCACTCTCTCCAGCACTGTCTCCTGGTACGCTTGGCCGATGTTTTTACACCTTTTTAGCAGAAGTGGAGCTCCGTGGTTCCTTCGTAGCTCACACCCCACCAAACCATGACAGATACAGGATGATGGTCCCTCTGGACCCTTGGAGCCTTTTCAGCAGGTTCTTTAGATGATCTGGCATATACTCGGTCGTTTTGGGCATTGAAAGCTTCCTCAACACAGAACATTTTTTCGTCATTGAAAAGGATTCTTCTGTGGCCATTTGCTGCATAACGCTGCAATAACCGTTTTGATTTAAGAAGCCTCTGGTGCTTCAGCTCACTTGTGAGGAGCTGCCCTTTCCGCCGTTTATAGGCGCATAGACCCAGGTTACTGTGCAATGTGCATGACATAGACATTTTAGAAATTTTCATATCCTGAGCCATCACTGATTGTCTCCATTCAGGATTTCTTCGGATGCGAGCCGCCACTGCTTTCACCAACTCTGGAGTGCGCACAGTGGGTGGTCTTCCTTGCCTATGGCAGTCTTTCACAGTTCCAGTCTCAAGGAAGCTCTGGACAGCGCAGTACATGAACCTCTTGCTTATTTTCGACTTCTGGAGAATTTTGAAGATCTCACCTGGGGATTTGTCTACCTTGCGCAAGGCTACTCCAGCTACACAATTTTTGTAATCACCGCATTCCATTGTGGCAACTAACACAAACAACCTTCTTGTTCTGCAGTTGAATTCTCAATGACTCAGTGCTGAATAGCACAACAAAGGAATATGCAGGCAGGCAGAGGCAGGAGGTATAACTACTCTCAAAAGTTGTGACAGTATTTATGCTAAGACTGTGTAGTAACATTTTAAGATGTTTCACTAACTGCAGTTATGCAAAACTCATCCAGAATGATCAGAACTTTCAGAGGCTATTCCCCAAAAATTTCAATTTATATGTACATTTCACTTGGCATAAAGTATGATATTTTAATCAAAATTGCTAAAGCCATTTTAGAGAAATTCAAAATGTTCAAAAAAGTGTTGCATATAAGGATAGTTTGGGGTGGGGGATTTTCTTGAAAATCTTTGTCACATCTAGATACTGACATTAAATATCAAGTTTGCTACATAGTGACCTTTTCTTTTTGAGCTTTGTTTACACACTCACATAGACACACCTTTTTTAAAAATTGATTTTTTTGGATTCAGTGTACTTAGAAATATTTATTATTATCAAATTTTTGGATGGAATGCCTACCATCTGGTCCCTGGTAGAGAAAGTAAAATGTGCAAAGGGAAGGCTTAAACCAGAGTACTATATATACATACATTATAACTAGTGACCGAATTTTAAAGGAAATGCCTTTTTTATTTTCTCTAGCAAGTATGTACAATGTACATTGGTAGAGAAGGTATTATATTCCATGCAAAAATGTGATATAAAATTTCATCAGGACAATATGTCCTGAATCTGAAATAAAAAAAGTATTTTTAAAAAAAGGTTGTGGATGCGGGTGTATGTATTCGTTAAAGTATACCATTTATGTGGAAGCATTTTCAAAAATGTTGATTTTTTAAAAGACGGCAGGATTTTGATTAAAATATTGTATATTATAATTATTTGCATGACAAATAAAAGGATATCTTGAATTTTCTGGGAATAATCTTTGAATACCTCTTCATTCTGAGTAACTGGTAAACCATGAGAGATAGAAGATGATCTTGTTAGGACATACTTTAAATCTTTTTTTTTTTTTTTTTTTTTTTTACAGAACGAATAGAGAAAGTCATGTGAACTTATACATAAGATTTTTAATATTTCATTGTGAAACATAATATAATCAAACAGCACATTAATGGGTAAGTTTCAACCACAAACAGCTTGGGTTTAATTTTCACTTTTGACTTTCTCCACTTTGTACATAATATATAGGTTGAGAGGGTATTCCATCCTACCCAAAAATTTGACACTGAATTTCACTGGAAAGACACTTTTTGAGTCCCCTGTATACAAATAAAAAACATTTATAGAAGAATTACATGTGTGCGAGGGTGTGAACGAAAATTTGGTTGATGGTTATTTTTTTAAGGATGCAGCATGATGTTTCAGGAAAATCCTTCCATCCCAAACTACCCTTTACATGGAATATTTTTACAAATGTTTTGATTTTTCTCAAAAATGGCTCCAACAATTTTGATTAAAATACTGTGTATTAAAGATGTTTACATAAATAAAATGTATGTCCTGAATTTCTTAGGAATAGCTCATCATTCTGGATGACTTTTGCATAACCGGTAAACTAACGAAAAATGTAGATCTGATTAAAACACATGTATGACATATACATTTTTGGTGGATTTAACAATTTTATTTGGTTTCAATTTTAAAATACTTAAGCTGTTCCCAGTCAGGAAGTTCTTGTCCATTTCATATCCCTTTTGTTTTACTCATGGTCGTAGAACTGAATAGAAAAAAAAATGAATTTTAATGCTCATTGCATAAGAACAGATTTTAAAAGACTTGACTATGGCTTTAGCATATTATTCCCATTTCCCTTCTACTTGCAAGGAAGCAAGTAGGAAGACCATTTCTGGTAATGTTTATCTTAATTAGCATGAGGTAGATAGAAGAATTTTCTTTTATAAGAATAATTTGCTCACAGAACAGACAGAGAAACTCATGTGAATGGAACACAGAGTTTAAAATTTTGTAAATTACAGCATGTTTTGTTGATATTAAAACATTAAAATTCTGATTCACCATTAAAATAGCTCCTTTCACCCTAATGAATATTAGACTGTCTATGTAATCTACGCAGTGCGAACAACAAAGTAAATAGGTTAGTGGTCAATGCCACCTGACATGATTGAAAGCAAAGGACACACTTGCTTAAAACTCTCCCAAATAACATGTGCCTAACAACTCAACAACATCCCCTTATCCCTCTCCATGTTTTCTGTGCATTTTTTTCAACCACAAAGCCTGAAATGGAAAACCTAGACTTTTATTTTCCATATCCATCCTCCTCTTGTACATCATTTCTTTGTATATTGCAAAAGTTTTAGTTTGGTTGAACTTTGCAAGTTAAAATCTTTTTAATTAAAAAGATGAAAAATCTGATGTGTTCCATTCACATGGCTTTCTCTATATCGCTGTAACAAATGATTGTTAAAAACTTTATCTTCTATCTACTTCATGATAATCAAGATAAACATTAGTGGAAATTGTCTTAATTACTTGCTTCCTTGTAAGTAGAAGGCAAATAAGGGAATACACTAGGCTAAAACGATAGTCAAATCTTTTAAAAGCTGTTTGGATGAAATCCATTTCTATGCAGGGCCAGGAGTTTACAACTTTCCGTGTGATAAAAGTTTAAGTATTTTACGTCTGAAGCAAATAATAAGGAATATCTCAGAAATTGCCAACTCAATGAAAAAAAAAACAAAAAAATAAAACATATGACATAAATTGTGTATTTTAACGTGATCTACATTTTTTGTGAAGTAAGTATTTTCATACCTCTTATGGTTTACCAGCTATGCAAAATTCAGCATAATTCATTCAGAATAAGGAGGTCTTTAGAAGCTATTCTAAAAAAATTCAAGATATATATTTTATTTGCCATGTAAATAACTTTAATATACAGTATTTTTATCAAAATCGTTGGAGCATTTTTGAGAAAATCAACATTTTCGAAATTTTTTTTATGTAAAGGGTAGTTTGGGGTGGAGGGATTTTTTTAAAAATCTTTGTGTCGCATACTTGGAAGATACTAAACTTAAATACTCTAAAAAAACAAAAACACATACACAATGTTTTCTGAAAATACTTTTTTGGACACAGGGGACCTTAAAATGTGTATTTCCGGTGAAATCTCAGTATCAAACTTTTGGTTGGAATGCAATGCATTCTCTATACACTATGTACATAGTACATGTGGAGAAAGTAGAAATAAAACAAACTTTTATAACAGTTTTTGCCTACCTTTTTGGCAATAATTTTCTTTTTTACTTTCTCTAGCTCGAATGTACAATGCACATAGTGGATAGAGAAAGTATTGTATTGCATCCAAAAATTTGATATCGAGATTTCATCAGAAATACACGTTTTGAGATCCCTGAATAAAAACAAATGGTTAGAAACATGTCCCTGTGTGTGTGTGTGTGCATGTGGGTGTGGGCGGGTGCTTGCATGCCAGAATAACTTAAAAATGAAAAGTAGGTTATATACCAAACTGGGTATTTATGTCTGGTATCTTCCAAGACCAAGATTTTCAAGAAAATACTACCACCCCAAACTTATATGGGTTTTTTATTTTCTCAAAAATGCCTCTAATGATTTTGATTAAACTAAATGTATATCTTGAATTTTCTGGAAATAGCCTCTGAAGGCCTCTTCATTCTGGATGACTTATATATAACTGACAAACCAGAAGAGATATACAAAAACTTACTATACAAAAAAATTTAGATCTCATTGAAATACTTAATTTATGTCTTATACATTTTTTTTGTAGAGTTAACGTTTTTAAGATATTCCGGATTATTGATTTCAATTGTAAGCTACTTAAACTTTTCTCAAACGGAAAGACATCTTTTTTTCTGACGTCTTGTTTGTTAACTCCTGGCAACCAAAGAGATTGAATTGCAATTATTTCACATAGCAACCAGATTTTAAAGGATGAGATTATCACTTTAGCCTGTGCATTTTCTTATTTCCCTTTTATTTACAAGGAAGCTAGTAATAAGACTAATTCTGCTTATGTCAACTTCCAAGGATGCAACACAAAGATTTTTAATAAAATCCCCCACTTCCAACTACCTTTGTATGGAACATTTCATTCTGGATGACTTTCGTATAACTGGTAAACCGTAAGAGATAGACAAAAAAATTAGTATATAAAAATGTAGATCTCACACACTATTCACGTCGTACACTTCTTTTTATAGTTAACCATTTTTTAGATATTCCAAGTTATTGGTTTCAGTTGTATCATTCTTAAACTTTTGTAAAAAGGGAGACGTCTTTCTTTTCGTCTGTCCTTTGTTCACTCCTAGCAAGCAAAAAGAACTGTATTTCAATTTTTTCACCTCTGTTTATCTTGGTTAGCATGACATAGATAAAGGAATAGTCTTTTGTAAGGAAAGTTTGTTTGTGGAACAGCTAGAGAAAGCCATGTGAATGGAACACATAAGATTTTTATGTTAAAAAGTTCCCCTTTAAATTCTGGCATCTGCTTAAGTTAAATTTATTTTTCAAACAGTTTTATATGACGATTTAGGCACACATATTTTACCTCCAGATGGCATTGGCTCATTTGTTATGTCATCCAGTGATGCAGAGCTCCCAATGTCTCTATAACATACTGCTGGGTCCACTATTGTTGGCTCCTAAGCCACAATTCTTGAGGGACGAAGCTGCAAAGTGTAGGCGAGAGGTATATTTTATAAATAGAGGTGTGGAGTAGTGACTGGGGAGCAACAACAGGTCCTAGTTGAGGTTCTGTAAAGCTAAAACCCAAATGATCAGGCATATCTGAGAGACATTCACCTTTTTTTTCAACCCAGCAACATCATAAGATACAAAGCAAAGAAAGAACAAGAATTTAAAACTTTACCAATCTAGGGGATTTCATTTTCTACTTTTCACATGCATAGTTTACATAATATGGCTGGCATGTTTTCTTCACTTTATACCGTCCCTTTTGCTAAACGTCTAAACATCCTAAATAGGAAGGGTAGTTGAGTACTACATCACATAACATAGGTAAGCTGATTATTAATACTGCATTTTGCTAAAATTTCAGATTGTTGCCCCATATGGAAGTTTCTCCTTATTTTCTATCTCCTGTTTATCTTTAAACTCAACATCAGTTAGGTTATCCAAATTGTTTTTATTCAAGATCACAATATATATAAGTATTATAACCCTATGTCCCATTCATCACAATAAATCTGTATATTTTTATCTCAGTACACAGAATCTTGATGTATTGATATTATGTTAACTAAAAATTAAACTTATAAAATCTTTAATATATATAAGAACAGTAATATTTTAACACAGCATTTAAATCGTTACTCCATGCATTACACAATGTGAATCTTAGTTTTCTAAATCTCATAAGAGAAATATGACACTTCTTGCACTTGCATTTTTAAGTACTGCTGGATGGATTTTCTTTATTATATTGTCAAGAATATAGAATATATTGTCCTCACTGCCCAATGCCTGTAGGTACCAATCTTCTTCTTGTAAGTACTTTGAATTCCTCATTTGTTATTGTATCACTTCACCAGTTATTCATTTCCATTATGACACCAGCACCATTTTGAAACTTGAAGTATTTTCTAGTTCATTTTCAATTTCTGTACCCTTCATAACCAGGAACTTTGCAATTGGAAATGACTCCAATTTCCCCTGTTGTATGACTTTAATAACATGGACACTATGAGTGCCCTTTATTTCATTTGCATTGATCCAATCAAATTGTGGAACTTTGACTGCCTCTATCAAGAAAGTGATTGTATTTGACATCATTGTTTTAGCAAGGTGTTAGAAATCTTTGGCATTATGATCAACAGAAGTAGATTTCTTTTTGATCATGTCTGCTGTACACACAAGACTCTTAGCTCTTACTCCTATCCTATCTACTACTCCCTTATCGTAAAGAGGTGGCAAAGTATTTCCAAGTAAAGGACTCAACTCAACTTAACAACTCATATCCAATAAAAGCTTTGCCATGAATCTATTCTCATATTCAGATGAGAGGTCCATTTGTTCAATTCATTACTGTAGGCCTAGTTTGGATTGCTTCTTTATAGATAATAAATACCCAAATAGTGTTTTTGTCTTTTCACTAATATCACTACACACCAGGAAAGGTTTGCATCCTGCTCTAAACATTGTTGCAGCTGTGAAGAGTATTATATTATAGTTTCAAAAATCACTCTGTACTTCATTCTGATGCTCCAGATATGCCTAATTCATCATAAAATCCATTTTCAGAATTCCATGTCTTGTGTGAAACATATTCACTTTCAGACTGATGCATTACAAGCAGATACGGTAAATCTTTCTTTATTTCACTTTGTTATCTCCCATCCTCTTTCTACCATTCTTTCCAAGACTTAGAGACAGTCTATGTCATTGATTGTACCTTATTGCACTTTTCACATTTACCCATCCAACATAATGAACCTGTGCTGTTATCATTCAGAATTTCTCTGAATCACAGGTGTTTTTGGATATGAAAGCTTAAAAAAATGCATGTGTACAACACTTGCAATAGATGTGTCTCTTAGAAGAAGATTTTCTGTATAATTTGCAAAAAGTAGGAAATCTTATCACCTCAGAATTAATTTTCGTAAAGAGTATATGGCTTCTCTTAAGAACAGTATAAGAAATTGTAGGAAGTATGTTTTAAGTATTTACTGAGCTTCATCTTCTTTCCATCTTTCCAGACAGTGATTTCATCTTAAAGTCCAGGTGCTTGCTGTATACACTGCTTGTGGCTTGTAGAAAAATGCTTTTATTTTGGTATGTATCTCACTTTCTGTTAAAATTGTTGGCTTTTGTTTCTTATCTGTGCCCAAATTTAATATATTAAAAATACTTTCAAAGCATTAGAAAATGATAGTGAATGCATTATGTACATGTTTGCCCGTTGAAGTGTATTTTGCAGTTTAGGTATGTGAAATAAAGCTTTTAAGGAGGATAAACTACTGTGAAATATTAGAAAGGACTCCATTGCAGCAATGTGCAAACTAAAATGAAGCAAAAGAATCGCTGGGGTTTAGCCTCACGAATTCCTTAGTTATGCTATAGCATCACTTGGCAATTTGCAGTCTCTGGTCACAATCAGCTTAACTCCTTTAATTGTTAGCTATGTGGGCTAGCTTTGCAGCTTAGTGCCCTAACTGAGTGATTCTCATAAGGACATTGTGACATGCTCATTTTTAGAGTAAGTTTTGTATAGGTTGGCAACGCATAGAAGTAACAGTAGTAACTATGTGCTGATGGTTTGGGCACAGATATGAAATGTCAAAATTGTTCTTCTTGTAAGATGGTTTGGCAATTCTCATTCAAAAGCAATTTATGAATTATAGCTATTCTCTTCTAGGGGGGATGTGGCAGTGAGTTGTAGCTTCTTCGTGCTTTATGAATTGAACAGTGGTGTGATTTATGGGTTTTAGAATCAATAGAAAGAGATGCAAAATGATAGTGATGTTTTTGTGGTGGACAGTATTTTGGATTTTTATTTCTCACTGAACAAATAAATAATTATAATGATAGCAGTTAGGCAAAACTTAACTTTAACATGTGCATAGATTATTTTTCATTGTATAAAAATTACATGTGTATCATGATCTGTAGTAGTTCTCAGAGTGTTGTAACTACCTAAAATTTTCTATAATCTTTATTTCCAATGCATTTTGCTTTTTGCAGACTTTTCTTATGACACCTATATAATAACTATTCTTCATTTGGCTCATTCACTATGGAATAGATTACTACCTCACTAGTTTTAGATAAAATAATAGTACTTCTTTTACAATTTCCTAACACATTCCTCCATGAATCTTGACAGCATCTTCCTCTTTTGAGTTGTTAATATCTTCTAGCATCTAACTGATGCTTTTTATTGTTAGGCTTGGCATAGTACTACTTTAATATTTATTTGTTCTTTCTGTCTCAATAATACTTTTCATTTTATATGCATATCTATTTACAATTACTTGCTTTACATTTCTTTTTCTCCACAACAAATCATTTCTGTTGATGCTATATACATTATTGTGTTAAAATATTACATGAATAAATACATTTTATGCTGGATGCGTAGGCTTCCATGAGCTGTCTTGATGTGTCTTGATGTGTCTTCTTAGCTTCCGGAGAAGGCTGCATCATCTTGCATGGGATTGCCGATGTTTCGCTCATCTTGCCATGAGCTTCTTCTGGGCTCTTGTGCAGTCTTTTGTTTTTGCTCTCGCTTATATAGTGGCAGTGCGATAGAAGTTGTCCTGCCCCCTCACTTCTGGTTGGCTAGTTGTCTGCGTGGGTGCTGGCGCCACTCTTTCCTGGTGATGCTGAAGTTGGTTTTGGTAAATACTGCTGTGGTTTGCTGTCAGTTTTGAGAAGGTCACATGACTCTGCTCTTTGCTTCTCATTGGCTCTCCTTGTGAACAGTCTTCCAGGTGTTATTGATTTGTTTTCTGCTGTCTCTGTTGATGTTTCTTTCTTTGAAAATTTTTATGTTTTGCTGAATCATTCTGTGGTGAAAATTGTTGCAGGTGGCTATAAGCTGATTGTAGGAATGATCTGAGTTTTCTTGTAGAGTTGTAGCACATTCTGATGCCATAGATTTTAAGGGCATTGGAAATCCTGTCTGTGACGCCTGGGATGTATGGTACACTGATCCATTTTTTGTTGTATTTCCTGGAGCCCTAATCATTGTCTTTTTGGGGGTTTGTTCGATTGGTGTTCCTTTGTATTCCCCATATTTCTTTGTGTGCATAACCATTAGCCCTGAGAAAGCTGTTCAGATGTCTCATTACCTCTCTGACAAGCTCTGGGTCGCATATGTGGATGGCATGGAGGAATAGTGTGTTTATCATTCCTCGTTTTATGGCAGGTGGATGGTGAGAAGATGCATCTAAATATCTGTTGGTGTGAATGGGTTTTCTGAAGACTGAGCAAGTGTACAGTCTTGGTCATTTCATCTTGTACCAAAACATCTAAAAATGGAAGTATTGCGGTCTCTTCTATTTCCATTGTAAATTGTATACAGGAATGTAGGCTATTTAGATGTTGGAGAAAACTGGCTATGCTGTGTGGCTATACTTCAAATGTATCGTCCACATATCTTAGCCGGAGTGCTGGTTTGAGATTGTATGCGTCTATTGCTGTATTTTCAAAGTCTTCCATGAATAGATTTGCAACAATGGGTGAGAGAGGACAGCCCAAGCCCATTGATGCTCCCTCCTTTTGTTTGAAGAGCTCTCTCAGAACTAAAGTGGGTGGAAGTTGGGCAGTGCTCCACTAGATCCAGCGAGTCTTCAGGAAACCCATTGCTTTCGAGTTTGCCAGCAATGATTCTTAGAGAGTTCTTGTTCGCGATCTTGGTGAACAGCAATTGCACATCGAAGCTGATGAGAATATGGTTGTGTTCAAAAGGGAATTTTCATATTATTTGCACAAAGTGTGCGGTGTCTCGAACAAAGGTGTTTGTTTTTCCACCAGGTGTGTAGTTTTTCAACTATGGATCTGGCTAGAGAATGTGTTGGTGAGCCAATGGCGCTCATTATTGGTCTCAAATGTGTGTCTTCCTTTGTATTTTTGGTAGCCTATAGATGGATGGTGTTTGGGAGTTATGTGGGATGAATCCTTTCTGCTTTTCTTTTGGAATTGAAGTCTATATCATGAGCGTAGTGCGACTTTCCATGGCAGAAGTGGGATTCTTCTGGATTCTGTTGTAGGCGGGGTCGTTTAGCAGGCAGAGCATCTTCTCATGATAGTCGTTGGTGTTCATGAAGATGGTGGCATTGCCCTTTTCCGTAGGTATTTTGTCTGAATTTGAGGAGATGGCTCTTAGTGCCTCACGTTCTGCATTAGTTATGTTGGGTTATGGTAGTTTAGCCCTGCTGAGTTCCCATAAATTTTGAATCTCAGTTCATTAGCCACCTGTTCTGGGAGATTCACTGCGATTGGTTCTACTGCTGCTATGATTTCATTGGGAATCCCGTTTTGGTAAAGGTGCAAATTTAAGACCCTTTGCTAGTATGGTCTTGGTGGGCTCTTATGCTATTTAAAATATTGGTCTCTTCTTTTCTCTTGATGTGTACTTATGTAAAGGAATTTAAAGTAAGAGCTAAAGCTTTCCTGATGACATATTAACTCTTAATTTTCTTGGGCTTCTAACCGAGTAAATAATTGGATTAACTCCATTATTTTGAAGATGTTCTTCATCTGAGTGCTGATGGGCAGTTCATGACAGATATGCTTGATTTGTTCCTCTACCAGGCACGTTTAAGGATCTTGGATGCTGAAGAATTCTTCACTAGATAGCGTATTCTCACAACTTGGGTGTGATTCCTTTATCTCGGCACTTTAGACATGCCAGCTTAGCTCTGGTAAGCAAGCGAATCAATACCCATTATGAACTGTCCATCAATCCCAGAACAAAATTAATGCACATCTTCGAAATGTTGGAATCAATCCAATTATTACTGAGAAAATTTAGAGATATGTAAAGAAGTTGATATTTTTGTAAACTTTTTTTTTTTTTAAGGCTTTTTTTTTTTGTGGTAATTTTATTTTAAGAAATCTATTTAACAGAAATATTTATAGACAGTGGGATGACAGTCTGAGGCATTTGGGAAGCCCTCAATTCAAATTCTTTGGTTGACCAATCTGGCTGAGGTTTTTTCGTGGTTTTGTTTCGGTCGCCAAGGTAAAATAAATACTAGATTGAATATTTAATACCATTGCCCAAAGTTCCACCTTCAGTCTAAAACAACAATAAAACTGAAAAAAATAGATGGTAATTGTGATTATGTTGCAATCTATCCACATATAGTCTAAGCAGCTAGACTGTTTGGTGAACAAAGAAGCATAGTGTATAAGACATGAGATTATACCATCTGAATACAGAGGTGTAAAAGCAAACAGGCTGAATGGCACCTAGTACTGTCTGATTGGCACAAAGTGAATGAGGTATGGGCATGGGAAAAAAGCCTCATACAGCTCAAAGGAGCATCATAATAGAACAGTCACAATATGATCAAGCAGTTAAAGCAATGTTAAATAGAATTACAAATAAATGAATAAATAAAAAAAGTTCATAAATATTGAATTTTTTCGTATGTATCTAATTTAGGTTTTTAAGGCAGTTTCCCTCATTAAGCAATTTTTAGCTTGTTTTCTTTCATATATTACATTATACAGGGTGTATATAAATGAATATCTGGGTTTTAACTCTTTATAATATTTATTACATTCAACTTACAGTTGTGAATGATATGTCAAATGAAAAAGCAACTCAAACAGTTCTACCAAGAAGCTTCTACATGCTCAATGTGACTACCCTTTGTCACATGGCACACATCAAGTCTATAGCCGAGTTCTTCCCAAACGTTGATAAGTGTGTATTCAGTAATTGTGGCAACAGCTGCTTCAATCCGGTTTCTTAATTCAGGGAGGTCAGCTGGTAGCAGAGGCACGTACACACGATCCTTGATGAAGCCCCAAAGGTAAAAATCGCATGGCGTTAGGTCAGGAGAATGTGGAGGCCATGCATAGCAAGCCCTGTCATTGGGGCCCTTGGGGCCTATCCAGCGCTCGGGTACAGTGACATTCAACCAATTGCGTACTTTGTTGTGCCAGTGAGGTGGCGCACCATCCTGCTGGAAAATGAAGTTCTCTGGCTCATTTTCTTCCAACTGAGGGAAGAGCCATTGCTCTGGCGTATCAAGGTAAGAAGTGCCAGTTACAGTAGGTTCACCAAAAACGAAAGGCCCATAAACCTTTCGCCGGGATACGGCACAAAAAACATTCACTTTAGGGGAATCTTGTTGCATTTGTACCATCTCGTGAGGATTTTCTGAGCCCCAGATGAGCACATTATGAGTGTTAACATGTCCACTAAGGTGAAGACAACATCACTGAAGACAACACGATCCATAAAATCATTATGAAACAACATGTCGTTTGCAAATTTGGCACATAATCCGTGGTCTGTCGGCTTTAGAGCCTGTAATAACTGTAAATGGTAAGAATGTAGCTGTAAGCGTTTTCTTACAACTTTCCAAACGGTCGACACAGGAACTTATAATTCACGACTAGCCTTCCGGACTGATTTCTTTGGGCTACGAGTGAACGATTCTCTCACTCGCTCAACAGTCTCTTCACTTACTCCTGGTCTTCCCTGCTCTTCCCTTTACAAAGGCAGCTGATATCTTCAAACTGATTATACCATCTACGAATGTTTTATCACTAGGAGGATCACAACCGAACTTACTACGGAACGCACATTGCACAGTAACTACAGATTCTGTCTTTGCAAACTGCAAAACACAAATCGCTTTCTGTTTACTAGTTGCCATCTTTGCTACTATCGCTGTCTAGCGGATTGCGACAGAAACATTGCACGCACATGCACACTTGTGCCAAGACTGTTTGAGTTGCTTTTTCATTTGACATATTTATAACTGTAAGTTGAATGTAATAGATATAAAGAGTTAAAACCCCGATATTCATTTATGTACACCCTGTATTAATTTTCTTTTCGTATTATGAATGTTATTCAATGCCATGATTTTTGTAAAAAAAAGTTTGTGGGAAAACTTTCCTCAGGAATTTATATTACGATTTATTTTAGATTGAAATTTTTAAAGCAGTTCTTTTTGATTAATTAAAACATTTGTAAATTTGCTTCCCCTTCCTGTGATTATTCTCATGTACTCATGATTATTTTACCAAAATGATCTGTATGCAGTTATGTTGAAATGTGTATGTATGTATGTGTGTATCTACAGATGTGTTCTTGTTGTGATGAATTTGTGTTGTGGTTTTTGTATTGGTGTATTTTGCTAATCATATCAGTCAACTGAGCACATCTTCTCTACTCTTATTCCTTTTTTTCTTCCTCGTTATAAAGTCTTCATATATCCTTATCTTACTTTCCTGTAAGGTTGCCATTTTGGTCTTGTGGTTTGTAGATGTGCTAGCCAAATTTCTTTACTACTATCCATAGTGAATCAGTTTCATCCTTGCATAGATCTCTCCCCTTTTGAGATTTTGTTTTTTTTGGGGGTAGTGTTTAATGCCCGCTTTAACTACTTATGGCACCACAGGTGGTGACACTGATGATACATGAATGAAGATGGAGCACCGGTGGAATGCGATGGCGGGGGAAACTGGAAAACCTGGAGAAACCTGCCACAGCGCCGCTTTGTCCACCACAAATCTCACATACTGTCGCTTGGGATCGAACCCGGACCATCTAGGTGAGAGGCGAGTGGTCTAACCACTCGGCCACGGCGCTGCTGTAAATTTTGAGATGTTTAATTTCTTTAACAATACCAGATTTTCTTCTTGTGTATTCCATTTATCTCTATATCTTTTTCCCTTTTGCTTGTCTTGAATCCTCGTGTGAATCCTCGTGTTCATTTTTGCACTTCTTTCTCTCCAATCATTGTTGGGATATTCTTTACAAGTTTCTTCCAACCATCAGTTCTGCTGGAGCAAATTCTTTAGGTGGGTTTATCAGCTTGTTTATTATATCTTAGACTGTTCTGCCAACCAGTTGTCAAGTTTCTTGTGGCAGAAAACTCTTAAATATATACTTATTTCCTTTATGATTCATTCTCATGGGTTACTTTATGAGTAATATGCTGAAGAATGGTATATTTTTATATCCCTCTCCTGTAAAGCATTCTTAAATGTTCTACTCTTGTACACTTGCATTGTCTGACAATATGGCTTGGTTTCCATGCTTAGGAAACCCCTTGTGTAGTAATTACTACTCACTTATTCTTTCACTTCGCATAATTTTTTGTGGTTCTATGTCTTACTTTAGGTGTGATGGAATCTCACAATTAGGTAGTCATTTTTCAATGCTCTTAAAGATGTATTATTTGGATTTTTTGTGGTATTAATTCACATGTAAGCTTGAATGATAGGCTTACATAGCTTACGATGATTTTACAATAATATTATAAGAGCATATATGTATAATTTTTTTGTCTGACATTTTTGTAAAGCAAAATGTCTAGCTCTATCTTTAATTCTGATATATGTTTGCTTATTGTGTGTGTATTATCATCATTGTCTACTTGTGTATTGCTGTATACAATTGCATGGTTGAATAGCTGTATACTGATAAATTTAGGTCTGGCCTTCCCAAAATAATATTTTCTTGGAATGCTTTTATATTTATGAAAGCAGATTGATACTATATGTTCCACTTGAGCATCCATGAATAAAACAATTATTATCCACTTTCATCTCTGCTTGAGTTCTCTTAAAGTTGATTTTTTCTCCATATTTTATTACAAATTATACTATAGCACAGTGTGGCTAGAAAATGTTTTAAATTTTACATTTTTGAGTCCTTATATTTTTTAATTTTGTTCAATTTAACTATGCCTTTCTGTTTCATTTATAAATCTAGATTTCTTCAAATTCTGTCATATTGATTTCCCATAGTTTACTTAGTATATAATCTAAGTGTTTTAAAAGTATCTTAAATTCATGGTCATATACCAAAAAGTTGCTTATGTACTGTGCTACTAATTCCTTAATTTCTTAATTGAAAATGTTGGTAATGCTCTTAGCAACACACCACTGCTTGTAGATAATCAAAGTCACATTTTCTGAATTGATAAATTCCTCCACGGTGAGAAGAAGTTGTGCACTTCCTTACATTTCCATTTGCCAAAATGATGACACAAAAACCTTTTTTAGAAAAATATTTACCAATGCTTAATTTAGTTATAATCTGGTCTACTCCTTCCGACCTAAAATTTCTGATGGTGTTTGTGCATTTGTTTTTCTAGCATTTATGATGATTCTTAATTTGTTACTATTCGGTTTGTGTAGCCAACAGATTGGATTACAAAGATTTGATGTTTCTATTATTTCAACAGCTAGCATCTGCTTCCTTCCTGATGGAATAAGTATCAGTCAATTATGACTTATAGGTGCAGCTCTTATCATAAAATATCACAACATATCTATTTCTTATGTATTAGTTAACCCTTCTGTCCTTTCTGTTTTCTTCAGCTTTGTTGTCATGGAAAGGCCGCAAGGCAACAGTTTGCAACAGTTTTTCCATTTAATAATACTGCATATACCCTCGTATTCACCATACCATGAAATTTAAAATGCTTTCTGTAACATTTCATACCTTTTAGTGCTAACAAATTAAAATATGGTTTGGTCTTATTAATAGCATATCCCTTTTATCGCAATCAGCATGAAAATTGTGTGTATAATATACCACACACTATTAGTTTCCAGATTCATCTTTCTGTTAGCTTTAACTGAACTAAAAACATAGAGGGAAATGAAAAGTTACAGCAGAGTTAACTTCAGTAACATAAAAAACACAGCAGGCAACTAGAGTTTTCAAATGCACAACCACTTTATGCAAACAATATTTTTAGAATGTAATTGCTGACTTTTTGGGGATGTCAGAAATGTCCTTAGGGAAGGAGGGCTTCCTATGGTTGTCTTTCTTTCATGAGGCCAATAAACCAATAGGTTTGCTTCTACAAAGGGCTGACTATTGTTTTCAAAATTCCTGTACTGTTAGCTGCACCATAGCATCAAAATCTGTCAATATAATATGTTCTTCAATTTTTTCTGGTGTCATGTTAATTTTCTTGAGCCACTGTTTTAATAATCTTTAATTTTAATCTTTGCATAAAACAAAATAGTTTCACGTTTTCCAACAAGGTTTTACTACAAACTGCAGGCTTGGCTAGGGGCAACTCTCTCTCATCTATGTTAGCTGATTTATATATGGGCAACTTAGAAATCCAAATCACTAAAGCCTTCAAATCCTGGCATAGATATGTGGATGATGTGTTTGCCATTGTTCCTAAAAAACTAATGGACAATGCCATAGAATTACTGAATTTACAAGAAAATTCTATAGAATTCACCATTGAAGAGCAAAAAAACAAAACAAAATTTGGAAATAGGATGAAAGAACATTTGAGAAGCGTTAAATAAAAGCAAGTATGCAAATCTGCAGTCACATCATTTTTGGTTTGGAAATCATAACAAAGGAAGAAATAGAGCTGATTAAATATGTAAAGAAACCTTTGGAACTCTGAATTTGGGAAAACATCTTTATCATCAAAAAGATTCCGGTATGAATTTTGAGGTTCCCTCCTTGGATGAAGCCATCCTATTGACAAGAGTAGAGGGTATCACAACACCAGGCTGCACACAACCATCTGTTGTATATAGCGTCAGTCAACTGAGGAACTGAAAATAGGTTTAAGGTACCCTGAAACTGGTCTTCACAACAAAGGCAAAGTGAAGCAAAAAGTGTAAAAAAGATTACTCAATTCATTTAAATTATGGCTCTCCACTATCTAAAATACTTATTTTTATTTGATATATAGATTATTCAGTGTTATTATACAGTAGACAAGTGAAAGTCAGTCTTATGTAAATTGTTTTGTGTTGACGAAAGTAAGTAGTCATAAGCACTCGGAACACAACCTAAACATTGGAAATTGACCAATGGAAAAATCCGACATGACAACTAATGTGACTATATAACCCCAGATTTTGACACAGTCAAGTCAGTTCTACTAAAGTTCTCAGAAGAGGAACCTGCAACACAATATGGAAAAAATCTTCCTGCTTTACTCGACTTAGCTTGGCATCACCTAATTAGAGAATGTTGTAGTTAAGTATAGTTAATTGAAAACTGCTACAGCAGTCTCCACCTTATTTTTGGAAGTTGGTTACCCCACATCGGATGAAAGCTCAAGATTATTGTGTTTTAAGGTCCCTGAAGGGCATGTGTTAAAAAAACATATTTGGTTTTGTTGTGGTAATCCATTGATATTCAGAGGATTTCTCAGTAGTGAAAAAAATACTGGAAAGAGGGAAGCAGTATCTGTTATAAAAGTTATAGAGAAATATATTTGGTTCAACTTGTTAATTCAGTATTGACATATTTTTGTATTTTGTTTATTTTAAAGGTGCAAACATTTGAATTTCTTCACAGTTTACAACATTTCTAAAAGAACTTGTGCAAGAATGACTGGAATAAAGTTTTGTTTGGACAATGTAATCAAATCTGCTGAAGACAAGCGGCTTTACCGATGTTTGCAGCTGGAAAATGATATGAAAGTTTTACTAATTAGTGACAGCAGCACCGATAAATCAGCTGCATCATTAGATGTTAGAGTTGGTAAGTGTTTAAATATATTAATAATGTGCTGCATATAATTTATTTTTTGCTTTCTTAGCATATTTCTTGTATTAAGTGAACTTTATAAACTAACAACTTTCAATGTAATTTCACTTACAAACATGTAAACCCACTACAAACCTTTTTGGATGAGGTATACTAATGAAGGATAAGGCACTGAATCAATGAGTCAATTTTGTGGGCTAAATCTTCCACCACACAGAAGCCCCACAGCAAATAAATAGATAATAAAAGTGTGAATGAATGCATTTCCTAAACTCTACTTTAACAAAACAGCTAAGCAATACCTTCAAAAAATGAATATATGGTATAAAATGATGGATACTATTTTCAAATGATAGGCATTCCTGTGCATAAAGTACAGTGCTTTTATTTTTACACTGTGGCACTGCATGGTTGCTTGCATGCCAGCTGGTAGCCCACATACCAAAACAATTATAATATGCTCAACACCGCCTCACATTCTTTAATTGCACTAGGTACTTATAAGAAATGGAAATGTTGTCCCCTTGTGTATCCACACATTACTGGCATCTTCTCAATAAATTTTCATTCACTCTTGAGAGTTCAGTATCTGAAATTGAGTGAATTTCTTGCCTGATGTTTTCTTCAATTCTTTCAATGAATGTTTTTTTCTTTTTTTATACACTTTATATTTCATAGATGAAAATTTCATACATGAAAATTTCATACAAATAAACCAGGGTGATCTTGTGGGCCATAATCAGGGCTACATTCTGAGAATTTCTAGAGAAACCCAAACCTAAAGTGGGAACAATAAATATGTATATGTCCCAATTTTAATGTTGTACATTGACAAACTTGAAGACAGTTGGAGAGGAATACAACATGCAACTGGCATTTTTTAATTGTAGAACTTCAGAGAGTTATAGAGAGGATACCCCTCTTCTCTCACACTTACAGCTGATGGATGATTTAGGGTGTAAGAATCGAAGTGTAGTGTACATAAGGCTTTGCTTGGTCAAATCATCACAATTGTGAATTAACCCAAAACTTTCTAAACTGACACAAATGAGGCTAGTATGCTTTGCGCTGGAAGAAAGGTACAAATTGTTACTAGAAGGGCTATTTTTATAATTATTAGTGTTTAGTGTTTTGTAGTATATCTCTCTGTGAAATGGCTGAACTGTGTGAAATAAAATACTTGCTTGATAAACATTATCTTAATGTATGAAGATAAATGATTAATAATTAAAAATAATAAGACTGACTCCACCATCTCCTCAACTGCTGTATGAGCAGAAGGAGAAAAAAATACACAAACCACACAATACTTCAGTGTAAATAATTATGAAAGATATACGTGGTTTTGTGTTTATGTGAACTTGATAAACTTTATTTGTTGGCCATGCAGATTGTGATGTATGGCACTGCAATTAGTCACAAAAAGCAAGACTTCACCATTTTTGATTCCCTCATGCCATAACAAAAACATAGATTTTTTGAACAGTCTGCAAATTGTAGTGTGATTAACAGTTTCTATACCACACTTGTAAGCAGAAACATTTCTCCTGGTGTGTCAATCTCCAATATGACAATGATTACATTAACCATGTAATGCTTTTTTGCATCTCTCGTTTCATGAATGGGTATGAAGATCTTCTTTCCATGTACTTTTCTCCATATCTTGCTAATGGTGTTGTCATAACATTGTGACAGGTAGTTCTTCAGAAGAGTTGATTCATCTGGGATAGGACATCCAAAATGCAATTCTAGAAAACTCTTCAATTTAGTGTGTTCAATGTCCAAAATGGGATGTTTGCAGAAACTAAAGTTTCACAAAAGTCTATGTAAAATCTGACTATATATTCTCCTTCATGGATGCACTTTGTTGCCATAAAAGTTGTGTGGATTTCTTCTGACTTGCGAGTTGCACTGCCCATATATGCTTATCGCAACCCACATGTTGTGAACAGTTAATTTTCTTTCAACTGATAACTTTGATTCCTACAACTTACAAAATAACTCTTCACCGTCTGTAGAGAAAATAGCTCCAAATTCAGACACAATCTGTCTTTAATGAAAAGATTTAGATGGTGTACTTTAGGCATGGCTGAATGGAACTATGAAAACTGAACTTTCCTCTCAGAGAATATGTAACTAAACTAAACCTTGAAATAATGACCTAAAACTTGAAAACTAAAAAATATGACAAAAAAATGCACAATAAAATTAGTATGTTTATAATCAGCAATTCCTGTTCTGGATTTTAATACTTAAGAGCAATCCATACTGCATAAGAAAAACTATGACATATCAAAATCCAGGCCCTGATGATAAGCTTTTAAAAACAGCTACAATTTTTAAAGGCATAGAATGCTCTAATTGAAGCTGTAGCTGGTGTTGAAAGCAGCAAAATCAAATTAGCTATCCAAGAGCAGTATTTGTCAATATAATGCTTGACAAGGCTAATGATGTGAACAATATAAGTCAGTTGCCAACAGTTATGTGCTATGTTGATGAAGAAGGGAACTACCAAGAAAGGTTTATTAATTTCACCAATATTATTTTGATCCAATGAGGTTTTTACAAAGTAATGGCCATGCCTACTTTTCTATATGGATGTAAAAAATAGACATTGATAAAAGCATATACAAATAAGATACAGGCTGCCAAAACAAGATTCTTAAGAACATTAAAAGAACATACCCTTTTAGGTAACATTTCCAATTAAAAAATAAGAGGAGAATGAGAAATAAATTTTTTGGAAGAAAAAAGTTACCAGTATGCTGATAGAATGCCAAGAGGGAGGAACCCAAGAAGAGTGTTCTTCTCTTTTTAAGAACCTTAATTAGAGGTGTATTAATTTCACTATATGCCAATTTATGAATAGGAGCATGAATAGGTCTAGAAATTAATTTACTCTCCTTCATCCCTTTGCTATCTTCCAACAAAAATATATACTCTACCGAAGCTTCATTAAAATAAGTCTAAGATTAAAAGACATCCAGGAAGACCAAGAAAACAATGGTCAGACAGGCAGCATTGCCTAGTCCCTGGAGTACAGAAGAAGGAGAAGCAGAAGATTGATTTTGATCTCATAGCTTGTGGTTTATTTGAACATTAAAACAAAACTGTACAGAATTTAGGCTGTTCAAAAAAAGCTTGTAGCAGAAACATTCAACGCTGCGGCAGTAATGAGTGGCCATGTGCCATTTATTTAGGCATTAAAGCTCAGTACCCTTTTGGCACATTTATACACTGTTATAGTCATAGGCTTAATCTGTTCATAATCTAAGAATTTTATTAAAAAAAGTAGATAGTTCTATGTATCCCTTAATGGGATACGTGTTATTTTTTATCTCATACAGAATGCTCTCAAGAACTTCACTGGAAAGAAAATGCCAAGTGTTGCACCTACATATTGGAATTTTGCACTTAGCTTTGTTAAACTGTTAATGACTATAGAAACCACCTCATAGATTTCTTTGAATCCATTAAAGATGAACTAGGGGATTGGACTATGAAGAAATCAATCAAGCTTCTGGCTTGTTCAGTTTTTTTCAAAAGTTCAAACAGTTGTTTTTCTTGATTCTGTTCAGTAAAGTATTGGCATTCTCTGATATTCTTTTTGATGTTTTACAAGATAAGAACGAGAATATTCTTACTGCACAGAAAATGTAAATAATTTGTTAACATATTGCAGAAGTGTAGACAGGATTTAAAAAATGTGGTCAAGAGCTGTAAATGGTTGTGAGTAAAAGGAAGAAGTGCCCTTTGTGCTGCACACTCTTTCATTGATGGGCTACACAATGCTGAAATACATCATTTTGTGCTCGGCAACTGTATGACAATCTTTAAGTGATTGTGCTGGGTATGTTAACAGCCAAGACATCTGATGAAAGGCTATCCCCAAGAAACCAATGAACAGGCAGGAAACTAGTAAGAACTGGCAAGATAAGGGGTACTTTGGGGCTGTTTTCACCACTGCCTTGAATGATGCTGCATGGCTTGGGGAAAGGTGATGGTTAGATACATGGAAAGCTTTGCTGAATGCAGATGTGTTTGTGACTGTAATCAGATCTGATGTGATGCAAGGCTTGCTGACAGGAAAACTTGTCAGCCCTACCAGCTAGTAATGGCAATACCTTGCCTGTAAAAAAAGAGTAACTTCTGGAGGTGATCTAGGGGCAGAACATTGTCAGCCTGTGGGTGTTGTGAGAGATTGTAATAATGGAACTGGATACATTGTAATAATGGAACTGGATACCCTCAGAAGCCACAAGGCGACAGTTTATGTTGGCAGGTGAATCTTGCAACTCAGCTGGAGATGATGTTCTGGAACCCCCATGAACATCTGGGGATCTGCAGGGTAATCCTGATGGACAATGTAAAGGCAATGTAATTGTGCCTGCAAGAATTCGGTGGTGGTGAAGGTGCACTTGTAGGAATTTGGTTTTGTGCAGGAAGATGCCATTGAACAGGTTACATGTTACCATGGCATCATTGTCTGGTAAAATGTTTTGAGCAGTAGTTCTGCCTTTCTCTTTCCTATGCCTGCTTTATTAGAATTTATATAATTATTTTTGGTTTTGCCAACTTATCTCATATGACTTATTTGATCTTAAGGATGTAAATACTGAATTGCATTGAAAATAAGTTAGATGAATTATAAATGCAATGAAAGAATTTTAATTTTGGTGTAGAATATTGTTTTGCAACCACTGCAATAGAAAGTTGCTCATATGCTCTTGATTATTTATCAGAAGAATGGAGGTAGCGAAAAGCATATCCACTATTAATGGCACTACTCTGGACTCAGCAGAGAAAACTGTTTAATGTAAGCTTCATTCAGCTGTGACCTTTTTAGGTTATAACTGATGAGCTCTAAAACACAGAGTAGAGTAAATTCTAGTCAGCTGTCTTAACTGGTGAACACAGTTCATCACAGAGCAGGATCAATAGCATCAACAGAGTTTTTCTGTTAAAGCAAAAGGAGAAGATAAATGCAACTGTAAAGTTTGCATTAAATATGGTGTCCCATGTTCCTAGCCTGGTAAGAACTCTTACTCAATTGAAAGTTTATGATTTATCTGGGTGCCCTTGTAGCACAGCTATTTTTAGCTTATAACTTACAGTATAGTGTACCTCTAAGGCTAATCTGGTAAATATTTCTGATACACTTTTGTGTTGTCAAATAAATATATATATAAAATTCATAAGAACATTTACAAATGTCTACAAGGTATGGGTCATAACTTCCAGAAGACCATAACTTTCATCTCTCAATGTGAGAGCACTGCTTATCTGTGTTTCTTACCAACCCTGCCAGCATGTAACTGAGTAACAACGTGTTGTATTATTGTGGATGACTTTTATGTACACTCTATACTAATGCTGCTTCTATATTCATCATTTATAACACTACTGACAAACAATAATGATATTTAATACAGTGTTATAGCAATTAAATTTAATAAAATATTGTCATAAGAATACAGGGTTACTACAAAAGAAATAGACAACTTCAACTGCCTGTAAAACAAAAACTATTAGAGATAGCAAACTAATTATTTTGGAGGTATGTTGAGAATCTCTCAAAGTTTCGTTTGTTACTATTGGTAACGCTGTAGTGTTTTGTTAGTTGTTACAGAAGCTGAAATGGCGGAAAATCCTGTGGAAAAGGCATATTGTGTGTTGGAATTTGCTAGAACGCAATCAGCAACTGTTGTCCAACGACATTTTAGAACACGTTACCACAAAAATGAAATGATGCGCTCACAAAAACCAGCATTGTCTTCATGTCGCAACATGTTGATGCAAAAGTCACGCCGTATGACCTTATCTTCTTCACTCAGAAACTGCAACATCTGTAATCTGTAAGGCATCATGTGCAGTCGCTTCCGCAAGATTTTCCATACAGTTTGCTGTGGAATTTGTAATTGCATGCTTGCCCTAGATGTCAATTTTTGTGGGCTTCTTATGTAGGCAGAATGAACACGTTCAACGTTTTCTTCCGAAACTCTTGGTCTTCCCGAGCTCTTCCCTTTGCACAAACATCCCGTTGTCTCAAATTTTCTATACCAGTCATAGATTGACTGTCTAGTCGGTGGCGTTTTGTGGTAATGTGTTCTAAAATGTCGTTGGACAACAGTTGCTGATTGCATTCTAGCAAATTCCAACACGCAATATGTCTTTTACACAGGATTTTCCGCCATTTCAGCTTCTGTAACAACAAACAAAACACTACAGCGTTACCAATAGTAACAAACGAAATTTTGAGAGTTTCTCAACATACCTCCAAAATAATTAGATTGCTATCTCTAATAGTTTTTGTTTTACAGGCAGTTGAAGTTGTCTATTTCTTTTGTAGTAACCCTGTATTCTTTATTCTACAACTATTTATACTCTCTAACAGCCATATATTCACTCTTTTTGCAAAATAATAGTTTTAACAGTCACATTTTATAAATGGATAAAAAATGGCTTAAACTTAATAAAACTGTGGGAACATTATTAGCTTCTAACTGTTTTAAATTACTACAATGCGGCAGTGATGTTGCAACACTACAACTGCAACTTGTTAGGCCCATATTTATCAAGATTTAATGATTTAGTCAAATACGTTGATTTGGGTTGGAGAGAATATTTTGGTGCATAAAATATAAATTTTAATATTAAAGAAGATAAGCACTTCTTGTGTACAATTTATCTTATGTTCATTGATTTTATTGGTTTTTTTCTTTCCGCTCTTTTATAGGACATATGAGTGACCCTGCTTATTTGCCAGGTTTAGCACACTTCTGCGAACACATGCTGTTTCTGGGAACTGAGAAATATCCATCCGAAAATGAATACAATAAATTTCTGTCCGAGCATGGTGGCAGTTCTAATGCTTGTACATACTGCGACCATACAAATTATTACTTTGATGTAGTACCTGAATACCTTGGTAGTGCTCTTGATCGATTTGCACAGTTTTTTCTTTGTCCACTTTTCACGGAAAATGCAACAGAGCGAGAAGTAAATTCTGTCAATTCAGAGCATGAGAAGAATATCTCCAGTGACTCTTGGAGGTTAGACCAATTGGAAAAATCTACTTCAAAAGAAGGTCATGCCTTTAATAAATTTGGAACAGGTAAGCAGTTGCTTTAATTTTGTGATGTTTTTAAGTTATATTACATATAAGCAATCTTTTGTTTTAAAATTACTTTAATGCATATTTCTTTTACATGTATATACTTTTGAGCAGTATTATGAAAAGCAGAGTCAGAATCAAATTAATGCTGTTTAAATCTCTAATTATTCTTCTTTTCTTCTCCCTTATGCCCTTTCAAGCATTGTGTTTCCTCAGCTGGTCATAATCCATTTCCTATATTTTGTCCTATCCCTAATTAAAGCCCTAGTTGTTTAACTTCCCTCAAAGTCTTTCCCTTCTTATTCACATTTTCTCTACATAATCACTCCATTCTATTCTTGGTTGTCCTCTCCTTCTTCCTTCCCCTCTGGCCTCCTATACCTGTTTTGGTTTTCTGCTCTCATCCATCCTATTTGTGTGTCCTAATCATGTTTTAAAACTCTCATATGGTATATAGTTTGTTAATTTGTGTACCTCTAGTGACAGTATAATATTTTGTCACAGATTTTTGTTTTATGTTTTTCAGGCAACAAACAAACATTAGATGTTACTCCTAAAGAAAATGGAATTAATATTCGCAACGAATTGCTCAAATTTCATGACACTTGGTATTCTTCAAATATAATGGCATTGGCTGTGCTTGGCAAAGGTAGGATCTCATTGTTATTTTAATTGGTGCTTTTTGTAAAACAAAATTTGATGTGTTGCACTCACATGTCACACTTTACTCACTGTACTAAAAACTATTTTTGCAAAAGCTTATTCAATCTACTTTGTGTTAATCAACATAACTTTAATTGTATGCCACTATATTGTGATATAGGCACAGAAGTAAAGTTTAATATGGTTACCAGATTTTTAAAAAGTGGGTTGCAATTTAAGGCTCAGAAATTTCACTCTCTTTTCATAATCATGAGAAAAGACAAGTGGTGAAAAATAGAAAGTTTTAATAATCAAATCAATAACAAAGGATATTTCGAAAATGGTTAAATGCACCAAGCATTTTAATATAAATTATGTGCTTTAACAAGATCTACATTTTTTCTAAGGTAAGACTTTACTTCTTATGGTGTAATAATGTTTCATTATTAATTTAATTATGCTGTCGACTTACACCACTTTTGCACACATAGTATATGAATATTTATAACAAACTTAAATAGTTGATTTGTACCATATTTTGCCTCCAATATTGTGTTAGAGGAATTATCATAAAACTATAAAGAACAAAACAATGCTTTTCCAAATCAAACTTTACATATTTTTATTTTCTCTGCTTCATACATAGTACATACTAGAGAGGTATTGCATCCATAAAAAATTTGATACCGAAATTTTACTGGAAATACACGTTTTAGGTCCCCTACGTGCAAAAGAAGCATTTTTAGAAAAAGGTTCATGTGTGTGTATGTGGGTGTGAGTGTCTCCAATAACTCAAAAACGAAAATTTGCTTAAATACTAAACGTGATATTTAAGTTCATTATGTTTCTAGAATGCAACATGAAGATATTCAAAAAATTCTCCCACCCCAAATTACCTCTACATTGAACATTTTTGAAAATTTTGATTTTCTCAAAAATTGCTCTAACAGTTTTAATCATACTACCATATATTAAAAATATTTATATGAGAAATAAAATATATATCTTGAATTTTCTCGAATAGCCTCTAAAATCCTGTTCATTCTGAATGACGTTTACATAATTACTAAATCATAAGATATAAAAAAACTTATTGCACAAAAAATGTAGATTTTGTTAAAACACACAATTTTTGTATATACATTTTTTTGTAGAGTTATTCAGTTTTAAAATACTTTTCTCAAACAGGAAATTGCCATGTTTTATTCCTGGGCTAACAAAGTGAACCGAATTTCAAAACCATCTCATAGCAAAAGATTTAACTAATTATTTTAACCTAGTGTTTTCCCTTATTTTACTTCTACTTACAAGAAACTAAGTAATAAGACCATTTCTGCCGATGTTTATCTTGATTAGCATAAAGTAGACAGAAGAATAATCTTTTTAAGAATAGTTGTGCAGAACAGTTGGTGAAAGTCATGTGATCAGATTTTTTTATATAACAAATTAAAGAGGTATTTTGGCAAACGTAACATAAACATTTTACTATTGAACAAGGCTTTAAGAATAAACATACTGCTGTTTGGAAGTAAAAATTTTTCACTTCTTTTACAGAAGTATCCTTGTTAGATTAAAATTTCTTCTTCTCATCCACTCCTAGTCCTAATGGGCCCATATGTGCCAGAATATGGTTACCATGCTAACTTCATACACCCAAGGTTGCGGGTACAAACCCTGCGGAGGACAATGGATGTTTTAGGTGTAAAAATCCTTAGCATGGCCTCCTTTGGAAGGGTAGTAAAGCTGTTGGTCCTGTGTTGTAGATTTATGGCACGTAACAAAACCTCAAGCCTGATAGAGAGGTCTCTGAGCAAAATTAAGCGGTCTTTCATGCCCAACGTAGAATGAGATGCTGAGAACCACAATAGTTAAACAACGTCCACAAATAACACGCCATTTAAATTTTTTTTCTGCCAGAATAGGGATGTATTCCTGTTGCAATGGCGGAATATATTGCAGAAGCTCAGTCACGTCTTTGTTTGTGGCTTCAGTTACAGGTCTGAGCAAAATTAAGCGGTCTTACACGCCCAATTTAGAATGGGATGCTAGGAACACAATAGTTAAAGAGCACCTATAAATAACACACCATTTAAATTTTTTGTCTGCCAGAATAGGGATATCAGACTTTTTTGTCTGCCAGAATGAAATGTCTGTTGCAATGGCGGAATATATAGCAGAAGCTCAGTCATGTCTTTGTTTGTGGCTTCAGTTACAGGTCACCATGAAAAGTGCAGCGTCCTTTGCTGAATATCTAAGAAAGGTGGTTTGAAACTTTTATTGGGCTGAAAATCCAATATTTCAAATGACATGGTTAAAGTTAATTTGGAAAGCATTTGGTGAGACTTTCTTCTACAGAACTGCAGCCACTATTTATAACCAATTTATTTTAAGTCCTGCATTATTATTATTATTATTATTGTTGTTGTTGTTGTTGTTGTTTTTGTTATTGTTATTATTTTCCTCACAATTGCTTTTTCAAGCAGACTTACAGTTGTACCAGTCATTGGTAACTTAATGAATTTTATTTTTCCAAACTGTCTCTAGGTTTCCAAAGCAGTCTTTTTTTTTTTTTTTTTGAATGAGTGCCCCAATACCAAACATTTATGGTCAGTGTATAAATTATTTATTTTGTCGGTTCAATTCTACATCCAAGTAGGGGCAAGTCTTAAGTTGACATTTTGACCGGTAAATGTATCACTAAAAGCAATTAAATGGTTTATTTTTGTTTTTTTTTAAATTCTTCTTCTTCTTTGCTATGTACTGCCAAACAAGAAGGTATTTTTATGAGTCCCAGAAGCTGGTAGTTTTATCTCATCCTATCCCATCCAAGCACCCATCCACCTATCCCATCTCATTCATCCTCCCAACCATCCTTCCCCCCATGCCCCATCGATCGATCCATCCCTCCCTCCCTCTATCCATTCATCCAATACATATCCATACATCTATCCTATCCCTACTCTGTTTCTAAGTTATCTAAGTTGTAACAGTACATGCCATTCCAATCTCATTCATCCTTCCAACCATCCCTCCCTCCATCCCTCATCGATCCATCCCTCTATCCATTCATCCAATACATATCCGTACATCCATCCTATCCCTGTTCTGTCTAAGTTGTAACAGTACATGCTGCATTTGTAGTATGCTACAGAAGCTATAAGTCACTGTACAGTTACAACATATGTTGGAAAGTCCACTGGCAGATACAGAATCTGAAGTAGCTTAATTTGATTGCAAAACACTTTCTGCAGATCTAATTGTGGTATGCTCTCAGTTTTTAAGTTACAAAGCATGCGTGGGCAATTATGATACACTACAAAGTTTGCTGCTACCCAAAGGATAAGGTCCAGCAAGTTAAGAGGCCATAAGTATCTAGAGACATGTTCCCCCTGAAAAGCTTTTAGAGTTGCATAGTGTTGTCAGCGGTCTGTGCAGTAGCTCATTTTGTTAAGCCATGAGTAGTTGATTTCATTTCCTTTAGCTGGCCAATGAAATCTTGTATCATTAAACAGTAATGTTCACCGTTCATAAAAAAAAATAAAGGGCCAGTAATGCACTGTCTAGATATTGCTATCAACACAAATTTTTTAATCATTCAATGATGTTTCGTGTACAATACCAGTAATCTCTGTTTATCATAATCATGTATTTTGTAAGTTCACATAACCAGAGAGGTGGAACCAGGCCTTATTTATGTAGTTGGTGAGACCAAGAATATCATTGGTTTTCCTTTTTATACAAGATGCTTTTCATGACATGCATTTTTCAGTTCTTGCACTGCTGTCATTTTATATGGGGACAATTTTAATGTTTTCCTTTCTCTTATGCCGTTGTAAGCCCAATATGTTTTTCTTGCACAATTTTTTTATGGGTTCTGCTGTATAGAGTGAGAAATATCCAACAACTTTTCTTCATTTAGTTTATGTAGTTTTACCGTTCATTTGGCATGTAACACTGAGCCTATTCTCTTGAAGTTTCTGTAAGTCATACAATAAGTCAAATAACAATGAAGCGCAGCTGTTTTTGGAAATTCTTCAGCAGATATCTGTGGCATAAATCTGTGTATTTATTGCCCTATCAAAAGGCACGTTCAACAATGAATTTCTCAGTTGAAAGCATTTCACTTTTTAAAACCAAATTGAACATCTAGACATTACGTATACACATTTAATAGATTTTATCAACTGATAATTGATTCAGTTAAATGCAACAATAGAACAAATTAAAAAAAAAATCATGTATGTATGAAAAGTCAATCATGTCAACTGTGTCTGAATTCTATGTAGAAAAACCTAAATTTGTTTTGAATTTCCAACATAATCTAGTACACAGTTATTTTCCAAAGCTATAGTAAACAAATGGCAGACCCTTTTGCAGTTAAAAAGTAATAACTTTGCAGCAATCCCTTGTGATATTTATGAGTTTACCTTGTAGTTGAAACTAGTATATCTCATTTGCTCTTTCTCAGTTTATGGCATACAGTAAAGGCTATTTGTTTTTCAGTTATTCTTTATAGATTTTTAAGAGAAATTAAAAACTATTACTTTTAACACCTTTATTTGATAGTCTGTGTTGTACATTATACTTTTACAGTATATCTATTTTGTGTTTAGATGCCTCTTAATTGCAGTAAGTTTTCCTCAGCTAACACCAAATTCTTAACACCACTCAGAGCTAGCATGTCACTGTCTCCATAATGATTTGTCAACAACCATTATTATTTTTCTGTATTATAACAAATTAATAACTGCTTCTTTACAGTTCTATAGGAAAAATAAAATTGGTCATGCCTACCTTCTCTTATTTCTTTTTTTTTATATAATTCTTTCTTAACCATTTCCTAACCTAGCAAATTAATGATCGGGGATTCTTTACAAGAGATGATGCAAGATGGTGAGAAAATGTTCTAAATCAGAAGGTTTGGCAAAGCGCATGCGTGAGCAGACATAACTAATCATATTCAACCAATTATTCTATTTAATAAACCAATTTCTCCTAGAACTAACGGAAGTCTGCGAGCCATATTGTGTCTCACATAGCATCCAATCTGCACATCATTTCTAAGAATTATACCCAACCTATGCAAAAAATCCCCAGACATGTGCATAACAAATTGTGTAGCATCATCTGGAAGTGATTAACAACCAGTCATTTTTGAAAAGTTCTCAGATACTTTCTCTTGTATTTTGTTGATTTATAAACCTAGAGATACCATCGATCAGAATTTATTGTAGTGCGAGAAGGAAAGGTTGTATGTTCCTGGCGACATTCCTACAGGTTCTAACAGTTTTATAAATGGTTCGTCCAAATAAGGCAGATCTGTCAGTATACCTCAGCGATTTGCAGGTCTGTCTTCAATTATTATTTGACAAGGGTCTGCTGAGAATAAGAATGATGTGTTCTGAATGCAATGTGGTCTTGCACCTCATTAAGAGATAGGACGGCACATATCCTGAGTTTTGCTGCAGGTAGGAGAGTGTTAAAATAGAGCCGTACTCTTGTGACTTTTGTTATTCGTAATATGTAGTAAGTCACTTTATTGTTATTGTTGTTGTTATTATTATTATTATTATTATTATTATTATTATTATTATTATTATTTTATTTCATAACTGGCCATGAAAAAATCACACAGTCTGTGTGCAAAGGAATGTAGTCAAGTGGGCAAAGCTATTGGCTGGGCAAATTCTTTTCCGCATACACGGCTTTGCATACAAGCAGTCATACAATGTGACAATAATGGTGTGTTCGGTTGAAGACCAATGTGTGAGTTTGTAGGCAGTGTCTGATTAGTTTGGTTTCTGCCATGAAGTGTGCATGGTCTAACAATACCAAATATACTTTGAGAGGGAAAATTGCAGGTCTTGGCTACATCATTCAAATCAATGAATGTAAAATAAGACAATGGAAATTCCATCAGGGGCATATCGTAGAGGGCAACTGGATCCTTGAGGTGATAGATATAGAAACAAATGAGGTGCAGATGGCGATATGTCCAAATAATAAGGGTGCAAACATACTCTACAATCCCCCCCCCCCCCCCAAGTTTAACGTCCTTTAACCTGGTTGGTCATAATGGACGATGAATGAAATTGGTGAAATGATGCTCAAATGATCTCAGGGTCCAGGGAGCTTAAAGCTACTTGACATTCGTCTTCTCACGATAAGGGAAAACCCCGAAAAAAACTTTATCCGGTTAACTCACCCTAAACGAGATTCAAACTCACGACCTGTTGAATGTGAAGCAGACACGCTATCACCCAGGCAGGATATAATTTAATTATAGAGCTCACTAGCACAATACATATGAATACCTTGACGGGCTACAATGGGTTGATGGCTGGAGGATTTGCTGGCCATCTGGCAGTAAATCATTCTGTGTATTTTGTAGATTCACTGACAAATTGCATATGAATAATACTGAATCTCGCTGGAGAAATCTCGTATCCAGGTGTGGCATTTGACGCAAACATTTCATACAAATGCGAGTATTGTGATATATTGACACCAAAAATTGTTTAGCAGGTGCTTTTCAGAAACTTGTAGAAGACATTAGGGAGGTGTATCCTGGTGTAGAGATTAGGTTTAGGCTAGGTGTTAATGAGTGAGTTAAGCGTTTAGTGTACATAGCTAGTATTTAGGGACAAACAGTGTCCATGGTTATATAGTTAGTGCAATAGCAAGTAATCATAATTTGATGTCAAACTGTATAATGGCTGTTGCATTCTTCAGAATGGCAACCTGTGCTGTAAGTAAATAAAGCATTATAAACCTTAAGTAATGTTAAGAAAATGTTTTCCGGCATGGAATCATAGTAAAAAGTTATTTTATAGCCATATTAAAAAAGAAAATGTAAAGCTGTACTTGGAAAAAGTATTTGGCTGATGTTAAAATCCTGCGTCAGATATTGAAAGAAGAGCCTAATAAAAATTAAATAAACATAGGTTGATTTTTCAATAGTGATGATAATGCTGTGAAATGCAGCTAGGCAATATAATTTATACCAGAAACAGGTTAGATACCCAACATATCTCAGAGCAATTTAACTCGCCCTCTCCCTCTTAATGCTTGTATGCAATGACAACAATAATTTTGAACAAGTATTCGTGGATTATGCTGCAATGATTTCCAAGCAAGATCAGAGGAGCTGGTTGAAAATTCAATGTGCTAGTGGTTGCAATGTAAGACAGTGTTACAAAGGATTGCAAGAAGCTTGCAGTGAAAGTGCATTCATTACCTTGCCATATAGTAGCAAGGTGGGTCAAAGCCTTTAAAGAAGAATGACAGAATATGACAGACATGTCTCAGCGTGGTCATCCTGCAGTACTGGAAGAACATTTTTAGAATGTGAACACATTATTACTGGCAGATTGGAATGCCATGATCAGAAGTTGGCCAATGATGCAGGATGGTGCCTTCGACTATACTTAAAATCATGACAAACCAGCTGGGAATGTGGAAGATTGCCTCAAGATGGGCTCTATATGATTAAACCGAACATAAGAAATGGCTGTGACATGCAGCTTTTACACACTTGGAGGGCTATGAGCTTGAACGTGAGGCTTTCTTATTGCAGATCATTACTATTGATGAGACCTGTCAAAGCTTATGAACCACAGCTGAAATTCCAATCTGACAAGTGGCATCATCATACTTCACTGCAAATAGGAACAGTTCGGTAGACCGCAACCAATGTGAAAACTATGACTAGGATGATGATATCAAAGCATACCATTCCCAGCTGCTGGGAATGTGGAAAATTGCCTCAAGATGGGTTCCATATAGTTTGGCCAAGCATAAAAAAATGGCTGCAATATGATGCAGCTCACACACAATTGGAGCATGTGTGTATGCAAAGGTAAGACCTTCTTATGGAAGATCATTAATATTCACAAGACCTGGCCAAAGCTTTAAGAACCACAGCTAAAATGCCAATCAAACAAGTGGCATCTACTTGGGTCACCCCTAAAGTAACAGTTTGACAGACTGCAACCAATGTGAAAACTATTCTGATCATTGCCTCGGACTGGGATAGTGTTATCATATAGCATACCATTCCCCAAAGGCATACTGTTAATGCAGATTACTACTTTTTTGCAAAATAATCTGCAAGCAGCTCTAAGAAGAAAACAAAATTCCTGCACGACTGTCATTCTGCATGACAATGCGAAGGTGCCTGCAGCAGGAACTGCGACTGGTTTGTTGAATTGTTGGATCTGAGAAGTGCTTTACTACCTCCCTTATTCTCCAGATTTAAGCCCCTGTGACTGCAAACGCATCTCTAAAATGAAAGAAACACTTTGGAGATCGCTTCTGCATAGTTCATGATGTTCTCCAGGCAACCAACCACACTCTCTTTGCAACATCCAGATATTAGATAGTGCCAACGGTATCCTACAGTTTCCATATGACAGAAATGTGATATACAACAGTGATGATTACATCGAAGGCCTGTAATACTTAAAACCTTGTATGTATGCTAGGTATCTAAAAATTCTAATGTGTTGCTTTCACATGACTTTCTCTACATCTGTATTAAATTATTGTTAATAAACTTATTCTTCTATCCACTTCATATTAATCAAGATAAACATTAGCAGAAATTATCCGTAAGGGAGATAAGGGAATATACTAGGCTAAACCAACAGTCACATGTTTTAAAATGTGGTTGTTATGGAATTGAAATCTGTTTCTTAGCGTGGCCAGGAGTCAACAAGTTCCTGTATGAGAAAAGTTTTAAGTATTTTAAAACTAAAACCAATAAAAGGAATATCTCAAAAACGGTCAACTCCAGGAAAAAATGGACATGACATAAATTGTGTGTTTTAAGGAGCTCTACATTTTTGTGTGATATGTTTTTGTCTATCTCTTATGATTTACTAATTATGCAAAATTCAAAAACATTCATGCAGAATAAAGAGGTCTTTAGCCGCTATTCCCAGAAAATTCAAGATATACCTAAATTTTATGTGTCATGTAAATATCTTAAATGTAAGAAAAATCATTAGAGCCATTTTTGAGAAAACCATATTTTCGATATTTTTCCACATAAAGGGGGATTTTCTTGAAAATCGTTGTGTTGCATCCCTGGAGATATTGAACTTAAATATAAAGTTTGATATTTAACGGTCTTTTCATTTAAGCTATGCTGCACCCCCCTCCCCACACACACAAGAATGCATCCGCACCCACACACATGCGAACCTTTTTCTAAAAATGCTCTTTTGGATTCAAGGGGTCCCAAAACATGTATTTCCAGTGAAATCTCATCAAATTTGGGTGCAATACAATATCTTCTGTATATACTATGTACATAGTATGTGTAGAGAAGGTAATAAAAAGTAGTTGCCAGTATTAAAAAATTAACCCATGTACATAAGGGTGAACAATAAACAAATGATTAATAACAGTAATCAATAAAAACTCATAGTGAACCTAGCTATTATCTTATAACATCTGGTATGTAAATAATATAACTGCCTCAATTTCTTAAATTTGAATTTTCTTGTGTACTTTTGTGTTATCATTCATAGGTTGCCTTGCCTTTTCTGCTTTTTCTCAAATGTAAGTCATGATGGGCTTTGGTTTAAATTTTTTCCTGCTCATAAACAGCACACACATTTATTTTAAATTATCATATTTGGCATGTGTTCTTATGTGAGGCATGAAAGTGCAAGTTTTATAATAAAAACGTTCTCTGTGTTTTGTTTCACTAATAGCACTTTAATTCTTTGTGTAACACTTTTCTTGACATAACTTATTTTCCTAATATTCAAAGTTAAATTTTGGTACTTTGTGTGGGTTTGTGATGGCTTTATCAGGCTGGAAAGCTTGAAATGTGAGCTTTCATTTTGTTGAAATCTAGTTGTTTATAGCTTACAAAATCTAATAATGTACCACAGATTTGCTTCTCTTGTCTAATGGTTGTGTTTCAAATGTCCAACTTACGGCTGGTTCATGACAACCAGAACGAGAATGGGAATGTTGAAATACATGTATTCCAATGGAAGTGTTCACAATTAATGGGAATCCCTCCTGGACCCTGGGAGCAGGAAGTAAGTCTTACCAAGTTTTAAGTGTAATGTTGCCAATGTTAAGGGTCTGTTGGCCGCGTAACGGCAGGCAACCAACCTTTGCATCTGAAACACACAATGTCCTGCGTAATGGAGTATAAATAGTTGGTATTTCGAAAAGGAGCGAAGGTAGCGCACCCATAGGGTAGTGTGGAAAGCAAGATGCTGTTGGCATAATAACAGTAAATGCAGCACTTTATTAGTGTTGTGGGTAAATGCTGAAGCAGGTAATGAAATACATTAAGAAGAAATTAGGAAGGTAAATGAAGGCAGCTGTGAGGCCAGCAAATGATAAAATAATAATAATAATAATAATTTACTACTAATGCTGCTATGTTGTTAAAAAGAAACAAAGCAATTGTTAAGTTTTTATTTGTTAGTAGCTTTGTGTATTACATTTCTCCTTTAACTCAAAATATTACTTGATCAAATGTATTAAGAGCACTACAATTGCAATGTGACATTGACCAGGCTCTCTTCATTTTCTGATGAAGTTCACCTTTAGCTATCTCATGCAATCCATAACATCAAATAACCAACAATTGCAACAGGAGGATGAACCTAAACTGTATATTATCTGGGTCCCATCATTTCGCTACCATTTTGAGATTTCAAGAAGAATTATTGGTTAATGTGCATAGTTTATAACTTTTTAATTTTAAAGAATTCTGACAACGAAAATATACTTAATACGTGAAACAAGTATTTTTTATTTCTTTATTTATTAAATTTCACCTTTAACCCAAAATATTACTTGATCAAATATATTAAGAGCACCACAATTGCAGTATGACGTCGACCAGGCTATCTTCATTTTCTGATGAAATTTATCTTAGCTATCTCATGTAATTTTTCGATGTGGTTTTTTACTCAAATGCCACAACATTGACATCGTATTCAAGCCCACCAAACAGATCTTTAATTCACTCCATTCAGCCAAAGACTCTTAAGAGATCCACTATCCACGCAGGAATATTTAGAATGCCATGTACATGCGGCAAGGTATACATTGGAACCACACAACGAAGCATAAAAACTTGCATTGAGGAACACAGAAGCAATTGCCGCTTGGGTCAGATGGAAAAATCAGCAATTACTCAAAGAAGAAGAGAATATCATGGAGTATAAAGGCACAGATATTCTAGCATCAACCTCCCATTACTATTCATGTTTATACCGGGAAGCCATTGAAGTACAGAAGCATAAATATAACATCAATTGCAAAGAAGAAGGCTTTAAACAGAATATGGCAAACAGCACTAACCAAAATCAAAATCAAGAATTCCACCCAATCCAATCAGACCCCAGCGAGTGTAGTACTCTGCCGACAAAAGTCCAAACCACCACTAACTCGGACCAATCACTGCACGCATCCCCACCAGCTTTCCATTCTCGATTTTCTTGTAGTTACCATTCTCAGGTTATTGTGAACAGCCTTTAAAATGCTTAGTAGAGTACCTAAATCAGTCCATTTCTATGGAAAGAGCTTAAAGGTCATGTTTCTGCCCCATATGTTATTATACTACTCATTATACATTTATAGTTTTGTTTCTACTGTTATAGTCTTATTCCACGAAACACCGTTTAGATAGCTATTGCTGATCCATCTTTCTAGATTCTCTTATTTTATGTCACTTTTCCTGCCTTAGGTTCTGTTAATTTTGAATCACAAATATTCATGTACCTTGTGCCCTTTGATACAGCCAATTCCATATTCCAAAATCAAATTTTTCACACAAGACTTACAATTTTTTTCAAATTTATTTTTAAACCCCATTTATTTTCAAATTTATTTTTAAACCCCATTTATTTTCAAATTTATTTTTAAACCCCATTTATTATATTATTTCATAATTTCTTTTTCATATATTCTGTTATCAGTAACCATTTTATATTTTGATTGCACACCCATCAGAAAAAAAATAACAGTGTGTAAGATTGAACATATGCTTATAGTTTTTAGTTGCTGATATTTTCTTTTCTGTCAACTTCTTTATATATATTTTCCTTACAAGCCTGTTTTGAAAACTTGCAGATCTCTATGTTCTTTTTTTTCTTCCCCATTGTATCTTGTTTCACTCCCTTTCCTTTTCATACTACTTCTTAGCTTTTGCAACCACTCAGCTGATGAAGCTTTATCCATGGCTGACAAAGTAAAATAGTTATAATTAATAGTCTATAAAAAGTTTTAAATGAACTTTCATAAGTTTTAGTTTTTAACAAATTTATTGCCTTGAATCAATAATAAAAATTAATGGTTATATGTGAAAATTGAAACATATTAGAGCTTTTAATTTTTCATGTAATAATTTTTAAATTAGTTGAAATAAAGAGTACAAAGGATGTTCCTAAACCTATAACAAAATATCTTAGTTCAAATAGAAGGCTCTATGTATTTTACTGTTAAAACCAGCTAAAAAATTCAAAGCCACCGCCGAGTTTGAACACAGTTCTGCCGCTCTTCATGTGATTGCTTTAACCATTGAGCTACTGTGACAACATACCAGTATGACATTTAATTCTCATTAAAACACACAATTTATGTCAATTTCATTCTTTTTGTAGAGTTAACCATTTTCGAGATATTCCAGATTATTGGTTTCAATTTTAGCCACTTAAACTTTTCTCAAATGGGAAAACATCTTTCTTCTCATTTGTTTATTCCTGGCAAACAAATAGATTGGAATTTCAATTGTTTCACATAGTGACCGGCTTTTATAGGATGAGACTGTCATTTTAGCCTGTGCATTTTCTTATTTCTCTTCTACTTGCAAGGAAGCTAGGTTTGTGTATCATGCAGCTAGAGAACATCATGTGAATTGAACATATTAGATTTGTTCCCTTCTTATAAGGAATGAAGTAATAAGGACAATTTCTGCTAATGTTTATCTCGATTATCATGAAATAGAAGAATAAGCTTTTTAACAATAATTTGTTGAAGATATGTAGAGAAAATCATGTGAATGGAACATTTTTACTTAAGCATATTTTAATGAGGACTGTTGCTGAATAGGGATTACTGCATCATGCAGTATTTTTCTGAAAAAATGGAATTCATTGTACAATTGACATCATGTGGTGCCAATTAGTGAAGGGCGACAAAGAAAAGAGCAAGTGCACTCCTCCAAATCTAATGGTATCTGTCAATATGTAATAGAAATGCATTAGCAAGGTTATTTCTGTACATTATGAAAAGTGGGACAGTTTTACCTGTGTATTATACATGGAAAATTGAAAGAAAATTCAAAATGTAATACCAGGGTTCTAATAGCTTCTTATACTCAAGGTTGCTGGTTCAAACCTGTTGGAGGGCTATGGATTTTTCGGGGTAAAAATCCATAGCATGGCTTCCTTCAGAAGGGAATTAAGGCATTAGCCCTGCGCCATAGATTTACGGTTCATAAAAGAACGTCAAAATGATAAGAGGCCTCTGAGCACAAATAAGGGTCTTTCATGCCCAGTATAGCATGGGGCACTGAGAACCACGGTAGTTAAAGAGCATCCATAAATAAAACTCCATTTACATTTCTACTGTATTTGTGTACTGAAAAGTTGAAAGAAAGCAGCATTTCAGGATTAGGGAAAAATTGAATTAGCCTTTCCTCAAACAAAATCTTTAAGTTTGCTGACTCAACAATCACCTGAAGCACATTCTTAGCTTTATTCCTAACTATTTTTCTCTACACTTCCAAACTTGGAATGGCATAAAATATCAGGCTTCCACTGTCGAATCTGAAACTGCTTTATATGCTAACATAAAGATAACGTTTTCTTATGTACATAATATTTAGGTCATTTTAAACAGTTCATTCCAATAAATTCAAGAAAGTGTTTTAATTTTTGTAATGTATTTACTTCAGAGAGTCTGGATGAACTTCAGAGAATGATAAAGGAACTGTTTTCTGGAGTAAAAAATAAGAATGTAAAAGCACCCATTTGGACAGAACATCCTTTTGGTCCAGAGCAACTCCAGATGAAGGGCTATGTTGTTCCTGTGAAAGACTTAAGAAATCTGAACATCACATTTCCTATACCAGATCTTCAGGAGTATTATAAAGCTGGGGTAAGTTTTTGTAAAAATACGTTCTCTGTTTTTCATTAGCAAAGATATTTTATAGGTGTGATGAAAAGTTTATATAGTCAATATAAAGCATAGTTGTCCTTTGTGCTGTAGAAGTATCATGTTCCAAGGTCATGGGTCAAACCCAGTGGAGGGAATGGATTTTATTTTAGGGAATGTAAAAATCCTTAGCATACCTATCTTCAAAAGGAAAGAAAAACTGTTGGTCCCATGATATAGATTTATGGCACATAAAAGAATCTCAAGCCTAATGGTAGCCTTTCAGCAAAATTTCTGTTTTTTTTTTTGTTTGTTTGTTTGTTTGTTTTTTTTTTTTTTTTTTTGCACCCAGTTACACATTAGAATGCTAAGACCATAGCAGTTAAATGAAATGCAATTTCTCTCTCTTTTTCTTTCTTTTCCTTTTATCTTTCTTTTCCTTCCTTCATTCCTACCTCCCTCACTCCTTCCCTCCTTTCGTCCTAATTTACCTAAGAAAGTAGATTGCCAAACTTGAAGATAAAGGATGTTTAGAAGTTGGTGATTTATTGATAAGTAGAGGGCATATTTATATGCAAGGATGATTTTAAAAAGGATAAAATATGCTCAAAAAGTGGGAAAATATCATCAAATATTTATTAAAAGCGTAATGAACTACATATTTTTGTGCAGAACTATTAATTTTTATAAGTGTAATGAATATATTTTCTCTAGCATTTACAGCGCAAATAGTTGACAGAACTATTAATTTTTATAAGTGTAATGAATATATTTTCTCTAGCATTTACAGCGCAAATAGTTGACAGAGAAGGTATTGCGTTTCACCAAAATTTGACACCAAAATTTCACTGGATTACATGTTTTAAGGACCTCTGAATAAAAAAAAGTATTTATAGAAAAAGGCCTCTAAAGTCCTCTTCATTCTGGATGACTTTTACATATATGGTAAACCATAAGAAAAAGACAATATATGATTTATGTCATGAAATATGTAATAATTGGCGTGAAGTAGAGAAAAGAATGAGCTTTTGTATGTTGCAGAATAGGTAGAGAAAGTCATATGAATGTAACTCCAAATATATATTTTTTTATTTCCATTTGTACCTTTCCTGTAACTGCAATGATATATCAGCAGCTTTTTACCTTTGAAACACATTGTCTATCGGCAATGGTATTAACTATACACTGTAAGTTGTCATCAGATTTCTGGTGTTCTTTGGGTTTTAAGCATTAGATCACAAACACATTCACATATCCATAATGTGGGGAAGGACGGGGAATGCTCTCAGCAGGGAATCGAATCTGGCACCCTTTACACAGCAGGTAAATGTCTTATAATCTGAATATGGACTCAGCCATCATTATATTTTCATTTTATGGAGTTGCACTATCACTTGCTCTTGTGAGGAATTGCCAGACATTCTTGAAATAAATGGTTGGTAAAATATGCTTCAGCAAATTAATTATGTAAACATTATGTTTAAATATTGTAAACAGTCTTTTTCTATCAATTTTACTCTCTTCTGCACTTGTAATAGGTAGGAGTAAGTATTGCTTTCCACCCAAAACTTCAGTTAGGAAGTTTTAGTAAATACATGTTTTGAGATCTTCTAAATTTAAACAAGTATGGGGATGGGTGGGTGGGTGCAGCATAGCTCAAAACGAAAGGACCGTTGAAGACTAAACTTGGTATTTAGGTTTGGTATCTTCCAAGGATGGCACACAAAGATTTTCAAAAAAATCCCCCCACCCCCAACTACGCTTTACATGGAACTTTTTTTTTTTTTTTTCGAAAATTTGATTTTCACATAGTGACTTGGACAATTTTGATTAAAATATGGTACATTAAAGATATTTACTTGACAAATAAAATGTATATTTTGAATTTTTTGGGAATAGCCTCTGAAGACTACTTTATTCTGAATGAATTTTACGGAATTTTGCATAACTGCTAAACCATAAGAGATGGACAGAAACTTACCACAAAAATGTAGAGCACGTTAAAGCACACAATTTATGTTATAAACATGCGTTTTGTTGAGTGGATTATTTTTGAGATATTCCTTGTTTTAGGTTCAGCTTTGAAAAACTTATACTTTTCCCATACAGGAATTTGTCAATTCCTGTCCATACAAACAAAGGAACTTCAGTCACGTAGCAACCAGCTTTTGACTATCACTTTACATATGGCACTCCCTTATTTTGCTTCTACTTACATGGAAGCAAGTAATAGATTATTTCTGTTAAGTTTTTCTCGATTATCGCGAAGTAAATAGAAGCAGAAGCTTTTTAACAATAATTTGTTGCATAGATGTAGAAAAAGTCATGTGAAAGGAACATATCAGATCTTTTTCAAATTGCATCTTAAATTTGAACCTTTTTTGATTTTATCGCTGACATGAGACATTCAAGGTGGAAAAAAAGCATATTACAAGTTGATATCTTCAAGTTGATATTTTCAAAGTAAATTGTTAATTTAAGTTAAAAAGATGATGCTTTATTTACATTATTTTTATTGAGACTAATTAGGTATAATTAAAATACTTTGATATATTTATGTATGCATTTTTATGAGACAAAATATCAATAGATTGCTTTTTGTCTATCAGTTTATTTTTCTATTTTGGAACTACAACAAATTAGGCTATTACTACAACAAAAGCAAATATTTTAAATTAGTATGCCTAGATTAATTATTCAAAGATAAAAGTAAACTTCTTGTGTTTCCTAAAGTTTCTTTCAATCCTGCTTTTTAGTTGACCACAGTAATAACTCTTTGTAAAACCAGCTATGTTCTGTTGGTATGTAATGCAACACCTTTCTCAAGCCATTAATCTATTCTTCGCAGATTGGCCTTTCTTCTTTGTATGCTTTTTACGTTGGTAAACTGGCCAAATCTAATTTGCAGGAAATAAGTTTGAATGTTTTCCTCTGGATTCTGTCAATGAAATCAGATGCTGAGACTCTCCTTTTGTTGACTTTTCAAAGTTCATGTTATACTTATACAGTAAAAAACTTTGTTTTTTCTTTCTTTTCTTTCTTACTTTCTTCAAAAGCTGTAGTTCTTTTGTAAAATTGGGGCTACCACTTTTGGCAATCCAAAATATCTTCTGTTTAAATAAGAACAGTTTCGTTGGGGACAAAATCATAAATGCAACTTATTTTACAGTGTAGCACCTATCTTGTTTCCTCAATTTTCTTTTAACTAGCACAAAATCCCTGTCACAGGGTTCGAGACAAGAGGCCTTTCTTAAATGAACTTATATTTCATATGCTGTAATGCCAGCATTGGAGTAATGGGAAAAGAGATTTTCATAAACAATCTATAAAAGCATTAAGATTCCATTTTCTCAGAAAAATGAACTTATTAAAAAATGTGACAAGAGGCTGTTCATAAATAAGTGTTTCTTTAAGCTTTTATATTTCAAAGATGTGACAGAGCTTTTCACAAAAGTGCCCGCACCCTTAAATTTCCTTTATATGTAGAACTTCTTATTAAGTTTCATTTTGTCAAAAATGTTTTCCAATTTTGATTAAAATACCATATATTAACAGAGCATCTACCAGTAATGAAAAATAAATAAATTTATCCCTTTGCTAAAGAAGTAATTAATTTAAACCGGTAGGCATTGTGATAACAAAAATTTCCCCATCATCCTGAATGTCTCAAAACATTACACACCAACATTGCAGATCGCTTTGGTCAATCAAGTTTGCTGGTTCCATATCCAGTTCATGGTTAAATACCTATTATGGTTTCATTATTATATATCCATTCAAATGAAAAAGTGTAGCAAACATAACTCAGCATAAGCACAGGCATAAATAACACCATTGATATTACAGCTGTACTCTTTAGCAAGAAGTCGCTGTGGGCGTCTCGATCCATAAATTATATGTGGAACTCTTTAGAGCATATCACAAGTTTCAAGTTTATAGTGTAACTAATAATATACAAAATGAAAGTTCTACCAGCCATTTTTACATTGGTTCTAGAACTATATGGATATGTGTTTATTGCACTATTGCTACAAACAAGGTAAGATTTGTTGATAGTGCATTTAGAAATTTATGGAAAATTGTCTTTCTTGCCATAGTCCTTGTAATTTTCTGAGGCATCATCACAAATTGAACTCCCAATACAAATTTTTTTCTATAAAATGTTCAGTGTCCTTGTTTAATAAAAGTTTGAATGACAAAAATCAGAACACTCTCACAACACACAAAATCATAAACCACCCCAAAATGTCAAAACTATAGCTTTGGGTTTCCCAAAGGGACACCAGCTCCACTATCTCAATCAAAATGTGACAATACAGTGTAGAAAAAAAGTGGCCCATACATAACTATGGGTCAAGAGATTAAGTGACAACACTGTTAGTGGCACCTGAGCCATAGGTACATCACCAAGTGCATCCAAAGTAGGCCAGTCTCATTGACATATACCGTGTATTAGCTCTTCACCTGTCAGTTGAGGGAAAAATTGCTCCAAAATTGAGGCTTGTTATGTGCAGCATTAATTGTTCTAAGCTGCTGTCACAACACACCAAACGCTGCCCTTAGGATTGTGTGGTGGATTTAGATGTACAAGTTTTGGATTTTAAGTAGCCCATTGTGATTAATTTTTTTTTTTTTTTAGCTTAACGTCCTCTAACCTGGTTGGTCATATCGGACGATAAATGAAATTAGTGAAATGATGCTCAAATGATCTTGGGATCCATGGAGCTTAAAGTTACCCGACATTCATCTTCTCAGGATAAGGGAAAACCCCAAAAAAAAACCTTATCCGGGGTAACTCACCTTTAGTGAGATTCAAACTCTCAACCTGTTGAATATGAGGCAGACATGCTACCACCACACTGCCCAGGCAGGCAGTGATTATTTTGTGAGCTAAGTGAAACCATACTGAGTCTCAGGAGGTAAGTGGCACAATGGTGCATATCGAAGTCTCGAGGGTGAAGCAGAGCATGACTCTGGTACTACTAACTGTTGCTGCTTATCTGATGGCATACACACTCAAAATGCTGAAGAGGAAACAGTGCAGAGATGCCAAACCTGTTCTTAGAACAACTGCTGTTGCTCCTCCCATGGTATCTGCCACTTCTACCTACACAACCTGAGGCTACTTATGTCTCAGCTGCAGCAACTAGCATCACAGCCACCAACATGCCAGACCACTGTTGCTATAATAAGAGCTCTACTGCAGCCCGCAGCAGTCTGAGCTTAGTAGTTTGTGGTGTTCTCTGTATGGTTTGCACTACCTGCACCACTCTGATCTGGGAACCACATTCCTTGTTCAACTGTCTATGTCATTCCTTTGTACAAATGATGTAAAACTGATTCAGAATGAAGAGGACTGTAGGAGCTATTTGCAGAAAATTCAAAATTTACATTCTATTAGTCAAGTAAATATTTTCAACATCCAGCATTTTACTCAAAACCATAGTAATTTTTTTGAGAAAATTAAAAATAAAAATTTTTTACGTGTAAAGGTAGTTTTGAATGGGGGATGTACTTGAAAATCTTCGTGTCACATCCTTGGAAGTGTTAAACTGAAAGTTTGTTTTATTGGACTTTCCATTTTTGAGCTGTTGTACACAGACACACATACATAAACTCAATGCCTGGAGCTTTTCCTTAAAATGTCTTCCTACCTCCCTCCCTCCCAACCATCTTTCCTCCCTCCCACTCTTCCTTTCTTCCCTCCTTCCTTCCTCATCTCTCCCTTGCTTCCTTCCTTTGAGTTATTTTGAAATGAAATAAATGCATTCATTTTATGCACATCTGGCAAAATCTTTTTTGGGTAAAATGCAGTACTTCCTCCGCAGAAGAAAGTACACATTCTAGGATTAAATTCACACTGAACCTAACTTTTGTTTTTACAGCCAGGACATTATCTGAGCCATTTGTTTGGTCATGAAGGACCAGGAAGTTTGCTTTCTGTGCTGAGAACAAAGGCTTGGTGCAACAGCCTAGTTGGTGGTGTACGCTTTGGCTCCAGAGGCTTTAGTTTTTTTGGCATCAATGTTGACCTCTCTGAAGAAGGAATTAATCATGTTGATGACATTGTGAAGCTAGTGTTCCAGGTCAGTATTTTAGACCAGCAATTCTCAAATTTTTATACTTTGTATCTCCCCTCCCTATGTAATGCATAGATAGTAAAAAAGATGAAAAGTTTGCTGGCTCTTCCTCCCTATCATTCTATGATGCCTTTTCTACAGTTGGGAACCCCTTATGGGCAATATTATTAATTTATCTGCATCATCAATGTAATATTGCAAAGCTGAAAGTATCATTAAATAAGGATTTTGTTTGGTGAAGTCATTGAACCAAAAGAAGATGCAGCATCATTTTGTGTAACATATAAAGCTTTAGAGGAATTAATAAATTTACATGTATATTATAATAGGTGATTTTTAAATTTTAAAAGTGCTCTTTTATTTATAAGATTGAAGAAAATGAGAATCTTAAATTATTAATAAATCATAAAATAAAATCCTGAAATGAAATTTTACCTTCACAATGGCTTTTCTTTGATTATTAAAAAACTAACATGGTCATAAATAAACTTATAACTAATGTTAATGTGTTCTAAGAATTTTGTTATTACAATGAATGTGGTTATTGAATTATTTGTTGCAAGAGCAAACATTAAAGGATCAGGCATAGGATTGCTGAACTGAATACCCGCTACAAAGTGACAATGGAATTTGTGTTATTCCAAGTTTTTGAACATTTATCCCGAGAGACAAGATGATCAATTCCAGTCTTGAAGAATGAGATAGGTCACCTATGGATATGCAAATTCGCCCACTCTTGGCACTTCCTCATCCGAATGAAACCAATGTCCACGAATGCCTCTTTTCAGATCGCCAAAAATGTAGTCACAAGGGGAGATGATGATGATGAAAATTGGGTGGCCTTCCTCACACTTAGGCTCCTGGAGTCCTTTGCGCTGCATAAATGGGCTTCAGTTAAGTCCATCGGTTCCAATAAATTGGACCATGTCTCTGATATCTTTCTCCTTTATATTCCCTGGTTTCAAAATGAAGGAACCCAGGGTTGCATACCTGTGAAAGGCAGATACATTGCATTCACATAAATGTGCTATAAGGTTTCAAAATCCATCTCACATTTTGTACACGTGGGGTCCTCAGTGAGCCCTATTATGTATAAGTATCCTCTCAGAGTGTTGTGTCCAGTGAGATAGCCAACTAATCATTCTGAGCGTGGAACTAGTTAGGTTCAAAAGAGCCTGACTTAGTTTGCTGCTCAGCCCAGGAATAAAATCATGGGTCTGTCAGGCAGGATTTTGCTTTTTTCCAAATCTCTTGAGTCCTAGTTGTAAGCTGGATTATCTCATACTTGATGCTTCTGGGGGACATGCCACAAAACGGCTCGGGTCCTACAAATGCAAGACCTGCTCTCTGCTTAGCCAGTCAATCTGCCATCTCGTTACTTTTAATGCCTGCATGTCCTGGAATCCACACAAGGGTAACCTGTCTGCAGGCACAAAGTCTGTTCATAATCCTTTGGCATTACCACATCAATGTGGATGTCGTTTTAACTACTGTAAGGACTTTCAAAGCTGCCTGACTATCTGAGCAGATATGAATATCCACTCATATAGCTGGCATATTTAAAATATGTATGACAAAGGCTAAGATGGCATATATCTCAGTTTGGAACAAAGTAGCAAACTTTCCAAGGGAAATGGTGAGATTGGCCCCAGGCCTAAGACCGCGTTCTGGCTCAAGTGCGAACCATCAGTGTACCTCATCTTGCTCCCAGCCTTCAGGGGAAACCTAAAAAAAAATTTTTTTTTTTATAGCTTAACGTTCTTTAACCTGGTTGGTCATATCGGACGATGAATGAAATTGGTGAAATGTTGCTCAAATGATCTCAGGGTACATGGAGCTTAAAGTTACTTGACATTCCTCTTCTCAGGATAAAGGAAAACCCCGAAAAACACCGTATCTGGGTAATTCACCCTAAGTGAGATTCAAACTCACAACCTGTTGAATATGAAGTAGACATGCTACCACCACACTACCCAGGTGGGCGAAATCTGATCTGTGGGTCCCATTCCTTCCTGGTCAGAAACACCACTACATACCTTGGGCTTAGATTATATATGGCCCCCATCAAATCTCCTGCCATCAAGGAAATAGGAAACCTCTCTTGAAGTGTACTCAGAATCAAAGAGAGAGAGAGAGAGAGCGAGAGAATCATCCCATCTGCAGTTGTTGATTGCCTCCAAGAAATGGCTGAAATGGTTCCCACAGTTATGAGAAAATATGTGGATTTGATTTTCAATGTATTTTTCATGTGTTACAACAGCAGGAAATATTGATATATACATCTACAGGATGGCGCACGATAAGTCACCTAATAAGTCATGAATAGCACATTTGTTGTTGACAAGATTTGTAATTTATTGATGTAGAAGTAAAGAATACAGCTTGGAAATATAACCTAATGTGTGTCACATAAAATTAAGCTTCTCGGAAAACCATATGTTGTGTCTTGCTCAGTTGCCCACCTTGCAAACTGCAGTCTCCGCTCCTTGTCTCTCACAGTAAGCTTTTGCGTCACAGTCATCTTGCATGGATACAAGCGAAGCTTGGATTGAATACTTCTTTGTACAGATCGGCATAAAATTCCCAACTAGGCACTGGCTCTTCTTGTTGATTTACTCCGACTGCGAGTCAAAGCCACTCGAACTGCTTCATGTTTTGCAGCGAATGTGTATGCGGCCGCTTACACTCAAAAACAGATTCAATACCTGCAAATGTGTGATGTAATCTGCATATTGTCTGTGGGCTGGGAGCCCAACGTGTGCCACTATGAACAAGAAACCTTCTCTGTGTCTCACCGCGAACAGTAACACAATCTTCGTCTTTTGTGCGACGGTCCCCCGTCATTTGTCCGCCTTCGCTGCAAACTGAAATAGTGGACTCAAAACAGAAGCAATGAGCTTGTAACAGCATCTGGAGTAATTTCCATAAACCACACAATTTGAAAGCTATTGTCCCAATAGTATATTTGTAGGATCAAAATTCCATCGGGTGACTTATCATGTGCCACTTTGTAGTTGAAATTATCAAGAGTTTTATACATGGAGATTGCACATATTTCAAAACTTCTTTTTTTCCAAAAAGTGAAAATCCAGGGTTTGTATTTATGTGCCTCTAAAGTGGACAAAACTCACAGAGTTGAACTATAGAAGTCAATGGAAGAAATTATATGCTTAATGGCAACTCCTGATGGTATCCTTTTCCACAAGGTACATTAAATTGGTGTGACCAATGTGTGTGTTTTACACACATGACATACCAAATCTCTCTACAGAGAGATAATGCACTCTCTGTATTGTTGGGTTGGTTATGCTCACACAGCATACTGTTGCATACTGTCTAGGTTGGGCATTTTAAGCCAGTGTGGCACATACACACACATATGCTAAGTGTCTTAACCCATTAATGCCTAAACTATTTTTTATTCTTGATTGTGATGAAATAAGTCAAAGTGGTTCTTTAAAGTATTGGAACTATCAATTTTTATAATATGAGGGTTGAGGCAAAAGTCATGGCAACTAATTTTTTTTCTTGTAGATATGTGAACGGATCGCAAATGTATATGTTTCGTGTGGAAGTTCTGCAGGCATAGTGTGTATACAGAACAACAGATGGCTCTATGATAGCTGGTAGTAGCGCAGTGCAGGCTGTGAAATCAGCCAGCTGGTGAGTGTCATGCGAGATGGAAGTAACCCTATTCAGCAGCGCTTACATTAAAATAGCCTCTCTCCGAGGGAGAAATGTGATGGAATGTCTCAGTTAATTAGTGGAAGCCCTTGGGAATAATGCCCTGCCATACTGTACAATAGCACAGTGGGTAGGAAAGTTTCAGCAAGGATGCGTGTCAACCAGTATTGAGCAATGTTTGGGACAATCTGTTAGTGTGCGAACTGACGTGGCATGTGCCGTCATCGACAGACAATGGATGCTACTGGAGTTAGAGAAGGCAAGTGGCATCGAGAAATGCACCGTCCACAGATTATTGCATAATGAGCTGCTACTACTTAAAATCGCATTGCGGTGGGTACCGCATGCACTAACGGAAGTTAAAAGATGGGTATGCTATGCAATATGCTCTGACCACCTTGCACACTGGCAACAGGATGGCAATCAATTCTTGTCATGAATAATCGCCATGAATGAATTTTGGGCCAGGGCATGCAAACCAGAACTGAAGCGTTAGTCTGCGTTAGTCATGCTGGATCACCAAGGAGGCAGAAGTTCCGTCAAAATTCTTCTCCAGTCAAATTGATGGTGATTGTTGCATATGACTTCAGGGGTGTCATTGTTTGCTATTTTGTTCCACATGGCAAAACAGTGACCGCACAGTACTACAGGGATTTCCTGGTGCGACAGATATGATGTGGCGTTCGGGAGAAACATCCTGATCTTGTGGACAGTGCAATAATCCTGCACGACAATGCAAAACCACATAAAGCAGAGTGTGTAGGGCAACTACTGCGATGTAGGGATGGGAAGAATTAGAGCACCCACCATACTCTCCTGACATTTCGCCCTGTAACTTTGATTTCATTCGAAAGATTAAGGAACATGCTAGGTGGTTTGCAATACGAGAGGACATTGCTAATGCTGTGCGCGAACAGATGACCCGATTCACACATGGTGCGGAAAATGCTACGGCAGATGATATTCAGTGCCTCCCACTTGTTGGCAGCATTGGTGACAGTAGCAGGGGACTACTTTGAGGGTCTTTAGGCCCAGATTTGTCATGTTAACTCTATGTGTATGTGTTGTCATTCTTTTGCACTCTGAAGGCCATATTGCCCTGTATACTACCGTAATAAATTAGTGTGTTACGATATTCAGTGCTATTCATTGTCCACACATGTAGTCAACACCTTGTCCTTTCGTCAGTATATTTCACATTTTCCAACCGGACTGTATCTTCAAGAAAATAAATAGTTTCCATGACTTTTGCCCCAACCCTGGTATTAATTTTTTAATTTTTCCATAGATTTATTTTGACATGATAAAACATATCCTGGACGTTAAGATTCACAGTTACAGTTTCATTGGTACAGTTTATGTATCAAGGAAACAATGTGAAATATTATTGTATTCATAAAAAAGTGATATATTACTATTCTCACTATTTATAATTAAGTTACTAGTTGTATTGAAAAAGAAAACCCAATTTTATTGAAGCCATCATCACATTGTAATAGCAACATTTTCCACATTTTTTTAGCTATGATATTGCAAAAAACAAAAATCTAGATAAATATCAATATTACATTTTACGTAACAAAATTTTGTGCATTTTCCGCACTTCTTACATCTCCTCTGAGTGAAATTTTATCCACTAAATGACCAACATGATCCCTGCGATATCACTTGGGACACCTTTCCTGGATTTTGACAAGGAATCTGAAGGTTTATCCATTTCTGGTGAAATTAGTACAATACTTGGTCAGAACTCCAATAAACTTATGTTCTTCACCTTTCTATACAGCATCCACATATTGACAAGGCTACGGTCAAGAGGCTAATACCATTTCTTGAAGTAGATCCTGATTCTAAAAAGACCTCACAGTTTGTCGAAAAGATCAAAACCTCCCATTCCTTTGTTGCAGAGTTGTACTAAGGTTGGCTGGGGCACGGTTACATGCTTTTGTTCTGCTTTACTCCATCTCTTGCAGCTCCCTTTGGTGAGACAATCATTTGTTTGCAGATTTGTTGCCTTCTGGTCTGTTGCTAAAGTCACTTGGCTGTTGTCATACCACCTTAGCAGGATAAAGTGTTCATCTTGAAGAACACGATAAGAACCACAAGGTTCCCCTCTTAAATCTTTCAATGGTGCTTTCTCAATCCTATCTCTTTAGATAGTGCCAATGTAGTGTAATTCATGCTTGCTTAGTGATTCCAAGCGTGGCAGAGAGTTGAAATAGTTGTCAACAAAGACAACAGAAAGAAGAGGAAGAAAACCTAAACAGAATTTATCGGTAATTGAAGTTTCATAGCCCTCAGATGTTGCAAGGCTCCATAATTTGTACCCACGATGAATAGGTTTTCTCCTTGTGTGCATAGTAAGTCTGTATGGCTTCATCTGAAGAAAACGAACAAGTTGTAAAAATATGGTTGAGGTGTTTCAAAACGGAATCAATTTTTAAGTTTTATTAGTTGGATCTGTAGTTGTGTTATTTTTTAAATACAAGAAGCGATGGATTTGTTCAAACTGTTTCTAACGAGTTAATTACTTCCAAGACAACTCTAAGTATCTGCCCTTGTCTCCTAATACATCCTTCTAAAAAGGACTGGATTGTATCTAGAAAGAATAAGAATTCCAAAATATTTTTATAACTCATTAACTCAAAGTTAAAATTCTAAATATTCTTTCTGAGCAGCATATTTCACATTCTCTTTACAAATATACTACCATAATTCATTAACACTTCTTTGAATATATCTACAGGCATCATATGACCTGCTTCATTTCTGTAATAAAAAAAAAGGTTCTGATATATTATCTGTGCCAACATTCAAGGAATTCAGTTCCTTTGATATCCATTTTCGTGGTATTGTTTTAGACTTTTTTTGATTGTTCTGGTGTTGTCTCCATTGTTGTTTTCTATCACAGGCTGCACAATAGAGCCAGTCAAGTCAGCTTTCAGTCTCACTCATTTCTTGCTGTCACTTAGCTCACCTCTAGTAGCCAGTAGATGCAGCTGAATGCATAGCTGGCATGAGAGAAGCAAGCAAGTCTCGATAGTCTCGATTCTCACAAGACTCCTGGGTCTTGCTGATAGACTGCAGTGTAATACGTGAAAACTTGCATAATCAGTCTTGCAAGTTGTACTATTTTATCTGTTTAAATGATGTAATATTTAAATAGCCTACTAGGGAAAGGGTTAAAAATGAAATGTGGTATCACAGCATAGTGAACACACGACGGCGACACAGCATATTATTACACAGTAACAAAAAAGAATTAACAGATATATGAAAAAGCAACAGTGATTTTTGAAAAATGACTTTAGCTGCTGAACTCAGATAAAAAGAACAAAGTGTCAAAAGAAAGGCATAACAAATAAATAGAATGTAAATGAATCAGCAAGAATGACTCCAACTGCAACAAAAGCATGCCCAAAACAGTTCTCAGCCAAAAACAGAAAGCTTCTACAAGCATACTTGATAGTTTTAGTTACTTTACACCAATGTGCCTTCAAAAAAAAGAATGTGATTGTGATGTGCCAATGCATAATCACGTGCGAGGGAAAAGGGGTCATGCCATGTTTGCTTGATTTGATCATCACGTTATCTTCTTGGTTGGAAGTAATACCATTTTACTTGGATACCTCCCCTCCCTTCTTCCAACTGGCTTATGTACTATATGGCATGGAGCAAAGCATGACATTACATAAACGTAAACTTTTAACACGCTGTAATCATACAGAGGGACCAGTAAATGGTGTTGCAAATGACGGGATCGTAAATGTGGAGTAATGCTGTAATTAATTTAAAAATTTAAAAAAATTGTATTTGTATTAACCTGGAATGTACTTATTGAGAAAACTCCATTCTCCATTTTTTCAAGTGGAATATTTGCGGCAAGGAATGCTTCCATCAGATCCTTTGCTAATTCTTCTTTTTCTTGTTTATGACGCTTGTTTGGATTTCCAAGTAGTGTAGCATTTAAAGTTGTGCTATTGTTGCTTGTGCTATTTTTAGGGATTCTGTTTTCTTTGCCTTATGACTTTCTGTTGCCACTTGTTTCTTGCAGCTATCCAGTCTATTCCAATCTATGATGGAGTTGCTGTATTTGCACATTCATATTTTCTTTTTACTATTAAAAACATAAAATCCATCTTGTCGAAACTCATCTACACAACTCTGCACCATCACAACTTTTGGCATTTTGGAAAAAGAAATCGCACTTGCAGACTTTTTTTTCTGTCAAAATCTTAAAGAAGTTCTTGTCTTGCACCTTATCCATTGTTTCACATAAACAGTTATAACATCTTACAATACAAGAAGAAATGAAACTTCTCACTCACTTGGTAATAGCGCCAGTGCAAACATCAATCGCACTTTGAATTCATTGTTGAATTAAAAGAAAAGAAAGCGATTGGATGTCGGATAGGCACTTCTTTTCCCCCAGATGGAACCGCATTTGTGTCTTATGATCATTGTGCATTATTACAGCCATTATTAACTTTCAAAAACAATGAAAAATAGAACGATAGCAGATTACAAATGCTTCTTTATATGTGTGTATATACATATAAATAAAATTGTGAAATGTTGTGAGCTTAAAACTGCATCAAATTATGCAAGAAACATACTATATCTTAATTTTGCCTATATCTTTCGTTTTATCAAAATTCGCGAAAATCAATCGTCCCTAGTGATGACTATTACAATGAACAGGCTTCATAAAAACAAACCATATAAAACATTAGTTTCTGTTTTTTGCATATAATAGCGATGCCTTGTTACAAAAAGGTAATAATTCAAGAACTCTGTTTATTTCTGGATAAAATACAATAATATTTATACTTTTTTTTATTGGGTTCATGTAATAAATTTTGTATCTCAATTTCATAAAGTACAAATATTAATGTTGTTAAAATTCTTTAAAATGGAGAAAAAAAGAGGTGGGGTCTGTTAGGAACACCTCACACCATACTAATGTTATGAAATTATCTTCCAGTAGTGGAGGCTTAAGTTTGGTGCAGTAAATGATATGGACATTATGGGTGTGCAAACAAATAGATACATGACATACTAAATGTCTCTATAGGGTTCAGAAAGACTATGTGGCCATCATACTTGTGCACACATAACATACTTAGTCTGCATTGGGTACAATAAGCCAGTGTGGCTATCATACTTGTGCACACATGCACACAGAACATGACATACTAAATGTATGTATTAGGTACAATAAGCCAGTGTGGCCATTGTGCACACATGACATACTAAGTATCTAAATTGGATACATTAAACTGGTGTGGCCATCACAAACACATTACATAACATTCCTGCAGCGTCAAAATAGAAGTGGTTGAAAATTTCATGTATAGTTAAATTCATTCCTATTGCTGCAAAACTAGGAAGCCAGCAAATACTCCTTTATGAGGTGAATGTAAATGTCACATCAAAAAACAATGGCTGTTATGTGAAACAGAAACTATTTATAATAGATTATTATCAGTACACAAGACAGCTGTGACAACAAGAAATATCAACTGTACAAGACTCGTCAGCTTTGTTTGGCCAAATGGGGTAGTAATAAATTGTCAGCCAAATCAGTCTCATTATATACCTAGGTATTTTAAAAAGTAATGTTGCCACATAATTGTAACAAAGGAAAGTGAAATGCAGCATTCATAAGAATTTCAGAAAATATTTTATTCTTGATACATAGTAAGACATACTGTAGTTCTCCAAACTTAGTTGTTTGTAAGCCCCCAATCCAGCTTCCAAACTGAAAGGAATTCACTAAACTCCATTAAGGTCTTCTTACATGTCCCAGATGTTCCACAGTTAGCCCATAATTATCAATAAAATTTAACCGTGGCGTTATCTTTTGTTTAACAAATCTCCTCTAATACAGTGGATTCTGCCAATACATCTAAGGCACCATCACAGTATGGTGAGTTTGAACAACAGTTCATATTTACTCATGAAAAGCTGCATCAACCACCAAAACCATAATTACAATAGCCAAAGAACCCTAAATTAAAAATTGTAAGCAAAATGTGTGAAACTATTCAGACAGCACTGATGCCTTATTTATTCAAAACCATGCTCTGCTAATGGAATGCACTATCTTAAGTGTCTTTTCTTGCATCAATATTTAAGTAAGATGCAAGTGCCAGGATGTTGAGGTCACAGCCTGACCAGTTCAGACAGAGGACTGGCTCCCAATGTTTCATTGCAAATAAAAATAAACCAAGGATCAAGGATGTTTAAGTGTACATTAATATTAGCTATTAAATGTGCATAATTTAAACCTAACGGTACACAATGGATACAAATAAGGAGTATTTACTCAATGGACATCACACTATCTTTGTAACCCACTGTTACAAACACAGGAATGGTCTATTTCATGTGTATACAGGATTAATCAAGCAGTGGACAAGACTTATGTGCAAAATACATTCTTTGTATATTAGGCCATTATAAACCCTGGCATATTATAAACATTAAATGAATAAAACAGAATAAACTTTAGAAAAATGACAAGGTAATAAAAGAGAAAGATAAATAAGCTTAATGGAATTAAAACAATAAAGAAAATAAGCCAGAAAATAATTTAACATGTGAAAGCCATAAAACCCAACAATTTCACATAGTTTGCTCATGCCCAATACAAAACAGCCAGAAAATTGCTTACTGTAAATAATCTTATTTGCCGTAGCTACAATATTATATACCACAGATAATAACAAACATCTAAAGCATAAACTTTTAAAGGTTCTGCTTCTAGAAAGTTATAATGAGCATCCTAGACAAGAAGACACTCAGACATGAGTGACCTAATAATTTACTAAATATCTTGCTAGGTCAGAAAGGCTTACCAAGTTAAGCTTACCAACACAGTTATCAGAGCAGAGGTCACTCATGACATCTCACCCAGGTCAACCTGGTGAAGCCATAATCAATTACGTGGTGCTGCATGTGGCAACTAACAGAAGCAACCCTTGGCACTGGCACAGCATGACAGTCACAAGCAATGCTAAATCATGGTTTTAAAATTTTAAATTTTAAAACCATGGACACCGGCCGTGAAAGCTTACGCATATATTTAATGCTAAATCAGTTTTGTGATTTAAACTTAGCATGATAAATGTTTAATTAGCACAGTCCATTGCTTATATAATTTATATAATTTGATTGTATAAAATATATCTGATTAATCATAGATAGATTCTATAAAAAAGAAAAACGTCCCACATAGGTGTTTACAATCACTGACATTTTTAATATATCTCATTTACTACTGAAGTTATTAGAGCACCACAAACTGTACTGAAATTGTAATGGCTGTTCTAATACCCATTAAAAGTATTAATAATAATTGCAACATAAAACGGAGCAAATAGTTGAATCAAATGGCCACTCTTTTCTTATTTCTGTAGTCAATACAAACTCAACAATGCCAGCAACAATTTACTGCCTAGAATGCAATTTGTGCAGTTATTCATTGGTTCCATTCTTCTCAGAAACTGTCTCTTCTAATCAAATAATAATACACTCACAGAAAGAAAACATGTAATACCTTCAAGGACTGCTTAACTTTAATGAAGAGGTATTTACAAGATAATGCATCATGATAACAAAACCAGCATAATGCAGGCATATATGTCACAAGGGGGCATGTCCCAATAGTCGCATTAATATTTGGTGAACCCCCCTTGGGCAGCGATACAGGCATGTATTTGTGCATGCAGACGGTTGTGATGAATGGCTTCCTGCGATGCACAGGTGATTTGAGTCCTGCTACAAGAAGGCGGACTCCAATAGCCTGTGCTGACACTCCAGCTGCCACATATGCCTGGATTGCTTCCCTGGATGCTGTTCGGGCATCCCCCAATGCCTGTACAATCTTCGGATCCAGATGTGTGTCTTTACAACGTGGCCGCTCAGAACCTGGTCTACAATTGTGAGAATGTTCTACAGGTCATTACTGAAAACACTGACCCACCACCGATACATTGAGCCCAACATGTGCAGCAGTTTGTCAATATGCTCATCCAGCTTCATGCATACCAACAATTCAACCTGGTTATAATGATTATAGTTGTTCGACAGGAGAAGGTTTGTGTTCTCGTGGCATGGTTATGTCCTAGAGTGTCTTTTGACACCACCATTCAACTGTTATGGACCATAGTGACTGTCTGCAGAGGTGACACAGAGGCCATAGATAACACACCTATGCAGCACCATCTGTTGTCCGCTGACCACACACATCAATCATCGAAACTATAACTCTGCATTATTCTCATACTAAGCCCATTTATCGATAAACACAGTCTTCAACGATGTTGCATTTATTTTTTCTGTGAATGTATATGCCAAATCAATTGCCAGCTGTGAAAGCTTCGTAGTTATTATTTCTATATTAAGCATATTAAAATGTTTTAATCATAAAGGCTTTATTGTGAGTCACAAACAAGCAAAACTATTTTGTATTTATGAAGCTAAAAGGGCATTTAAGTTTAAATCCAAAGTATAATCAACAGTAAAGCAGAGATACAAATTAATTACTTGAATTTAAAAAAACATAGAACATTGTAGAAAGGGTCCATTGGCTAGTGTACTCTTAGATTTTAATTGCAGGACACTCATATGCACTCTTCCACATTCTCTCTCAAATAAGTCAAATAAATATAATTATCAACTTATTCTTTCTTCAGCTGTAATGAATGAGTGCTTCACTTTGTGTAAGTTCCAGTTTTTCATAAAACACTAATGTGGTAATGATTTTTCCTGTTGTGAAAGTCCAAGAAATATATAAAAAGATCATCTTCACTTATCAACAATTGTATAATATTTAAATAACATGTCTTTTAATTTATGTTTTAGTATGTAAATATGTTGAAAAAAGAAGGTCCAAAGGAGTGGATATTTGAAGAATACAAGGATATTCTAACTATGCATTTTCGCTTTAAGGACAAAGAGTCTCCTAGAAGCTATGTATCCAGCATTGTGCACAATCTTCATGTAAGTAATGGTAGTAAGTAAATCAAAATAAATTAAGAGACAAACATTCGTCCATAGAGTTTTATGCATGAACTCTGACACACACACACACACACACACACACACACACACACACATGCATGCGCGCCACACACTCTCTCTCTCTCTCTCTCTCTCTCTCTCTCTCTCTCTCTCTCTCGCTCTCTCTCTCTCTCTCTTTCCATTATTAACATCCAGAGTCGTGTATTATTGAATGCACACATGTCTTTCATCTAATCTTCTTACATCACATCATTTCATCAAATTAACTTGCAGAATCATGTTGCTAAATTTGATTAAAATACGCATTGAAGCTATAGCATGAATTTAGTTTCACTTTATAAACAATTCAGGCATTCCAATTTATATTTTAATAGCAACAATGTTTCTAACGCACTTTCTGTAGGTATCCAAATATAAAACAAGCCCTATTTTTAAGAATTTAAATTTGGAATTTAGCATATTATCTTTATATTTAAAGGGAAGACATGAAAACTTAATTTTTAATGAAATTTAAAGGTTTGCCATATATTTTAAACAAACTAATGGACACTTTAATTGATTAAGACTTTTTTTTATTTTTCCTTAATTTGAATTTGCCCGGAAATTCAAGTTTTGAGCAGGGGGGTCAGAAATATGTGGAATGGATGCAATGGTATAATCCACCATCACCAACAATCTTGGCAATTAACACATCGTTAGAAGCACAATATATACCGCTGGCACCCTAGCCTCTGCCACTACCACCACTACTCTTATTGCCACCCCTTGATTTGCTGTACACTATTGTTGAATCCATGCACAATTTTGACAGCAAAATATCAAGTTGCTCTGTAAAGTGTGCTCACTTTTTAATCTACAATTTAATTAAAATTAATAGACAGTCACTTGACTCCAATTATATTTTTTCATAGTTTTATTTTCTCTTCTATGTATACTAAAAAGGTGACGTTTTGTATTTCTGCCAAAAAATGTATTGTGGTTTCATGTAAGTATATGTCGGGAATCCCAAGATATATATTGCATATGTGTGTGTGCATGCAAGCTAGAGAGAGAGAGAGATGATATGCAAATTAAGAGAACATGCAAGATATAAATAATTTAATTTATTTAGATGTGGTTATTAGAATGAAGCTCGCAATTTATAAGAAGATTGGCTGGTTAAAAAAGATGTTGCACAGACATGGATGGTTTCTGGAGCTCAAATACTCCTTTAAAGAAGAGTATATTGAAAAAAATATTTAAAATTACAGCAGAAAACAGGATTTTTCAGAAGATAGATTAACAATAAAATTGGAAAGCAATGAGTTGAAATTTTCCTGCCAGGCAGTACTTTTACAGCAGGACAGCAACCATGTTTAAGACCTATAAACACCTATTTCTCATAAAATTCAGCTCTCCTATTATAATAAAAATATTTATGGTGCAATTGGTTTAGAGCTTACTCATCTACTCAAACTGCTTTTTATTATGTTCAAACTGGCAATAGTATCAGTTATGTAGGCTATCATGTTTTTGAAAGCTATTATATCATATTGCCACTTAATTGAGTGTGTTCATTTTTAAATTATTTAAGAAAACTTGTCTTATTCACTTAACTTCAATTACTGTTTTTTTAATGAATTAATTTTGGGAGTTAATTTAGTTTTGGGAGAACTATTTCCCATCTTCAGAATTAGAATGACTGCCATGTGTGACTGTTAACATTCTCTTAAATTTATACAGGCACTATAGTTTGTCTTTATATGCATAGTGGCATCAAATTTTAGCAGATTAAAAGTTGATTCAATCATAAACCACTAACTAAAAAGAATATATATTACATACAGTTTTTTCTCTTAAAGTAATATTAATATGTGTGCCAATCCCACACCAAAATTTTAAGGGATGTTTTATTGTTTTTAGGATTATCCCTTGGAAGAAGTGTTATCAGGCTGCTATTTAATCAGTGACTGGCAGCCTAATTTAATTGAAATGGTGCTGGGATATCTTACTCCGGATAACATAAGGTAAATGATAATTACTTAAATTTGCACTTTGCTTTGCTTTTCTAGACTTTCTTTGCTTTCTTTTGCATCTCAAGTGGTATAGCATATTTTATAAACCCATAATGAACTATATTTTTATCTTCAGTCACAGATTTCAGTCTGTTTAAACCCCAAAATTTTAAATTGGCTCTAAAGCTGGTGAAAACATTATTCAGAACTAAGAAAGAAGTAATGGATACATAAACTCATAACTGTCTTAGTTTTAATATTGGAGTCGAGTATACACACATTGTGAAGTTCATATGTGTATACTCAACTCTAATATTAAAACTAATTGTTAGCTTCACAGTGTACCATTTCCAGCAATTAAAATTATCTTAACTGTCTGTTTGTGGTCACAATTGTTCTGCAATGTGCTGGTATCCTTTGAAGTATTAATCTTTTATTTAAATTCATTAGCTGTTTTATGATTTTGCGGCATTCTGCAATATTTAAGTTATTAGGTGTTACATCAGATGTTATGGATATAATAGCTGCTTTAGAGTCAGATAACAGTACAACTTTTTCAAATTTATTTATATGATATAGTAGGTTTCATAAGCTCTGAAGTATTGCCGAGATCTCTCCATCAAAATTTGTACTATTTAAGCTTAATCTTTTGTAGAAAGAGAAGAGAAGGCATATTGCATTTGCACCAGTACCACTGTTATTTGGTAAGCTGGAACAGTCAGTATAAACATGAAGCCATTCATTGGTTGGGTATTTTAAATTTATTATTTCTAGTGTCATCTGTTTCAGAGCACATGAAGAGGTTCCAAATTTTGTAAATTCTTCAGCTAAGTGTAGATAGTGTTCAATATCAAATAGTTCTAATGGGTTAATATTTGTTTGTATGTTTTTTTTTAAGTAAGGAAGTTTTAATTTATGTTTGACTTCTTTGACTTGATTAAGGAAACTTTGTTGAGTTTTTAGGTTTACTTGTGGTTTTCTTTTTTCCCAGTCATTAAAAGGTAGTCTGATTAATTTTTCATATTGTAAGATGGCTGCTTGTTCAATGTCAAGTTCAAGTCTTGGATTATTTGTTAAAATTTGTAGGGCAAGAACTGGGGTAGTTTTAGCAGCTCCAGTTACTAGGCGAAGAATTTGATTTTGTAGAATATTAAGTTTTTCTATATTCGCAGTTATTAGTATCGCTTCACAATATTTAAATGTTGGTTTAATATACATCTTGTAAAAAGTGTTTAAAGTTTGTGTAATGCTTCCCCATTTCTTGCCTGCCAGTCTTTTTAATAGTGATAATTATTTCCCAGTTTCTTTATTATATTATCAATGTGTTTTTTCCAAATGTATATCTTGAGTTATATTATCAATTTTATTTTTTATAAAAAACAATACCTAAATATTTGACTTCACGTGTTTCTGTGAGAGTTTTTCTATTTAGTTGAAGAGAAATATTTATTGGTTTCTTCCTTAGTGTAAATAGTTGATAATTTGTTTTCTGTGTATTAATTTTCATTAAATTATTAGATGTCCAATTCTGTAATGTTGTCAAGGATTGTTGTGCTATATTTATTAATTGTTGATTTTGATTTTTCGGTTTAGAATTCCATAAGATTACATCATCTGCGAACATCAAGACTTTTGATTCTCTTTTTTGTAATTGATATGGAAGATCATTGATATAAATATTAGAGTACTAAGGATAGTGCCTTGAGGTACACCATAGTGTATCTGTTGATATTTGACAATTTTATCATTATATTTGGTAGCAATAAAGCGTTGAATAATGAATTCACTGATCCAATGTAACATTTTGCCTTAGATTCCTAGAATTTTAGCTTTATCAAGTAGTTTGTATCTCCAAATACAATCATATGCTCCTTGAAAGTCAATAAATATTGCTAGAGTGTCTTCTTTTTTATTTAATGCATTTTTAATGTCTTGACTAAGATTTAAAATCTGTTCATTTGTTGAATGATGTTTTCTAAATCCTGCTTGTTTAGTTGAAATTAAGTTATTTTTTTCTAGAAACCAATTTAAACGATTGGAAATCATTTTTTCCATGATTTTTGCTAATAAGCTGGTAAGTGCTGTTAGACGATAACTTGAAAAATGTCTGCTGGTTTGTTTGATTTCAAAATACGTATTATTATTGATTTCTTCCATCCATTCTGGTACTTTTGTATTCCATGACAAATTATAGAGATTTAGGAGTCTTAATTTTGCTTTTTTTCCTAGATGTTTGATGAATTCTGTATGTATGTTATCAGATCCTGGAGATTTTTTCAATTTTAAGTTATTAATTACAATGTTCAGTTTTTTAATATTGAATTCCTGACTAAATATATTATCTTTAAGTTTAGTTGTTGATTTTATGTACTCTTTAATGTTTTTCTTTAATATTTTTTGTCCTTTTTCGGTATTTGTAGATAATTTATAGGTATTAGTGTAATATTTATTAAATTTATTAGCTATTTCATTGTCATCTATAATTATTTTATTATTATAAATATTTTTTTTATTACTGGCTGGAGTATAATCCGGGCTTGTGGGCCGTGGTCTACTGGGTTCCTCCTTCTTCTTCCCAGACGTTTCGTCTGCGACTACGGCAGACATCTTCGGTGGCAGCGGCGAGGTCGAAGTGCTCTAGTGGACGTTTCAACTGCGACTGTGTTGGTTGCACTGTGGACCGCGGTATTTAAGCTAAGCCACCCAAGAGCAACATCACCTCTCAAGAAATGAAAGCTCTTAAAAATTTGAATGCGAACAAGGACATTATTATACTCGCAGCAGACAAAGGCCACTGTGGTGATGAACAAGTTTGACTATGAACACAAAATGACCGAACTCCTAGATCCGGCCACCTACAGAAAACTTTCCAGAGATCCAACAGCTTGTGTTCTTCGAAATACCAACAAACTCATTAAATAGTCATCTATTCCACCCAGTGATCAACTGAAGCTGAAGAGGAGTGAAGCTTTACCTCCCAGACTTTATGGGCTTCCAAAGATCCACAAGCCTGGCATTCCTCTAAGGCCGATAGTCAGCGCTATTGGCTTGCCAACATACACAGTCGCGAAATATCTCACAAGCATACTGGAACCTCACATCGGCAACACGGACACATACATCAAAGACTCATCTCATTTTATTCAGAAACTCAAGACCATCAGCCTACAACCCAACGACATACTCGTCAGTTTTGACGTTATTTCACTGTTTACTATGGTCCCACTCAGTGAAGCCATAACACAGCTGGAACAGATATTTCCAAAGGACATTGCGGCGTTCTTCAACCATGTTCTAACCACTACATACTTCCAGTGGAACCACGAGTTCTATGAACAGACAGATGGTGTCGCGATGGGGAGTCCACTCAGCCCGGTTATCGCTAATTTCTACATGAAACTCTTCGAAGCTACTGCCTTGGATTCAGCACAAATTAAACCTTCGCATTGGGGGCGCTATGTGGACGACACGTTTGTCATCTGGAGCCACGGAGAGTCAGCTCTGACAGAATTTCTAAACCACTTCAACAGTATCAACCATCAAATTCAGTTCACTATGGAAAAAGAAGAGGACGGAAAACTGCCATTTTTGGACGTCATGGTGAACAGGAAGGAGGATGGCACACTAGGCCACAAAGTATACCGTAAACCGACTCACACTGACCGCTACCTTCACAAGAATTCCAACCACCATCCAAGACAAAAGTGCTCCATGATCAAAACCCTAGCCGACCATGCTATACGTATCTGTGATCTGCAACACCTACAACAAGAACTTCAGCATTTGGACAAAGCGCTTCAAGCCAATGGCTACACAAAGCGCGAGATCAATAGAACATTACACCCCAAGAGAAGTTCCACTAGCACACAAACACCCGCAGACGGTCGAAAGGGTAAAAGCTTTCCTCCCCATCAGATCAGTCACAGACCACATTGAAAAATTACTGAAACGCCACAACGTTGACACTGTCTTCAAGCCAACCAAACAGATCTGTAACACTCTCCATTCAGCTAAAGACCCTAGGGATCCACTAACCACAGCAGGAGTATACAGAATACCATGTTCATGCGGCAAAGTGTATATTGGAACCACACAACGAAGCGTAAAAACTCTCATCAAAGAGCACAAAACCAATTGTCGCTTGGGTCAGATGGAAAAATCAGCAGTTGCGAAACATGCCATACTCGAAGAAGGGGAACATATCATCCAGTATAAAGACACAGATATTCTAGCATCGACCTCCCATTACTACTCTCGTTTATACCAGGAAGCTATCTTGGTTTGTTACAGAAGCATAGAAATAACATCAATCGCAAAGAAGAAGGCCTTAAACTGAACAGAATATGGCAAACGGCACTAACCAAAGTCAAAATCAAGAGCTCCAAACGAGCCAATCAGACACCATCAGAGCACAGCACTCCGCCGACAGAAGTCCAGCCCACCGCCAACCCGAACCAATCTCCACACGCCTCCCCACCGGCCGCTGATATAAATACCGCTGTCCACAGTGCAACCAGCACAGTCGCAGTTGAAATGTCCACTAGAGCACTTTGACCTCGCCGCTGCCACCGAAGGTGTCTGCCGTAGTCGCAGATGAAACGTCTGGGAAGAAGAAGGAGGAGCCCAGTAGACCACGGCCCACAAGTCCGGATTATACTCCAGCCAGTATTGACACTGGCCGTGAAAGCCTAAAAATTTTTTTTATTGTCTTTCTTGTTTTGAATGTTATGTATGAATCTGTAAGCTTTTTGTGCATCTTTTCCATGGTCCAAGTTCTGTAGAAAATTATTAAAATGTTTTCTTTTGGTGTTGTTAATTTCTTTTTTGAATTGAGCACTCAATTTTCTCTAATTTTGTACTTCTTTCGGATCTTTAGATTTTTCTGCTGTGATTCAGTTGTTAAAAATTATATATTTGCATTAAGTGTAATAAAATACTCTCATATTTGCAGTATTTACCGTTAGTTTCAAATCATTAATGCATATTTTTGAAATGGTGTTAGCATTACTTTCTGCTAATTTTCTGTACATAATACCACTTGAGTTAGTATTTGCCTAAGCTACAGTACCTTGAATAGTGCATTAATTATTATAGTGTGTTAATTATTCAGCAGTTTTAGTTTAGACATATGACATGTCTGGGGTAAAGAATATTAGTTTAAAATTTAAAAAGTTTAGCTTATTCAGCTAAATCACATTTGAAACTGATTTGGCATTCAATCTCAGCATGCAAGAAAGTTCAGATGTAAGTTAAATGCTCAAATTTAGCAGGAATTTTCTTCACACTTGTTTGGATCTATGTTCCAAATGATGAACAAAATAGACAACATTCAATTTTGATAGATACCTGAAATACATAAGAGTATCATCAGGCTGAAACAGGTCTTGCTATTTATATTTTACTTTGTAGTTCATTTTCTGTTTTGAGTTTTTATGACTGTAATTTATTACTAGGCATAGTTTTTGCCAGCACTTTCTCTTACAACGTATCATCATCATCATCATCATCATCATCATCATCATCATCATCATCATCATCATTTTACTTTGGCAGTCATAGTAATCTCCTGTCGTAATTTAATTAAAATAATGCATCTAATCTAAACTGATTTATTTTAAATTTAATATGTGTTTAATTGGAAATAAATTACACTAGTCCACTGCCTTCCATACTTTTATGTCAGAATTTTAAAAGTTATATCCAATTTGATTTGAAGGAAAATGTTGTATACAGCAATGAAAGTAGTGCTGTGGGCTGACAGCTATAGGCTGCCTCATTCTCTGTATTGTTCATATGAGGACTACATTGGGGAACGTGTTCAGCATTTGATCCCCTTCTCTTGGTACTGTACTTATTTCCATGACTAGAGGACTATGGTAGAATACTATTATATGTTTGGTAACGGCCTGGACCACAAGAGGTTGCCATCATTGTACTGAACTTAGCACTGAGATAAATTACTTGTGATTATGTGCTTGTAATGAGACAAGCATGAATCTTCTGCTCACAGAAAGAAATGGTCTGAAATTAATTATGGATAAAAGACAAATAGTTGCATTATTGAACATATAGTATCAAGCTAATTAAAAAAAATGTCTATTTGCAGGGTTGCAGTGGTTGGCCAGAAATTTAAAGGAATTGCAGATCAAGTTGAGAAATGGTATGGGACAAAGTACAAGTTAGAGAAGATACCTGAATCAACATTAAATGTAAGAATTTAGTTATTATAAATAGTCATGTAAAAATATAGATTATTAAATAAGAGCATTGTTTTGTTATATATTTTGATTTAATAAGCTTAAAAATATTTTTATGCATGTTATTTTAATATTATTCAAAAAGAGGCATTTTTAGGACTAATGCTTCTCTTTGCACTCAGTTTAAGAAAACTTGGATGATTTCACACTGCGGAGCCACAGGTGCTGTAAACATTGGGGACTGATTGCATTGGTATTGCTTTCTTTAGTGAACTATGGATAGTTCTGTGTTCCTATTTTGATTGTATGTAAAAAAAAAATCTTCTGTTACAACAGGTTATTTTTCTATTTATTTCATATTAATAGAGATAAATATTTGCAAAAAAAAGTTCACGATGCTCATAATTTTGAGTACATTGAGAAGTATACAGGAATCTAAAATAATAATAATCAAATATGTAAAAGCTGATCATTATATGCTGATAAAAAAAAGCTAGCTGATGAAAGCATATTTAAGTTGTATAATTTTGAAGCTGCTTGCAGTAAAGACGTAATCAAATTGATTAATAAATGTGGTAAATATTAACACACACTTCACTTACTTTTATTGTGCAGGGCAATTGTTTCGCGGACCGTTGCCTGCATCCTCAGCTGATGGACCACTAATGCTTGGATTTGGATTCCAAGCTGTAGGTGTGTTGGTTGTGGTGACATCTGTTGGGCGGGTGATGAGATTGGTTAAACAATCCTTAGGGGGGAACTCCCATGTTCATCAATGTGTGGTGGTATTAATGAATGTACATTTTTCCCCACACTGATAATTCAAATGGATTCGAAAGTTCTTTCAAGAGTTTGATGTTAGGGTTGATTTCGTGGTGTGATTCCCAAAAGTGATGTGCAACTGCAGATTTTTCTGGCTCTTTTGACTTGATGTGGCTTCTAGGTTCTTTGTTGCGTATTTCAAGATTTCTTAATTGTCTTCCCAATGTATTTCATGTTGCAGTCTTGACATTCAATTGCATATATTCCTGATTTTTTCTCTGTGGATATCTTGCCCTTTAGATAGGAGCTCAGGAGGTTTTTTACACTATAGTTATTTATTGGTGCTAGTTTGATGTTGAATTTCTTGAATACTTTATTGAACTTGTTATGGGCTGTATGTGATTTTGTGAAATTTGGGGGGTTTTCTTTATGAGTTAAGGTGGCATATTTAGTTGATCAAAAGCTGATCATTATATCGTCTAAACAAAACTTCCTCCTCTTCTTCTTTTTCTACTTTAATGACTATTCTGCCACAGCTTTAATATGTTGTACATCTGTTTTTACTTTGTTTGTTCAGCTACCTATAGACTTTCTCAAGCTTAATTTGCACAATTTAAGTTTATCTGCTGTTACACATAATAAAATATGGGAAAATTAATATTTTTTATTTTGCCTAACATCCCCTTCTATGGTTTAATTTGTCCTAGATACAATTCAGTACAATATGCAATACAATTTTCTTTCTCTCCACTTTTTTATTTATTCTACTGAATGGCACATGGAATATATATAACAGGTTGCTGACCTTTCTCTAAACAGTTGTTTCTTTCATGCTCCTCTTCACCACAATTACCACAAACAGTTTTATCTCTATTGCAATTTTTAGACATTTTGCTACTGAGATGAAATCCTTCAGATATAGCCTGAAATCCAGTAAATAATCTTTCATTTAGTATTGTAATTATTCTTAATTTTAGAAATAGTTATACCAGAAGATTGCACAGTTCCTAGGTCTGGTTTTGAATCATATTTTACATTCATTTTCATTTTTTTTTTGTTTTGAAATTAATCAAAATGGAAATTCCTTAATGTCAGTGACCTTTGTGAAAGATAAAAAGCTGTATGTTTTTACTTTTTCTAGCACCATATGTACAATGTACATAGGGATAGAGAAGTATTCTATTCCACCCAAAAATTCAATACCGAGATTTCACTGGAAATACATGTTTTAGGACCCCCTGTATCCAAAAAAAGCATTTTGAGAACAAGGTCTGTGTGTGTGTGAACATGATAACTCAAAAACGAAAAGTAGCTAAAATACCAAACTTGGTATTTAAGTTTAGTATCTTCCAGGGATGCGACACAAAGATTTTGAGAAAAATCCCCCCACCCCAAACTACCCTTTATATGAAACTTTTTTCGAAAATTTTGATTTTCTCAAAAATAGCTCTAACGATTTTGATTAAAATATCACATATTAAAGATATTTACCTAACAAATAAAATTTATATCTTGAATTTTCTGGGAATAGCTTCTGAAGACCTGTTTATTTTAGATGAATTTTACTTAATTTGGCATAACTAGTAAACCGTAAGAGATAGACAAAAACTTACTATACAAAAAGTGTAGGTCTTGTTAAAATACACAAGTTATGTCATATACATTTTTCTCGTGGAGCTTACCATTTTTAAGGTATTCATTGTTATTGGTTTCAGTTGTGAAGTACTTTACTTTTCTCAGACAGGAGTGTCCGTTTTTCTTTTATTCTACTCCTGGCCAAGAAAAAAAGCGATTTGTAATGACAATCGCATAATGACAGCTTTTAAAACATTTGACTATTGGTTTAGCCTAGTGTATTCCCTTATTTTCTTCCTACTTATAAGGAACTAAATAATAAGAACATTGTGCTAATGAGTACCACGATTAGCAAGGTGCAGAAAGAAGAAGAATCTTATGTATGAAGTTTGTAGATCAGCTAGAGAAAGTCATGTGAGTGTAACACATCAGATTTTTTAATTTCTACTATATTTTGTAACTGCAGATGTTTTTCTAGTTCTAGTAAAGCTGTTATTTGGGCAAATGTTGTGTAGTTTCTTATATATTTTACTCATATTAAGGATATTGACTTCTTCTCTGGCCTCAACATTTATCTGCTGATACAGTTTTTGAATTGCAGATATTAAATTGAACATTTTTCGTGAACTTTTTCTGAAAGTCTGATTACCAACTATAGAATTTAGTTCCAAGATGTTTTCTCCAAAAATGTCTTCTGACCTATGTGGCTGTTATTTAGTTTTTACTTTGGTTACAGAACATTTATCTGTTTCTGTATTTTTGCTTTCTCTACCATGTACATAGTCAGTTTAGAAGGTGTTAAATTCCACCCAAAATTTTGATAACAAGAGTTCATCAGAACACATGTTTTGAGGCCCCTAAATCCAAAAAGAGCATTTTCAGTAAAAGGCGTGGGTGGGTGTGTGTATGTATATGTGCATGTGCATGCATGTTTTGGTTTTATTTAACAGTAAGGCTCATTACATTGTAATATTACATGTATTAACATATTAAATTTCACAGTTATAAATATTGTGTTTTAGATTAATTGTGCTTAGTATATTATTTATTTTAGCAATTAAATTGTAGTCTATGTAATAAGAAAAGAGAAATAGTTATAGTGATAATAATATTAACAATTGATTTAGTTGTTTTTCTTACACAAGCCGTGTTTTTTTTGGTAGTGTTTAACGCTCGCTTTAACTACTTATGGCTTCATAGGCGGTGACACTGATGATACATGAATGATGATGGAGCACCGGTGGAATGCGATGGCGCGGGAAACCGGAGTACCCGGAGAAAACCCGCCCCAGCGCCGCTTTGTCCACCACGAATCTCACATGCGGTCGCTTGGAATCGAACCCGGCCGTCTAGGTGAGAGGCAAGTGGTCTAACCACTCGGCCACGGCACGGCCCATCAAGCCATGTGTAGGACAGGAGTGGGATAGGTAGAGTCAGACTGAAAAATTCAATGCCAAAGCTGGGATTTGAACCATGGATCTCCCGGTCTCTAGCCAGTTGTTCTACCATGGCAACATGCTGGTGTAGCTTTGAATTTCTCAACTGACTCGTATGTTTTGCGGTTATCCACAAGATGATCTCAAAATGTAAAAATTCTAGTGGTGTTGATGTTTCAAATATTGAATACCTATGTCCATTAATTATGTTTACATCAGTCTTTTTAGGATTCTGTTATAGAATGTTAATATAAATATTATTTTCCAATTAAACCTGTGTTTTAATCATAATTGCAATATACATGGAAATTCATAATAATTTTGAAATATTAGTTAGTAATATATGAAGGTGGTTGGAAAAGTAGAATCCATTTGGCTGAAATAAAAAACTTGCATTGCAAACCTATTTTATTTTATTACATCTTAAACCTACAGTTTTTTTTTATATTTTTCAACATAGTCACCATTTAAATTTAAGTATTGGTTATAGTGTTTAGTTGATTTATAAATTTTTTCTGCATAAAATTCATCTGCCTAGGCACATAAACAATCCTTCACAACATTTTGGAGCTTGTCATTGAAATGCTATGATGTAAGCCACTTCTTCATGTGAGTGAAGATGTGGAAATCACTTGGTGCCAAGTTGGGGCCTTAAGGGGAATGGTCAAATTTGAATTGGTCCTAAAGTTCTTTAAGTTTTATGAGCACTGTGACGATGAGTGTTATGCAAAATTACAACACTCAGTGTCACCATACCACAAACTTTGTTTCAAATGGCCCACTCATGTTTCTTCAGAGTGTTACAGTAGATGTCTAAATTAATCGTCATTCCATGTTCTATAAATTCTATGAGCAAAATTCCCTTGGCATCCCAAAAAACCATAGCCATAATGTTCTTCAATGATAAAATTTGGCAGACTTTCTTCGACTTGCATGGAGAATTGGTGTGTCGCCAAGTAATCAACTATTGATTCATTTTGGCATTTATATATATATACCAGCAAAGTTTCATCACCAATTTACAAATCTCTTCAACAAACCTTCTCTCTGTGTTGTAGCATGAAAGGAAGTCTAAGGCAGCACCCATTCATTGATTTTGTGGACCTCTGTGAGCATTTTCGGTACCTTCCAAGGACAGAACTTTCGGCAGCCTAATTTATTGGCGATAACTTTATACAAAACCATACAAGAAATATGCAGAAATTGCTCAGAAAATTCAGAGATGGTGAATTTTCTATTTTCACAAACATTTTCATCAATTCTCTTGACAAGATCATCAGTCACAAAGAAGGTCTACCACTCCTCCCTTCATCATGAATGTTTGTTTTTTATCACTTTTAAAAAGTTGGACCCATTGCTGCACAAACCTTCACTCATAACCATATATAGTGCACAATTGATAATGAATGTCTGTTGCTGAGCAATTGTATCCAAAGGAATATATTACCGTACAGACTTTACATTTGCTGGGATTTTGTAATGCAGCGGCTCATGTTTTAAAGTTATAATCAGCGATTGTGCAAAAGAACGTGGTTCATATTGTCAGTGTTAGATGTTTACTGAATCAGAGAACATGCAGATGTGACAATTGCAGCACTCTGTACTCAACTATTAGCACTATGTTAGAAAGGAGGCTACTTTCCAAACCACCCTCATGTGAGTTTTTGCTACTGATATCTATAACATTATTAATATTTAATTTTATAATAGGAATGGAAGAAAATTGACCTTTGTGATGATCTGAAGTTGCCTCCAAAGAATGAATTTATGCCTACTGACTTTGATTTAATGCCACAAGAAGAAAACGTAAGTATTTATATAAATTTTCCAAGCTTTCAGGTTTTAGTTTTACTATTTTTTAACCCCTGAATGATTGATTAAAGAAAATGATAAAATGTTATTAAAGATATTATGCTTAAGCCTCTAATACTTCAATGAAGGCCAAGAAAATTATGAATCAAATAAAAAATTCCTAGTTAGTATGTTATGAAATTAATATGAAGGGGCATTTTCTGAATAGAAGGAATGATAAAACAATTCGTTCAGAAAGATTACTAAGTCTCCCAACCAGCACCATCGTAGCAGGCTAGACAATCCAAATGTACTACCAGTTTCTTCTCTTGGGTAGCCTCTGCATGTGGTAGCATCATTTATCCTCTTAACCACAAGGATAGCCCTTGCCCCATGGTTATTGAAGTTTGGGGCAGCATCCCTATCACCTTACTGGAAATCACGGCTGTTGGCCAGCCGGTCTTAGCAGATCTTCATCCAATCATTCTCTATCTAGATGTTTTGATGGGCCATCTCATGCATGTCATGAAGTTGGTCTATGAGAGGCTCCATATCGACTACTGGTGTTCTGTCCCAGGAGGACTTCCGAACAACAGATCGCATGATAGATGCAGCTCTCTGCCAAAGACCAAAATGGTTTGTGTCAAGCTGGTGGTTTCATGGGTTGAAGAGTGGTAGGTCAGCAAGAAAAATGGCATCTCACATACCAGGCTCTCTAGTGATTGGCTACAAATGTTCTTCTAGGGTCTTGATGAACTGCCATCTGATGGGTGAAGAGGTGTTGTGCATATCTTGTGCACTCCAAGTCGCTCAAGTGTTTCCGTCATGAAGTTGGACTCAAAATTGGTGCCCTGACTACTGTATAGTTCCATTGGTACCTCATAGCAACAAAACAGTTCTTCCATGAGGCAGTTTTTGATGATCTTGACCTCTTGGTTAGGAATAGCATACAGCTCCACTTGGATAGGTAATCCATGGTAACCAACAGAAAACTGTTGCCCCTGTCTGACAGCAGGAATGGCCCAACTACGTCAATGGCTATGCATTCGAAGGGTGCTCCCATGTTATACTGCTGCATGCAACCTTAGCTCATGGACTATGGCCACAACTTTCGCACACACACACAACATTGGCTGCAATACCTCTCAGCGTCTGCCTGTAGTCTCAACCAGTGGTACAATTGTCAGAGCCATTTGGGACCCAAATGTTCTATCGAAGTACTATATGTACTTCATCCAAAACTTGTGTGACCTTATTCTGAGGGAGGATCAGCTGCTCTCTTTGGGTCTTCCCAACAGGTGACTCCCATAATCTGAACAGTCCTTGATCTTTAGTGAGTCCCATTGGGCCCAGTGTGACAGTGCCATCTTCTTCAGCAGTGGTTCTCACATTTGCCTTGGTATGTCAGTCAGTATAATAGGAGACCTTGGGGGCAGGCGGGCATAAAGCTAAAACATGTAGCTGTTTAAATAATTTCCTGCATTTACATTTTGCTGGTGCTCTTGTCATGATTCTAATAATTTTGATGTACTCATTTAATGAATGTCCCAAACTTAACTCCATAAGGTAATATTGAACTGAAATATGTGTAATAGAAAACATGTAAAGAGTCTATACTTAGTACTGGCCAAACCAATCTGATGGCAAAACAAGTTTTGCTTAATTTCTGCAGTAATGCCTTTATATGCTTACATCATTTTAAGTGTTCAACAAAAAGACCAAGGAATCTGCTGCCCCCCCCTTCCTTTCTTTTGAACATTTTTATATTGCTTTTCCAAGAGATATGATTTGGTTGTTCATGGTCTTATTCTGGATATGATTAATGAGAACTGCTTCTACTTTATCTTAATTGTGAACATTTTGTATCTACCAAACTTTCTTTGTTATCTATGGAAGTTGTTTGTACGAGCTGTTCCTGACTTTGAAAGTACAATTTTATTCAATTTAAAGCTAATCCACATATCTCAATTGCAGCTGACTTCTGAGACAGAATAATGTGATCCACTAGATACAAAGCTTTTGACAAATCCAAAAATAACCATAAACCAAGTTCTTTCTTATTTATTGCAAAATCTGTTACAGCTGTTACTGCTGCCTTTCAATCCCAAAAATTATGTAGATATTTTAATAGTATATCACATTTTCTAAGAAAAATTTACAGTTTCACAGTCTGTCATACATAATAATTGGAACTCTGTTGTAGCCTGATACTGCTTGTTAATAAACTGCACCACACATGGGCATATACCTGTCATGCACACCACTTTTGCAATGACATCTTCTCATTTGCTGGAAGGTTAACAACCACAAGTGGTTCATGGACCATTAAATGCCCATGCCTGGCTTAATAAGTTTATTTTCTCAACTATCAGAGATTCACCCTACATGAAAGTCATCAAAAACTTTTTTGATGGAGCTGCAGATTACTTTAAACAACATATTACTGATTTCCGCATATTTGGAATCTAAATTGTGCAGCGATATGCGATGTAGTGGAAGGGAATGGTAATTTTTTAGTTTGCTCAATTAAACAAACTGTGGTGGCAATTCTTACATCCACTGCAACAATATAGATTCTCCCTCCAAGACTTCTTATTCCAGTTGTGTGATGGGGTTGCAAGTATTTTACTTCCTAAATATTTTTCGCATGATTTCTTTTCAGGTTTGGGTTCAGAAACTGTTCTTGTGGAATAAGCACTATTAGAGATGAGTTGGAAATAATAACTTTTAATGTATTTATCAAACTTTTAACGCTGAATTCACAATAGCATAATACATTTTTCAAACACTATGACTGACTTCATTTGTATGATATTAACACTTCAATGAAGTAATCCACTTATATATTGATTGTTTTAATAATAAATTTTACATAATTGCAATATTTCATGTACATATATTATTTTTATCAATGCTTGTTGCCTTTTGCAACTGAAGTGTACATTTCTGTAATGATGTCTCCTCTAGCTTGTACAAATCAATAACATTTCTCAATTTTTTCTTGTTACTATGACAAAACAATGAACTTCTCCTTACATTTGTTTTTCTTCCTTTTACATTTGTAGCTATTTTGCTAATTCAAGTAATTAACTTCTATTTTACTTATATAAACATTATGCTTCTTTCATAATAAAAAAATATGCAAAAAAATTCCTTATTAATTACAATTTTAGATTTTACACACAATTTCTTGTATTATAATTTGATTTTGAGAATTGTTAACAAAATATATTTTAAATAACATTTATACATAATTTGTAACTCATTCATTCCATATTTAATACATTTATACAGTAAAATGGTAGATTTATGTATATAAATATTTACATTCCCTTTTCTTATTTAAATGACTTTAAGTTTTCTCTGGGCTTTAGGATTTTTTTGTTACAATTGAGCGAAACTTCTTTGAATCTTTACATGAGAAAGAAACTGGATTTCTCCTATTTGCCTGTTCCAGCCACTCATAGGATTCATGTATGAATGTGAAAGATGGATGTGTCATGAGTATGCTCACCTTTCATGGAACCTCAGTCAGACTGATTTATAAGTTTGATGGTTCAGTATCTAAGCAATAGCAGAACTTTATGTGCACTATACGTTGAATTTATTGATCCTGCCAAAACCATGATTTGTAACCTGTGACACAATAAATCATGTGATTCATCTATGCAATGTGTTTATTTGTAGATATCTGAAGCACTTGATTTGAGGAACTGTACGTGTTTCCAAGAATATTTGCTACATGAAATTAATAGCATGTAATCAAAAGATAGTATGTTAAAGAAAAACTTAGCATTTTTTTGGGTGCTAGAGGCCAATATGGTAACCACTACACCAAGGAGGGCACACACTACAAACAGTTTTAAAGTAACGGTTATTTGTGCTAAAAGCTCTGCAAAGGCATCGCTTACTGAACTGTAACTGAATACTTCTTCCTAGGTTTCCCTTGCAATAAATATTTCATCCATTCTATACTTTCTGTATTATATTTTCTCTATTACATTTTCTCATAATTGTATACATTGGAGTTTAATTTAGTTTCATACATGCTATTATAAAACAATATTAAATGAAAGTAATGATTTTGTGTGCTAATTAAAACTCCCACATTGTTTTATTATTTAATATTAGTGATCAATAGTAAATTGATAATTACTGCCAATGTAAGTAGGGTCTTCTACTACTGGATGTAAGCCATATGAAATATATATTTTAATATAGATGGATGCCATTGACATCATGAGATATCATTGACGTAAGCTTGGAAGCCTATTAACCATATTGAATTCTCTATTAAAAGATAAAACTCCACTTTCTAACTTGGTGCTGTAAAACCTGCTGTAAAAACATTACATTTCCATTTTCTGCCTTACTGAGTACTGTCTTCCTTCTCCTTACGTTTGTGTGTTGACCTCTGGTGGTTAGTTTATACAGCTTGATAATGCTGTTCACTAGCAATAATATATATTCTTTCCGATGTAAGTTCTAAGTTTGTTAGAAAAAGCTTACTTTCAATATTGCTATAATGTTTGTAATTTTATAATTTAAGTCTATATTAAAGTCTTGTGCTATAATGACATGCTTAAGCAAGCAGCTTAAAACAAAATCTAATTTTTCAAACATGATGTATGTCTCACCACTAGGATTTTTGTAGATACAGTTATAGCTTCATATGAGACAAACTCTTATCATACATGTTTCAGAATTCTCCAGCATTGTACTTTCCAAATATACTTTTTGCCACTATGTTTAATAAAAATGATGTTCCCTCTATATTTCTTACCTTCCATACAGTCGCCCTCTATGGTGTAATGGTTACCATGCTAACTTCATATACCCAAGGTCATGGGTTCAAACTTGGCGGAGGACAATGGATTTTTTCGGGTGTAAAAATCCTTAGCTTGGCTTCCTATGAAGGGAAGTAAAGCCATTTGGTTCCGTGTCATAGATTTATGGCACGTAAAAGAACCTCAAGCCTGAGAGGCCTCTGAGCAAAATTAAGAGGTCTTTCACGCCCAGTATAGAATGGGATGCTGAGAACCACAGCAGTTAAAGAGCGTCCATAAATAACACTCCATTTACATTTACATTTTCCTTCCATACAAAACTTAAAATTCAACCAGAAATGTAGAAGATTTACACACAATATTTTACCACCTTTCTTCTTGTATTCTAAAAAGCACATAACATATATGTATTTTAATTCAGTTAACAATACAGCAGCTAAATTGGTTTGTTTGTTTGTTTGTTTGTTTGATAAACTTGATGTGTTTTCAGAGCCTTGGGCTTGACTTCCTAGGAATCCTAGATTCATTATCACATGTCCTTTAGCAGACTGAAATTCTCTGATTTATCTTCACCCCAGTTTACTTTTCTGCTGAGTATTATACACTTGTCTCACAAGTTTCCCCTGTCTTGTGACAGTATAATAGTTCCCCAAATTGTAAAAGCCACACCAGTGGAGATTAGATGACATATTTGCCAAATTCTTAGTTCTGAATTCAAAATTTCTCTGCACCAACATATAATGTCATTTCCTACACAGCCAATTAAGTTCCTGATTAATACAGTATACTTTTCTGTTCTGTCTTGCTTTCGAAGCAATCCACACAATATGACTTTTGCTCTTGACACTGAAGATTTAAGATAGGTGTTGAAATACATTGTTTCCATAATTTCTTCCATGTTGATATTGTTAGTTCCTGTATGCGGCAAGATAACTTCTTTATCGTCCTTAACCAAATCTGTTTCTTACACCTTGTTTTAATTCCACCGATTTTTATTTCTAGGAAGCAGTTAACCCATGCTGCCTTCTCAATTGTCTAGAGAATTTAAACAGACTCCCAGAAGTGCAACTTGACTGGTAGTTTTTTGTTTCTTGTATTATATACACCCATCACCATTTTCTGCATCCTTGTGCCACAGTGAAATCTGTTGACACTTTGAAATCAACATTAGCATCATTACTTGGGGTTACATTTTGATTGTATCCAATTACACTATGGAGACGATGCAGACAGAAATGAAGAGGGAAATGTCCAAATGAAAATAAAACTATTAACTAAAACCGATGAGCAATTGGCTGACTTGAAGAAGGATGTAAAAAGAAGCTAGTAACAGTGAAGTAACACAAAGGAAAGGTGGAAGACCTTCGCCAACAAGTTAGCATCCTGGAAGACCTGAGAACATGTTACTGTCCTGGAAGACGTCACCTCATGGAGTCTGTGATGAGAGGATTGACCTATAACACTTGCCTGCTGTATCTTGACACCATCTTCTTTGGCTGCAATTTCATAGCCCAAGGTATTGCAGAGGCCATAGGCAACTAAACTGAAGCTGAACATCAGAAGATTTTATTCAATGTAGGATTGCCCTTCTAGATTTCTTTATTGTACCTATGATGATCATATTTTTAAGTTTCAGACTTTCTGAAGACATTTTCTTGTAAACATTTTTCACATGTAATATCTCTTCTTGCGGAAATGTAAGTGGTAACCTTTCTGCAAGAAGGTAATTATTGGCCTGCATAATCTCGCCATAGACTCAAAGAAGATTTGGGCATAGAGAAATTGGCCTCGGCAAAAGATAAATGAGAGTTGTGCAGTTTTTCTGGGTTCTATGAAACTATTTTTCAGAGATTTCTCCAACATCGCAAAACCCCTCACTTGTCTGGTTTTATTTGGACAGAAGAGGCTGAGAGGCCATTCTAGGATTTTAGTCAGCATTCTACAGGATTTTCACAATTTTACCATGGAGACCAATGCTGGTAACACCAAACCTGATGGCATTCTATCTCAGCTCCAGGATAGCAATGTCAAGGTATTAGCATACTACAAGGTACTCTCCTGGCTGGAAAAGAACTACTGTGCTACCCAGTGGGAAATCCTGTCAGTATAGAAGGGTTTGGAACACTTCCATAAGTACTTATACATTCAGCCATTCCACCTTACCTGGCTATCACATTCGAAGAACTTAGAGAGCCAAACAATCCTTTTAGTCCAGAGCAAGAATACCATCTCACATCGGCATATTGGAAAGGAAAGAGTTCACTCCAATGGAGATGCCATGTCAAGAAGGTTCTTCGCAGATAAGTATGCCCAATGCACGAAGATGGAGGAGAAGGAGCGACCTGCAGCTTCTGTGTGGTTTTGGTGGTGCCTGCAATTGGATGGATAGCACAGGCAGATTCTGACTTGGGGCTGTTCCTGAGAGAAGTGGAGGTAGGGACTAGGCCAAGCAGGAAGACATTGCCAAGGAGTAACATGTACAAATCCTCTGTGCCAAATGGGCCTCACAGAGAAAGGTGATTGTGTTGTTTAGAGTTTGGGAATTGCCTGACAGGAAAACCTAAAAAGAGCAGTATGGCAATGGAAGTTCTGGAGGAAATACATTCGGGGACTTTGGGACCCACACAATCGACAGACAAGCTCTGACAAAGGTACTACCGGTTGAAGCCGTGGGCAGATGCTGAGAGATGGGCTGCCAATGCTATATGTGCTGCAATTTGCAGCCCACAGGCCAGAAACAGGGGTCACATGTAGCAGTATAATGTTGGAGCACCCTTCGAATGCACTGCCATTAACATACCTGGACCATTCTGTGTATCCACTAGGGGTGACAAGCATCCTTTGGTGGCTATGAATTGATTTATCAGGAGGCCAGAGGTGTATGCCATACCTAACCAGAAGGCCAAGACAATTGGAGCACTGTTGGAGTTACACAGTGGATCAAACCTGATAAGGAAAGTGCTCATGTGACTTGGAATGCACAATACCTCTCCATCTGCAGTCATGGTTAAGCAGTCTATCAAGACTCGAGAAGAACACTTGAGAAAGGTTATGCCCAATCTTCAGAGAAACTGGGATTTCAGGATGCCTGTTTTCTTGTTGGCCTAGCACTCTGCAATGTCATTCAATATTGGGTTGATCTTTAGTAGTGAGCTGCATTTACTATGTGACCTAATGTTTGGGAGTTTCCCTGAACCAGAACAACCAATCGATAATGCAGAAAATCTCATTGATCAATTTCATGAAACGCATGAGATGGCCTGGCTACGCTGTGCCCACATGTGTGATTTGTGGTGGACTAAGAGGTGCAGGGACAAGTTTACTCCAGGTTCTCCAGTTTCCACCAGTGCTCCATCTTCATTCCACATATCATCATAGTCATTGCCTGCAATGCCCGTGTAGTAAAAGTGAGCGTTGAACACTCAAAAAAATGAGATGGCCTGTCAACATTCAGGAAGCAAGCACTGGAGGAAGACCCATTACGATGGCAGGTGAACAGCCAAGGTTTCTAGCAAGATGAGCTGCTGATGCTGTATAGCCCTACCTGGTCCAAGGGAGTTGTCCCAAACTTCAACAACCCTGAAAGGGCCATAGCCATGTTGAGAATTAATGGTGTGATTTACCACATCCGGAGGCTGCCCCAAGGGAAGAGACTGGTGTTACTTAGATCATCTAGCCAGTTATGATGTTGCTTATCAGAGCCACCAGCCCTGTGGAGGGACTGTGTAACTACATGCCATAAATAATCCTGCAGGTTGCACTTCTACCTTTCCCCTTGGATTATTATTAAAGACATGCATTAAGAGTGCTCATGTAGCTGCTGGAATTGTTGAAGGGGTGGACACTTGCAACCAGTTTCTTTACATAGCTCTCCTGAATTATTGCAGGTATCAGCCATTATAACAAATGAACATGTAATGATGCAGTAATGTCCCAAGGAAAAACAAACACTTGCTTACAACTTCCTCCAACTCTGGAAATTACCAGCTTTATTTGCAAGGAGAGCAGCCAGAGCCAAAGGGGATAGTTGTGACAGTCTTCGAATAGTTAAATTGGATGAAGTAATTGGTGGCTAAGTGCACATGCCTCAAAGCAACACAAAATAAAATTGCTCTATAGCAATTGAAGCATATTGTTGCAATATACATTAACACAATGAGGGAAAATAAGAGCATATAATGCCTGAGGTATCATATGTGAGGTTAAATGAGAATAGAGGATTTGCATGGCTACATTAATTTATATTTGTAAAATTATATTTTTTGTTGTCATATCTTGTTTTCATATAATTTAATCACTTAGTGACTTTCAGCATGATTAAAACTTGTGCTTAGATGTGCCAGTGGCAGAGTTTTGTAACTTATATTCTGTTATTGAAATGAGTGCTAAGGTTTAAAGGTTAATGTTTTCATTTTCTAGGCATCCCCATTTCCAGTGGTGATTCAGGACACAGCATTATGTAGGGTTTGGTTTAAGCAAGATGATGAATTTCTTCTGCCAAAGGCCAACCTTAGTTTTGAATTTGTGAGGTATGTTTCATAAAATTATATAGATCCTTTTGTGTTTTTGCATTTATGAGATATCATACAATTTTGATTTGAGGTTGTAAATATCCTCAGCATGAATTCCTTCATAAGAAAATTAGCCATTGGTTTTATTTTGTAGATTTGTTGCGTATTGAAGAAAAATAGTCCCGAGGAAAATGATTCAGTTGTTTCATGCTTGATTTATTGGGTAGTTACAATTAAATTGACAGTGTTCAGCATAGACAACAGACTACACTGACGAAAGGAGTCTGAAATTTCATAAATTGTTAATTAAACAATGTGCTTGCAAATTATGCCAAAAATAACTAGTTCCAAGTCTTGTGTAATTAACGTTACATTATTTGCTTCATTTGCAGACTAATACTTTTACCTATTCTAGTAGCATATTTTCAGTTTGGTAGTAACTCTAGGTAGGTGTGGCACTCACAAACCATACCAGGTGAAAATGTGCCTCTATAATAAGAAATTGTACAATTTCCTGTAACCCTGACATTAGTATATTCTTATGGTGGTTTTGGGTTGCGTCAATTCTGTGGTTGCTTGGAGATATGTGTTTATTTATTTGAAATTAGGAAGCTTAAACTTTCCTGTTGAAATGCAATAGTGGCTTAGAAGAGAAATCATGCACTACTAGTAAAATTATTTAACCAGAATAACATCAGTAGCAAAGCTGCAATGCAGGATAATCACTGATAGACAGCTGAGTAGAGATCCCATGTCAATTAATTGACTAAAGAAAATGATGAAAAATTCTTGAAAACATAAGCTTATTTGGTTTTGCACCCGGGAGAGAAGATCAGATCATTTCTGTCAGGTTGTTGATGAAATTGCTGTAACTGACCATGCACATACCTCATGCTATATCTCATGAATTGTCACTCTTCTGGTGGTCACTGTTTCCAAGATTTTGAAGTGCATTTTACATAGTATCATTGCAAAATTCATACTGTGCATCAATTGAAACCCAAGGTATTCCACAAAGCTGTGACTTTGATCTTTGATATACATGGGAGTGAATAAAATGTGCCTGGATAATGTTCTATGGACTGATGAGGCTGATTTTACTCTGGTGTGAATACCCTAAACTGCTGCTTGGGGATTGGGTCCTCCAGATGTGCAAGAGCAACTGTTATACTCAATTACATGTTTGGTTTCACGGGCTCCTTCATTCATGGTATGTTTGTTTTTCTTTAAGATGACACTTGCAGACCTGTTAGGTATACAAGTAACTTCCACATGTTGTGGGAATCCTTTGTGCAGCATGCAATTCTAGCTTTGCTAAATTCTGTGACCACACATTATTTTCATTCAAGATGGAATAACACCATAGGCGAAAGATTCCTATAAGAAACCTTAAGCAACAAGTACAAAATCATAGGCAATTTCCAGAAGCATGGCCTTCAAGATCCTCTGACCTAAATCTGTGTTACTTCTGGTTTGGGAATACTTGAAAGATTGTATCTATCAGGGATATATCTGGTCGCTGCCTGATCTAAAGGCTAAGCATAAGGACGACTGTTGCTCTGATTATACCAAATATTCTGCGGCAACTATTGACTATGTCAAGTTATGGTTACAAAATGTTGCTGAGTTGGGAAGCTATGTTGAACCATGTTTGTAACCTGATTTCTAATAAATGTGCCCGAGCCCCACCATCTTGATTTAAATTTTCTATTATTTTCTTCGGTCAATGCCACAATTAGTCATAGTCATCTTTATTCACCATATTCATTTGCAGAATTAGGCTTTGTCATGGTTAAAATGATTCTTAATAATATACTTAAATAGTAACATATAAACATATAATACATTTACATTATATACATTGCACAGAACACAATTTTTAATTATATGGGCTACACTTTTCTGGCATTGTTGAGATGTTCAAGGAACATAGAAACTTTGTTAAACTAAGAATTTCTTTATAACATACTTGAATCATTTGCATTTAAGTTTGAATTTTTTTGTTCTTGCATTGTGTAGAAGGAAGATGTAAATAGGACCCAATAGCTAGGTAACCATGGTGTTGGATGCTATGGATCCTCAGAAATGCAGCAACTCAGTGAAGTGAGAAAATGAGATGTAATAAGTAAAATGTAGGGATAGAATTTAGTATCATAGAATAATATAGGTGTGAATTAATCTATGTAATGAATTAACAGAAATATTCTGAATTATCTATCTATCTAGTAGGAGAATTGACTAATGTTTCTTAAAACCTTTGTTATTCTCTACATGAATTTGATCATAAATGTGAATTTCACTGTTAAATTTAAACAGATAAATATTTTTATATTTAAAACAAGTATTTCTTAAATACAAGGAATGATTAAAAACTAAGGTTACAAAGCCTGCAGTGAATGAGCATGTTTTATTTCATACAACCAATACAGTCATCTAATAGTACATACATTAGTACATTGTTTATCCATATAGTCTCCATGTAGTTGAGGCTCTTGTTGCTTCGAAGGATGAGTTTGAATATTCCCTCCTGATAAAAATCCTGCCTTGTATGTTCAGTCATGCTGTGAAGTGTTGCACCTTCTCATTTGAAACAAATCATCAGTCTCCTAGGTGTTCTATCAAGTGAGGAAAAAGGTGAGATGCCAGGAGCGAGATCCAGGTTATAGGGAGGTGGTCCAGTGAAACTGCTTTAAGAGCATGCCTTCTGGACTGTATGAAGTTACACATTGTTACAAAGAAAAATGAAGCCCTCAGTGAGGAGTTCTGGCTGTTTCCTCCTGATTGCTTTTCACACAATCCTGTCATGGTCCTGAAGTATAGGTCAGCAGCCACTGTGTGCCCTTTTTCTAAAACCTCCATGCTGTCCCAAAACACTGTGGCTATCACCTTCCCGGCAGATGATGCCATTTCAAACTTCTTTGTCTTTAGAAAAGAGGGGTGTTTCCACTCCATTGATGATCGCTTACTGCTGGGGGTATAGTGATGAATCCATGTTTTGTCACCCGTGACAATGCAGTGAAGAAAACTGGTCCTTTCCATGGAGAACTATTACAAAAGTTGCAGACTTGCCCCTATGTGTTTCTCCTTGTGTTGGTTGGACAGATTTTGGAAAACCCATCGGTACTGCAAAATATGGTGAATAATGTGATGAATGCTTCCAAAAGACATTCCCAATTCTACCGCCATAAGTTGATCCTCCTGTTCTACTGAATCAGCTCCTCCACACAAGTTGCATTCAAATCTTGGATACCATGCTGGGTTGGCTATGCGATCCTCATCAGTGACATTTTCTCTACTGGCTGCAAACTTTCGACACTATTCTGTGACATGCTAGTGAGTGGTTAAGTTAAGCAAAATGTATAATTCTTTTATGAAACAATTATTTGACTAATATCAATCACACAGTTAAAAATTAAATATAATGCCAGTCAGAAATCAAGGTAATAAATGGTGTTCTGCAAAAGATTATATGTCTCAAAAAAAAAAAAAAAAAAAAAAAAAAAAAAAAAGGAAAGAATTGGTGTTTAATTAAAGGGAGTAGAGGTTAATGAAAAAAATCTGATGTGTTCCATTCACATAACTTCTCTAGCTGTTCCACAAACAAACCTTTTATTCAAAAGATTAATCTTTTAGCTACAGCATGCTAATCAAGATAAACATAAGCAGAATTAGTCTTATTACTTATTTCCTTGTAAGTAGAAAAGAAATAAGAAATGCACAGGCTAAAGTGATAGTCAAGTCCTTTAAAATCCAGTCACTATGTGAAACAATTGAAATTCCATTCTCTTTTCTTACCAGGAGTAAAAAAACAAATGAGAAGAAAGATGTCTTCCCATTCGAGAAAAGTTTAAGTGCCTTAAAATTTAAAACAATAATCTGGAATATCTCAAATAGTTAGTTAACTGTACAAAAAAAAAAAAAAAAAAACAAAAAAAAAAAAAAACAAAAAAAAAAAAACAAAAAAAACAAAAAAAAAAAAAAGAAGCATATAACATTTATTGTGTGTTTTAATGAGATCTACAGTTTTGTGCAGTAAATTTTTGTCTATCTCTTACTGTTTGCCAGTTATACAAAAGTCTTCTAAGATGAAGAGGTCTTTAAAGGATATTCCCAGAAAATTCATTTCATTTGTTATAAACATATCTTAAGCATAAAGTATTTTAATCAAAATCGTTGGAGCCATTTTTAGAAAATAAAAATTTTCGAACATTTTTCCATGTAAAGGGTAGTTTGTGGTAGTTTGAAAATCTTCATATTACATCCTTGGAAGATATTAAACCTAAATACCAAGTTTGGTTTTTGACAGTTATTTCGCTTTTGAGCTATGCTGTCCATGCACGCACATACATGCTTTTTTAAAAACGCTTTTTTTTTTTTTTTTTTTTGACTCAGGATACCCCAAAACATATATTTCCGGTGAAATCTCAACATTGAATTTCTGGATGGAATTCAATACCTTCTCTGTCTACTATGTACATTGTACATACGGGCTAGAGAAAATAAAAATCTGATGTGTTACATTCACATTCTGCAACAAATTATTCTTACAACAGCTTGTTTTACAAGCTACTTTATGCTTATTACAATAAAGAGCAGATGTTGTCTTAATACGCATTTCCTGTTGGGTGCAAATGAGAATACACTCAGCTAAAGTGATAGTCATCTCTTTGATAGCGGGTTACTAAGTGATGAACTTCCTTTCTGTTTGCATGCTGTAAAATATAAGAAAAACATTACAAAAACATTTGAGGAAATATAAATATTGAAAGATTGATAGCAACAACCAGGATTCAGGAATGTTTAACTACACAAAAAAATATATTGTGTCCTTTAGCAAGATCATTTCTTTGTGTACTAAGATTTCCTCAATCTTTTACAGTTTACCAGTTATGTAAAAGTTATCCAGAATGAAGAGGACTTCAGAGGTTATTCCAGAAAATTCATATCTGTAGAATATTTTTGAGTTGGGTTTGTAACACTTAAATACCAGGGATACTTAAATGTTATAAGCCCAACTCAAAAATATTCTATTCATATGTATCACTGTTCCAAAACACCCTTTCAGTAAAATTGTTCATGATAGCTGTTTCATCGTTTGTCAAGAAAATCTCTTAAACAAATGGTATTTTAATCAAATTCCTTAATCATTTTGAGAAAATCAGACATTTCAAATAAATTTCCAAATTATATACAATTTACCCATGTAAAGGGTAATTTTTCTCTCTCTCTCTCTCTCTCTCTCTCTCTCTCTCTCTCTCTCTCTCTCTCTCTCTCTCTCTCTCTCTCTCTCTCTCTCTCTCTCTCTCTCTCTCTCCCTCTCTCTCCCTCTCTCTCTCCCTCTCCCCCCCTCCCCCTCTCTCTCTTCAAGCATATATTTTCAGGGAACATCAAATTATTGGTGGAATACACAGCATGTGTCCAGAAATGCTTGGTTTCTGAGTTAATGACCTTCAAAACAGTGATATTTACAGGTATTTACAGAAGATGTTCAAAAAATACACCTCGTACTTGAATATGGGTCTCACATAAATGTCTCTTGGCCATCTGAAAACGACCCCAAATTTCAGAATTATTGCACATTTCCTCACAACTGCCACAATTTGATTCGGAAGAGATTTCATGTCCAGTACCAGAGAACCTTTTAAATGGCCCCACAAGTAGAAATCGACAGGGTTTAAATCAGGTGAGCATGGGAGCCACCTCAGCCTATCCATTGATCAGGAAACCTTTGATCCAAGTATCGGCAAGTGGTCCAACTGAAGTGTGCAGAAGCACTGTCGTACAGAAGTGAGCTTGTTGATGAATGCTCAGTGGAGTGTGTTCATACACATGAGGTGTGATGTTTTCCAGGAAGTATATGTATGCCTTCCCTATAAGTCTGTTTACAAGCATGATCAACTAATCTATCACCAATGATACTGGTGGCATATGTTGAGAGTGAACTGCACTTGAGATGGAACAATTGCATTTGGGTTTTCATATTACCATATATGCTGATTTTTGGAAATTTGTAATGCTATCTTGCCACTTTATGCCACTTTTTCAGTGGGCAGTGCAGTTTAAGGTATACAAAAAAAGAGCATATTACTGTAACAACCACTAGAGTCGCTGTCACGAAGGTGGTAAGTGACAAATAACGCACAGGTTGGGAAAGTTAGGGGAAATGCTACATTGCAACCTTTTCTAGAGAGGGGAAAATGGAGGGGTGAAGGATGGTATTTGCAAACACGTGGAAGTTGGTGCAAACCGAAAAGTAACACATTCCTTTGTTGTTAAAAGTCACATCACTATAAAAAATACATATTTTCTTATCTTATTCTTCGTTGCTGGATTCTCCTTCAGAGTCGGAATCCCGAAGGCTCACTAAGATAACTGGATATTTCTTTCCGAAAACCATCTTCTTGCAGCTTTTCTGCGTGTTGAATGCAGTCATGCCTTCCACAGCCTCGTGTGTCTCTCTCCACATCTGCAATTTTGAAGGTGTTATTTTTCTCTGCTATATACACCTTCATTTGTGCCCCTAGCAATTCTATTGGGTTTTATTGACAATGCTAAGGTGGTAATCGTACTGCTCTGTGCCCAAGTTCCGCAGCAATGGTGTCCAATTCAAAAAAAAAAGTTGTGGCTTATTTAATTTAACAATCTGCAGTGGTTCTTCTCGTGTTTGTGACGGGGCTAATGGATAGTCAAGCCAGAATATCGGCTTTCCAGCATGGTATCTTTTCCTTCTATACAGAATCTATGCTTGCATTGTCCATTACTATGACCGATCTCGGTGCTAAAAATGGCAAGAATTGGTTAAAGAACCAGTTTTTAAACACACCAGCATTCATTTGCGTATGGTAGTCAGTTGGAGACTTAGATTTACAGTGAAAAATTAATTTGCTCTCTGACATGAAACCTGTGTCGTCTGAACCAGCGTGGCATAAGATTAGATGACCACCTTTGCCAATAGGAACCTTTAAACCTCCATTCCCGTCGCTCATCTGCCAACATGCTGATCTAGTATGGTTTTGGTTTACCCAGGTTTCATCCAGGTAATAAATTTTAGTGTCACAATGGTTTCTGATGGAGTGCATTGTTCTGAGAAACACGGCTCTCGTGGTTACAAAGTCACTACAATCCATTATTAACTTTCTTCCGTCAGGGGCATTATTTCCTATAACAAAATCCCATTTTCGTTAAAATATGCAGCATGGAAAATTCACTGCCCTCAAACCCTGTGTCTTGTTTCATTTCGATGACAAGCTTCTGTGCTGCAGGAAACTTTCCATTCTCATACATCGAAAAAAAGTCGTAATAACAAATTCTTGTCAAAATCAAGCTCAGTCACTGGTCTGTTCCTTATATGCGATTTTCCAGGAGAATTAAATTTAACACGCTCTCCTGCATGAACACAAGCTTTTGCTTCACTTACAGTTCTTTCCACAGTGTGTATACCCATCTGACAGGCTTCAGGTGTTTCCTTGCAACAATCAGCAACACTGTGTAGTGAGCTTCGCAAGGAAGTATTTGTACACATTATATACCATTTCTCTTGCTTGACTGTGAAAAATGTAATGTTTTTTTGCTTCAGCCATTGTCAGAACTATTAATGAACTATTCACTGCCTTGCTAACACACAAAAATGTAGATTTATAACTCGTAATTACTTAATTTCACTGTTAAACTTCAGGGTAAGCTCCCACTAACATGAACTGAAACACACTGTATCTGATTGGCTAGAAAGTACATGACTATGAGATCGTTGGATATTTGTCTACTGCACATTCGCCTTCATTCATGACGGGTACTCTACTACTAAGTGCTCATGAACTATAGTCTGTTAATTGTACATTTCCATTTATTTTTTACTTTTTCTAAATATTGTCCCGATGTCTTATAGTTTTTGTCTATAATTTTATTTATATCAAGTTTCCTATTCATTTTTGAGTACATATTTTCTTTTCCCCATTTTTCAGCTTTCTTACAATAAAAAATTATATGTTGAATGTTCCTTTCCCTCATATAATGGACATTCACCCTGTGAATGTTATCCTTTTAGGCTCCATATTCCGCTCTTAACCATGCTGTCCCCCTCCTTTTTTCCTGGCTAGTGTTATCTATATATATATATATATATATGTCTCTTTCCCAGCTATTCTTTATGGGTGTATAAAATACAAGTGATCTCTTCTTCTAAGGCTGACTAAACAGTATTTAAATTTCTATATCTTCAAATTTTTTTCTTGCCCCTTTCAAAAATCTTTATAATTTGCTTCTCTTTTCCTCCAAATACCACCTAAGCTATTGTTTCCTAAGTTATTTCTTAAATTAGTAACCCAGCCTGTACTTTGTAATCTTGTTTCTTGGTATTTCAAATATTCTTAAAGCAAATTACCTCTTCTAAATTTAGGATTCTATACCAATATTTTAAAACACTCTCCATAACTAATCTTTTTCTTGCCACTCTCCCCATTTCAATTTGGGCCACTTCATTTGCTGTTGCTCTTGACAACCCCAAAACTTCCTTACAAAACATCCTGTGGACAAAATCTACAACTTCCCATCCATTTTCAAGACCCCATATTTCAATACCATATAACATCCTAGCCTCAATTATTGAATTATATACTCTTTCTAACCATTTCACTTCCATCTCTGGTGTTTTATATAAACAACCTCTCACTGCCATCACTGCTTTTCCTTTTGCTAATGTACTTTCTTTTGTTCCTCCCATTTACCTCCTGCATCTATTTTTATTCCTAAATAAGTGTAATCATGCACTATTTTATAATCTTTACTTCCTTTTTTCCATTTCTCATATTTACTCAATTTAAATCCTCTCTTAAAACATTACAATTTGGGGGTTTTCTATGTTTACATTTAGTCCCTATTCTATATAGTAGTTATCTATTTAGACCATTTACAGTAATGGAACCCATTACCAAAATCATCTGTAAAAAGGAGACCAGGGATTTGTACATTATTTATTACAGGCAAAAGCTAATTACTGTTACTTATGTCATCAATAAACAGATTGAATAAACCTGGACCAGACTTGCATCCCTGACGTAGCAATTTTTCTTGGGACATTTCTCTAGTTATTGCCCCTTCATCATATTTTATGCAGAAAGTATTATTTTTATATAATCCTTTCAAAATAGTCACCATTTGATTACTAATTCCTTTCCTTTAATAGTTTGTACCATAATAATTGTACTTCTATTTGGTCAAATGCTTTCCCTAAATCAATGAAGGCCATATATATATATATATATATATATATATATATATGTATTTTTCCTTTTTTATTTCTGAAGTATTTGTCTATTAGTGTTTTTATAACAAAAACATTATCAACAGTTCTCCCTTTCCTAAAGCCCATTTGAAATTCTGAGAGGATAAATAGTAGTAAGGCAGGAAAGTTTGGTTTTGTAGCACCCTGCTGCATGAACCACTGGCACAACATCAATTGATCAGGGTAATGAAATTATTAAACATACAGGAAAAAACAATAAAATTCACAATGGAAACAGAAACCAATGGAGAACTCCAATTCTTAGACCTAAGAATCATCAGAAACGACACAAAAGTAAACTTTGGAATCTACAGAAAACCAACTCAATCAGAAAATTACATTAAAAATGAAAGCTACAACCCATTACCACACAAACATGCAATAATAAACAGCTTCACACATAGATTAGTAAATGTACCTATGAGCACAACCAAATTCAACAAAGAGTTAAAAACCATAATTCAAACAGCAGAATAAAATGGATACCTTGTATACAAGAAACTAAACAAAGCAAAGCAGAAAAAAACTATAAAAGAAATAACTACCCTAACAGCAGGAAAAAACAATATCAACACATTCAAAAAATTCACTTACCACCCCCGAGCATTTAGAAAATTCAAAAAAATCTTCAAAGAACAAGACATCACCCTGGCTCCAAAAAACAGATTTTCTGTCATAAAATTACTATATTCAAAAATAAAAGATGAAATTCCAGCAGAAAATAGGTCAGTAATATATCAAATTAAATTCACAAGTTGTGAAAAGTTCTACATAGGACAAACCAAAAGAAGTTTAAAAATCAGATCCAAAGAGCACTTTAGAAACCTAAAATTGAATCAAGAGTAGCATTTCACTTTTGGAAAGAAAACCACAATCTAGATACAAATCCAAAATTGCTTAAAACCATGTCAGGCCACAATGAACTCACAACCTGGGAAAACATCCTCATATGGAAAAACAAAGATCGCCTAATAAACTTTGAAATCCCGCCAGTAGATAGCTTAGTTAATAAGTTCATCTTTTCGCCACCAGAGAAGAGAGTACAAGCAAATGCAGCCAGCAATGGCAGTTGGACCCGTGAGGTTGAAAATGAAAGCATAGGCTTTCGAAACTAGTCCCTCATAATAACAATGTAAGTGACGTAGTGTTAAAAAACCAACTCAACAAATTAATATAACATATATCTTTGCTGAGGTTACCTCTCTTGGTACAAATGATGAGTCAGCGTACCTTTACCACCTGCCTTACTGTACATGAAGTAATTTCTGCCAGCTCCTAATTTGAGTAATGCTGCTCAGTCGAAAGCCAAACACAACATTCAGTGTAACCTTTACCTGTCATGTGTCCTGTTAATAGCTTCTATCATGGCAACTACCTGCAGGAAGAAAAATGTTCCAGTGAATATCACTATTTTTTAACTCAGAATCAAGCATTTCTGGACACATATTATATTGGACTGTTTTTATTGTCTTGTGGGGAATACATACCTGAATTGCCCTTCATTTTTTAAACATCCTGTGTATAGTAAAGAATGTAATAATCATGTATTGTAACAATACTACGCCAGCAAGACCAGCAAAGAATAAATGCCTGATAGCTTCAATAAGTTTTGCCTTATCATTGCAGGTTTGAATTGTATGCAAAACTTATTTTTCCTGTTAAAGTAACAATTATTTTTCACTCATCTCAGTGCATAGTATCACCTTATATCAGGATATGCTTGATAAATTCTTTATGCTTTCCAGTCCTCTGGCATACTTGGATCCAATGAGCTGCAATATGACCTACATGTTTGTCCAGCTGTTTAAGGATGCTTTGAATGAATATGCGTATGCTGCAGAACTAGCTGGAATGAGATGGGAACTGACAAACACTAAGTATGGCATGATTGTAAGTACTTATATGCAATGTATGTGTGCAAATGTCAAGCTTTATCAAAAGTTGAAGCTTGCATCTTACATTTGTAAGCACTCGGGATGCCTTAATGTAGTATGACCAATGTTGTAATTATAAAACAAATCTGATTTGCTCCTTTCACGTGACTTTCTCTAAATCTCTGTAACAAGTTATTGTTAATAGGCTTATTCTTCTATTTCATGCTAAAACATTAGCAGAAACAGTCTTATTATTAGTTCCTTACAAGTAGAAGGGAAATAAGGGAATACACTAGGCTAAACAGTCAAATGTTTTAAAATGTGGTTGCTATGGGATTGAAAACTGTTTCTTTGCATGGCCAAGCGTTGACAAGTTCCCATATGAGAAAGTATTTTAAAACTGAAGTCAATACCAACGAATATCTCGAAAATGGCCAACTCCAACTCAAATGTATGTGACTAAGTTGAGTTTTATCAAGATCTACATTTTTTGTGTGGTAAGTTTTTGTCTATCTCTTACAGTTCAGTTATGCAAAATTCAGTAAAAACCATCCAGAATAAAGACGACTTCAGAGGCTATTCCCGAAAATTGAAGATATACATTTTATTTGTCATATAAACATCTTAAATATAAGACATTTTAATCAAAATAGTCAGAGCCATTTTTCAGAAAATAAAAATTTTCAAAATTTTTTCCATGTAAAGGGTAGTTTAAGGTAGTTGGGACTTTTTTGAAAATCTTTATGTCGCATCCTTGGAAGATAGTCATCTTGAATATGAAGTTTGGTATTTAATGGACTTTTCATTTTTGAGCTATGCTACACACATGTGCGCGCACACACACACACACACTCACACGCACGCACACCATGGGATATTTTTCTAAAAACCCTTTTTTTACATTCAGGGGGTCCCAAAACATGTATTTCTGGTGAATCTTTATATCAAATTTTTAGGTCAATACATATCTTATCTATACACTATGTACATAGTACATGTAGAGAAAGTAAAAAGGAAGTACATGATTTTTTTCCCCCCATAATGTAGGATATCTTTTCACGATATATTTTTCCTTTCATACACAGTAATTAAGCACCTTATCTTTTCCATGGCTAAATAATGATTCTCATTTGGTATTATATGGATTGCTGCAAGCCAAGAATAACTAAAATGTACTGTTCTCATCTCTTTAATGATAAATCCTAAAAGGCTAACATTCATTATATTGAAACTGTGATAGCTGGAGACAGGAATTATCATTCCAATTTATGTAGGTTAGGTAGTGAGTGATATTCAAGTAATTGAAGTGGGATAGTGTTATTGTTAAATGTGGGCAACATTTTTACAGGCATGTTAGTGACAGGAGTGAGTAAAAATAAATATTGGGCTTTCATCATTTCAGGCTTGTTTTGGAAAGGTAGAAGGAGAATTGATAACATATCCGTAGGGTGTATTTACACATCAAACAGATAAACATTGGATTCAGTTACTACATTATTAAGTAAATATGAGGTACGTCCAGAAAGTAAGTTATGTTTCAATTTATCTCCGCTGCAGTGCTGCGATCGCAGTTCCACACATGCGCAGTAGATGCTCTGTATCAAGGAGAAGAAACGTGCGCCATTTTGAGATCGCTGTCAGTCACATACGCTTTGTTGTGCTTGTTTACAATGTCGGTGTTGATTGAAAATCCCGCCACTTGTGAAATCAGATCTGTGATTTGTTTTCTGAATGCCAGGAAAGTGAAACCAATTGAAATTTATCGGCAAATTTGCGAAGTTTACGGAAAAAATGCGATGAGTGATTCAATGGTGAGAAGATGGGCGACAGTTCAATGAAGGAGATAGTGAAGTGCATGACAACGCACGACCACACACTGCAAATGTGACGAAAAACCTCCTACAGGGATTTGGCTGGGACATGTTTGACCATCCTCCGTACAACCCTGACCTTGCTCCTAGCGACTTTCATCTATTCTTACATCTCAAGTCTTTCCTTGGTGGTCAACACTTCAACAATGACGAAGAGCTGAAAGAAAATGTTTCCAACTTTTTGAAGACATAGGCAGCAAACTTCTATGAAGAAGGTATACAAAAACTTGTGCCATGCTATGACAAATGCCTGCAAAATTTCGGCAGTTATGTGGAAAAGTGGTTTAAGAATTATAGAATTTTGTGCAATAAATAATTATTCTGTATCTGTACACGTTAATTTTATAACCAAACGGAACTTACTTTCTGGACGTACCTCATATTTAGCAAAGAAGAGGGGTAATTTTACACAGATTTGTAAATTTGGAGAAAGCATTTGATTAGGTGATGTGAAAGGCACTTTGGTACAAACCACAAAGTAAAGGGTAATAGAATGATTGATTTGTTGAAGAGAGCTATATCACGAGAACACATTTTGTGCAAGATGTGGAAAGAATGAAGTGACAAAGGAAGTTGTGCAAAAAGGTCTTAAGACATGGATTAAACTCAGTCAATTTTCTTTAACTTTTTAATTGATGACATCTTGAATGAGATTAAGTTATTCCAGTTATGATTAATGACACAGAAATTTCAGCTCTACTGCTTAGGGATGCCTTAATAGTGGGATCAATAATAGTAAAGTATTTAAAATTGGCCATTGGTGTAACAATGATTCTGAAATGAATGGGGGTTGAAAATTAAGAAAGAAGAAAGCCAAAATTATGGTGCACAAGAAAGGATCAAAATTAAGCAAGGAAGAAAAATGATTTGGTGAAAGAGTAGGAATTCAAATTGTTAGGGAATTTTCACAGGGTTGAAGTTATCTAGCACAGGAAGATAGATCAGGCAGATAAGATGTGCTGGCAAAGAATGCATATAGCACCAACAATGAGTGTAGAGCGGTTTGGGAGAATATATTGTGTATTATTGAGTCTAGGTGGATATATAAGAGCTGAAATTTGGGGGTTTGAAGAAGGGTAGGAAAGATAGGATTTAGTGTTGAGGACATTTTGCAAGTGAATTTTAAGAGTCCCATAGTGTACCATTAATGCAGGAGCAATGGCAGAATTGGGGGGGGGGGGGTTAATGTCAGAGGACAGATAATGGAGAGGGTATTCATTTACTTAATTTTGCATTCACAACTGTCAGAGACAAATATTCTGAAAGTATGTGTAAAGTTTTAAGGAAGTAGGTTGGAAATAAACATAAGAGAAAGATTAGTGGATATGGATAGACAGAATTTATGTGTACAGACGAGAGAGAAAAAAAACATTGAAATGGTATAAGGAGGTGTAGAAAAGGAAAAGTACTGTGTGCAATAGAAATGACAGATCATCATTTGCATGTTTCCAACTAGGGATCTGGAAATTGAAAGGTTTAAGTGATAGAATGAGATGGGAGCTATGTCCAATTTGTGAGGAGGAGGAGCAGGGTGAAGAGCTGCACATAATGTTTAAACTTAAGCCACAAATGAGTGAAGAATGAAGTTGACTAAACAAAAATGTTAGGAAGAAATAATGAGGTAGGGATGAAGATATTTAAGGGCCAAGGTTAGCTAAGAGCTAAGAAGGAAGATATGGACAAGGCAAATAGATGAGGTTTAATTAATGAAGTCACATTGTGAACTAGTTTTAATGTATAGATAATATATACAAGTATGAATAACTACATGTTAAATGGATGGACCTCAAGTGGTAACCTAGGGCTGTACTTAAAAGTGACAGCTCCAAGTCAGAAGATTTACTGGCATGTAAAAGAACTCCTGTGGGACAAAATTCCAGCACACCAGGGCCACCAATATGATACTGGCAATTGACAGCATCATTAACAAACAAAATAATTTTCCCGCTTAATATTATAATTTGTTACCACCACCACCTCCACCTGCAGAAATATGTAATGAAGCAATCAATGAAAGAGTTGTCATTCGATTAGAGAGTCCTTTAATTAGGTTTATTACAATTTAATGTGTTTGCTTCTTTTACAGCTTGTGATTGGAGGATACAACAGTAAGCAACATGTTTTACTAGACAAAATATTGGAAAAACTAACAAACTTCGTAATAGATCCAAAACGTTTTGAAATACTGAAGGAAAATGTAAGCATATAATATATTTCTCATGCATTTATAAATGAATAACATTGGATTCAGAAAAATCCATTGATGCTGATATTTTTGCAGTATGTGCGAGGATTGAAAAATTTTGAGGCAGAACAACCATATCAGCATGCAGTCTACTATTTAGCAGTTCTCCTAGCTGAGCATGCTTGGACAAAAGAAGAGCTACTGGCAGCAACAGATGGTGAGTTTCTGAAACCATGCTAGTAGTTTTAATATTTAAAAAAGTTTAAGGGAAGCTTGAATTCAAAGACACTGAAAAGCTGTGAAAAAATTAAAGTGAAAAAGATCTAAAATATATTTAAGTATTGAAGCCAAACTTAACCAAGCTTTCTTTAGACCCATTAAATGTCAAATATTTCCTAAACATGAAACCCCTTGTAAACAATCTCAGGATGTATATGATAATCTCAAAATTTGACACATTGTACACTTATTCATTTATTTGGAATTTGCTATTTTGATCATTTCTCATTATAATTAATATCCACTTGCCAAGCAGGTCCTGATTTTCATATTTGGGATGCAATAGGTTTTGTGACCTTCACCAAATAATAATATTTATAAACCATATGTGTAAGTACTACCTGTCTGTCAAAAGAATGCAGTTGTTAGGGGAGGTTGCTAGTGTAGCATGGCATGGTTTAGAGCGGTCAGAGAAGGCTGGAATATAGTGCAATATGTCAGTACAGCATACATAAACCGGAATAAACTAAATGATTCACAACAGGTTAAACTTGCTGTTTTCTTTTTCAATAATGAAAATTAATTTTCTACTTTGTGAACTTATGACTGCACACACAGTGTTTGCATTTTGGCTTGATTCAAAGTAAGACTACTGCTGCATTCCAGTATTGTCAAATTGTACAGGGCATGCACCAGGAATGGTGATGCAATACCACTTATCTGTTTGTGTTTACACAAGCTTCCTCTCGCAAAATAAAAGTAAATGGAGTTTTATTTATGGACATTCTTTAACTGCTGTGGTTCTCAGCACCCCATTCTATAGTGGGTGTGAAAGACTGCTTAATTTTGCCCAGAGGCCTCTTTATCAGGCTTGAGGTACTTTTTCATGCTGTAAATCTATGACACGGGATCAACAGCTTTACTTCCCTCCCAAAGCAAGCCATGCTAAGGATTTTTACTCCTGAAAAAATCCATCATCCTTCGCCAGATTTGAACCCACGACCTGGGGTTTATGAAGCATGGTATCCATTACACTACGGAGGACAACTCAAAGGTGAACATTTTAAACAAATAAACATTTCCAGTAAATAAATAGAAAATTACTCATAATTGTAATGTAGTCTAATATATGGAATATAGAACTGAGGAAGCATTTACAATATTATGCAAATTAAAAACAGGAATGCTTATAACTCACATTGAAGCAGTTGAAAAATTCAATGGCATATATAATTTTTTTTTTCTTTTAAACTGTTTAAAAATAAGAAATGCCTGCAATAATTTGTTCTGTAGCTAAATTCAAAATTTGGGAGCATTATAAACACGGGTCAAAAGAGCATTTCATATTACTGTATCACAAAGTGATTGTTTATCAGTAAAAAATCTGATGTGTTCCATTCACATTACTTTCTCTACATCTTACAACAAATTATTGTTAAAAAGCTTACCCTTCTATCCACTTTATGATAATCGAGATAAACATTAGCAGAAATTATCTTATTATTTGCTTCCTTGTAAGTAGGAGGGAAATAAGGGAACACACAAGGCTAAACTGATAGTCAAAACTTTTAAAAGCTGGTTGCTATGTAATTGAAATCTGTTTCTTTGCATTACCAGGATTTACAAGTTTATGTGTGATAAAAGTTGAAGTATTTTGAATCTGAAACAAATAAAAAAATAGTCAAAAATTGCCATCTCCACGAAAAAAGTGCATATAACATAAATTGTGTGTTTTAACGAGCTCTACATTGTTTGTTAAGTTTTTGTCTATCTCTTATGGTTTACCAGTTAAGCAAAATTCTATAAAATTCATCCAGAATAAAGATGCCACAGAGGATATTCCCAGAAAATTCAAGATATACCATTTAATTGTCATGTAAATATTGTTAATATACAATATGTTAATCAAAATTGTTAACCATTTTTTCAGAAAATCAAATTTTTTTAAATTTTTCTATGTAAAGTGTAGTTGGGGGAGGGGGAATTTTCTTGAAAATCTGTGTCGTATCCTTGGAAGATACTGAACCTAAATACCAAGTTTGGTATATAACAGACTTTTCATTTTTGATCTATGCTACACACACACGCACGCACGCACACACACACACACACACACACAGACACAAAGCAGACATTTTTTAAAAATGTTGTGTGTTGTTTGTATTTCCAGTGAAATCTCGGTAGCAAATTTTTGTGTGCAATAGAATACCTTCTCTATACACTATATACATAGTACGTGTAGAGAAAGTAAAAATGTTAATCTTAAGTATTTCACATAACTCATAACCGTGTGTGAACTATTTGTTCTCAGTATGTAATATAGTAAAATAGTCTGAACTATTCAGAAGAAAAATTTTTTGTATATATCGTTTCTTAATTCTCCTTTTTAAAATTGCTGTTAAAGAAGATCAAGATTTATGATTTTGCAGCTAATTCCCAATTGACTTCTGTTTCTCTCTTTTGCGTATATATTATTGAAGTAAATGATTTAAGAGGAAATATGAGTTCAATTTCTTAAGATAGGCGTACCATTATCAATTTCTGGAGACCTATATTTAGGTGGCAAAACTGAAATGTTTCTGTATTGATTTCATTTCATTTCATCCTTTAGATTTACATAAAAAAGATAAATCATGTCATAACAATTAATACATAAAGATTAGTATTTTACAATTGCTTAGAAATCTATTATATTATACATCATTTACATTTTTGTACTCCTCAATATTATAAAAAACCTGCTATGTTAAGTATCTTTTTATGGCCCTAATGTTACTGTGTTTAATTTTTTTAGGCAATCTATTGTACAAGTCGTTCCCTATATTTTCTAATGCTCTGTTATTTAATATTCCTCTAAGTGTGGTCCTAAAATAATCTGTTTAATTTCTTACATTATATGAATGCATATTACAATTTTGATTATAATGTGCCCTTCTATTACAAATTTTATACTTTCATATATTATATACATACATGGAACAGTTAGAATATTGAGTTTCTTAAAAGCATGTTCTGCTGCTGGTTGTCCCATCAACATTTGCAATGATTCTAATAGTCTAACTTTTTCAATATGTCCTTTGCATTTATACTTCACCGTACAGAAATTCTGTATTTTATATGCGAGTAGACCAGAGCATAATATATCTGTTTTAAGGCTTAACTCCCCATGATTCACTTAATTTGTCTCATTACATATATACCTTTGTTTATTTTTTAGTTATGCATTCTTTGTGTTGCTTCCAGCTAGCCAGATTACCCTCTTGTCTCGGACCTCTGCACATTAAATGAAGAAATTGCTGAGGTCACTTGGAACTTTTACTATAGAATTAAGAATTATTTTACAAGTACTGCTTGATTTGACCCTATTCATTGTGTTTTAAATAACAGAATTACTAAAGTAAAAAGTAATGTGTGCACTACTTTGAAGCAACTTAATTCTTGGTCAAAGGTATACAATAGCATGGGTATTTATTTTGCTTTCTATTATTTAAATAAAGCACACAGAGCTTTATATATACTGCCATATTTACTGTAATATTGTTTGTTTCAGAGCTAGAACTAAAGAAAGTTGAAGCTTTCATTCCACAGATACTTTCCAAGGTGCATATAGAGTGCCTGATTCATGGAAATGCAAATAAATTGGTTTGTATCTATCTATCCATATCTCATTTCACTCATATTCATAAGCAAATATTGGCACTTGGTACATACTTTGTTATTTTTGGACTCATTATTAATTTCATGAGACAAAATTCATGTAATTTGAACAACTATATGTGATTAGTATTATGTTTAAATAAGTATTAAATGCATAAAATGATTTCAACAAAATAGCATATTGACAACAATGTTGGTACCAGTTAAAACCAGTTAAAATTTTATACTTTCACTTGTATAAAAAAATATTTGAGTGTACTTTTATACATTGAAGAGCATTATGAACTTAAATAATTGTGCAGACCCTGTCCTGCTCTTATAGCAATGCAAAGTCAATTAGAAACTTTTACTTTGCTCTTCTCATGGCTACTCAATTTGAATTTGATTTTTATTGGTTGATAGCAGAGATTTAATTGCATCATTTTGATAACTAAGATGATTACAACATTGTTTGACTGTACAGAATTACTTATGAATCCTGGTTAAACTTAGCAGATTTTTACTTTCTCTACACATACTATGTATATAGTGTATAGAGAACATGTTTTATTGTACCCCAAAAATTTGATACCATGATTTCACTGGAAATACATGTTTTGAGACCCCCTGAGTAAAAAAAAAAGTGTGTGTGTCTGTATGTGGGCAGCATAGCTCAAAAATGAAAAGACCATTAAATACCAAACTTTGTATTTAAGTTTGGTATCTTCCAAGGATGCGACACGAACATTTTCATGAAAATCCCCCCACCCCCAACTACCCTTTACATGGAACATTTTTTGAAAGTTTTGATTTTCTCAAAAATAGCTCTAACGATTTTGATTAAAATACCATATGTTTAAGATATTTTTATGACAAATGAAATGTATGTCTTGGATTTTCTGGTAATAGCCTCTAAAGACCTCTTCATTCTGGATGACTTTTGTATAACTGGCAAACCATAAGAGAAAAACAAACACAAAACGTACTACACAAAAAGTGTAGATCTCATTAAAACAAACAATTTATGTTATATACATTTTTTATGTGGAGTTAACCGTTTTTGAGATATTCCAGATTATTAGTTTCAATTTTAGCCTCTTAAACTTTTCTTGGAAAGACATCTTTTTTCTTGTTGCCCATTTATTTACTCCTGGAAAGCAGAGAGATTGGAATTTCAATTGTTTCACATAGTGAACAGCTTTTAAAGGATGAGACTATCGCTTTAACCTGCACATTTTCTTATTTCCCTTCTACTTGCAAGGAAGCTAGTAATAAGACTAATTCTGCTTATGTTTATCTTGATTAGCATGCTGTAGATTAATCTTTTGAATAAAAGGTTTGTTTGCCAAACAGCTAGAGGAAATGAAATGGAAATGGTGTGTTATTTATGGACGCTTTTTAACTACTGTGGTTCTCAGCGTCCCATTCTAAATTGGGTGTGGAAGACCGCTTAATTTTGCTCAGAGGCCTCTCTTATCAGGTTTGAGGTTCTTTTACGTGCCGTAAATCTACGACACGGGACCCACGGCTTTACTTCCCTTCCAAAGGAAGCCATGCTAAGGATTTTTACACCCGAAAAAATCCATTGTCCTCCGCCGGGTTTGAACCTGCAACCTTGGGTATATGAAGTCAGCATGGTAACCATTACACCACGGAGGGCGACTAACAGCTAGAGGACGTCATGTAAATGGAACACATTGGGTCAAATGCAAAAAATCCAAGCTTTGGCCTGAAGATTATTCTTTAAATTAAAGTGAAAGCTTTAAGATTACTCTACAAGATTAAGCTTTAGTTTGTTCAACTCATGCATAAAAAAAAAATCTTATTTCTAACAAGCTTTCGCTAGACGTTTTCCCAGTAAACGCTTGAAATACGTTGCGCGTGCAGCTGTCATCTGCCAAGTGCTGCCACTCAGGTGTAATGCACAGAAGTGTTTTGCGAATATGATACCTAGCCTTAAAGTTTTATGCATAATGGCAAGTATGGCAGATTAAGTGAATATTCAGAATACGATTGTAGCAATCCTTAAGCAGTTTCCAATATTGTTGAACAAATCTCAGATCCTGAGCATCAAAGAAGAAAAAATGAATGCTTTGCGAACCACCTGCATCAAGCTGGAAGAAACTTTAGGCAGAAAAGTAACTCCACAGCAAATGCAGAAAAAGATTCAGAATATGGAGATTGAACTAAAAAGAAAAACTGACCGTAAAGCCATGGTAAATCAAAAAATAAAGTTAAAAAGGTGGGAAGAAGAATTTCTTCACTGCTTGATGGAGAATGCATCCCAACCATCAGTAGGATTCCAGGTAAGAATACAAATCGATTTCAGGAGCCAAATTTAAAAGTTTGTAGTATTAAGTGCAATTTCAAATGTATTCTGTAATGTAATACATGTTACATGTAACTGCTATAAAAATATAAATATATTGGAAAATTACAATGAATATTAAAGTACATATCAAAATTATACTGCTTTGGGAAAAAAAGGACTTTAAAATGCACTTTTTGCTTCATAATAAATTCTATTGGGCTCTTAAGGATACTTTTCAAAGGGGTTTACAGATGACTTTCTTGTAAACAACACTAAAATTGCATAAAGATTTCACCTGGATGTTGCCGAGTTTACTATTCATATAACTTTTATTGGAAAACTTAAGTTTTTTATTGTGACGTCTCTGGTTCAAATAGTTACAAAATGTAACTGTCTATAGCTCTTATTTGCTGATGCTAGTTTTACCAGCTGATAGTTAATTTCTCCTAAGAAATTTAACATTTTCATGGGATTTGAAGTTATTTATGAGCAAAAGTAGTCGCAGCATTTACACATAAGATGTTAATTATTGAAAGCACAATGGTAATTGACATCATCCTTGTGCTACTGAAGAACTTTCATACTGGATCACCTCTGAAAAAGCAGAGGCCTAGTGATGGTACTAATCACATGGGGGTCAGCTTAACCTGTAAACCCGTCCTTGTATGCATTGTCAGCAGAGCATTGTTAGCAATAATTAGGCCACAGCTTGACGACAGAGTATTTCTCAGAAAGTAATGTGATACACTTACAGCGTCTTCAACTCCAAACAAGTATATGTCACTAACTAAATAAACTAAGTTGTCCTTTTGACTCCCTTGCAGCTAGTTTATTTAGTTGTTTGGTTTTGTTTACTGTTTAGGTGGATGTGCTGTGGGTGGGGAAGGTTTGCAAGAACAGCTACCAAATTATGTAATAGGGATGTATGGAACTAGTATCACTAGATGTCTCCACTGAACTAGCCGGTAAGCACATGTCGTCATTCGTTTATTTCGTATAAGAAGTTTGAGGTTACAACGTGTATGAGTTAATATTTAAGCAAACTGGCCTATATAAGAAGCGAATTTGAGCAAAAATAGAATATTATCAATAATGACAGACTATTGTTGTGTTCCATTGTGCAAAAATCAAGGGTGGCCCATTTCTTTTCATTGATTTCCTGGGGGTAATGTTTTGAGAAAAATTTTTGTTACATGCCATAAGAAGGAAAAACCTCACCGAAAAGAAGTTGAACAAAAACCTTAAAGTATGCTCGCAGCACTTTAAACTGGAGGGTTTTGTCACTACTTTATTAGTTAAATTATATAAATATATATAGGCTGATTAAATATGATTTTATGCATTTATAATGTTCTAATAAATTCTTTTTTAAATTGTTCCTCTATTTATATTTTGGTGTATCTATTTCATTTACATTTAAATCAAATAATTGGGTTTTAAAGATTCGCAATTTTTAATGTTAATAGTGTTTTTAATTAGTGGCAAAAAATTGGTCATGAAACCCACTTTATGTGTTCAGAATTTCAAGGCCTTATAACATTTTGGAATGATTTTCTGCCCTTAAAAATACCTCGAAATTTCACTCTTTGATCTCGTTTTACAGGTTTTTCTATCAAAATTGATCAACGGGTTTTCACAGTTTACATATTTCCTAAAATAAAAATTATATTTCATAGTGATCACTCAACAGTTGATGTTCATTATATTATATTCTATTTATTTTGTTTGCATATGTCATGAAACAAATATTAAAAGTAATGGAGAATATTCGTATTAAATAGACACTTTGCAAAAGAGTTGTGTTTAAATAGAAAAAGCAATAACTTATAAACTAGCTATCCCAGGTTGTAAAAAACTGTGTACAAAAATGAAGTTCATACCTTTAAAACACTATAAAGTAGAGATTTTATCCATCTGCCCCTTGAATTGTATTATTATTATTATTATTATTATTTGCTGTGTGGTGCTTTAATCACAAAGAATTAGCTAAGCTCTATGTATGTTTCAGTTAATATGATACGATATATGGAATGAAAGTTAATAATATGGTTACCTTATTTGAAATTCAAATATGTTGCATTTTATATGAAAGGAGAAGGTTAAAACATGGTGTTATTCCTTCAGTAGCAGTTACAAGCCTTTCAGCTTCTAAAGCACAAGGATCAAAATAATGATCATGGAGCACATTAAAGGCACTAACTTTTTTTTTATCTATGGATGCTCTTTAATTGCTCTGGTTCTCAGTGTTCCATTCTATATTGGGTGTGAAAGACCGCCTAACTTTGCTCAGAAGCCTCTCTATGAGGCTTGAGGTTCACTTACGTGCCATAAATCTACGTCTCGGGACCAATGGCTTTACTTCCCTTCTGAAGGAAGCCATGCTAAGGATTTTTACGCCCAAAAAATCCATCGTCTTCCACTGGGTTTGAACCCGCTACCTTGGATATATGAAGTTACAATGGAAACCATTACACCACGGTGGGCGACTTTTATGGCATAATGAAATCCCAGTTTGTGCCCGGAGGTTTTCACTAATGACTCTACATAGTGTTGATAACCTAGACTGTTAATGCAAGATGAAGGCCTAACCTCATGACATGATTCTTGTAAAACTTGTCCAAGTGGCAAATTCTCTGCTTTAACTGGACTGATTGGAGGATGATGGAAAGTTTGTAAAGTCTGGGTACAGATTTCCATTCACTTAACCTCACCACTTTTTGAAAAGTGCTCTAGAGTATAGCACACTGCTGCAATATATTTACAGCTAGCTTTAGGACCTGCTCCAGGAACACACTCAAATGCGGCACCGTTAATGTCTCCTGGTGTATTCAATATTAATTTGACATCATAACTTTTGTGTTTAATGTACTTGGACTACTTAACCCTGCTACTTATAAATACACCATTTAATTCAAATGCACACTTTATGAATGTGATAAACTTTTCACTGAAAAGCCTATACCCTGCATCACACAAAGAATTATAATTGTTCTACAAGTGCACCATCTGAAATAATCCATTAGATGCACATTTGAAATTTTAATTTTATGTTTGTAGCTGGTCGTTAAATTCTGAAACATGCTATCGATTGGTACTGCAGAATTTGTGTTTCAGGAGCAGGTGCAGCTGATTGAATTTGTAGTTTTTTGTACACAGTTAAACTAGAAAAATAGAACAAAACTTATAAATGAGATTTTATATGATTATCTTGTAGTACATTATTTGACATTTCCATAGAATATTAACTAAAGACACAATTATATATTAGTTTAAATCTATACCCCTCCAATAATTCATGTTTTCTTCCACTAGCTTAGCACCTCTCTTCTTCAATTTCTGTTTTAGATATTTTGCTTTGAGACTCTGAAAACGTTCATAATAACTTAAAACTTTAAGTTCTTAAAATAATCAATTTAAACTTTAATCCTGAAGAAAAATCAAAGTTTTACCGCTTGAATCAACTGAATAGCAGCACATGTTAAACAGCATGTAATAGCAGATAAAACTCGGACAAAAATCAGAAGAACTATTTACGCTTACCAGCTACACTAGCGCTATCTGCAGGGAAAAGCTTTCAGAATACATCTCTATTGAGCAAGTGAAGTTGAATCTACAAATAATGAGAGCATTGCCCTAAATTCCAATAGGAACGCTAATGAAACAGGTACACAATCGAATAAATGTAAATTACCTGAGACTCCAGAAACAAAACACCTGACTATGCATGAACTGCGACTCCTAGAACAAATAAAACTGATACACATGCAGCAGGAGGAGATATTAAACAAACAGAACTTGCTTCCAGTAATAGAAGTACAGGGATCAAATTTTATTCAGAACCTGTAACAACTGATGAAATTTTAAGCATGTTAAACATGTTCCATATACAGATGACATTTATATTTCACTCAGAGCTGCATAATCATTTGCATTTGTATGCATAAAGTTTAAGATTGCGATCAAACTTAAAATGTATAGTTTATATTCATAACATGTAATTTAATCGTTTGCAACATGTTCATACAACAGCTGTGAAATTTTGTTTCTTCTGTGCATTCCACATCATCTCCAATCATTTTCATTGTTGTCATCATCAACTTATTCCTCTACAGCATCGTCTCTCAGATGTTTTGCAAAATTATGCAACACAAAGCAACATACAACAATACGTGGTACTTTCTCTGTAGGAATTCTGATAGGTGTTCATCAATATAAGAAATCATCTCTTTAATTGCCCTAAAACATCTCTCTATTGTAACTCTACGGGCATGTAGACAATTATAGTATTCTTCCATGGCATTCACAGGGTTTCTGTATGTAGTTAGTAACCAAGGAGCAATCCCAGCAGTATCACCGTTCCGTCTTGTTCTCACAATCTTTCAAAAATATTTGAATTTCTGAATATGCGGCTGTCATGCACACGTTACGTCCACACTTGTAAACACTTCATCAGAACTGCATGTCGCTTGAACATTAATAGAACAAAAAGTTTTTCTATTTATGTATTCGTCACCATGTACTCGTGGCTTCAGAATTAGCACATGTATACATTCTATTGCTCCTAATACACTTGGGAAATTAAATCTATTTTGCCAGTCTTGCTTTGCTACTGCAGTCATTATGGAAATTTTATCCACTGATTAGCTTTTTCATAAATTCTTTCACTCACATAATCGATGGTTCTACTTACAGTTGATTGATGAACTCCAGCATCTTCTCCGACACCAGTCTAAAATCCCAGGTCACCAACAAAACATAGAAATATTTGCATCCTTTGCTTCAATGTCAGTGCACCTCCTTGTATTTCTGTGTTCTCTCCCAAGAAATGGTGTGAAATTAACATGATATTGTCCTCATTGAATCTCTCTGCACTGTTGCTTCACTTGATACACTTTTCTTCAATGGATATTCATGAACAGTGCCGTTTTGTGGAATAAAACAACTCTTTAAGAGTTCTCTAGGATTCAAGTCACCTACTGAGGTAACTTGAAAAAAGTCAAGATTAATCTACAAGAAGTGAAGGTCTCGCTTGTTTTATTCAGCCTAAACCTAAGTCAAATCGAAGCTGTTTTATGCTTTAGAAACCAAGATTACACTTGAAAATTAGCAAGGAAAAGCTTATGCTTGACTTTATGCTTACCAGCAATTAGTGTTTTTCCTTCTACTTACAATGGACCAAGTAATAAGGACAATTATTTCTGCTAATGTTTATCTTGAGTAGCATGATATAGATAAAAGAATAAGTTTTTAACAATAATTTGTTACAGAAATGTAGAGAAAGTCATGTGATTGTAACACATCAGATTTTTTTCATATAAACAAAATTGGAGTAATTATAACTGATATGAATGCATGAATAGCCAATTTGTCCCTGAAGGGGCCAGGGATAGCTTGATATGACTCATATGGGAGCTAATCAGCAACAGTAGATTACTTATATACATTGAGCAAGCTGTTCATGAGAGTGAACAACTATACTGTTCTTGTATAAGCTGTCAATAGGAATTTCTGTGGTTAGTGCATCTATCAGATTATTGAGATCTCTGCTGAATGTCTCCTTCGGACTCATTATCTTTGAATCCAGGTGCTTTTATATTCCTATAAAATTGTATTCTAATGACCATGGAATTGCATGCCTTAGATTCATCTGCTGAAATGAAGAAGGGTACAAATGGACAGGTTAGTTTGTGTAAACTTTCAAACCAACATTCTTGGGAGGATTGTCAATTTCATATACTCTTTGATCAAAATTGCAGCATATTATTTTTTATGATTATTAATTAAAAACTAGCAAAAATTAAGTATTAGGTAACTAATATTATATATGAACTTCATTTTGTAATGCTAATTTCATTCATCATTTTAACAATTAGGTCATTTTTTGAGGACTATTGCATTCATCATTGGATTTATACAGACATTGGGGACTATTTTAGCTGTTTCTTATTTTTCTTTCAAAATATCTGGTAGTGTAAGGAATCTGCTGCGGTCATCATGCAATACCAGACTTAAAATTCATGACTTGCAGTGTTAATGATATAAATTGTTTTCCCAGATTGAAAATTCTGTTGTATTCTGGAAGAGTTTTAAAAATGAAGGTTTTTGTCTCTTCTCATGATTTATATGCCCATCACTTTTTCTGACTATTTTAGTCTTATGTATCAGAAATATTTTCTCCTTGTTTCTAAATTTTTCATTTTTTCAACTTATATTTTGTTACAATTGGAACAGAATAATATAAATTACAACACATTTTGATGTTAATATTCATTACATTTGATTGTGAATAATTATTATTTTTATACTGTTTTCATTGTTATTTTTTATTATTATTATTGTTATTTTTAATTATTATTATTATTATTATTTGATTGCATCATGAATTACTTTTGTGTTCCTATCGTAATTAATAAATTACTTTTTGTTTAAACCATGTGTCATTTGAAACTGAATATGTTTTCAAGGCTTTATAAATGCATTAGCTATTACCAAAAATGTGTCTTATTAGTTTTAAACCTACACAAATAAACAAGCAGTTGATTCAGTTTTTTTTATACCATGTATTGGCTCAACTTTACAGCATTTGATGCATGAATTTTTCTAAGTCCAACATGACTGGCATAATTTTTTCAAGTAAACTTATATTTTGTGGTCTAATTTATATGTAGAATTATTCTTAGCCTCATTTGATACTATACTAGAAAACATTTTCTTAACATATATTAAGATTTATAATTCATTATTTAATTATTTATTTATTTACCTACTGTGCGTCTAGCCATATTGAAGAATACAGTGCAGTCTAATTCTTATTTTGGTTCTTTTAAAACAATGCAGCTAACAGTCTTTTTTATCCCTAAATTATACTATACACTAGGTATACTAAACACTAATTCAGTAACTTAAATATGGGTTTGGCACACCCAGGGTTCTGAGCCACTCTGAATTCCTTGCTGTGGGCTCTTTGTGATGAGGGAATCAGTCCAAATGCCCACCCACATTTAGGCCGAGCTTGGAGATCATGTATGGGAAAGGAATATCCTTGTTTGTGCAGGGTTGATTGTCAAGTCTGGGCATTTCTATTCTTTCAATTTCCAGGAGGTTGCACAACTTCAATACAGCACTTTGATTTCTGCTTCGCCTAAATGTGAGGTTAGGGACTAATCCATCCTAGCCAATCAGCCGGGGCTAGGTTTTTAACCGAACTCCAGAGTGAGAGGATGGCAAACTGCTATTTCTCCTGTATAGCCATCACTCCAGTGGGGTGAGCCCTTCAAACGGGACCGCTCCCCCTGCCACTGGGCAATAGCCATTAGCAAACAAAAGATGACCCTGTACTAGGGGCGAGAGGCAACGTATAAAATCTCCATTGGTTAGGGCTTGAGGTCTGAGAGGTGGGAACACTAGGATGAATTCTTTTTAATTATATGGCACCCAACAATAAAAATGCATAAAATACAGTAAATATGGGAAAAGAAATACTTGGTCCTTGCTACTTGGTTGTTAATAAACAGGAAGGAAGTTTACGTCGATGAGCCCCTTTATAATTCAAAGGGTTCTGATAAAATTGCTGGTCCCATGAAATCATGCTTAAGAACTCACAACAGAATGTTCCTGGTTGAACCACAATCAGTATCCCACGCTGTGAAAATACTGAGAGCCAATAGGTTAGCCAGCTACCCAGTGAAGGTAGAGATGCACAAGACCTAGAACTCCTTGTGCGGTGTGTAAACACCCACATATTGATCGGTTTGACCAATGTGGAGATTCAAGAAAATCTTGTAGATCAAAGTGTTATATCAGCAAAAAAGAAATAGGCAAATTCATGCCATGTACCCTATTTCTTACCTTTGATTGCATAGATCTTCCTCAAAGATTAAGGTAGGGTATGAAGCCATCCAGGTTAGGCATACATCTCAAACCTGCTCTAAGTTATAAGCTTTGAAAACACCAGCAACTTCTGTGTATGTGTGCCAACTGTGGAGACAACTTACGTGATGAAGCATGTGTATCAGCTCCATCTGGTTCCTGACAATACCCCTGTTTTGCAGAGGAAGCAATCCAATAGATCTGGGTTAGAGAGAGGGTGTCCTTTTTGGAAGCCCAAAAACTCCTGCACATCTGTCAACCCTTTGTTTCCAAAGTCTGTTACACATAGCTCAGTTGCATCTAATCGGGTACTAAGACGGGCAATTTGCAAGTACCAGTGATATTAATAGTACCACCATTGCAAAGATTCTTTTAGCTAAACCACTGCCAAAGCATTTGACATCTACATCTGCATCAGCATCTGCCAAATCTTTGCTGTAAAGAGCACTACAGAGAAATTGTCACCAAAACTGCCAACCCCAGGCAATGAGACCGGCAAGCCTGTTGCATATAGTGCATGACCTATCAAGTTCAAGAAGTGATGTTACAACCAACTTCTTCAAAGAAACTGGAAAGTCTACCCCCAAAACAACCAAGGAAAGTAAAAGTTTACTAGCATCTCCTCAGAGGTCCTCTTCTAAGAAATGTTTTGGGAGAGATTCAGGCCTGCAATAAACATCTTCACTGATCTCTACTCCCAATTTTACTATTGGAAAGTGGTCCTCCCCCACAGAGGAGATGAAATAGGAGCATTTGTCCTCACTGCCAATAGGGCATTGAAAAAAAGGTGGGATCATCCTGCTGTAAAATGTGTTAGTCCAACATCGACAACTATTGCATAATACCTATTCTAGTAAGAATTTTAGGATTATGATTGGGAAGCATTGTATTTAAATACAGATTAAATTATTATTTTAATTCATTTAAATATTATGGATTAATTATCTTTTCAGGTTCTATATGATTAATACTTTAAATTTTTACTGAAGGAGTTAGACAGAAACCTTTAATAATTGGGTTCTCAAAATGGAAATGTTCAAACATTTAGAACTTATCCTATAATAAAAACAGTGGCTATCCTCAGTGGAACATACATGAAATTAGAACACATGACCAACTTGAACTGTTGCTAAAAAGAATGAATGGTTCAATTAATTACCAAACTAAATGGTGGAAAATATTTCATCAAAGTCTGTCCTAATCATTGAACAGTATAATTAGTGCCACAAATTCAGATTCACCTACCTCCAGGGTAAGGGGATGATGTATCTCCCTCACATTCAAGAGGTCCATTTAAGGTGAGCTATCTGAATAAAGTGTTTACCTGTAGTTTTGCCTTATTCTGAGAAGATGTGTGCCAGATACTGCAATCTTTAGGTACCCTAGACCCATTTGACTACCATTTTGTTCATTGTCTGCTATAGCCCATCCAATTAAAGGCTGTTAATCTTTAAACAAAGAAAATCAATTATTTGACAAGGAGTCGATTAATTACATTAAACAACATTTGGTGTTTTTGCCGGAACATGTTTCCTTAATTTTCAACCGGACATTGACTAATTCCTTGTGGTGAAGCTGGCGTTGTGTGAGTGCTGTCTCCTCTGGTGGTGGTTCAATGAACTTGCTAAACACATCCTTCTGTGGGACATCGAAATTGAAAAACCTATTTCTATTTTTTACAATGAAGATGTGTTCCCTTGTGGCCCCTCTTGTTTTCCTGCTATGTGTTTTAGAAGTTTTGGTTCTGAATTTATATTGTGGTGTTTTGTCCAAAAGTGGGTGACAACTCTGATTTTTCCAGTTGTTTATTATTTATATTTCTGAAGTGTTCTTTGGATCTTGTTTCTAGATTTCTTTTTGTTTTTCCAATATAAATCTGATTACAATCCTTGCTTTCCATTTTGTATAAGCACGATTTTTTCTTTGCTGGGATGACATCCTTGAGATTTTAGTGTAATTAATCGACTTCTTGTCAAATAAATGAATATAACAACACTGTTTAAAAACTTCCACAAAAAGAAAAGTGAAAGAAAATCAAGTTCAAATAAATATGTTAATTTTATAAAAACCTCAGCTTTATCATGTTTCTTACACAATTCATGTGAAAATTCTCGTGTTTTCCTTGCTTCATCCTAAGTTTGGTGTAGGACAAGCAGCTCTTTCTTTTTTTACCACAAATTTAAAAAAAATTCCAGACTTTTGTTGTATTTACCTCCTTCAGAAGTAAAAGATGGGTTCTAGTCTGAACTTGTTCCAGTTGTATAATGGGCCTGCTGTGGCCGAGTGATTAGACCATTTGCCTCTCACCTAGATGGCCTGGGTTCAATCCCAAGCGACCACATGAGATTTGTGGTGGACAAGAAGTGGGTTTTCTCCAGGTTCTCCGGTTTCCCTCACCATCTCATTCCACCAGTGCTCCATTTCATTCCATGTACCACCAGTGTCATCGCCTGCAGTGCCACAAGTAGTAAAAGCGGACGTTAAACACTATCCCAAAAAAAAGTTGTATAGTTACTTGAATTAATATTTAAGAGACAGTGAACTGGTTTGTGACTTGCATAAACAGTTAAGGGATTAACCATGTGATCCAACAATGGTACAGACATAATCACCAATGCAAGATTTGCAATTCATTTGTTGTATTTGTCTGGATTATGTTCCCCTAAGCCAGGCCTGGGCTACTGCTACTCAATGAGTGATGAGTCACTCAAGGCTTTGCACTGATAAAAAGTGTGTATGTAAAGATCAGGACGATACAAACAACCCAGTTCAGTGACGTACGATACACAATGAGTGTAGGAAGTGTTACGCCAACTTTTAATCCGGAATGGGAAGAAAATAATTTTACCATCTCCGAAGATGGAAAATCATGTTGTTTGGTTTGTAGTGTAATAGTAACAAATCCTTCACATTGTAACATTAGAAGGCATTTCATAAATGCACATGCACAAGAATATGGTGAAGAGAAGTTGATAGGTGTGCTTGTGAAAAAATGCTGGATCACCTTAAGAAAAATTTACAAGCCAAAAGTGTGAGTACAAGCAAGATGACAGTTGACTGACAAAACATAGTTCATGCTAGTTTTAAAATTGCAAACAAAGTTGCCAAATCCTCTAAACCTCTCTCTGAAGGAGACTTCATAAAGGAATGTGTAATAACTGCTGCTGAAGAAATTTGCCCTCATTTAGTGAATTCCTTTAAAGATCTTAGCTTTTCTCATCGAGCAGTCATGGAACGAATTGCAGAAATTGCTTGCAATTTGGAGAAAACAAAAATCTGTAAGCTAGTGTACTACTCATTGGCATTAGAACGAGTGTAGTGACAGGAAAGAGAGTGCTTAAATGTTTTCTTAAGGGGGGCTGATAAATCAACATCAGTGATGACTTTCAAGATCTTTCATCATTAAAGGACCAGACCACAGGTGAGAATGTGCTTAATACTGTGTTAAGGATAGTAGAAAACTTTAATCTTCCATTGAAAAAACTAGTGTGAAGCACCATTCATGATGGGTCATACGTTGGGATTTGTAGGAAGACTTCGAGGTATTCTTACACATTGCTTTATTCTTCGCAAGGTATTGTGTGTGAAATTGGCAACGTTGTATACAGTAATGCCAGTTGTTGTGCAAATTGTGAATATCAATAGGTCAAATTCACTTGTCACAGACAGTTCCAGAATTTTTAAAGTATATAAGAATATAATGCTATAATATTCTCAAATTAGAAGTCTAAGCAGAAGCAACTGCTTGAGGGAGTTTTCGCATTATGGTGCAAAATAGTCATTTTCTTAAAAGACCAGAGTTCAGAGAACTTAACACCAAAGACTGGGTTTGTGATTTAGCATTTTGAGTGATTTAACATTACATTTAAATACACTGAACACCAAGCTACAAGGAAAAGACAATTTAATCATTATGATGATTGATGATATAAAATCTTTCATGGAGAAATTGTGAATATGGATATATCAAATAGAGCACACTGATATATATCATTTTCCAAATTTGAAATCTGTATTATTAGAGGTTCATCTGAAGTATTAAAGAAATACGAGACAATTTAAAAGAAGAATTTAAAATCCAATTTGATGATACTATTATATATGGTTGTTATGGACTAAATATTATGATTTCTTGGTGTATTCCATTTGTTCATTGGTACAGTAAAGATTTTCCAACTGCATCACAGCTAGAGAGCTAGAGGCCTGAAAATAGAGAAAAAATAAAAAAAAGAAAGAAAAAACTGGCAGTCTGACTATACTGCAGTGAAACATGGCTGAGGATGGTAGTAAGCATATTCTAGAAATAAATACATTTCTTTAGTAAATTTGAGTGCAATGTTAATGATGCACCACACTCTTTACAAAAGGAATTAATTGACCTCCAGAACAACACACCTCTGCGTACTTTAGGACTGTTGGAAGTGGAGTTGTTTCGTATACTGCCCAAAGTGAAGTTTCCAAATTTGTGTGACCTTTGCAGTCGTATTGTAGCAATGTTATGTACAATGTATTGTTGTGAGCAGTTTTTCAGCAGTTTTGACATTGTAAAATTTGAAAATGAAGCACTACAACACTTATGTAAATATTGTATAACATTTACTTTTGGGTTTGTAATAAATTACAATTTAGCATAGTATTTATCTTTGAGTTTGTAATAAATTACAATTTAGCAACATGTGTATACCACTGACTGCTTCGTGTGTCTATGTTGCATGCATATGTGTCCTTAATGCACAAATGTAATTCCTGTGAGAAACCGGTTTTCGCTCACTCTAATTCACGAATTTCCTGAGCTTCCCTAAGCGAACAAATCCCTGACAACTTTCAAAAGAGTGTTGTAAATTTTATTTCCTCTCTGTTTGAATTTGTTAAAAATATTAACAGTTTCGAAGTTTTTGTTGTTCTCCACTCATTCAGTAAAAAAATGTGATGTTCCATTCACATGATTTTCTCTACATATTTTGTGATAAACTATTCTTGCACAGCTTATTCTTCTATCTACTTCAATCTAATTGAGATAAACATTAACAGAAATGTCTTATTACTTATTTCCTTATAGTTACAAGGGGAATAAGGGAATACATTAGGCAAAGAAATAATCAAATCTTTTAAGAGCTGGTTGCTATATGATGCTATCCAAATTAGTTTTTCTTTACATGACCAGGAGTAAAAACAAGAAGAAAAACAAATGATGACTTCCTGTTTGAGAAAAGTGTAAGTATCGGAAAATTAAACCCATAACAAAAAATATTTTGGAAAATTAAATAACTCAGAAGTTTGAGACAAGTGAAGTAGTTCAAGTATAACAGTTGAAAATGAGTCGGAATAGTGACACTCGCCTCACTTAAAATGAAATTTTCAATACATGTTTCAAGGGCATTTGTCCTCTCCTTCAGCTGAAGTCTTACTAATGGCTTGGAAAATGGTTAACTCCACACACACATAGAAAGAAAGAAAGAGAGGGAGGGGGGAGTATTGAGATTACATTCTTTGTGGAATAAATTTTCATCCATCTCTTACAGTGTACCAGTTATGCAAAAATTATCTGAATGGGACTTCAGAGGCAATTTCCAGAAAATTAAGATATACATTTCATAAGTTATGAAAATATATTAAACATATGGTATTTTAATCAAAATAGTCAACCATTTTTTAGAAAATCTAAATTTTCGAAAATGTTACTTGTAAAGAGTAGTGTTGGTGGTGGATTTTCATAAAAATCTTTGTGGCATCCTTAAAAGAGAATTTATATACCAAGTTTGGTATTAAAATATATAGAAAGTAACATATTAAAATGTACGTCATTTTTGTCTGATGATTAAAAAACTAAATGTTTTTTTGCAGTATTCATTCCTGTCTTGTTGATTGGTGACTGAACAGATGTTGAATCTTCTCCCTTTTTGTATGACCCAATTATCCTCCAGTGGTAGTTTTAACTTCAAAACTGAGCTTAGTGGCAAATATAAATATTTTTCCATATATCCAATTCCAAAGAAGATGTAACTTCTTTTAACAGTTTGATGTCTTGTCCAATATCATAACTATCCAACCAAATATATTGTGCAATGGTCATTGTTTTAATACAGAAAGATGTGTGATTACCACATTAGATTCTTTTTTCTTTCACTTTAGTGATAAAATGGAATACTTTAAATTAAATGTGCAAATTATCATTGTAGGTGCAGATTTAATCAATAAAAGTGTTTAGCATGATATTAGAAAGAAAACCAACCCTTAATGTCTACTTAATACATATTAAGTTGTAACAGAAGTCAGTTTAGACATATAGGACCTGAAGCTTCCATGGTATACAATTTCCACTCGACTTCACTAAAGAAATGTATTTCCTTAAAACATGTTTCAAAGCAGCTTAATTCCATCTTCAACTGTGTTTGACTTGGGTGTTGTCCAACTGTGCATAAATGGTTCCCTCTTTTCTTTATATACTTGAAGACAAAATTGTTGTCTTTAGACATCTCAAAAGATTATGAACTTTGAGCTTGATGAAATCTATTTTCTTTTCTTTTTCTTGAGTTTTCTGATTCTGGTGTCTATTAGTTGCTTAGTTGTTATGGGCTAAATATTATGATTTCTTGATGTATTCCATTTGTTCATTGGTACAGTAAAGATTTTCCATCACAGCTAGAGGCATGAAAATAAAAAAAAAGAAAGAAAGAAAGAAAGAAAAAAAATGGCAGTCTGACTATACTGCAGTGAAACACAGCTGAGGATGGTAGTAAGCATACTCTAGAAATAAATACATTTATTTAGTAAATTTGAGTGGAAGTTGTTGAGATTAAAGATTTTTTTAAACTTATGTGTGTATTTGTTTGTTTCATTATGAACTATTTTTTTCTCTTCTGTGAGCAGAAGGCTCTGCAGCTGGTCCATCTTGTAGAGGAAAGGCTGCAATCATCTGTGTCCTTATGACCATTACTTCCCCGCCAGCTTCTGCGCAACAGAGAACTCCAGCTGGTGGATGGTAATATTTCCTTAGCTTGGATTGTCATTACTAATGTAAAATAAATTGTGGTGGGTGATTTTTTTTCACAATTTCACTGAACTGAGTATCATAACATCTTTAAATTTAGATTTTTTTCTTTTACATTCCTTTTCTTGTCATTCTTGTTCTTGAAAATTGCTTTATGACCATGGCACAGATGTTTCATAAAATGAATAAGCATGCATTCATTTGCATTTATAAGCAGAAAACTAAATGTAAAGAACTTTGAATGTACGCATTGGCATAGTTATTTGAGATACATGAGTTAATATTTTGTGTGCTTTCAAATAACACATGTCCACTTTTATGTACGTATATCTATATATATCTCTGTGTGCGTGTTGTGTGGGTGGGTGTTTTGTTTTATTTTTTGCTACAGCATAAAATGTATTAAGAGTTAGCATGCCACTGATCAAACTGCAGGGATCATGACATGAACATCCAGATTTTGGAGAGTGTAGACATGGTGGTACTATTTAGTGCTATGGTTAGCGTGTTGGCATCGGGTTAAGTTGTTGAAGGTTCAAGCCTCCTTAGATACTTTTATGTTTATGTTGTCTCCTTTGTTTGCACTTTATAATGAGCTGTTCCACTTTTGCCGCACTACCTAATATGATTTATTCATACTGATAAGTGAAATAAATATAATGTACGATTTGTGTGTAGGTGCAAAGAAAACCTTTCAATAACAATTGCATTTACATCTGAATGGGTACACTTCTTCATATCTCTTAGTGGAGTTTCTAAAATATAGTGCATCATACATTGATGTGTTATGTAAGTAAACATTACAATTATAGGTACAGTTCACAATTTATGAAATATTATGATGTCAATGATAATATTATTATGTCAAATGAACAACTAGCTCTGCAGTAAAATAAATTTCTACATAAAACTAATTAAGAACTATGTACTAAGAAAGCACATTCAACATAGAAAGAGACTTTGAGAAACAATACAACATCCAAAGCAAAAATTCAACAGATTACAACAGGTACAGTTCAATTTAACGACCTGCAACATCCTGCACTGATTACACCTATGAAGAAATGAACCTCGCACCCTGTCAAAAATTCCAGGAGCAATGTGAACCTCACCACAAGCAGCTAAAGTAAGTGTTAGTAATTGTTCATATGAACCAACTGGTATCTGGTAAGCGAGGTTCTTAAAGATGTGCAATGGTGCCACGTGGCATCAAAAAGCACATGATTTCAGAAGTTCACAGCATAGATTATCTTAGAATGTAGGTAGGTTTATGTGATCTCTGTTTCGCACCTCATTGAAACAATTTATTTCCATACAAATAATGTGTGTACTTTTACAATGTAAACACAATGTTTAGCAATTCAAGGTTCACGCGGTGATCCCATGTATGCATTGGACATGATTTTCAGTAGTACAGTTTCGCAGGACAAGATTAGCACAAATGGTTAAAACGGCATAATGCCTACATACAGATAAATTCAAGTACCACTGTTCGAATCTAAGCAATAATTATTTTGTTTTAATCCACCCCAAAAACATAGTTCAGTTACTATGTTTAAAAGCACACATTATATAAATGTTTTCAATAAATGTAATAGTTTTATTGCATTAATCTACACAGTTCTTTGACAAATACTATACTTAATATTGGACACTACATGGATATAGTTGACAGTAATTAAAAATAATTTTTACTGGAGGGTTTATTGTTTTGGCTTAAGAAACATAAACAAAGTGTATTAGTGCTGCTCAAATTGTGTATCTCCTTGGAAAAAAAACAAGAAAATTAAAAAACTAAAAAAATGGAAACTTCAGAGAGCAGTGCGAACCTTGTATCATGGGATTGGATGACCTGCACTAAACTGACTCACCCAACAGCATGTTACAGTAGAGTGCTCTAGCTAACTAAATCATCATCTGAAATCAACCGAACTGTTATCAGTGGCACCCACACCATCTAAGAACAGACAATTTTGCCAAGGTTTCTAGTACAATAATTTTAAATATTGTATTGATTGTGCACTATTACTGCATTCCATTGATACTGGCATGCAAACAAAGCATTCTGAATGGAAATAAGATACACATGTCCACATTTGTTTAATTTGTTCCATTGTTGTGCAGACCAGATAACATGTCATAACTTTCACATTTGGCAAAAGGAACAATAGGTTCCCTATCTCAAATTGTTTATCTTGGACCCATCTACAATTTAGTCAATTTATTTAGTCCCATGGTTAGTGTGTGGGCATCGGTTAAGTTTTGCGAGAATTGAAGGCTCAAGCCTCTCCATATACTTTATTTATTATGTCTATTTTGTTTCATTTTATAATGAAACTTTCATATTTTGCTGTGTTACTCAATACAATTTATTCATACGGACAAATAAAAGAAATGTAATGTAAGATTAGCATGTAGTTGCAACAGAGGTTTCAGTACCTATTACATTAAATACCTGATGGGATACACTTCTCCATACCCCTCGAAAGAATTTCTAAAATAAAGTGTATCACACTTACATACATTACAATTGTGATTTTTGCAGTGATACACAAAGCAGTTAAACAGGTCCTTAATTGCTCGGGTTGATACTATAGTTGCCTTATGCATGCGTCATGGTACCACATGGCACCAAAAAGCACATGAGCTCAGAAGTTTGTAACTTCAATTATCTTAGGATGTCAGTCCATATGATCTCCGTTTCACACTGTTTAAACAATATTTCCTTACACATAATGTGTATACTTTTACAATATGAGCAGATTGTTTAGTAATTCATGTGTTGGCATTAGACAAGATTTTCAGATACATAACCATGTAGAACCACAATGGCTAAACAAGTTAGAACTACACGTTAGCAAGACAAAATCAAAGTACCACTGTTCCAATCCTAACAAAGCACATACTTTTTTATTCCCCCACTAAATCATAGTTCAGTTTCTATGTTTCAAAGCACACATTACGTAAATGTTTTCAACAAACCTAATTGTTTTATTACATTAATCTATACAGTTTCATTGACAAACAATTACTGCATTTAATGTTGAGTACCACGTGGAGTTCATTCTCAGTCTTTTGGAAGTAATTTATTTTCTAGAGTTTACCATCCTGGCTTCAGAAGTGTAAAGTAAGCACATTAGTGCTGGTCAAATTATGTATCTTTTTGAGAAAAACAAGAAAATAAAATAAAAAATAGAACTTTCAGAGAGCTGTGTGAACTTAGAATCTTGGGATTCTCGGGCCAGCACTATACCGACTTGCCCACCAGTAAGTATTAGCGGAGCGCTGTAGCTAACTACATGTGATCTGAAATCAACTGAATGGTTGGCAGTGGCATGCACACCTTCAAAGAACAGGCAATTTTGCCAAAATTGGAAGTTAAGTTCAATCATTTTAAATATCTTATTGATTGTAAACCACCACTGCAGTCCATTGACTACTGGCATACCAATGAAGCATTCTGAAAGAAAATGGGATCCCCATGTCCATGTTTTAATTTATAGCCACCGGTGTGCAATCCAGAAAACATGCCATAACTTTGACATTTGATAAAAGAGGCAATAGGTTCCATATCTCAAACTGTGTATCTAGGGCCCCTCAACAATCCATGAATTTGTGCGGTTGAAATCTGGGGCATCCTGTATATTTATTTTGATTACTGGGTCTTATCACGACTGTAAATGTTACATTTGTACAATGAACATTGTGCATTTTTATACTACATTAGAAATAAACATTCAAGTTTTAAACCAGTTACATAAATTAAAAAAATTTACAGTATTGAGATTGAAATAAAATAAAATTGATATTTGCTAAGTTAAGTTGATTAGTAATATAATATCAGTTTTACTGTATCAGATTCCAGTGACATAGACGATAAGCATTGCTTCAAATGCATTTACAGTGATACTTTATAACAACACTTCACTTATCTTGTTTAAAATATAAATTCAACGGGATATACATTCAACAATCTTTCCTAATCACTCAATTATCATCAGCTTCTTCTTTATTTGTATTATTACAGTTAGTGCTATAGGTGATTGATAGCCATTATAGCATTGCCATCTATTGAAAGTAAAATGTATTGATAAGAATTAAATAGTAGTATTTCAAACTTATTATGTGATCTCTTTTCTTTGTTTTCTGTGATCAATAAATATCTAAGTTCATTTAAATGCTTTAAGAATTTAACTTCTGGATTTATTTGAGTATTAGTTGAGTATTTAATATTTCTAAAACTAGATCAAATTTTTATATTGTATTTATTTTGAGGAACTAACATTATACATGTTCTTTGAAAATGTTTTGTAAGTTTTTAATTGCCCAAGTTATAAGTAAATGTTAAATGTTAAAAAATGTGTATGCTTTCTTATATTTAAATTTTGCAATCCTTGATTTATAAATTTAGTAGTGAAACCATTAATTAAAGCAGTGTTGATGTGTTTATATTTTCTATCAAATTCATTAGGAATATATTTATCACTTCTATAAATTTAACTATTAAAAATAGTATCTATTTTGAAAAGAGTTAAATCTCTTTATTTTTTATGTACCTAATTATCAGCATGAGTTGATTTTACAAATGCCAAAATCCAATTATTTTCTATCTTTAAGTCTAGAAAGGGAGGTAACCATAATTTAAATTTCTGATATGAATTTTATGGCTTTATTTTGTGGATTCAAAACTCACATAATTATTAGGAACAATATTATATCATCTCTTTATCTAACCAAGTTTTAAAAATCAAAGGGAATGCTTTAGTAAGTAACTTGCATTTCAAAATACTGTATAAAAAGATCACCAAGAAAAAGTGAAAGTGGACTATCCATTGCTAAGTAGTGGTTTGCTGATGAATTGGTCATTGAAATTGTAAAAAGCTTTTGATCCAAACAAAGATTTGTAAGCTTCATTTAATTGTACAGAACTTAACAATTTTTTTTCAAAAAGATGAAATGTCTTTCTGTATGAATGTTTGTAAAGAGTGGAACTCTTACTTCAAAGAGCAGAATACAGTAGATTACAGAACAATCCATTGAAGTCAGATGTTTCAACTTCTATGAGGACAGTTCAATAAACCTAGATGGTGCTGCTAAGGAAGTTGTTACCATCAACACTGTCATTTGTTGCACATTTTGGGCTCATTCATAGGTTAATTTGGGTTCGATCGGCATTTCAGACAGTCGTTTAACATGTTTAGCTAAAACAAAAAAAATGCAGTATTATATACCGATTTGCTTTTTACTTTTGAATGGGAAATTTTGCAGGGAGATAAAGGCAAAATTGGATATTGTTTTGCTATATGTATTGCATATTGGTTTAATGACTTTAAATATGTCAAACATCTGTTTTTGATGAACAGCATCCAGAATACTGCAGATGTGGTTACCAGGAAATAATTGATAAAGTGGATAATATAATTCTTGCTAATCTTTGAACAAAAGGTTGCAAAATGACAGAGGCCATATTGTGTTGACAGGAACAGCAATTCATATTTTTCATAAGTTTTAGATGAAAAAGTTATTGGCCTGATGGTGCCAAAATTGCTCATGGTTAACAGCAAATGGGTTCAGCTCTCAACTTTGAAGCTGTGTTCAGAGCTATTTAAGGGAAATCCAAACATCTTGGCCAGCCGGAAGCTTTAACTTCTTTCCAAAAAAGAAAGGGTTCTACCAAGGCAGGCAGCACTTCTCTTCTCGTGATTATCATAATCTTGGTTTATGCATTAGCGGATAATTCTGTTTCCTACACCATTCCTTTAAGCATGCAAGGAAACCTGAATGAGCTCTGAAACAGTACTTGGAACATTTCCATGTGCTTCTAAGTATATGTCATCTGCATAGTTGTAAGCATAACTTCCACCTCTGATGAACTGATTCAGAGATCAGATACCACAAGGTGGATGACGAGACTCCTCCTTGGGGCAGTTTTGAGGCACAGATATCCTAAGGGTATTGGTTGACAGATCCATACATCCCCAGCAGTATATTGGCCAGATAAATCCATAAAATCAATGCTCCAATAGTTTTTGTTTAGTCTGGACAGAACACTGAGCTGTGGAGAGTCCATGGCAGTTTTTCTGGACATGACGTTAGGGACCATCAGGAAATGTCTAGAAAATAAGAAGCATCAATCTGGTAATTATGGGCTGGATTATACCTTGGAAGGTCATCAGACTGTGGTGGCTCTGGAGAGTAAGACCCTTCAAAACAATTACATACCATCCAAGACTGTATCACAAATTCCAAAAAATCTTTTAAAATAACTTAAGCTTTCAAAGACTACTATGCACCAACCTGAAAGAACCCATTCCAGAACACCAAAACCCTAGCATTTTCAAAATAGAACATGCAGACATCAGCAAACTCTCATAGAAAAAACTATCTGGAAACAAGACTGAAAAAATATCTAAGAGTAATTAAATACAAACAAGCAAATCTGCCCAACACTTCATCAAACAATAACAATACAAAATATAGAAATTCCAAAAACTAATATTGCACCAATGAAAACCAGCAAATAGAAAGCTTGACTGGTTGCATGAAATGCACAGAGAAAACAGTTTTGGAAGGGAAAAATCTGCTTGTAATCCTGAATAAAAAACAAATTAATGCCTGAAAAATGAAAATTAAATGGATTTTTATTTATAGATGCTCTTTAACTACTATGGTTCTCAGCGTTCCATTCTATATTGGGAATGAAAGACCCATTAATTTTGCTCAGAGGTCTGTTTATCAGGCTTGAGGTTCTTTTATGTACCGTGAATCTATGGCACGGTATCAACTGCTTTATTTCCCTTCTGATGGAAGTTATGCTAAGGACTTTTACACGTCAAAAAATTCATTGTTGTCTTAATGCCTGCAGGATGCAGATTTAAGTGATGTTTTAAAGGAATGAGAAGAAAGTAAAAATCTGTAAAACTTACTTAAACAACTTGTTGCCTCAAATACAACAGGATACAAGAATCAGAAGAAAATCAATATCTGCAAAACCTACTTAAACAAAATCTACAGATCTTTCAAATTATAGAGAAGCTATTTTTATATATGTGCAGATATTGATATCACTGCATGAATTTTAATTGGTACAAGCTGTGAATAATGGATTGCATTAAATTTTATTTTTTATGGTTTGTTACTGAAATATAATTTGAAGATGGATTTAATAATAATTAAGCTTTAAAAATAGCACTTATTTTTTGTTTATACTATTGCATCTTCTACTTTGCTCTTCGTAATCCTTCTAAAAATTGAATTGATATTCATGAAATAGTATATCTTACAAAATTAAGAACCTGAAATAACCTAAGAGTTTTACCTTATCCTTTCTTTCTTTTTCTTTCTCCCGCTCCCCCCCCTTAATTTATGGTCAAGCCAATGCTTATATGTAAGTCAAAAATATAGATACTCCTAAATATACAATCTAACAAATACAAACAGCAGAAATTTCACTATATAATGTATTAAGGAATACAAACTGAAGAAATAAGGTATGAATTCCAAGGACAATAGCATAATATGAAAATGTGGTTACTAAATTGATTTGCACATCTAAAAGGAATGGAAGCAAGCTTGATCTGACCATAAATTTAAATTCTAATCCTGTATAGAGAAACAAAATATTGTTAAATTAAAAAGAGTTCTGAAATCAACAGTTTTAATTAAGAAAACTTGGGAAATGAGAATAGGTCAGAAGGTCTAATCTCTGTTTCATTAACAACACTTAAGATAGTGCAAATGGGTTATCAACACTGGTAATGGCTTTTTAAATCCAAAAGTTAAAGAGTTTAAAAGTTAAAAACAACTGTATAAATGAAATAATAAACTAATAACTAAGCAGAATGGCTCAGACGGTAACATCTTGCATTCAGGAGGTCCTGGGTTCAAATCCTGTGTGTTGACCAATCTGACTGGAGATTTTTCATGGTTTTCCTCAGTTGCTATGATAAATAGTGGATTGGATACTTAATTCCATGACCCAAAGTTCCAGTTGAGCTGTAAAAACAATAATAAAAATGAAAATAGTGCTAATAGCAAATGCTCTATCTATCTACAGATAATGAAAGCACACTGGACTGCACCCTAATGCATTGACTATAATCCAGTTCTTAAAGGAAATTGTCTTACCCCTTTAGTAAAAATTAGTCATAAATCTTTGCCCTGTATGTGTAGAAGTGGAGGTACATTTGTCTGTACTAAGGTCTCTGTGGTCACATGATGAAACAAAATGTTATGGCACAAGAATGAGACGTAGAAAACTAACTCTTCCATACACAGATCCGTGAGGTATCTCCTAACAGATTTATTGTGATTTGATGCACTTAGTTACAGCAGCATAAAATAGAAATAGAGGGAGGGAAAAAGAAATTGAGTATTGGATATCATAAATAATTACAACAAATATGTGATATGTTGTAGGCTTATACTGAAGTCCATCATTTCATGAAAATCCTAGGCACATCATGAAAAACTGGCTTAAACCCTTTGATAGGGCCTCTAAAAGATAGTAGTTTAGGTTAGGTTTAGGTTACAATACATCCTAACAGGAATGAGACCTAGGAGGCTTTCTGTCATATACACATCCATGAGCTATCTCCAACAGATCCATCATGATTTGATCACATAATTATAGTGTCATAAAATAGAAACAGAAGGAGGGAAAAAGATCTGGCATATGGTTATCATAAACACATTACAACAAAAAATTTCAAAAAATGTTAGTCTCTAATATTTTGAATGACTTATTACATGTTCCAGGATGCTACTATATTTTTGAAGTACCAAACAGACTTCACAGAAGTTCCTGCACAGAAATTTACTATCAGTGTAATTTGCAGTCAACACACACAAATATGCTGCTTGAACTTTTGGTACAACTCATAAATGAACCCTGCTTTAACGTCCTCCGTACAAAGGTAGGTAATTTTTCATTTAAATAAATTCTTGCACATCAAGTCAAAAGTGAGTAAATCTTTCCATTCAGTTCTGGAGCATTTACTTGAATCTTATGAATCAATGAACTACATCCATTGCTCAGTTTAAGTGCAATTTCTCCAGCTGGAACACTAGCTTAGTTACTGCTCAGTGGCAGAGAGCTCACTTGATTGTACAAGGGGTGCTCAATAAGTCCTTAGAGAAAACCCAAGAAATTATACTCATAGCATCGAAAAAAGTTTGTATTTAGTAACCGTCATCTTTTACTGAATGGCAGTTAAAGTTTCAGCTGGATCCATGACATGGTTTCATTGCCATAGGTGACTGAATCAATAATCTTATGCTTCTTTAGAAAGCTGGGGGAAAAAAACGTGCAGTAATTAAACACTTCTATTTAAAAGAGATAAAAGCTGAGTTGGTGAAGTTCATGGCATGTCTGCTCCTACGTTTGCAAAAATTTACAATTGAATAAATGAATTTAAATGTGACCGTACATCCACAAATAATGAACATTGTTCCAGGCGTCCAGTAGAAGCAACTTTCTCTGAAATTATTGACAAAACCCAGGATATGGCTTTCGTGATCGACAAATCAAAGTTCGTGAAATAGAGGCCACAAGCATATCACAAGGTATATGCTTTCATTTGTGCACCAAAAATTAGGTCTGACAAATATCTCAGCAGATGGGTGCTGCATTTGCTCAATGGAAATAAATGCAATCATGTGATTGATTCAGAAGCTGGGGTTAGCACTTTTCCATCACAATCCTAACGAGTTCTGTATTGATACATAACTGTGGATGAAACAGGATACAGTACTACACTCCATAGACAAAAGTACAGTCGAAGCAGGGGGTTCTTAAAGGCTCCGAAGAAGGCATAGGTCTGGAATCTGTAGACAAGATGACAGCCTCAGTTTTTTGGTATGTACGCATAATCATCTATATTATTACTTGCAGAAAAGAAGAACAATAAATAGAGAGCATTATTCATTGTTATTGCACTGGCTGAAAGGAGAAATCAGAAAAAATGTCCTCATCTCCATCAAGACAATGCAAGTTTTGACGGTGAAAATTGTAAGGTTTGAATCACTACAACATCCACCATATTCACCAGATTTGGCCCCCAGTGACTTTTTTTTTATTTTCAAACTTGAAAAAATGGGTTGGTGGAAAACAATTCACATCTTATAAAGAGGCCATCTCACAAACAGATGCCTATTTTGAGGACTTTCCAAAATTCTACTTTTTGGAAGGCTTACAGCAGTGTGAGAAATGTTGGGAAAAGTTAATTGAGCTGAAGGAGATTGTGTTGAAAAATAAAACAAAAAATTTACCAAAAATACTTTGTTTTTTTTTCTTTCTAAGGACTTATTGAACGTCCCTCATAGTAAAAATAAAACATGCATTTTCTCACTGGTAGAATAATTGAGATACTAATATAAAGTTGAAAAATTCCTTGGAGTTAGTACAGAAAATCAAAAATCTAGAAAGAGAAAAAACTGATACATTGGTTTTGTTTGACATCATGGCCATATTTCAAAAAAATCCAATAAAATCTGTTAATCAGAATTTGAGAGTGGTTTCTAAGGTACATTATTTATAAAATTCATAAACCAGTTATCTGTGAATAAAGATGCTGATGTTGGGGAATTAAGCCTAATTAGAATGACATCTTGTAGGTATTTTAAATCAAGCTGCAGTTGGAGGAAAAGCAGGAAATTATCCAAACAAGACTAGGAAAGCAAAAATCTAAATTGTAAGTTGAAACAAGATGGAACAGCACCTATTATGTTATTTTCATGAGGCTTTTGTATCAAAAAGAATGTATTAACTTAGTTTTAAATAATTTGAAAGGAGCTCTAGAAAGTCTTAGCACTAACTAATGTATCTGTCATGCAGTGTTACTATTTTAAAGCATTTTGCTTTAGCCATCACAGGTAATATGAGGAGTATCATTGCAAACCTTACTACGTCCATCCCTGGGCAAAATCAAGATTAACATGAATTTGCATAGTTTCTAGCATGCTCTTTCATGCTGTGAACTCTCTTCACATGAAATCCATGTCTACATGTTCATGATTGCTGCAAACCATATTATGTTCATACCCATTACCCTGAAAGCCATTAGCTGGTTAAACTGATGTCTTGATCACCACTAACTGCCTATTAGTTTATGTTGTGTATTCTGTTCAATTGTGCTGCTTTCAGCAATGGATAAAAGTGAAATTGTAGGAAAAAGTCCAGAGGAAGCCGAAGGAAACAGCAGCAGCAAAAGTAGGCAAGGCAATTTCAATCTGCAGAAAGGTGTGTGTAGAATATCATACAACATAGTAATCCTTTTGTCATTGTGTTATTGTAATGATGTCACCACTGCTTTTTTATAACCTTGAATTGTATCTTTTTCCTGGAAATAAATCTAAGCACTGTAGCAAATAGCAACATGTGTGAGGTGAAACCAAAGGATTGTTCAGAATGTATTTACCTATCTTACAATTATATTCATACAAAGTTTCGGTTAGTCATTGTATTATTGCTTTTGATGTAATAACACAAAAATTTCACACAATAGCAACAGTGCTGAGTGAATAGTAATTAATTTCTCCTTCAGGCATTATGACTACATTTGACTAAATTTAAACGCCATTGTTGCAGTATACCTACATCTTTTCTTCTTAAAAATACAGAGAACAAGATTATCAACTTTACTATTAATTTCTAGATCGATTCACAAAAGACATAGACCTAGGGGAGAGCAGAAAATAACCCACACATCAATATTAATAAATATCAGGTTCTTTTTTTCTTTTTTTTATTATTATTATTATTATTATTATTAATTTATTGTAAATATCTTCCAAATATTATAAGGTTGTTTCTTGAGTTAAGATCATCTCTTGTTTATAGTTACTGCAAGCAACTAAACTTTTTTAAGCACCTTAGTGGAACTCATACATTTAAATGTAAACTTAAATTGTATTTAACAAGTAAGGTTCTATATAGATTAGATGAATTGGCTGTAGAATTGTAAATGTTTTAGGTATAAATATTGTAAGCAACTTTGACAATGTCAGAAACTGTGTATGCAGTGTATTGACAATAAATGCAATTATTATTATTATTATTATTACAAACAAATTTTTATGCAGTAAAATATGTTATTAGTCAAAGATGAACATGAATGTAATTTATTATATCCATTCAAAAGTAACTGTACCATGATTTATAGGTAATGTTGTTAAATGAGGGTCTATGTGCTGCATAATGTCAGGCAGACAACAATTTGCATCATAAAATTGTTGAAATGCTCAATGATGATCTGTGTAATAGAGTGGTAATGGGAAAAGGAGGGAAGGCAGCGCACCCGTAGGGTAGTGTAGAAATACTGAAAGATGCAATGAACAGGGTAGGAAAGCAAGTTTTTATTTGATAGTAGCTTTGAGTATTAAATTTCTCCAATTAACCCAAAATATCAATTGATCAAAGAGTGCCGCAGTTGCAGTGTGATGGTGGTGGGGGCATCTTCATGTTCTGATGAAATCATCTTTTGCCAGCTCATATACTACATAACCTCAAATAACCAACATCTACAGTGGGTATACTATCTAAGTCCCGTCACTTCTCTGCCACTTTCAGCTTCCAAGAAGGATTATTGGTTAATATGCTTGTTAATTACAAAGAATTGGGACAACAAAAATATACTTTATACATGAAATAAGTATGTTTTTATTTCTTTATTTTAAACAATAGGAGCAGGGAAACTAGTTATCACATAAAATATATTTGAATTTCATTATTATCTTGCATTGTTGACTCCATAACCTGGTGTGTTTGCTTAACTAGAAAGAAGAAAAATAGAGCACTAATACAGCCATCTAGTGGCAAATAAATAGGAATGTTTTTAGTTCTTCATTTTAAATGATAGGAGCAAGGAAAAGATACTTAATACATAAAAATACATTTGAATTTCACTGTTATCATGTGTCATTGGCTCAATAACATTGGTGCATTCCCTTAATATTGAATGGGGGAAAAAAATAGACCATTACTATGGCCATCTAGTGGAAAATAGATAAGTACTGTTTTATTTCTTTATTTTAAACAATAGGAACAAGAAAATAATAGTTAATACATAAAAATAAATTTGAATTTCATTGTTATCTTGCATCATTGACTCTATAACCTGGTGTGTTGGCTTAACTTTGAGTGGAGAAGAAAAATAGAACACTACTGCTGCCATTTAGTGACAAATGGACTGTGCTACTACTGCCATCTAGCAGCTATTAACAGGTTGCACTGTGCTCATTTCTCCAATGCTTTTTCAGGTTCTAAAGTTGGTATGGATTAGAGCCGTTGCATAGTAAACACCCCCTCATTCAGCAACATTACCGTTTTATATAATACCTACTAATTAAATAAAGTTTTTCAGTTTGAAGTTGCTTTCTTATTTACAAATCTGCAGATGACAGTAACAATCCATATTAAACTCAATATTAATTCTCTAATTTCGAAGACTTGAATTTTTAAAAAATATTTTATTTATAATACAATTCTGTTTGGGACATGTAAAGACAAGATTTGTGACTGTTAGTTTTGAAATGCCTGCCATAGTTTAAGTGTCATTCATTTTTGGCTTTTCCTGTAAAACTGTCCTTTTTGGACATAGTACAATTTGCAGTGATACTCCTCATAATTAACAGTAATCATTAAGGTGCTCATTGATAGCCTAAAGAACAGTATTGCATTATACAAGAAAACCACTGTGTATCCAGGCTTCAAAGAGCGCCTTATGCTAATACTATGACTGATTAGTGCCACTAGAAAAGGAGGAAAACAGAGCATTAGCAATGGTATTAAACCCACAATTTAAAACTCCTGCATTTAGTAATGAAAAACATGCAAAACATTTCGGACATTCATTAATGCAAGCATGTACAGAAAATCTGCAGAAACAACCACATGAATTTCCACAGTTTTGGGCAGCCATTTGAAACAGAAAGGCCAAACAATTCCAACAAGGTGGTGGTAACGTATCTGCCTCACATTGAGGATGTCCTGAGTTCAACTCTCGGTTAAGGTGAGTTATCTGGATAAGGTTTTTTTTTTTCAGGTTTTCCTTTATCTTGAAAATAAATGTTGGGTAATGTTTTATGAACCCCAGGTTCATTTGAGCTTCATTTCACTTATTGCATTCATTGTCTGATATGAGCTCCCAGGTTAAAGGACATAAACTTAAATAAATTCCAACAAGTTTACTCGACAGAGCCTACGTCAGAAGTAAATGGATAAATAAAGAAAAACATTTGAAGAAATGTAGCTACTGAAATCAACAGCCCTACTTGAGTACTCGAAAAGAAATCAACCCATATTCCCGGCTTTGTCTCAATAGTAAAAAGTACCTGAAGGTTTTAACCTTGGTCCTGCTAGAAGATTATTCTCTAAAGCGGGATTGAATTTAAACAAGCAAAGGATTATTTATCTTATCATGATAACCCTTTCAGATCAGTTATTTTACATTTTTCTGAATGCTCATTTCTTTTCTTTTAAATATATTAAAAAATTATTGGAATAGGTTTAATTTTATAAATTTAAGTTGGTTTAAATTGGCTAACTTAAGTAATGGGAATCTATTGGTAAATATTTTTGAAACAAGCATATATTGTTCTTAAATAATGTGTGTAAGAATACTAGAATGCAAGTTAAATAACAATCACAAAGTAACTTCCCAAATTTGAGCTCCTTACACAATTCTCTTTTAATTCTCCTTTAGAGTTAGGTTATAAACACATGTGCTACAGCAGGAAAGGCACCCGAAATCCCCCCTCCCCACAAGTATTGGTTCCCATCCCTAACTATGATCTCCAATGACAGCAATTATGACCTTTGTCATCTAATATGCTATGATGATGATTCAACCCAAAGGTCGATCAATGGCTGAGACAGAACCATGGGAGAGACAATAACCCGACCTAGGCGTTCAGGCAAGGATGATACCACAGTGGTGTTGCCTTCCAAATGATGGAGAGGATTAAAGTATACGTACCCAGACCTCTCAACAGGGGAGAGAATTGCCATGCCGATACCAGGAATCAAACCCAGACCTCCATTGCCAGAGGAAGGCATGCTACTACTGTGCTAATGGGATGTACTAAATGTTCTAGTCAATTTAAGTGATATGTCAAATAAGTGAAGTGTGCTATGAAGTCCAGATGAGCTAAATTGGAATCTTACACAGTGAAGTCATAAGTCGATTGCAAGTGGAGTGAAGATACTAAACGCACTTTTATGCTTCAGTAACCCATTTTTTATTCAGGAATATGTTTTCACTGATCCATTGCCAGCATCTTCGGCTGCACTGACTGAGCCTTTCATCACATTTTCAAGTTCTGGGTTTGATATGTAGACATGTTTTCACCTAGCACACAAAAACTACACAGAATGTTCTCTAAAACTTATCAATTTACAGGAGCCATCTATTTAGTTCACCATTGAAACAGAAAAGGGCAACCCACTTTCTTTTATAGGTCTGAAAACCATAAAAAATAATAACAAACTGGAATTCAGCATTTACCACAAACCTTCACATAATGACATCTGCATAAAAGCATATAGTCAAAATCCTAAACCACATAAGGAAGCAGCCTACAATAGCATGATAAATAGATTAATTAAAATTCCAAAGAGCAAGAATGAATATTTGGAAGCATACCAGTATATAATTAACTCAACACAGTAATGGATTCAACAGAGAAATAGTGGACAATAAGATCACAAAATTGTCAAGATGCTGTTGAAGAACAAACAAACCATAACACTACAAGTAATATCAAACAGCATAAAATACAGACAATTTGTATGCAACCCAAAAGCTTATCACAAATTTCAAAAAGTGTTCAAAAAACACAATATAACATTTGCTCCTTACAATAGATTCTCAGTGAAAAACCTCTTAAAATCAAACAAAATAGACCGCACTCCAGCAGAACAAAAGTAAGCGATTTACAAAATTAAATGTTTGGATTGTGACAAAATTTATATAGATAAAACAAAGAGAAGCCCAATGACCACCAGGGTGCAACTCTACTCAAAGTAGCTTTAATTCTGAACTCTCAGCGCAGCCAAAGATGGCAATCCAGATCAGCAAAATCATGTTCCTGAATAAAAAACAGCTTAGTAAAGCAAAAAAGGAGTGTTAGCTTATTTACTCCACTGTTTATTTACAGTAACTTTTATCTATTTTCCAGGTTGTACGTGTACTGACGAACCTCCTGTTTGAAATCATCCAAAGTGTAAAACAAGCAGCATATGAACTGTACATGATACATTTGTATCTACAGGCTGTTGAAATGTTGATTTGTATTGTTTCAGGAACAGCTTGGCTACATAGTATTCAGTGGCATTAGGAGATCTAATGGAGTTCAAGGTCTCCGAGTGATTGTACAGTCAGATAAACATCCAGTCTATGTTGACCAAAGAGTTGAATCATTTCTTGCAAAAATGGAGGTAAGGAGAAAAATAAATGTACTTAATAGGTTTCTATTATCAGAGAGAAGATACTTAAAAAATTAAAATAGGCTGGCAAAAAGGCACTAAAATTCAAAATTATCAGAAAAATCATCAAAGTAGGGCTGCATAGAAAAGGAGATAATAGATAAATATGAACATATTTTGGTTGTGTCCTGTTACCAATTGAAATAAAACATTTAATTCAGGCAATATTTAATCAAAATAATATATGATAAATGTAGATAGCACATGATATAATGGGCCCTACTATATTTACAATACTGCATACTTTGTCTCTCACTTTTATCACTTTCAACACATCAGTTTTTTGCATATATGCATATCTCAGTTAGCAAAAACTTTAAACAATGCATTCATTGCAAGAAGAATAACATGAATAAATAAAGATTAAAACATTAAATGTCATACATATCGAAGCAGAAGAAAATGAGAATCAATTGGGAACATAGGTTAATTTATGAGGTGATTCTCTCCCTCCCTCCTCCCCCTTTCTCTGGGGGGATTATACATGTACATGCAAGGGGAGGGACTTATCTGTTAAGTTAAAATTAGCCTGCCCCAGTAAAATGCCTAAACACACATTTCATAGTCATTTTACATATATAGTACATAATGAGCATAGCTTTATGGTGCTAATATGTATCAAAAAGTTAACTCTAAAATATGTTTAATTTATCGATAATAATTTTGCTGGTGCAACAAGGCTGCAGCTTCCAAAATTGTCAGATATTCTTGAGTTTTACTTCCATTTATAGAAAGCTAGTAACTGTAATCCAGTGCTGTTGGTTTTCTAGATAAATTTGCCATATTAGATTGTGCACATGTGCATACATTACAGATGTATAGAAATTGTATTAGAAGTAATTCAATTAGCAAAAATTGGTTTTTATACTGCAGAGACATTACTTTATTGCATACTTTCTTATGAAATACATTTTCGCTGCCAACCACTATGATTAATGTATGTTTCAGTAAAGACACTTCCATTGCCAATGAAGATTTGCCCCGGTAAAATATGTAATTTTGCATGTTATATAATTGCATAAGAAATGGTTTAAAATAGTTATAAATGTAACAGTAGTTGGAATGTTTCAAAAAGATAGTAAGAAGATTGGACAATTCTTATACAAAGTGAAAAATAAATGAGTATGGGCAGTAAATAGACAAAATGGTATAATAAACTAGAATTAATAAACTATTGTAAAATATGAGTATGACCAGTAAAGAGCCAGGGCTGAACACCGGTCATATTCACCTGTTTAAAGCTTAGCATAAATAAATAAAATAAAAAAAAAATAAAAAAATATAATTGCATTGATAAATGAACTTAGGAAAAGTGGCCATTAATGTTTTGAAACCAATCAACTTTCATTACTTGTGTCATGATAAAATGCTTCTCGAAAAATTACATTTTATTTATCTATAGTTGATTTCAAAGGATCTGTATTCTGACTAAACTTCGAGCTTAGAATTCATTTTTTATTTTTTGCAAACCTTTATAAATAACACATATTAAAATTGTTACAATTATTTGTATAAATATTACTGATTTGTGGAAATTTAATTAACAATGTTAACTTCAACAGGAGTACATGTTGAACATGAGTACAGAAGAGTTTGAAAGACATAAAGAGGCGCTAGCAGCACAGCTCCTTGAGAAACCTAAGAAATTATCAGCACTTTCTGCTAGATTTTGGTCAGAGATTACATCTCAACAATATAACTTTGACCGTGTTAACATAGAGATGGCTCATTTGCTTACTTTGCAAAAGCAAGATATATTGACATTCTACAAGGTAAGTGATTGTTAGTTTTGTTTTCAAAATTTTATCAAAATAACCTCATGATTTAATGAAACATTCATTTGGTTAATCATTACAGGAATTAATACACCATACTGCTCCTAAACGTCACAAGTTAGCTGTCCATGTGATTTCAATGGCAGTGAGTGGTGCTGGAAAAAATGAGGCATTCCCGAACAACTCACCAGATGAAGTATTGGATGGTCTGATACCTCCTCCTGTGTACAAAGAGGTGAGAAAAAATACCTAAATAACAAAATGAAATATGAAAGCTTTTATGGCTTAGTTTATTTTCTTTCATTAGATGCTTAACTCTGTGCTAAAAAACATTACTTAAAGCATTGATTGTAATTTTCAGATGCATCAAGTAACAGTGCAAGTACGTAGTTGCATCAGATTACCTAATTTTCCATCATGTGCCAATGGCACTAATAGCTTGTTATTTCTCATTAGTTAATTTTGCATAAGGTGGCTCCTTCACATCTCATACAAGAAGTTACTTTCTTGAAGTAATATGACTTCCTATAAATAATAAAGTTGTACTTCTATTTTTAAAAGAAAATGTCCTTTGAAAGGATTGAAATAATTGTTAATGAATTATACAAACCATACTTAAGTATTGTTTCCACTTATTTATCAAGTAAGATTAGAGCTTCATGATTTATCTCTATTGAGTTATTCACTACTTGCAATTAGTTGTCTTATATCTTGCCAATGAAAATGATGTCCTCCGGGTACTGCAACAGGGTCTTAGGTCAACCTAATCTTATTAATCTCAATTAATGTAAGCATTTGTTACAGAGGCCAAAAATATCTGTATTCTACTATATTTCTTGCCATGTTGAGAATGCAGTCTTTGCCCATCTTGGTAGCCTAGAGCCACTTCAATATCCCAATTTAAGGTTTAAGTTGAATTGGACATTAATGTGGATGTCCAATATGTCATTCTGGAGTGACCTATTCACTTCCAGTAGTACATGCAGAAGTGAAACTTGTCTTAGATCTTGTGTCTATCTAATATTTCCACATCTCTTTCTTCTGGGTGTTCCCATTGATAAACTGTCATATTCATATTAGCACCTTGCCCCTCAAAGAGATAATTTGAGTACACATAAAATTTTTAGATGTTGCTGCTTGACGATCCCTCTCAGCTCAATCCAATTTCTGCTTCATTTTTCAGGGGAATTATTTTTTCATCTTCTTTACTTTGTCAAACTGTTCATTCATCTTAATTCCATTTTCACCTTTCAGCTCATCATTTTCCCATAAGTTATGGTGAGCATTTCCTCCAATTCTTCCCACTCCTTATTACCAAATGTGTCAATTAAATGTATCTTAGCTCGCCTGGGTAGTGTGGTGGTAGCATGTATGCCTCACATTCAACAGGTCGTGAGTTCAAATCTTGCTTAGGGCAAGTTACCTGGGTAAGGTTGTTTTTTTTTGGGGGGGGGGGGTTTTCCCTTATCCTGAGAAGACGAATGTCAAGTAACTTTAATTTCCATGGACCCCAAGATCATTTGAGCATCATTTCACCAATTTCATTCATCGTCCGATATGACCAACTAGGTTAAGGAGCATTAAGCTACCAAAAAAAAAAAAGAAGAAGAGCACCAAATTTAACCTTCATGGTCTTTATATGTGCGTTCCTAATAAACAATACAATCTTTTAAAATTGTTGGCAGTACAGTGTTCATTTATCTTCCTTCATTCATCGACTAGTGGTCTAAGCTCAGCTTGTTTGCTAAATGCAGTTCCTACCTATATATTTCAAATTGCAGGAAAGCTTTTGAAATAGTGGCTATGATGTAACTTTAATCCATCTAGAAGCTTCTTTACTTCAGGCAACAAAGGTCTGAGGAGCAATGCATTCATAAGCAACTGTAATGCTCTCAAATGTCACCTGTAATTTTGGTATAATAAAGAAGTGAAACATTTTTCTTTAACATTTTAGCTAAAATATCCAATGATATATTTTGATTTGTGTTATAGTTTAACAACAAATTTGTTAATAGCAGTTCATATACATACAATAAATTTTAGATTGATCTGAGTTAACTTTTTTGAATGAGTATGTGTAATAGCAATAAGATTGAATTGACTAGGAGCAAGAAATAATAGCAAAATACCTCAGACTCAGCCAGTCTTTTTCTATAGTCCTCCATAGTTAGTTTCATCAATGTTATGACCTAGTTCATGAATTATTATATAGAGTGGAAGGTAGTGTGTGATTATCCTTTTAAACCATGCAAGAACACGTTCTTTTGAATGTTTTTGTATATTAAATTTTTCTATGTATAAAGCTTTCTCTTCTTGGCATAATTACTATTTTATTTTGCACAATATTGCATTGTAGCAAATCCAATTGGTTCATTTTACATTCAACAGTTAACTTTTAATTCTTCATCTTGTGCTGCTATGGCAATGAGCAAATAAACGTCTCTGGTATGCAAATAAACAAAAAAAAAAGTATACATGATTTTGACGTAACTAAAATATCAAATACAATATGGAATTGAAGCATTTACAATATATGCAAATAATTAATAGGAACAGTTATATATAAAGGTAAATGAAAGCTTGAGAAATCTTAAGTTATTAGCACATGTTTCTTTATTAAAACAAGACAATAACAGAAAATCAATTAGAACTTCTTTAATGTTCTCAAAACTGTCCAATGGGGTACGCTGACAGCTGCTGCGTCGGCATTTTCTTCCATCGAGTGAAGGATTCATCCTCCTCTTCCTCCTGCTTTATCATGTGCAACATTTCTTTGGCCAATTCCTTCACAATGTGAGATACGCTTCCTGTATCTAGAACTGTTTGACAGATGAAAACAAAATGGCCTATAATGTGGTGCTCGTCTATTTGGAAATATTTCTTGATAAATTTTTGTCACAGCTGCTGCATTACGATGTGTTTCACCTAAATGAGTAGCTCTTTGAGGTAATTAGCATTAGTAAAGTAAGTCTTTTTGTAACTCATAATCTACTGTTTCAAACACAAGCCATAAGTGTAATAAACAAACTGAGTGTTGTCATATAGTGTAATCTAGTAGTTAACAATGTGGATTCAAATGAGACAAATTTCAAAAGCTTATAATAATAGTAAGTCTGTGAATTGTTTTAATTAATAATGTATTTAATATGTAGAAAATATTTATCTTTCAGTTTGTTCTAAGATTGGTTAAAATGAGTCATCAATGATGTAGGCAACATGTCCAGATAATTTACTACTTAGTGAAGCAATTCAAATATAAATTTGACTCATTTTAACCAATGTGTAATTATGCTTCACTGTGTGCCACTTCCAGTATTTTTATTCTTTTGATCATTGTTCTAAGGTATATTTCAAAAAGTATTTAAGTTTTGTAAAATACCATTTGAAATAGTCAATATTTAGCAATTTTTGCTTTTCCCTCAAAAACTACTTTAAAGTCAGCAAACTGCTTTCAGATTTTGTTGCTTGTTCTATATATTACAGTATTCTGTATTGGTACTACTTAGAAAATAGCTTTATATATTTGCAGCCACCTACATGTGTTAAAGTTTTATTTCCTTACATTATGGCGTTTTGTTTGTTTCAGCCAACTAAAATAAAGAATATAACAGACTTCAAGAGCAGCCAGGGCATGTTCCCTTTGGTGCAACCATATATCAACATAAATGCTAATACCAAGTCAAAGCTATAAAAATTAGGGAGAGGAAGTTCAAGAAATATTACTGTTATTGATTATAATTGTCCAAACCTGGTGTAAGATTCTTGGTGCATATTTGAAGATATTACTTTAATTGCTCTTATTTTAATAAAGCAATATTATGAAAACAAAGAAAACTCATGTGTAACAGTCACATGATTTTCCCTCTCCATTGCTAATTCACATAACATATGCAGTACATGATATTTATTTATTTTTGGAATTATTGCCTATAGCATCTCAATGTCATAGCGGAGTGTGTCTCTGCCTTAGAAGACAGGATATGTTAGATGGAGCACACTGTTGCCACAAGTACTATACATACCTTAGAACTCAGCTGTGATAAGTCTACCAATTCAATGTCATCTCGTAAATTATACATCATTAAATAGCGAAATATTTGCACTGTTGTTTAAGGCTATTGTAAAACATTTATTTTTAACCTAAACTTTATCTCTTTTCTTTATAGTGTTAGTGCTTCGAAATACGTTTTCATAGGCATAATAAACATATCAATAATGGAGATATAAAATGATAAAGATAATTTTTAGGGCATCATCATTGTTTACTTTTGACAAAATTATAATCAGATTGGGGGAGGTTTTAAAACAGCAAAGAATGAATGATGTGCTTTGCTGTGTTTTGTGCTATTCCATTGCAATAAGGTATTTACTTTAAGCTAGTGTGTTTTTGTTTTCCTCACCTCAGGCCTTTTCATTTATTTCTTTTTTATCCTACACACTACTTCATCTTCATTTATTCCTTACTAACAGTCATTTTACTTTAATAATAGAGCACATTTATTATTATTATTATTTTGCATTTCTTCCTAGTTTATAAACATTTTGTTTCTTCCGTATATGGCCTTCAGATTTATTCATCATATGTCTGCACTTGGTGCCAATCTAGCTTGCGAGATTATCATGCATTGCCTCTTCTAAGGACTAAATGAATAGAAGGGTTGGATGTCAATACTTTCAAGGTCACCTTACTGAAATGAGATTTGTATTGCACCTTTCCAATAGTTAAATTCGCTTGTGTCTTTTAAACTCACAATCACAGCATTTATGCTGATAGGTAACTCAAATAATTGAACAGTTGTGGTAACATAGAGGACTATAATGGCACAACTTCTCTATTACAATAAATGCTTGTTCATACTTTTTACAGCAGTAAATGAAAACTGACCTGATCTACACAGAATAAATTAAGAAAACACAAAACTAAAGAATGCACAAAATGTCCTGGTAAAAAAAAAGTTCTGAATCACCCAGTACATCATCCTGTTTATGAAGTCTGCAATGCATGCAGTCCAAGGTTCAATTCTGTACCTCCCCTTTGAGACAAGGGGCTTGCCGAACTAATAATGTCAAGCATTAAAGGCCAAATAAATCTGAAGACTCAGTATTTACATGCTAAAAAATCTTCCTTTCAAACTTATGATAACTTTTACTTTAGCATGCTTTCTACTTGCAGCCTAGCAACTGGAGCTGAATGGATAGATGACTGTTGTTATAGCCAATAAGTGCTAAAAGTTACAGGATTCTGGCTTGTTTTAAAATGTTCTCCAACCCTTGTCAACATTTTCTCTCATTTGATCCCCATTTTAATCAAATGATAAAGAGTCTCTTGTTGCCTGACTTTTCTGCTGCATGGGTACAGAATTTTTTGTAAACTTTTGATTTAAAAAAATCATAATGCTCATCTTATAAAAGATAGAGAATTTAAACTAGGCACATATCAGCATTCTAGTTTAATCTAACAAAAATCTGATGTTTCCATTCTCATGACTTTGTCTGTTGGTTCTTCAAAAACTATTCTTACAAAAGATTCTTTAATCTACAGCATGTCAATCAAGATAAACATCAGCGCAAATGGGGAAATGAGTGAATACTCTAGACTAAAGTGTAATTAAATCTTTTAAAAGGTAGTTGCCATGTGATTGACATAGAATTTGTTTCGCTCTCCATGACTAGGAATAAACAAGAGAGATATGAAACGGATAGGGACTTCCTGTGTGAGAAAACCACAAGTATTTTAAAATTGAAACCAATAACAAGGAATTTCTTGGAAATCGTTAACTTTACAAAACTGTATATGACATAAATTGTGTGTTTTATCAAGATGTATATTTTTTGTGTAGCAAGTTTTTTTCTATCTCTTCAGTTATGCAAAAGCCTTGTCATCCTCCTGGTCTAGGGGTAATATGCTAGTCTCTGGTTCCCAAGGTCCTACTTCAAGGTTTTGCCTTTCAAACCACAGACTCAGGGAAACTCATGTATGTCTTGTGTGCCATGCCTACTTCGAGGTACTAACCAACCTGAAAACAAACTTCCCTTAATAAATAAAATTAAAGTTCACAAATGAAGCAAATATTGATGTAATGTTGTTTATTACACTGTTCTTAATTGCCAGTACAAATATTTGCACTTTATCCGTAACAATTTCTTTATGAGAGCTTTCATAGCAACATGGAGATGCAGGTTAAACTTATTGCCATTATCAAATGAGAGTAATAACTAAACCGATATTAAAAATAGATAGTGCAGCATGAAAATACAGGGCTTAATATTTAATTCAGTATGGCAATTCAGTCATATTTTAGGAAAGGTAATGAACCCTGCAATTTAGAGGTTAGAATAATGCTCGGGGGGAAGAGGGATCACATTTCCAGAGGATGGGGCAAGAATTCGTCTGTGGGACCAATTAAAGAGCTACTTGATTGAAAGGTAGCAGCTCCAGGTTAAGAAGGCCACATATATTGATCGGAAGGTTCCATGGTGCTGACCACATCCTAATCTCTAAGTAGTGTCCACCCCACTCATGTTGCCTGTTGACAGATGTAGAGGCGCAGCGGTTGGATGGCAGGCCTTGCCCTGGCAACAAGCTATTGCGCCATAGACTTAAACTTTATATTATATCAATTTCCGTGACTAAAGTCAACTAAGCATTTGCCTTAAGGTAATGCATCTGAGAAATTTGAAAAAGCTACTGCTCGTTGCAGTACGTAAGACATCTTATTGAAATTTATAATTTATACCAGTTATTATATATAATAGTGATTTTTTGTCTATGCATCAAAATTTCTGCTTGAATGATTATTTAAATAATAATTTTGTTATGCTATAAATTCACTATTCTAGTAAAACTGAGTTATATGATGCAATATTTAATCAATATTGTGTATCTAATAATTATTGTGTACTTACAAATAAGCCACTGAAAGCAACAGAATATTTAAAACCCAAATAAATGCTGAGTCCCATTTTTAAATTTACTCAATGCCAAAATGATGTTTTTAAACAGTTAATTGATTTTTTGAAATTGTGAAATTAAGCAGTTCATTACGAGTATGTTATGTTTATTTTTTACTTTTGCTGTATAAAAGCTCTTGTTTTGCAAAAATGACACGATAAATCTAGGTCTGCAAGGTATTTTTGTGACATGCAAATATTTTCCATTAACATTAATGTGGCTGCATTTATTGTATCCATGTATATATATTTTCTGTTAAACTTCACATGTGTATGTTTCAAATGATAAAAAATAAATAAAAAAATCATTGTTTAAAAATAACGTGCCAGGAAACATTAACAAGACATCAAGTTTTCTTCCTTTTATAATGCTGTAAATTAAATAGTGTACATCAAAATGCATACACATAGCAAAATTCTACAAATGTATGTACTTATCTGATTTTGCAAAATTTCAGGTATTTTACAGATCTATAGCAACTGCATTTGCAGAGTTTTGACAAAATGAACAATGGAATGGAAAGCTGACTATCAAATTGTGCTGTAAATATGTGTTAACTCATTTTAGTCCAAAAGTGCAGATATGACTTTTTAAAAAACACTCCTTAATTTGATACAGAGATGTAGAGAAAGTCATGTGAATGTAACACATCAGATTTTATTTTTTAATGTTAACCCTAATTAGTGTATAAAAATCTGATGTGTGCCATTCATATAACTTTCTCTAGCTGTTTCATATACCAACTTTTCGTATAATAGATTATTCTTTTATCTACATCATGCTAATTGGGATAACATTAGCAGAAGTGGTCTTTTTACATGCTTCCTTGTAAGTAGAAGTAAATAAGAGAATACATCATGTTAAAGCAATAGTCAAATCTTTTAAAAGTTGATTGCTATGTTAAACAATTGAGGTTTGGTTTGCTTAGCTTCAGTTTGAGAAAAGTTAGGTACTTTAAAATTCAAACCAATAACAAGGAATATCTTGGAAACGGTCAACTCTACAAGAAAAAGATACATGACGCATTATGTGTTCTAACATAATGTTCAGTTATGTGTTCAGTTTAACCATTATGCAAAATTCCACAAAACTCATCCAGAATAAAGAGATATTAAGAGGCTATTCCCCAAAAATTCAAAACACACATTTTATTTATGTAAATATCTTTAATATATGATATTTTAATCAAAATCGCTAGAGCCATTTTTGAGAAAATAAAATTTCAAAAATATTTCCATGTAAAGAGTAGTTTGGAAGGATTTTCTAGAAAAATCATGTTGCATCCTTGGAAGATACTAAATATAAATACCAAGTTTGGTATTTAACAGCCTTTCCATTTTTTGAGCTATGCTGTCCACAGAAACACACACACACCCAAACCTTTTTCTAATTTTTTTTTTCTCAGATTCAAAATCTACATATCTGGTGAAATACAATACCTTCTCTATCCATATGTAAATTGTACATACAGGCTAGAGAAAGTAAAAAATATGATAGCCTTCTGACCTTTAATTTATTAGTGTGTGATATGTATAGAAGCAGTAAATCTTGGCTTTTACTTAAAAGCATGTTTTCTTTAGAAATTATGTAATCTGATAGAGTATTTTGCATAGGATAATGTATTCAATGCTGAAAATTATAACAAGTTAATATTTACACCAATTATTAGCAACTTAGCAAAGGCGCAAAAGTAAAAAAAGATGAAGCAAATCTCATTTTACTCCATACTGTCTTTTAAGGCTGAGACATGCTATAATAAGTTAGCTGAATAGTAAGTAGGTGGGGAGAAAAGAAATGTTTAGACTTTCTGCTGTCATCCCTAGTTGAACTTCAGAGGAGGAAGGGGATTAGAAGGACTCTCCAATATTTAATACACAATTTTTCCTGTGGGACATCTTAGAAATAATGCAAACCTAATTCAGTCAACTGGAATTGCGAGATTTAATATCTGCAGTCTGGCATTTAGGATGGTTAACGAGTGCTTGGACTAGAGCAGAACTTGTGCACCTCATTCATAACTTCAATTATATGCTGTTAGAACCAGTGCAACAATATTGGAATTTTTTATAACAGATCCCAACATTGACATCATTGCATTCAAACTCTACCCATAAAAATAAATTGATGTCCATATCAGTTGCTATAAAAAATTATTTAATACTCACTGCATGTTTGTTATGGTAAATAATTGCCTAGAAATGGTTTCATGTAGGTAATATGCAAGATGCAGAAAAAACAGTCTACTCTACATATCGCAAGCTGTTATGTTAGCAATCAGTAAAAACAAGAATTGCATTTCTTATATACAGTATGGAGAACACTGACCTAGGAACTTAAATACTTAACAATGAATATTTCAGAAGAGACTAACTATGAAAAAAAAAAGTTATTTGATATAATTTTTATATAATTTTAATATTTTGTCTGCACCCATTAAAGTACTAACTGGTAATTGTATAATATGCATAATGGCCTCTAGAAATTCATAAGTTTGTTCTTATGTGCACATAGACTGCATTCTGTTCTATTGTGTCTTGTAATAGAGCTTTTTTTTTAGCAAATAGTTTTGTTAATAAATTTCATGTCTTACATTCCTAAAAATAGAATTACAAATATATGAGGGGTTCAGAACAAAAGTGGACCAAGTCTACTTTTTACCCTTTTGATAAAAAAATAAATAAATGGAGTTTTATTTATGGATCTTTAATTGCTGTGGTTCTCAGCATCCCATTCTACACTGGGCGTGAAAGACCGCTTAATTTTGCTCAGAAGCCTCTTTATCAGGCTTGAGGTTCTTTTACATGATGTAAATCTACGACATGGGACCAACAGCTTTACTTCCCTTCTGAAGGAAGTCATGCTAAGGCTTCCATTTTCTTCTGCCAGGTTTGAACCCGCGATCTTGGGTATATGAAGTTAGTATGGTAACCATCACACCACTTTTGAGAAAAAGTGAATTAAAGTTAAAGCTTTATATTTAATTTCTCTTCAAATATACAATTTTTATTAATGTTACATTGCAGAAGGATAACTCAAACTTAACGGTGAATAAAAGCTATAATAATAATTTGTCCTAGAAGACATTTTAATTCTTATATTCAAATTTTTGGACTGTGTCCACTAGTGCACTGAACTTTTTGTGCCTTATACTTTTTTTTCAGAAAATCATCTTTATTACTACTTCTATTATTATTATTATTATTATTATTACTACTACTACTATTGTTAATGTATTAATATTTTTAACTTGACATCACCTTGGTTGCAGGTTTTACAATCTTTGTTTTACACAAATATTACTTAATCCCCACTTATTGAACAATCTTCGATTCCTCCACATCCTGATTACTGGTTGGTGACCTTCTGGTTCTTTCAGTAAAATGATGGTGGAATAAATTGTAGTAGATCAAGCATATCACTCTTTTTGTCTGGAGTTGCTATTCTTCTAGTCTTGTAGTCATTGTTTGTATGGGATTCCCCTTCCTCTTTATGAAATTTACCTCACTGAAATCTAATCAGTTCATTCAGCGTCTCTAATTTCATGGTCATGGGTATACCTTTTTGAAATCTTATCCAATGGATTTTGAACCAATAGTTTGTTTTCTGTTTGTAATGGCCTGCTCTATTTTAGAAGTGCATACAAAATGTTCACACTTCATTGAGAAAACTTCAAATTTTGGAGCTTTCCGTTTTGCAGACTTTTATTATATTGACCCAGTCATCTGTTCCATAAATATGCTGTGTTTTCTTTGCAGCTTTTTTATTAAAGCGAAGTCACTATTAGGCAGAAACAAATGGCCAGATACCATACATTTGTGGACTATAATTTGTACCTTAGTTTCTGGATCCTCTACAAGCCTTAATAGCATCAATGTCATTTTAATGTTTCTGTTCTGCTCTGTGCATGCATCAAAAGAAATAAAGTATGATGTGTTGTGATTTGTAGCATATTTCTTTGAGTAATAACACAACTTGTTACTTCTTGAGATCTTCTGCCGGGTTCAATCTCATCCTATAAATGCATAAAGCTAATGATTGGTTCAAAGAATGAATTCCAAGATCGTAAGCATACATATTTCTTTTATAATATGCTGTGGATGTTGTTAGTTAGGGAAAGGCAAAGCCTTGTGTAAAACAAGTTTTGCCACATGCTGTTCATTGGATGCACTTTCTTTAACAAACTTCATACAATCTCTACATTTCTGAGCTCTGGCTAAGTGCATGTCTTTTTATAGTTTAGTTGCTTCTTTCTTTATTCCATCCCTTTCATTTGAGATCCTTTGTTGCAGGACCAGATTTAGGTATTTTTCCACCCCTAGACAGTGCTAAAATTTTCCACCCCCAATTTTCCCCAAACAATATAGGCAGCTATTGTACAGGTAATTATGAGTAAATTTGTTTTAAATGAAACAACATTAAATTAAAGTTACAATTCAGAAAAAAAGTAATTATTTGAAATAAAAATACCCATATTGAAAATATATTTGATTTGTATTAATAGCTATAAACAAATATACATCCTATTTAATTTTCAACAAGGCAATGTTGTTTATACAAGAGTTAAATATTAATTTCCTCCCTGCCCCTTCTACACCTTTTGCAATAAAATTACATAGCTGCAGTCTTTCCTTTTACTCTCACCATGAGTACATGACAATGCGATAAAACAATATTCAACTTCCACAAGTTGTACACCATCAAACTTCAGAAAAGATTTGCCTACATTTTTTAAAAATAAATTTTACAGTTAGTAAAAAAGGAAGAGAAAGATAGAAAATGCTGTCCTCCTGAAAATTGCCACCCTAAGCCTAAATCCAGCACTCCTTGGTTGTAGTTCATTACACATACGACAAGAGTCAGTGTAAGGTGTCTTGAAGAGTAAATTAAATTTTGTGCCAAACAAATGGTAACAAAACTGCTCTTTTACAGGAGTCTTGTTTTCCTGTTGATATTTCTCCCTACATAAATTTTGCATATGTTGAGATCTGGACTGAGATACTTCCTGTTCGGATTATCCTTACATGAATAATGGCTTTGAAAAAAGCAGGGAAAGATAGGATATGATTAACAATATCTGAATCATCAGTAGCATTAACTGAAGAGGATTTCCCCAATTGTCAGTCACTACAAATATTTTTGGTTTTGAAAGAGCCCGATAAAATATTCCCCAACTGATTTGAAAAGTAGCCAGAAAAAATTTCGTGCACATACCTACTTTCATCACAAAGTGAGAAAATATTTTAAAGTATTTGATTTGGAACTTCCAGTATTGTCAAATGGATGCCTTCTCTGGCACTTAGTAGCTTGCAAAATGCACACAGATAAATATTTTGCTTAGAGAAATCTCTTAAGTTTCCAAAATGTAGTAAAGCATTACCTAAAATCATTCACATTTATTCCCTCCTTGCATTTTTATGAACAATGTCAGAGCATTAAGGACCTGTTGCACCCTGGAGGATTGTTATTGAAATTTTGGATTTGGTTCACTATTACACAAAAAATTACCAACATTTACTATCCTAAAAAGGAAACATATGACAATTGTTCATTTTTTGAACCACTTATAATATGAGACCTTTTACCAATGACCTTTTATGTATATGCTGCTGTGTGCGTATAAGATGCATGGGATATTTTGCTTCCCTTACTACATTGTAATTTCAACATATATTTTATACCGGTAGAGCCCACACCTCCGCTCTTGTTATAGCAAAGTCCCTCTTGCTGTTTCTCTTTCCCTCTGTCTTTCTTCTCTCCCAACCACTACCCATCTTTCTCTTTCCATTGTCTGCCATTCTCTCTCTCTCTCTCTCTCTCTCTCTCTCTCTCTCTCTCTCTCTCTCTCTCTCTCTCTCTCTCTCTCTCTCTCTCTCTCTCTCTCTCTCTCTCTCTCTCTCTCTCTCTCTCTCTCTCTCCCCCCCTTCATGCTTTAAACCTTCTCTATCCTCTCTGTGCAACTTACATGTCATGTCATGTTTTGAAAACCAATAATATAGCTTATTGTATAGTGTTAATAACAAAACATACGTAAAAGGTTTGATATGATTCAAACTTGTGCCTCTTCCTTCTAAAGGATGTGGCAGAAACAGTGACCCATATTGAATTGTGCAGCATTGTTGGGCACAACTTCCTAGAGAGTTGATACCAGTGTGTAGTGCAGTTCAAAGCATTACCAATCAATATGAAAGCATTGTCAAATGAACATCGTGTGTTTGAGTTTAAATTTTTTTCAAATGTTGTGATAGCTTCAAACAAATGCAGCATTTATTTTGGCAACGGTTTGGCATTGGTTGTAATCAAGTTCCATCACAAGACAAAATGGATTCAACAGTTCAGACAACAGCATCTGTAACAAACAAACTCCCTGGTAGCCACATATGACTACCGGACAACATTGAAATGATAATAGGAGCATCAGACAGAAGTGTGCAGCAGATTATAAGTTCTGTCTCTACAAGATCGATGTGCAGTAATTATTGCCTAAAGATATACAGACACATCAAAATTTCTGTGTGCAGATTTTTGAGCATGATTTTTTCAACAATCTCATAATGTCTGACAAGGCCCATTTACACTTATTGAGCTATGTGAACAAACAAAACTCTAGGCCCCTATGAATCTTCATCAGATTCACACAAGACCACTAGATTAAATGCAAGAGTTACTGTGTGGTGTGTCTGCTGATGATGTCACAGTAACATTAGAGTGATATATTGTTATGTTGCAGCAGTTTGTGATGCAGGAAATGTGTTCTTGAGAATATCTATACTGTATATTGTGTTTAGGGTTCCAATAGGATGATGAACTGCCCACATAGCTAGAACAGCCTTTGTAGAGCTTTTGTTTCCTGCTTTGGTTATGTCAACTAGCCACCCCATTTACCTGATTCATCAGCATATGATTTTTTTTCTGCTGGAATTTCTGAAATCCAAAGTGTGAGCTAACATGCCCACAACTACTGAGGACTTGAAAAATGACATTAAGACTGAAATAAATGCTATAAGAGGCTTCACTTTTTAAATTTTTATGACAAACGTTTGGGCTCATGCCAAAGAAGTGACAGGTGTAATTCACGGCATGAAGTGTCTTTCAAAAAGTGTCCACTAACAGTGAGTGCATGTATTTCCTCATGCTTAAATAATATATACAAAATGGATCACTGTTTGCTACAACCTGTACTTGCAATAGTCAGGAATACACAGTTGCTAATGGTAATCAGTTTATTTACATGAATAGAAATTAAAACTTTTTATTTTGGTTACTTTTTTCCCATTATAGGTTAAATTAGGCAAGCAGGACCTAAGGTATGTGTATAACAAATGTCATAATATAATCTGTTTGGCATGCATGCATAATTATTTGAGCCTTAATACAGATAAAATGAGAAACAGCCAGAGGAGATGGGTTCAAATCAGAAAATTTTACAAGCCTTCACTGATGCTATATACACAATAACTGATGTAATACTATCATGCATTCATTTGCAGGTTGTGTAATAAAACTGCGATGTCTATCAGATTGATCATGTGTACTGGTGAATGAGTGATGAATCACTGTTTAAAACAATCTGGGTCAAATCCTTGAAATTTCAATATCAAACATCCTTTATTCATTGTAAGATCATGGTACATGATATGGCTTCGTCAAAGTTCTATTTACATCACTTCATCTATAAATATGTTACATATTGACTTTTATTTTTATATATATATATATTTTACCTATGACAAATTAAACTCTGTTACAGAGAGTAAAATGTATGTTGTAATGAAAGGGTTTTAATTTCTCTGCTAAATTGCTTTATATTTTATATTTATTTTATTTTTGCTGTTAATTTATTATAGAATTTAATACCTATATTTGTGAGATTACTTTTTAAAATGTTTCTCCTAAACATTTGAACATAGAGATCATGTTTTTTGCGAGTTATAGTTGGAATATCAACTCATTTCTTTTTTTCTTTACCTTAAATAAATGTCATATTAGTAACTATTCCAAAGTGGATAAACCAAACATTATTTACTTAATATTAGATATGTGTACCTTTTATGTATATCTATTACTACTCACTGTGCATTTTATTGCCTTGAACTATGAATGATCGATCATAATGGCTTTCTGCTATGGCTGAGCCCACACACAAAAAAGAAAATGAAAGTTGCTGGTTGCTCAGGGTGCAAGATCAATATCTAACCCCATGTGGTGGATGCAGTTTTCCAGAAAGGGACTATTTTGATGTCAACCTTGCTTCAGTAAAAAATGTTATACTATTGTTTAGCACGATGCTGTACTTCTGGGAGAGGTAGAATAATTCTTTCATTTGTTTACAATTAGAATTAATTTCCCTGGGTTCAACTATATAGCTGTAATTGACTAACAAGAAACCATTGCCACATCCATGTTACTGATCATGTTGAGATTTTAAAAAATCTCTCTAAAAAATTAAAGCTGATCAAAAATACCATGTAACCTAATGTCTGGGAGTCTCCCTTAGGCAGAACAATCAGCAGTGAACACGCAGTGGAGAATCTCACAGATCAACTTAACAACATGGATGATCTGGCCCGTCAACATATCCTGGTAGCGAGTGATCAGATGAAGACCCAATATGACCAGCAGGTCAACAGCTGAGGTTTCCAGCAGGATGAACTGGTGTGGTTATATTGACCTGCCTGGCCCAAGGGAAGTGCCCAAAGCTTCAACAACCATGACAAGGATCTTACCTTGTGGTGAAGGGGAATAATGATGTATCTAATGATCTGAGGCTGCCCCAAGGGAAGAAGCTGCATCATTTAGTTCTACATTAATGCATTCAGGATGACCAGCCCTTAGAAGGGAGAAGTGTGACTATACACAAATGCCTTTCCAGCATTATTTGTTGCCGACAACTTCCTTTCCATGCTCTTCCCATTGTTACACCTGAATGAGCAAGTGTATCTGCAATTGATGGGTACACTACATCAAAGTCCTGTAGCATTACACCTGTGTGTACCTTTTTGACACCTATGTGTGGTTGACACATGCAATAATGACCTCTACTTCTGACATCATCTAGAGGTATATAATCATAGGTGGCAGGCTCACACAGTTTAATTTGGAAAGTGAGAGTTCCAAGAGTGCAGTGGAATGAGAGAGTAGTTGTCCACTGTCTTATGAGTGTTGAAGTGACGGCAAAATTGTGCTACAGCATTACAGTAAAGATATTTATCAGAATTTGAAGTAATAAAGACATTTTGTTACAATGGTAAATCTCCGATCTGGCTCTAAATATTATTCCGTCTGCTAGGCGGAGTACCAACATCGGATTACTGTATCCGCTTGGTGCGCTTAGTGCCAGCCGTTACCAACGTAAAATATTTTAATACATCGCTACATATGAAAGTGCCAAGTGGGAAAGGAAAGTGAAATGTGCAGATTGTGGTGAAGACACAGAAAGTAATTTAAAATTAAGCATACGTAAACAATATGCTGACACCATAATTTGCTAAGACATTTCATATCTCCATTTACCATCTGTAACGGTTTAAATATACGGTAATGTTGCCGACTAAGCGTCCGTTGACCGAGTACCAGGCAGCCAACATTTGCATGTGAAAAGTGCAATGATTGCGTAATGGAGCATATGCAGTTGGTATTGCGAAAAGGAGGGAAGGTAGCGCACGCGTATGTAAGTATAGAAAGTATGAAAAATGCAATTAACAGTGTGGGAAAGCAAGGATGCTCTTGGCATAATAACAGTAATAGCAACCATTTCACAGTGTGATGGGTAACCGCTGAAATATGTAATACAAATATCGCATTTTCCTCAAAAAATGGACCTACAAGCTTCTTTCCTCATAAACTAACATTCTTGGATCTTCCGAATCTATTTCTTAATTCATCTGTTTCCACTTCTTTCTTTGTCGATGTCAAAACAGCATTTTTAAGGCTAACAATGGCTTAACTAAAGGGCAAGTAGATTTGGGCTGGCAGTTATTCATAAAAGTAATATTATAATAGTAATAATTATAGTACATAATATTTTTTTGTTTACTAGTAATGCTGCTATGTTTTCGGTAAACAAAGCAATTGCTAGGTTTTTATTTGACAGTAGCTTTGTGTGCTAAATTTCCCCAACCTAAATATGTTACTTGATATAATGTGTTAAGAATATTGAATAGGAGACAAAATAGAGCATACTACTATCATTTAGAAACGAATAACCGCGCTATTACTGTCATCTAGCAGCTATTAGCCGTATTATTTCCCTTGGCATTGGCTGTTCATTTTTACAGCACTTTTTCAATTTCTAAAGCTGGATTTGCGACGTTGCGCAGTAAACAGACCCTTAGGCGGTAAAGTTGCAGGATATTCAATACTTATTATAACTTATATCTTATTTCTGATATTTTAAATATAAATAACCCCACTGAGCAACATCAATAATAAAATAAAAAAAACAATATGCCTCTGGATAAATGATTGTGCAAGCGTACCATTAGGGTAATGTTGCCGGCTAAGGGTCTGTTTACTGCGTAAGGTCGCAAATCCAGACCAACTTTAGAAATTAAAACAGCACTAAACATAGCAGGCAATGCCAAGGGAACGCCACCGGTTAATAGCCGCAAGTAGCATGGTTATTTATTGTTAAATGACATAGTATGCTCTATTTTTCTTCCGCATTCGATGCTAAGGGAATGCACCCGGTTATAGATAACGCAAGATAACATTGAAAATAAAAAAATATTTTTAATGTATTAACTACCGTTCCCTTGGTTCACATCGTTTAAATAAAGAAATAAAAACATACTTGTTTCATGTATAAATTATATTTTTATTGTCGTGATTCCTTAAAATTATGCAGTAACCAATAACACTTCTTGCATTCTGAAAATTGCGGAGAAACGACTGGACCCGGATACTGTACTGTTTTAGGTTAACCTACCTATTTCAAATTTTGGTCATTTGAGGTTATATGCTACATGAGTATAGTCGAACAGGAAGATACCCTCGTCACCATCACTTTGGAATTGTGTTCTTAATACATTGTATCGAGGAATAATTTAACTTTAACACATAAAGCTACTATCAAATAAAAACTTACCAATTGCTTTGTTTCTTTTTAACGAAAACATAGTAGCTTTACTCGTAAATATTATTATTATTATTATTATTATTATTATTATTATTATTATTATTATTATTATTATTATTATTATTATTATTATTATTATTATTATTATTATTATACTTTTCAGAGAAACTGCCAACCCAAACAGATCTACCTGTATTTAGTCATGTCATTGTTACCCTTAAAAATCTGATGTGTTCCATTCACATGACTTTCTCTACATATCTGCAAAATACTATTGTTAAAAAGCTTATACCTCTATTTACTTCATGCTAATCGAGAAAAAATTGGCCGAAACAGTCTTATTATTTATTTCCTTGTAAGTAGAAGCGAAATAAGGGAGTACCATAGATTAAAGTGATAATGTTCCTTTGTGCGCCCAGGAGTTGACAAATTCCTGTATGATTTTAAAAGCTGAAACTAAAAACAAGAAATATCTTAAAAACGATCAACTCCACGAAAAAAAAATGTACATAACATAAATTGTATGTTTTAACGTGCTCTACATTTTCTGTGTGGTAAGTTCTTGTCCATCTCTTACGATTTAGCAGTTATGCAAAATTTCGTAAAATTGATCCAGAATAAAGTAGTTTTAAGAGGCTATTCCCAGAAAATTCAGAATATACAGTTTATTTGCCAAGTAAATATCTTCAATATACGACATTTTAATCAAAATCGTTAGCCATTTTTAAGAAAATCAAAATTTTCAAAATTGTTTCCATGTAAAGGGTTGTTTGGGATGAAGGGATTTTTCTCAAAATCTTTGTGTAGCATTCCTGGAAGCTACTAAACTTAAATACCAAATTTGGTATTTTACCGATTTTTCGTTTTTGAGGTATCGTGTTCACCCACGCACGGGACACAGGGGACCCTAAAACATATATTTCCGATGAAATTTCGGTATAGAATTTTTGGGTGGAGTGCAATACCTTCTCTATACACTATGCACATAGTGCGTGTACAGAAAGTAAAAAATCTTATTTGTTCCATACACATGACTTTCTCTATATCTCTGCAACAAATTGTCAGAAGGTTTAAGCTTCTATTTACTTCATGCTAATCCAGAAAAAAAAAATATAGCAGAAATAGTCTTATTACTTGCTTCCCTGTAAGTAGGAGCGAAATAAAGGGACAGATTAAAGTGATAGTCAAAAGCTGCTTGCTATGTCACTGAAGTTCCTTTGTTTCTATGGACAGGGGTTGACAAATGCCTGTATGAAAAATAAGTTTTTTAAAGCTGAAACCAAAAACAAGAAATATCTTTAAAAAAACAAAAAAAAAAAAAACGATCATCTCCATGAAGAAAATGTATATAACACAAATTGTGTGTTTTAACGGGCTCTACATTTTTTGTGTAGTAAGTTTTTACTTATCTCTAACGGTTTAGCAGTTATGCAAAATTCCGTAAATTTCATCCAGAATAAAGCAGGCTTCAGTAAATTCAAGATATACATTTTATTTGTCAAGTAAATATCTTTAATATAGGATATTTTAATCAAAATCTTTAGAGACATTTTTGAGAAAATCAATTTGATGTAAAGTAATATGCAGTATAAACATGTAACAAGGAATTTGTTTACAATAATTATGTGTAGACCATAAAATCCTGTACCTGTTAAAATTAGTAACAAATTAATACTTCTTTATTCCTCAAATAATACCTTCAAATGTTTTAATATTATTTTAATTCTTTGAGCAGTTTTGTAATGGGAATACAAAATAAATTCACATTAAAATGTTCCTGACAACAATCAGAATATTTTGTTTCATGCTCTCGCCTTTACTTCCTATCATAAGAGTATAGCATCTGTCATTGCAAATAAGGTCATAATTTCTGGGAAATTTAATTTTTGAACTTTGGCTTTTATTTTATAATTTGGTCAGTGGGCATATATATATATATATATATATATATATATATATATATATATATATATATATATATATATATATATATATATTGCTGCATCATGACTATATCATTGTTATTCTCAAAATTGCTCTCATGTTTACTTCATTAGCTGATCAGCATGGCATTGCATTCAGAGAAAAATAACATTATTAAATAGTAGTCTACTTTTGGTGCTGTTCTACATTGCTCCATATTTATTTTATAAAATGGTTACCTTATTTATAAGACCAAATGATGTACTTTCATAATTTGCAATTGATCCCTTCCTCCTTGTTTCAACCTCTATCCTTCCCTAAAAGAGGATTTCTTTGTTTTAAGCTATCTGGCTTACCCAACATATAATTAGCTTTTTAAACTCCAGTGACAATTCCATTTAACCTTTTACATTATTTACTATCAGTTAAAATGAAGTTTTAAAGAAAATTATATTTTTAGCAGCATATATTACTTGGTGTTAGCATTAGTAATAGCTTATCTCACGGTTAAGTCATTTTACAATGACATTGCAAAATGTGTGCAAAATGACATTTTCAATTTTCTTTCAATCTAAATATCAAAAATCATATACAAACATATTGTGATTAATCCATAAATCCACTTTTATCAGGAAGGAGTAAAGATAATTATGCTCAGAGAATGTTACTTCTCAATTTTTATTACATGTACAGCAATATCAAATAAAACCTTGTATTAACTATTATTGAGGTTTTATGTTTAATTATTTTTGCATATTCAGACAATGTGTATTCTACTTCTCTGCCAGAGAATTTTATTTCGGTGCCACAGTCACCTGGGGACAATTTTTTTTTTTTTTTTTTTTTTTTTTTTGTACTTGAAAACCTATTGGAATAAATGCTGGAGCTAAATATATATATATATATATATATCAAAACAGATAATGAACAGTAAATTAAATAAAACTTCAATTTTTCAACTGAAATCCAACATCTGGTAAGTTCTTCAACCTTTCATCCCACTAGGGTTTGCTTATTTAACTTCTGTTCTCCAACAAACCATTCCTAGAGTAATTTGAATTACTTTTTACTTTCTCTACACATACTATGTACATAGTGTATAGAGAAGGTATTGTATTGCACCCAAAAATTCCATACAAAGATTTCACCATAAATTTGTTTTGAGGTCCCCCGGGTCAAATTTTTTTTAGAAAAACGTCCATGCAGCATGGCCCAAAAATGAAGTCGGTTAAATACCAAACTTGGTATTAAGTTGAGTATCTTCCAAGGATGTGACGCGAAGATTTTCAAGAAAATCCCTTCATCACCAACTACTCATGGAACAGTTTTCGAAAATTTTTGAGTTCTCAAAAATGTTATAGCAATTTTCATTAAAATACCTTATGCTTAAGATATTTTTATGACAAAAACAAAATGAGATCTTTAATTTTCTGGGAATAGCCTCTGTAAACCTGTTCATTCTGAATTACTTCTATAATTGGCACACCATACGGGATATACAAAAACTCGCTGCACAGAAAATGTAGATCTCGTAAAAAAAAACACAAACAATTTAGGTCATATACGTAACCGTTTTCGAGATATTCCAGATTATTGGTTTAAATTTTAAGCCACCTAAAATTTTCTCAAGCAGGAAGACATCTTTCTTCTCGTTTGTTTACTCCTGGCAAGCAAAGAGATTGGAATTTCAATTGTTTCACATAGCGACTGGCTTTTAAAGGAGGAGATTATCGCTTTCGCCTGTGCATTTTCTTATTTACCTTCTACTTACAAGAAAGCTAGTAGTAAGACTAATTCTGCTAATGTTTATCTCGATTAGCATGATGTAGATGGAAGAATAAACTTTTTAACAACAGTTTGTTACAGAGATTTAGAGAGTCTTGTGAATGAAACACCTTTTTTTAGTTCGGAGAGAAGACACTTAGAGATACATTAGTTATTTTGTTCCTTTTCTTGATTGTCAAAATGTACTCTATGCAGGGAAACAATTCTTTGTAGACTGCCTTCGTGGTTGAGTGGTCAGGTTCCCAGGTTCGTTACCTGGTTGGAGTGGTGAATTCTTCTTTAACCAGAATTATCTCCTATCCCCACAGAGTCTGAAAGTCTGTATGCAAGAGTGAGTGTGATTAGATAAGTGGTTTCACAAGTCAAAGCCCCTGATATGATCATTGAAGCTAAAGCGAGCTTAACAAATGAAATAAAAGTGAGAATTCCTTGTAACTTGTAATGTGTAAAACATTAGAACACGTGAAATATAGTATCTGTTATTTATGGCAAAAAAAAAAAGCTAAAAAATTGTGCTTTACACCTTTATTAAACAATCCACCCTATTTTTTACTTTCTCTGTCATGTACAATGTATATAGTAGATAGACAAGAAAATATTGCATTCCACCTTGAAATTGTATACAAAGATTTCAACAAAAATAGTTGTTTTGAGAACCCCTAAATAAAAGCATTTTTAGAAAAGGGTCTCTGTAAACAGCTTAAATAAAACAAAAGGTTGTTAACAATTATATTTAACTATAGATTAAATTATTATTTTAATTTATTTAAATATTTTGGATTGATTATTTGGCATTTAAGATTTTGAACAAAATCTCCCCCACTCCAAACTGCGTTTTAGATGTGAAATTTTTCAATTTTCTCAAATTTGCCTTTTAACGATTTTGAATCATACCATATACATTAGAGATATTCTCATAACATATGAAATATGTATCTGGAAATAGCCTCTGAAGTCCTCCTTATTTGGATGACTGTTACATAGCTGGTAATCTCTAAGCAATAGACCAGGTATTACCACACAAAAGATTGTACATCTTGTTAAAGCACACAATTTATAGATTTTTTGTGTAGTTAACCAATGCTGAGATATTCTTTGTTATGGATTTAAATTTTTTATACTATGCTTTACTGAAATGGGAAATTGTAATTTTTTATGTTTTAAAATCAATATCCGTTTTCCACCCAAAAACTTGATACCAAGATTTCACCAGTAATACATGTTTTGAGACATCTTGAATCCAAAAAAAGCATTTTTAGACAAATGTATATCTGGTCAGCATGGCTCAAAAACAAAAAAAAAAATTGGTTAAATACCAAACTTGGTATTTGAGTTCAGCATTTTCCAAGGATGTCGCGTAAAGACTTTTAAGAAAATTTCCCCACCCTTAACTACCATTTACATGAAACACTTTTTGAAATTTTTAATTTTTTCAAAAATGGCTGAAAATTTAGAATAAAATGCCATAATTATAAGACATTTTCATGACAAATAAAGTGTATTATATTTAATTTTCTGAGAATAGCCTCTGAAGGTTAAAATAGACTTTGAGACAGACAAAAACTTACTACGCAAAAAAAGCAGATCTCATTAAAACTCAATATATCTTGTACTTATTTTTGTAAGAGTTAACTGTTTCTGAGACATTCGTTGTTATTGTTTTCAATTTTAACTAGGTACTTAAAATTTTCTCAAGCAGGAAATCAACTTTCATTTCATCTCTTTTGTTTTACGACCCGGAATGAAAGAGGGAACTAGTATAAATTATTTGATATAGCAATAGTTTTTGAAAGATTTGACTCGCTTTAGTCTGATACATTTCCCTTTTGCTTACAAGGAATCAAATTAATAAGATCATTTCTGCTATTGTTTATCTCGATTAGCATGGAATAGAAGAATAATATTTTGTAAGGAAAGTTTGTGAAACAGCTAAAGAAAGTCATGTGAATGGAACACATCAGATTTTTTTTCTCCCATCTTGGTCATGCAAATGTGCAGGATTTCAACCGCAAAACATAGCAATCAGCTTGAGAAGATCTGTCTCACTTTAACTAATTGCATTCCCATGTATCCACAAGAAAGCATATAATAAAACAATTTCTCCTAATGTTTATACCGATAGGATAGAAGATTATTTTGTAAAGATAGTTGTTGCATAATAGGTAAAGGAAGTCATTTGAATTATCATCAGATTCTTTAAAAAATATTTTCTTAAATATTACTATCTCAAACAGTTGCAAACCATCATTCATAAAACGGAAAAAAAGTTATGCACTACAAACCCAAATAGTGTTTGAGACACTTGAATATTCTACAGCATGGTGCATCTTTAAGATAACTTTCCAATTGAAACTAATGAAGTACGTACTATATGGATAACTGCAGCCGTTTGTTTCATTACATTTTTGAGTATAGTCAAAGTATGTGTTTGCTTGCAATGTTTGTTTTAGCTTATAGGGAACTATAAAATGCAAATTACAACTTTTCTCTCTCTCTCTTCCACTATCAGTGTCACATTCCAAAACGACTATAGGCTGAAAACCTAACATTTAATTTATAAAGTTTTCAGACTACCGAGGAGTAAAGTAATGTTAATCCAATATGTTTAAGCACGATTTGAATGATGCGCACACACGAACCGGGTTTCTAAGCTTTGACAGATTCTCTGGGTGGAAATCGGCTTCTGTCTAAAATATGCCTTGGGAGTTCCCGGTATTCGTATTTTTATTACAAAACAATTGTGTTAGAATTAGATTCATTCGGAAGCACTGAAAACATATAACTAATTTAAAAATTAACTTCAGAGTAAATATTATAAACTATTGCCGTTCATATTCTTCCCGGTAATGGCTAAAAAAACAATTTTATCCTCTGGCCTGTAAAGGTTAATTCAACCCACACTTGAACTATATTAAAGCTTGCTCCTTGAATGTGACCTACATTGAAAGGAAAATGCATAAATTTGTGTATTTATTCCGATTTTAATAGAAATCGCGACGTGTTTAACAGCATCATTTCCATTGATTTAGATCAGCTGACGTGTATACTTCAGACCGCTATACTAGATGGTAGCACCATCGCATGTCGCCAACCGTTACCATGTTAAATTGAGGTAGTTTCCTGTATTAGTATGAAGTGTATTTGATTCCTTCTATTACCTGCATTGCCAAAAGTAGTGTTCAAGAACACTATCATAAAATCGCTGCTATTACTCTTATTATGCCAACAATATCCTTGCTTTCCCATACTGTTAATTGTATATTTCATCCTTTCCAGACTTACCTATGGGTCCGCTGCCTTCCCTCCTTTTCGCAATACCAACTCTATGCTCCATTACACAAATCATTGTGCTTTTCAGATGCAAAGGTTGCCTGTCTGACGTTACGCGGCTAAAAAGGGAGAATGCAGATTTTAGTTCAGTTTTAAGCTAAGCTCTTTCCTGAGCTTTTCCTATTAGTTACAGAGACAATATGGTTGCGTGACAGGTGAACGACAGGTTTTGAGATTTCGGCGAGGTTAGGCAATGTTAATTTAGGTGTATCTAAATGAACTGGATGGAAATAAGGGGTAAACATGGACTTTCTAAGAATCGGTTCTTCTTACTTATGCGGAGTACACAGTCTTCCGTTCGTTTTGTCTGATTGTGTATGGAAAGCCACGTTAGTCAATTGATCAATTGCAGAGTCAAATATAAAACTGAACTTGAATCTGAAACGTCCTAGCCAACAGACCATTAGTCAGCAACATTACCGACTTCGGTTCCATGTAGCACGGGAAATAACCATCATGGTCCAGTATCAAGTACCTGAATATATGTGCTACCTTCATTATATTCTGTTTTCTGCCAGGCATTAGTTTTATTTAATTTGTAGAACTTTAAAACACCATTTTGAACAAAAGTATGTGCCATTAAAACTTTATGTAAAAAATAAATGTGTTCAGAGTGGGTGAGAAAAAAAAAACTTGTATGCACGAAATAAGTTGCATTTCAAATATAGCTAAACACAAATTTACAGAGATTCAAAGAACAAACATATGATAAAGGACTAGTGGATGTATTGCTGCAGGCAAATGAAAAGAAAAGCATAAAAGATGATAAATAAAGAAGTTAACGAGATAATGTAGGAATGATTCATAATCGCACAGGCTAAAGCATACCTGTGTTTAGACCCATGATACAGGTTCTAAAAATCGCTAAAGAGCTAGGGAGTATAGAGTTTCTGAGTCTACCAAATGGTTAGACATCTTTAAAGCTAGAAACATTTTGTGTTGAATGAAATGTTAGTGTGCAGGAAAATATAGTGACAGAACTAAAGAAAAGCTACACCACCTAAATGGTTAATTATGTCCCTAAAACAGTTCTCAATGCCGATAAAACAGAGCAGTTTTATTGCATGCTGCCTTCAAAATCCCTGGAATTGATAGTTCAAAGTGTGTAATCAGGAAAATGTACAGTGAAATACTCACTGTTCTGCTGAGCAGAAGCATGTAAAATGAATCAGAGAAGTAATAAAAAGGTCTTTCAAAACCAAAATAAGAAAAGAAAATCACTATATGTACCTTTTCCTAAACAATACAACATGGTATTGCAGTTTCAAACTATCCAACATGAAATTCGCGTGTTTCAACCCTCAGCACAACACTCGCCTATCACCTAGGCAGGTTCGATTCCAAGCGACCGCATGTGAGATTTGTGGAGGACAAAGCTGCGAATGGGCTGGTTTTATCCGGTTCCACCCCACCATCGCATTACATCAGTGCTCTTTCTTTATTCCATGTGTCACCAGTGTCATCGCCTGCGATTCCATTTGTAGGAAAAGCGGGCGTTTAACACTATCAAATAAAACCACCATCACATAGCCTAGGGCAAGGAATTTAAAGCAGTATTCATTAAAAAGGGAATAGGACCAACCTACAGCCGACAGACGTCAAGTAGAGAGAGTGTGTTGGAAGTATGGCCATCCAGGACTCTCAGCGAAGAACTGCCCACAACCAACACAATGGGCGTCAATTAATGTGTGTTAAGAGTGTGGTCAGTCTAGATACATAGTGTATGCATCTAAGCCAACTAGTGGGCGGGAACAAACGAGGGCCATTTTAGAGAGGGGAAAATCTGGGCGTTATCACCTCCCCGTTGAGTGTCGCTGGCAGAAGAATGGATTAGAGCCTTTGCAGACGGCTGGCTACAGGAAAACCGTGCCCGATAATAATGGCAAAAGTGCAGAAATGACGTATTCAAATATGACGTGGCAAATGGCTTGCTGGCACAAAAACTAGTAATGTAGTAATGGCATGAGACAATACCTTGCCTTTCACTGTCTGTGAAGAAGGAGTTAATAATGGGCGAAGCACTGGGGGTATATTCGAGTTCGTCACAGGGTGGCTGAGGATGTGATATTGTGGCCGGATGTCCTCATAAGCCACGTAGATACGATTGATGTCAGCTGAAGGGTCTTCCAGATCCTGACGGAAAATGTGGTTGTGCTTGCAAGAAGGAAGGCAGCGATGGAGGGGCAGCTGGTTCAATACTTCTATATTAAACATATTTTTCTATTTATTTTAATATTAGACAATACATGTATAAGCACAATTGAACTGTCAAAGATACAAATATACATAGTTCATTGTGTAGATATAGTTACAATTTACATACACAGCGAGTTACCAGAAGCAATACAAAATATAGGTTAGATGAGTATTTATAGTTATATATACCCTGAATTCAAAATGTGAAACAATTATATCAGATCCATCGACATATGGCCCAAAATGCTAAGTTTACCTGCACAGTCCTCAAGATGCTTTAACAAACAGAATAACTAAAGCCACATTCATGTTGGTAGATCTACAAATATATATATATATATATATATATATATATATATATATATATATATATATATTGGACAACATTATATCGCTTAGAAGAAATAAAAATGGCACACGGGTAGAATTGCTACCCACATTTCCGCATCATGTATAAACATTACCATGCTTATAGATGGCACTCAATCAGTTCACGGGTCGCGCCGTGGCCGAGTGGTTAGACCACTTGCCTCTCACCTAGACGGCCGGGATTCAATCCCGAGCGACTGCATGTGAGATTTGTGGTGGACAAAACGGCGCTGGGCGGGTTTTCTCCGGGTACTCCGGTCCCCCCCCAATCGCATTCCACCGGTGCTCCATCATCATTCATGTATCATCAATGTCACCGCCTGCGGTGCCACAAGTAGTTAAAGCGGGCGTTAAACTATCAAAAAAATCAGTTCACTTCCTAATTTCGTTTTTTTTTTATATTAATATCCTCTGCTTGTTTCTATCTTCAGTTTTAATGTGTTATGCCTTTTGTAGCCCAAGTAGGAAACCCAATAAAATCGAAATCCTTTTGTACCAAGCAGAGTAGGATTCTCTTCGTCAATGCTTCTAGCATAGGTGAAAGTTCTGTATCAAATTCAGCTTTAAGTATATCTAGTTTTCTATTTCATTGTAAACTCTGAACTATTGTGATATATGCATTATTATTTTATTACCTTCATTAACAGACATTCTTCTTCTACTGAACGTTCCCAGTTTCCAAGTTTCACCTTTGCATCATTTAGTAGCGCTTAGTTTAAAATACGTTCCTTCGAAGCGCTCGACGTTAAACAGTTGTCTACATACATTGATTCCATCAATTTATAGGCTATCGACCTGCCTTCTTTGTGAACGTTGGATATATTTATTCTAACACAGTTCCTAGGTTGAATGGAGAGCAGGTAGTTTCAAAGACTACTGTTGAATACCTGCAAACTTTTGTTTTCTTTATACCATCATCCTCCCTGGATAGAAAACGTAGATAGTCACGATTTTCTGTTACAACTTTAATAATATGAGATACCTTCCTTATATGTGAAGTAACTCCAATTGCATTTTCTCGAAATCGCACGGGTATTTCAGGAATTAATTGGACATATTAGGCACCGTCTCTAAATAGTCATTCAAGGAAAGACCTTCCTACATTCTATATGAAATATCAGGTCCTGAGTGAACAAGTCTTTTCATCTGGAAACGTTAATTACTAAATGATGGGATAGATGGAATAGGATTTCTCCTGACTCACGATGTCTTCTATAAATCACTCCTGTTGCCAGTCTGTAAAAATGTGAGTGTAACTATCAAACAGATGTGACTTTTTTAGCTTTTCAGCAGTAGACCTGAGCCTCTTCTCACAATGTGCTTGTTACTACTGATCTCAGGAAGCTGTTTTTCCAGCGAAGCCTTATTAAGTAAGGAACTTCAACGTCTTTCGAGCGTGCTGAGAAGATTCTTTTTACTTCTTCAGTTGATTTAGATCCTACCTGATCGTAGATGTCGATATATTCGAGGTTCCTAAGACCAGACATGATTCATACATCATAACAATATTAAGGTTACTCAATTTGATGTCAAGCGATTTTTCCTGTCTTTCATCAGCCAAAGTCCAGCCCAATTTTGTTTCCACTGCCACACTGCCTAGATGCCGTCCTTCAGGTGAACAGCATGATCTCGAACTCAACTTCTGAAGAATATCTTAAATCCTTTCTTGCTATAACTATTTTATACCCCGTGTGCTTTGAACAAACATCTGATTACCACCAAATAGGGTATGGATGTCATTGTCTTACACGATTTTTGTAACAGTACATCTGCTGTAGTTTGGAGTAGGTAGGGTGGTTGTGGACCGGGGTCTATGAAGGAAGGATCCTACAGTTTCTATTTACTCTTCCCTTGTAATGTGACTATAAACTTTTGTAACGCAAGCTTGAGAAATGGCCTATGTTGGCTAAGTCGGATGCATCCTGTGTTTGTGGTATCGCTTTGCCCTCTGATGAACTGTTTTCTTTCTCATTAGTTCTTGGCATATGACAGTAAAAGACTTCTTTCCATAAAGTAAGCACTGGACGGGAGACTTGCAGTTCTTAGCTAGACAGTTAGGTCTATTATAAAAATAACAGCCTGTGTTCTCTTTTATCTTCTTTCTTCTAAGTTCATTTTCTTGGTCTGAAAAGATATCTCACTTTAATGGAGTTTGCTGCAAAACATACACTAAAACCAATAACAAGGAATAATTCCAAAACGGCCAGCTACACGAAAAAAATGTATGTTACATAAATTGAGTGTTTCATCGTGATCTACATTCTGTTGTGTAGTAAATGTTTGTCTATCTCTTACCAGCTATGCACAATTGAATAAAAATCATCCAGAATAAAGAGGTATTTTTAGATTATGCACAGAAACTTCAGGATATACATTTTATTTGGCATGTAAATATCCTAAATGTAAGAGATTTTAATTAAATTGGTTAGAGCATCTTTTGCGAAAATCAGAATTTTTCAAATTTTTTTTCATGTAAAGGGTAGTTTGGGGTATGGGGATTTTCTTGAAAATCCTTGTCTCGCATCCTTGAAAATTAGGGAACTTAACTACCAAGCTTGGTATTTAAAGACCTTTTCGTTTTTGAGTTATGCTGTCCTCACACACACATACACACAGACCTGTTTCCAAAACGCTCTTTTTTTGGATTCAGGGGGTCCAAAAATATGTATTTCCGGCGAAATCCCGGTATCGAATTTTGGGGTGCAATACAATACCTTCTCTATTGACTATGTACTTAGTACGTGTAGATAAAGTATAAGTTGTTTCTTTTGAACTCAGGGGATCCCAAAACATATATTTTCGTTGAAATATCGGCATTATACATACGAGGCTAGAGAAGGTAAAAATGCTTTTTATTTTCTCTACACGTACTATGGACATAGTGTATAGAGAAGCTATTGTAATGCATCCAAAATTCGATAGCGAAATTTCATCGGAAATGTATGTTTTGGGTGAATAAAAAAAAGAAAGAAAAATAGTTTTGGAAAAAGGTGCGTGCGCGCGCGTGTGTTTGTGTGTGTGTGTGTGTGTGTGTGTGTGTGTGTGTGTGTTTTTGTCAGTCTGTCTGAATGTTTGTTACTGTGGGTAGCATAGCTCAAAAACGAAAAGACCAATGAATACCAAACTTGTTTTTTAAGTTTGGTATCTTCCAAGGAAGCGACGTGAAGATTTTGAAGAATATCACTCCAACCCCAGCTACCTTTTACATGGAACTTTTTTCAAAAATGTTGATTTTCTCAAAAATGGCTTTAACGATTTTAATTCAAATATCATATATTAAAGATATTTACCTGACAAATAATATGTACATCTTGAATTTTCTGGAAATAGCCTCTGAAGACTACTTTATTCTGAATGAATTTTAAGGAATTTGTCATAACTGTTAAACCGTAAGAGATGGACAAAAACTTACCACACAAAAAAATGTAGAGCACATTAAAACACACAGTTTATGTCATATACATTTTTTTTTCGTGGAGTTGATCGTTTTTCCTTGTTTTTGGTTTCAGCTTTGAAAAACCTATACTTTTCTCATACAGGAATTTTTCAACTCTTGTCCATACAAACAAAGGAGCTCAGTCAGATAGCAACTATGTTTTGACTATCACTTTAACCTTTGGTATTCTCTTATCTCGCTTCTACTTACAAGGAAGCAAGTAATAAGAATATTTTATAAGCAACTAACAAGAATATTTTTGCTATTTTTTTCTCGATTAGCATGAAGTTAATAGAAGCATAAGCTTTCCAACAATAATTTGTTGCAGAGATGTAGAGAAAGTCATGTGAATGGAACTCATCAGATTTTTTTTTGGATGCGGGGGTCCCAAAAGATGTATTTCCGTTGAAATCACGGTATCTGGTATTCGGTGCAATACAATATCTTTTCTATATACTATGTACATAGTACATGTAGAGAAAGAAGAAGAAGAAATTTGACATGTTCGACGAAATACTAATTTTAGTTATCATAGTGTGCAATTGAATCATCATAGGGATTTCATATGAGCTTTGAATATTATACTTTCATCTACTGCAATGTAATGCCGCCTTAAAATATAAATTCATATAATGTGTATAATATTTCAATTACCATTATTTAAATTTTAACCACTACCACTTACGATATTAATTAAGGTAAGGCTTTTTTAGATGTGTTAAAATATTGTTTCGGCTATCTGAATACAATTTTATGCCACTGACAAAATGCCTGGGGAAGCCTCATTAATAAGTACATTGCCTACTCATTTCTTTATTAACATTGCAGTTTTAGAGTTTGGTTAAAGGGAAGGCATTTTTTTAGATTTATCTAATTAAACAAATAAATAAATGAAACCTGAACAAACGTTACAAAAACAAGTCTTTGAGGGTATTTCGTACCCTTGTGTTGGCGATTCTGTGTAATGTATAGATCCGTTTCCTTTGTGTTAATGTTGGCGAAGGAAGAAGGAAGCCATCTCTGTATTATTATAAGTGCGTCTATAGTCGTGTTTACCTCGTTTGGATAGTCCGTGGATTTTGTAGCAATCTTTGAAGGTAAGCGTTTTGAAACGATAAATACCAGTCGTTGGATATGTAATGTTTATTTTTATATTAGTCAAATATTTCATGCTATGGTTAAATATTCATTTATAGTTATTGTAGAAACATAAGCGTAGTGGGAAACCATTATCCGTTCCGAAATTGCGTCATATAGTGAAACTACGTGAACTAGCAATTGTTAAACATTTGATATGTACTACAGCGGTAAAAGGAATGGTGATCATAATTAGTTTTGAAATTTAACACATCTCATTTGAAATTTAACACAGCTCATAATAAATAGCGATTTCCTTGGCAAGAATTGGGCTGGAAAAAGGGTAAATTGCTTTACTTGTAGTTTTTGGCGTTCAAATAAGCGTAGCCCAGTGTTGAGGGTGCTTAAGTTGCAAGACGTAGCCTAGGGATATTTTTTTAGGAGAGGAATTTGATTAGTTGTAGGCTGCAAAGCAAAGCCGAGGGACCGGTACATCGAACGACCCTAGTTCGCTTTTGAAGTTTTTATGATAGTTGTCAAATGGGTGTTTGAAGCTATTTGCTGAGATCCCTGGGCTGTGGTTTGTCGGTATTCCTACTGCTCCGATAACATTCCTCGGCTGAGCTTATCGGCTGGAGGCCCACACAGATACGAAGTTTGCAAGCGCAGGAGAAAATGGAGACATTCTTCGGTATCAATGGCTGCGAGCCCAAACCCCTTGCGATCCTAGTCGCAAAAGAAAAGGAATCCTGCTCATTGTTAAAATCCCTTGCAAGCGATTTTCGCTATGTACTGTTCCTCCGCTTGGGATCGCCATATGCTTTCTATTTGCGGTAAACTGATGCTTGTTACACGTTTTGACATCTAAGAAAATTATAGAAGCAGCTCCTCTCTTTCAGGCACAATTAAAAAATCTTAAATGTTCCATTCACATGACTAGCCATTCCACATATGTCTAGAAAATAAATGTACAACGTGCTAATCGAGATTAACATTGGCAGAATTTGCCTTGCTGCTTAGGTCTCTTTTTAAATAGAAGGGAATATACTAGGCTAAGCGACGGTCAAATCTTTCCTGTTTGAGATGATTTAGCATAGATAAAAATTGAAGCCAATGTCTATCTTGAAAGTGGTCAACTCCACAAGAAAAAAAGACATAAATTGTGTGTTAATGAGCTATACATTTTTTGTGTAGCAAGTTTTTGTCTATCTCTTACATTTATACAAAATGCATCTAGAATAAAGGTCTTAATAGCTGTTCCCAGAAAATTCTAGATGTAGATTGTATTTGGGATGAAATTCAAGATGTAGATTGTATTTGGGATGTAAATATGTTTAATATACAGTATTTTAATCAAAAGCTTTATAGCCATTTTTGATAAAATAAAATGTTCAAAAAATTCTGCATAAAGAGTAGTTTGAGGCAGGGTTATTCTCTTGAAAGTCTTTCTTGCATCCTTGTACGATTATAAACAAAAAATACAAAGTTTGGTATTTGTCATTTCGGTTTTGAATATTGCTGTCTACAGACATGCATGCGTGGAGCTTTTTCTAAAAATGCTCTTTTTTTTTTTTTTTTTCTTTTTTTTTTTTAACTTAGGGAACATCAAAAAATATTTCCGGTAGAATCTTGGACATCAATTTTTTTGGTGGAGTACAATATCTTTAACTACATGTGCATTATATTTACGTATGTGCTATAGAGTAAAAATGATATATTGTTGCAAACAATTTATTAGCTGATAAAATACAATTTTCTATCTATCAGAAGGTTTTTTTTTTTTTTTGTGGTGTACTCTTGGATTATCTGGGGTAATGTCAGAGAGAAGTAGTACAAATAATAAAAAACACAATTAATCTAGAAACCCGTAATTAAATGCTTTTGGGATACAACATATGTGAATAGGAAGTTACATCTGAAGCTTTTTTCAACATGTATTTTTTTGTTCAAAAGTTTATTCTCCTTATGGAACAATAAAGGGACCCACCATGTGACGAGTACCATTCCCATTGATTTGGTCTGCCTGTTCTGTGCAAATTAAAACCAAGTTCAGTATTTCTGGTGTTAGTATGTAAGCAAGTAAAAGCAATTTGTAAAAGAGCTGGAGAAATAAAAAAAAAAAAAATAATTTTGGTAATTATAGAGAACTTGGGCTCCTCTAGAAAATAAACTAATTGTGGTTTGACTGATAGTTTGGTTTATTCTCGTTACGTTTTCACCAATTTTTTTTTATCGGAAAAGCTCCGTAATTAAGTTAAACACTAATTTATTACGTGCGCATAGCGATCCTTTTTTGTGAATATTTATGAAGTATGCTGCCTAGAAAGAGTAGAATATAAATAAAGAAGTCTTGTAGTACTTTTGCAATGTAAATATATAATAATACTACACGCTAAAGTGCCTAAAACCCGAGTTTCATTGTCGGCGGCAGGCGAACAGTGTTGTGGAATGCAACACCAGCATATGTTGCTAGATGCTGTGGTGATGTATGACAAGATGTTTCACGCAGATACAGCTGTTCAGTGAATTTAATTATACAGGAACTTCGGCCACTCTAAAATCGAATGAAACTAAGTGCGATTGATTGACTTTGCATTTATGATGACAATTTCAAAGCCTGTGGATTTCAAATTTAGCACGAGGTTAGGTTCCAATTCGTTTAGGATAGTGTGTGTATATAAATTTATGTTTCTAATTTTATATCATGGTAGTACCTCATCGATATTTCCAATAACTCCTAACAGCGCAATGGATACAACATTAGTTTTTTAAACCATCTCCCCACCCATAATCCCTCTCTAACCACACCAGTCCCGTTAGAGTGCAAAACTGGCATAAGTCGCAGCGGAGAGAGTTAGCGGCCCAACTTGTAAATAATTACCATCATTTTAGTTGGGGTGCACAAAAAATCTGCAAACCAGATAGTACACACATAAATAATTGGGAGTATACTCTGTATGCTACCTTGAACATGTTATATCAGCAATCCTTGGAAGCAATTATTGCTGACTGCAATGCTGTTCACTTGTTTATTGTTGGTGTTTTATCTGAGGTGAGTTATCTTTGTTTCATGTATACATTCACTATCTCATTCATACTTCCAGACTTTGGGAGGATGGGGAATAATTTTGCCTAGAGAAAAATTGATACCCCTCAGCTGGAAATCTAATCCAGCACTCTTATGTAAGGGCGTTCCATGGACTAAGCCATGGGGCCAAATCAGTGAATTATTCAGTAATTGAAATGAATGATTTTGATGTTTAACCTGGAGAACTTCTTTTGTTTTATTTTCTGTTTACAAAAATTTATAGATAATGCAATTACTTGCATATTGCTGTAGAAATTTTTGCAAAATTATTGGCTTATTGTCTCTAAATGTCTTTTACATTGCAAAATAGGATATTTGTCTGAAGATAGCAATGTGTCTGATATTTTCTGAACTACCTTGGGTTCATCATTGGCTCCAATGCTTAATTGACTGCACATTGTTTTGCAAGGAGCAGAATAAAAGTATGCTTTGGATACCGTAGGCCATCTCTATCTTGGCCCTTAATAAGAGCTAATAATGGAGAAGGTGGCACTCTAATAACATAGGTAATACATCCTCACATATATTTTCTTCATTGACTCGCACTAAATAATCACATACATAAGCAACAACAGCAGTTGTCATTGAAACACAATGGATCTCTGTAAGTGTTACTTTACTGACCACAGAGGCTCTGTATTGTATAATATATAGTTTTTAAAGAGAGCGACCTATGAATTTTAAAAAATCTAAGATAAAAACTAGACTAGCCATTTGAATTTTTTGTTTCTTCAATAAATATAATTCCTTGGAAACTGTGAAAGATGTGATGAAAATTACCAAGGATCATTGCTGATTAGATGCATAAATGTCTGGACTATGCTCACCATGCAGTTTGCAGCCTTGGTTGCACACAGCTTCACTCCACTACTTCTAAAAAATCCCTCAGGAATGCTGGACAGCTTAGGGCCTTTAACTCTGGGCTATGCTTTGTGGCTTATGAACCTCAATGCACAGTTAAAACAATAGCTAGGAAGTGCATATGCAGGGAATATTAGATAATCGTATCCAATCACAACTATAGGTATCAGAACAATGTTGTTAGTCTACAAAATGAAATGGCATGTTATTTATGGTTCTCAGCATACCATTCTAAATTGGGTGTGGAAGACCGCTTAATTTTGCTCAGAGGCCTATCAGGCTTGAGATATGGGACCAACGACTTTACTTTCCTTGCCAAGGAAGCCATGTTAAGGATTTTTACACTAAAAAAAATCCATCGTCCTCCGCTGTTTGAACCTGTGACCTTTAGTATATTAGTCTACAAAAGCCATTTACAAAGCTTGATACCCGTGTTAGCTGTTTCTGAAATATGGGTTGGTTATTATTAAAACCTGGATTTGTAAGCTCAATCAAATCAAATGGTGAAATAAGCGGTAAAGCTATACGACGGTTCCACCACCCATATACTGACATGCGCGCGGCACGCACACATGCACTAAGTTGTTCAGATGTGAAAGTTGCCAGATTGCCAAAATTTTGACTTCTTTTTGGGAACATTGGGGTTTTAGCTTCACAGATTCATCGTCTACACCCTGTCACCTTTGGCTGCAACTGCTACACTCCTCAACTTATAAAAAATATCCCTTGGCTACGCATTGCTGCTTAGGGCCCTCTACATTGGGCTATGCTTTGCAGCTTAGGGCCCTAAATGTTTATAACAGACCAGTAAGTAATTACAATGCAGCTCTAATGACAAAATAACAAAAGTACCCGCGTATAGAAGTAATGCCAAGTGGTGGAACCATTGTATACTAATAATAAATAAGCATATAAGCACAAAAAAGAAGTCAAATAAGCAAACTTAAAATTAAATCATAAATAGTTTCATAGAATTCTTATTACAGTAAATGAGAATACCTTAATGAGTTTCTCAAAGGCAATTTGAGTAATACTGTGAGAGACTGAAGACAATGTTACTGAAATTTCATCTACCAAAGAAAGTGAATGTTCCAAGGTATTTTGAGCTTCCAACTGTGTTATAATAGGAGGTATTTTGGAGAAACGGTTATGAATGGACTCGATCTTGGATGCCAGTATTAGCAAAACATTCCTGTGCTGCAGCAATGCTGGCTGCATCTTCTGCATCGAAGGAGCACAACTCTGTTTTACATCACTGTATGACACAGCCTATAACCACGAACCTCATCGAGTTAAAGCTAAAGACAGCTTGTTTTACATCACTGTATGACACAGCCTATAACCACGAACCTCATCGAGTTAAAGCTAAAGACAGCTTTGGAAGGACTTCATGAAATTTTTGAACTCCAATCGGTGACTTTAGAAACACTTTCTTCATGCTAGAGACAAAAAGATTCAAGTCTTTATATTGGCTCCTAACTGTTTTAGCGACATGATGTAAAGCATGAGCAAGACACGACAGCTGAATTAACTTAGGATGAAGTACTTTTAATCCAATTCCTGCTTTAACAATATATGCAGCAGCATCACTAAGAAATAATAGATTGTCATACCTAGCCCCTTCTCTCCGCAAGTTAGCTAACTAATCATTACAAAATGTTGCACTAGTGGAAGGATTTACTTGGTCAAGTGCTTATATATTAAGAAGATATGATCTACCTGCTTTCATAGCACCACTACATACATATTGTCCTTCTGCATATGTGGTTTCATCATTAGAAATCCATATTTTTTCATGCTTTAGTTGGTCCCAAATATGGCAAATTGTGTCTTGAAAACACTGTTGCAAATAGTTTTTTCGCAATGCAGATACGTCCAGCACCCTTCTGTTTATATATTTTTCTAAAAATTTCTGAAGCTGCTCATTATTTAATCCACGATGGAATGTCCAAACTCACTAATGCTAAACACGAGTCTTTGAAAAATGTATCGCTTGAACTCAATTGTTTGCCTACAGTGTGTGTAATTAGTTGCTTCTGTAACTTAGATTTCTTTGTAACGACGCCTTATGATACGTTGTGTTAATATGCTGTACAATGTCTTTTTTGTAGAAACACTTCGCACATCAAACAAAATAAGACCCTACCATCTTTGCTCAAAATATCACTTCCAAACGCATTTATGTAGTTGAGCAACAAAGCCGATTGAGATGCTTTGTGGGTGGCATTTCTTAATTTACATGACCGTTTATGTACACCTTGTCATATGAAAACACGTACTGTGAAGCTGATTTACATATGAAGTAGTGATATATGATAAGGCTGGTATCAGCAGTTATATATATATATATATATATATATATATATATATATATATATATATATATATATATATATTGGCTGCCCTGGCTTCGCATGGGTGGTGTACCTAACGAAAAAAAATTGGACAAAATCTTCCGTTTATAGTACGACCATGCAGTGAAAGAAAAGTATGATGAAATAATTTGACAGCACTTTATTGTAATGCCTTGTAATGTACAATTTTTCTTCCAGAGAGAAAAAAAAAATAGCGCCGATACTTTGCCGACTCTCAAGCACTTAACGTACAACATGCGAAAAATACAATTCAAGGTATATTACACACACTTGTAACGATTGATCTTAGGATTTATCATTGCAAATGCAAGGCACGCTTAAATTCAAAACGAAAGTCGATTGACAGTGTTGTTCTTGGAATAAGTATATCCTCGCCTTTAACTTTCCCGTGTTATAGTAACTTAAATCAAATTTTTTCATAATTTTTTTAACAGTGAGTTTGTTCTGCTGCATATTTCGGCCGATTGATATTGCGTCCTATAATTATCACAAAGTCAACCTTAGGCTGTAAATTGTGTGGTGGGAATCCTGGCAAATCCCATAAGGTAGTGTGGAAAGGATGACATATGGAGTTAACAGTGTTGGCAACCAAGATGTCGTTGGCATAACAACAGTAATGGCAGTGCATCCATAGTGTGGTGGGTATATGCTGCCATAGGTAATGAATTACATTAAGGAGAAAGTCACAAAGTAACATTCATGCTTCTTCCGAATCTCTTTCTTTCCTTCTAATATTTTCCACCTTTTCCTTTATTTTCTTCTATGTCAAAACAGCAATTTCTAAGGCATATAATGACGTAACTAAAGATCAAGTAGATCCAGATAGTCAAGCTTTTATTCATGATAGCTTTGTGCATTAAATTTCTCCATTTAACCCAAAATATTACTTGATCAAATGTATTAAGAACACCGCAATTGTAGTCTGTTAGTGACGCAGGTAATTTCATGTTCTTTAGCTAGCTCATGTATCACATAACGTCAAATAAGCAACATCTGCAATAGGAAGTTAATCCTAAAACGGATCCCGTTATTTTCAGCTTGTTCATTTTAAAGAATTACAACATAAATATACTTATTTCTTTATTTAAACAATGTGAATAAGGGAACGATAGTTAATACATAAGAAATATATTTGATTTTCACAGTTAGCTTGCATCATTCTCTCCATAACCAGGTGCATGCCCTTAACATTCAAGAAGAAAAATAGAGCAGTAGGTACTACGGCCTTCTGGTGGCAAATAATTAGTATGTATTTCAGGTGTTCATCGCCAGCAAAGCTTCTTTATTTTAAACGATAGAAATAAGTAATGGACAGTAAATACATAAAAATGTATGTGAATTTGACTGCTACATTGTGTCATCTTGATAAACTGTTGCGTGGCCTTAACATTGGATAGGGAGGAAAAATACTACTATCGCTATCTATTGGAAAATAAACTACTTACTCTAGGTGTTCATCGTTAGGAAAACTTCTTTGATTCTTTATTTTGAACGATAAGAGTAAGGAAAGGACAGTTAATATATAAAAATTTATTTGAATTTCACTGCTACATTGTCTGTAAACTGGTGTGTAACCTTAACATTGAATGGGAAGGAAAATATATAGCAGTACCACGACCATTTAGCAACAAATAACTTGTACCACTGCCATCTGGCGGTCATTAACTGAAATGCGTTCACTTAGCACGGTTTTTATTCATATTATGAGATTTTAAATACTTTCCCTACTATTTTTAAACATTTTCATTTCCACAAACCTTGTCGTGACCTAACAAAAAAGAACTGTTCAATTTGATGCAGTCGTTGGGAAGTGATACGCGTACATACATTTCAGTGATTCATTTTTATATATATGGATATATTTTATTTACACAGTTATCTTGCGTCATTGTCTTCATAACCGGGTGCATTCCCTTAGCATTGAAGATGAAAATTAGAGCAGTACGAACTACGGCCATCTTGTGGCAAATAATAAGTACATATTTTAGGTATTCATTGCTAGGAAAGCTTCTTTATTTTAAACAATAGGAGTAAAGAAAGGACAGTTAATAAATAGAAATGTATTTGAATTTCACTGCTGCATTATCTCATCTCGATAAACTGTTGCGTTACTTTAGCATTGGCTAGGGAGGAAAAATATTACTATAGCCATCTAGTGGCAAATATAATAACTACTTACTCTAGGTGGTCATCGTTAGGAAAACTTGATTGATTCTTTAATTTAAACGATAGGAGTAAGGAAAAGACAGTTAATACATAAAAATGTATTTGAATTTCAGTGCTGCATTGCGTCAATGTGTCGATAAACAGGTGCGTTACCTTGACATTGAATGGGAAGGGAAATATAAAGCAGTACCATGACCATTTAGCAACAAATAACTTGTACCGCTGTTATCTGGCAGCCATTAACTGAAATGCGTTCACTTAGCACAGTTTTTATTCATATTATGAGATTTTAAATACTTTCGCGTACTATTATTAAACATTTTCATCTCCACAACCTTGTCGTGACAATAACAAACACAAACAAAACAAAAAAAGAATTGCTCAATTTGATACAGTCGTTGGCAAGTGATACACGTACATACATTTCAGTGATTCATTTATATATATATAATACTTAAAAAACTTGAAAACCTGCGAAAAATTTTAGATACCTTTCACTTTGTTCACTATTTTCCTTAGTATTTAACATGGTCAATAAATCTATAACAGTGGCAAAATCTTTAGGTCTAGCTACCACTAAGTTGTTATTACCGACTGTATAATTTCATTTTCTATCAGTCTTGGATTTAAGATCTTACACTTATTGGCAATTCTTAGAAAATAATCAGACATACTTATGTGCTTTTTAGGGTAAAATCTTCCAATTGATAATTCTAAGCTCATTTTATTTTGTACAACTTGCCCCCAAAAACTTGAAAAGAACAAATCTTTTTTAAAATTATTATAGCTTTTATTGCTAGACAAGATTAACCGCATCCATTCTCGGGTACTACCTCGTAAAGAATTTCTCACAATGCTCATTTTGAATTTTTGTGGATTCTTTTTATACTAAAGTAATGATCCAATTCTTTCAAAAATTGTATTGGGTTATCCCCTAAATGCTCATCAAAAATTGGAGCTTTCACATCAGTGAACATCTGTCCATAACAGATGGTTTCCATGGTAACTAGCCATGTTACCCCGACTCTCGTCTTCACCTGAATGCAAATTTTCTATCAACCTCTCATACAAATTTCCATTGTATTTTCTATAACTACCAGTCTCAAAAATCTTTTCTCTGCTTCCATTGTTTACTTCTAAATCTATTACCGATTCATTTTCTTTGTACAAGTTTCCTTTTACAGTCTCCATTTATTTTCTTATCTACTTTTATTTGAAAAGCTTTTAATTTGCTATTAGAATCCTTTGTTTCCTCACCTATTTCTACCCTGATTCCTTCTTTTTCTTTTGTCAAATTTATTCCTTCTTCCACCTTTTAGCCCAACAATAATGAATGACCTTTGACAATCTTGACTTCATTTTGTGGTTCAAAATGTTTATGCCAGAGCCTGCTTCACTAAATCCAGTTCTTAATTTTACTGTTTCTTTCATCCCTTTTTCAATTATTTCTTTTACTTTCTTTTCAACTCTTTCCACTTCCTTCTTTACAAATAAATCCAGGACATTACATTTTTTATCTGTTTCTTGTCATTTTTATCCATTTTGGATTCCATAGCTTTCACTGCCATATCTGTTTTCTCCAGCCTGGAACTCAGCTCTGCATTGCTGCTTTTAAATTCAGCTCTTAACTTTGCACTGACTACTATTTTTTTGTTTGTTTAATCTATTGTCTTATTTGTTTCATCTAGCTTGGCACTCTTTGCCCTTAATTCTACGTTAGCAGGTTTTCTTTTTCCCCATCTATTCTTGGCACTTCTCGCCCTTAATTCTATGTTAGTAACATCTACAGCTTCCTTCATCTTTACCATCAGTTCCATAAGTGCTTGGTAGGAACCAACTATTGCACTTATTTCTCTTTCACCCTCCATAATAGACTTTGTTTTTGCCACTTCTCAATAACATCAAATGAACAAAGATATGATGTCCACTAACACAGTGTCTTTACAACAAGAAATTACAATACACAAGAATGAAGTTTTGCACTCACCAACGGATTATGGGGGGAATAGTCTGAAAATGCAAAACTTAAAAAAACACACACACACATGGAAATTATGAAACAATGAACACAATGACTGAAGGGTGCAAAGTTCATTCTGCCAACTGCGACTGTTAGCCAATTGTCCCTGATGTCTTCCTGGTTGTTACGAGGTATTCGGTCATTCACCGCTCTCGGATCTCTGCTGAACTCTCGTCACCCAACCTCCTGGAGTTGAATCTGGCTGCTTCTCTTGGAAATCTTCGGTGATCCACTGGCTTTTTCTTTTATTCTTCCATTTTCTTTATTGTCCAGATCTGCTTTTCCTCAAGCTCCTTTGCGTTTGGCGCCACATTTGAAGCATGAGATCCTCTTTGCATTCGTGCTAATTTTGAACTAAAAATCTACTCGCGCTTATGCTTAGTCTTGAGTAGCAATTGACTCTTTGGCTTGTTGGGCTTCCAGATTCAGACTACCTGGCAACTTCTTAAATAATAACTCATTAGGATTTTTTTTGTTTTGTAGAATTGTTTATTTTGTAATCATTTTGTACAATTCTAAAGTGAAACTGTAATCGCTCGTTGTAATTTATGCGCTTTGTTGAATGATGCAAATATTTGTATGCATATAATTCTCCTTAAACACATTATTGTATACTTGTGAAAAATCGAAAAATCCTCTTTCTTTTTGATAACTGACTTCACAACCAAGAAAACAACACATAACTGTGATACTTATTGTTGGAAAACAAAATCGCATAGAGAAAATCAAATGCTTACACACGACAAAAGCACAAGGAATAATAAACGTTTGCATCCGATTTCAACTTCGGAATGCAACAGAACAAAAACATTTTAACATCAACTATCACAAAAATGGATTGAAATTCTCAAAATGTCTGCAGATTTTGTTGTTAGGATATAAATATTGCCTCAAATTATTTGATTTATTATTAAATGCCAATGTAAAACCTTGTCTGATACAGAACAAAGTTTACATAAAATGTATTTTAATATGTTGTAATCCCTTTGAGAAAGAAGTCCATAAAACTATTAAAAATTTAAGGCCAGTTTAAAACTGGATGTCTGAATTAAACAATTGTATGAAACCAGACATGAATATATTTGGCAACAAAAGAAAAGCAAACACAACTGAACGAAAAGGTTGAAGATGTGAGGAAGGAACTTCAGCAGATCACGAGTGTTATTGTAATTTGTCTATTGAATATTTAAATAAATACCTTCAATGTGTTGATGAATCACCTATGCAGGGAGATCCATAGTGATCCCTGACAGCCAGTGCACTGTCTCAGCTTATATGATATAACAAACATTCCTCAATGCAGTTTCAGTTGGCATGTTCATCTGCTTGTACTGTTTGCTTTGCTACAGCTTTTTTATGCATTGTAATGTACTGTTCTGGGTGCTAGTGTTTTAGTTTGTTTGAAGATGGCTTATTGTCTTGCTGCAGCCTTCGATGGGACGAAGTGGCAACAGTGTGGCAAAGTGACCGCAAGGTAAGGCATCGCCCTCTGTGGTGTAATGTTTACCATGCTTGACTTCATATACCCAAGGTCACGGGTTCAAACCCGGTGGAGGACGTAAAAATCCTTAGCATGGCTTCCTTCGGAAGGGAGTAAAGCCGTTGGTCCCGTGTTGTAGATTTACGGCATGTAAAAGAACCTCAAGCCTGATAGAGAGGCCTCTGAACAAAATTAAGCAGTCTTTCACGCCCAGTATAGAATGGGATGCTGAGAACCTCGTAGTTAGAGAGCATCCATAAATAAAATACCATTTCATTTCAAGGTAAGGCAACTGTCAGAAATCACTATGGATTTCTCAGACTAGTTCTGGATACTGCAAAAGAAAACTAGAAAGTAACAAAGTTTAGGTACAAAATTGTAAATGAAGTTAAGTTCTGAAAGATTCATAAATGCTTTTGCAATTGAAGCAAAAGTTCAGGGTAACACTAAGCAGGAGTACAAAATTTCAAATCCTGACTCTTCTTCCAAAAAGTTGGTCATGTAAAAAAATTGAAAATGAATTTAATATTAGCAACAGAATGGCTAGGAAAGCAAAATCCTAATGAAAAAAATGGATTTTTTCCAAAATCAGGCAAAATGTTAAGACTATTCAGTTACAGAAAAAGTAATTTCTTTTTACAGTATTGATGAGGTTAGCAGAATCGTGCCAGGTGAAAAAGATTTTGTCAGGGAAAACAAAATGCAATGCTCATGATCACATCCAGAAAGAGTCTATAAGAGTAAACTAAAGGAAACCACTGAATTGTTCAAAAATAAGTATACTATAGACAAAATTGGATTCTCTAAATTTGCTGAATTATGCCTTAAAAACTGCCTTGGCAGGTGTAAGTGGTGCACTTTCAGTGTGTGTGTGTGTACTGCTCAGCAAAATGTTAAATTAATAATTGGAGCAAAACTTCATTGTATGGTATTGAATGATAAATCAATGAGTGACTAAACTATTCCTATAAAAATAATATGCATGCCTCCAACATTAAAGTAAACGAAGCTGTAATAAGTTTAGATTTCTCTGAAAAGCACTCCTTTGTACTGCAAAATGAGATTCAATCTTATTATTGAAATACTAACAATACATCCCTGTGCAGTTCATTATAGGGATCAAGGTGAAATCAGGTACAAAAGTTTTGTATTCATTTCTTAATGGTTGGCACAAACACACAGTAGCTATATACTTATTTCAAGGAAAACTGATTTCATTCCTAAAGAACTAAATATTGCCCACACTACAAAAGATTATCTAATGGGTCAGCTGCACAATATAGGAACAAAAAAATAATTATCCAACCTTTGTCACAATAGGCAAGATATTGGAGTGGATGGAGTGTGGCATTTATATGCTACTGCTCATGGCAAAGGGCAGGCCTTTAGAGACTTTATGAAGCCCAAAAGACACGTCTTCAGCTTTCAAACTGGAGCAATTTAAACCTTCCTTCAATTGAATTAATTTTTTTCACAAATTGGGAACTCCTTGAAGTAGAAAAATAATTGAAATCTTGCTTTTCAGAAGCAAAAATTATACAAGGAGTTCACAGACTTGACTGCTTCATTCCATTACCATGTCAAAATGAAATTGTTACACAGATGTACTCAAGAGTATTAAAGCATATGTACATAGTACTGGAATCTCAAAAATTTTATCAATTGATGAAATGATTGGTTTTGGTGCATGTGAATATGATCCAAGGCTTATATACTTCCCCAAGATTTTGATAATGAAGTAACAGTCACTATCTTGGAAACCCCCCCCCCCCCCCCCAGGAACAGCACACATTTGTGTATCATAGTAAAGAAGATATATTGAAGATGAAGAAGCCAAATTGTAACGTAAGTTCAGGCAAGAACTGCAACAGGGAGATCTTACACCTTAACCCAAACTGAGATGTCTGCTGAAATCAAAATGCTGGAAACTAGATTAGCTGTTAAATGATCTTCTGTAGATCTAAAAACCAATTGTGGACTAAATATCCGTAAGTCTTAAAATTTTAACTATGATGATTTATTTTTCTAGTTTTATGTTTGTAATTACAATAGCTAATATTGACTCATCCAGGAAATATTTCATCATACAATTTTTTAAAATTTTGGGATATTTTAATATTACAATAATAAACAGTTCTATACATAATGAAAGAGAAACATATAAAGAAAAACAGATATGAAGGATATTACTAGAAAAATTCATAAGAATTACTAATGTGTACCAGAAAACAAAAGTCTATAAAACAGAACATCCCAAATTCAAAATTTGTAAGAGTTATTTTGAAACAATAAAGAAGATAACTTTTTTTAAAAAAAAAAAAAGATTAGTCATGTTGTTTAAGAAACTAAATTTTGAATTTTGGGGCCAATCTAAAATGTAAACTTTCACAAATCTATTCGTGATACATATAAATGAAAGCCTGTTGAATTCTGAGCAAATTAGTTTCTTGCAAATGACAAAATTTTAAATTTCTAATGATAATGTAAAAATTAGAAAGATGAAAAATGTAAAATGTTAGTTTTGAGATCCTCTCATAGAGTACTAAACTTGTGCAGAGTTTCAAATATAAAGAAAATGGTAAAGTAAATTGGATCACTTGACATAGCCCATAGGTAAAAGAACCTCAAGCCTGATAGAGAGGCCTCTGAGTTAAATTAAGCAGTCTTTCATGCCCAACATAGAATGGTACGCTGAGAACCACAGCAGTTAAATAGCATCCATAAATAAAACACTTTTTCCCCCTCCATAGGTAGACGAGTGGAGCATTCCATGGCTGCAATGCAATGGGGAGGCATGTCCAAGGGATTTGAAACTTATACTACAATGATCCCAATAAGTTGAAACCTTGGTAATCTGGTGGAATTAATGTCTGTACATCGTATGGAAGCTTAACCCTTTTTCCATCCCTGCACCATCTTACAGTTTATGCTGAATACAAAGTACAGTACTGGCAAGCAGCCTCATAAATGCTCTGAATGAACACGTTTTTGCTTCTTTACAATACTATTGCAATAATAAATTTATAAATTTCTCTGCCCAAGAATAACTACAAGGTGTGAACCTAATTTTTAATATAGAGGAAGCTATGTGTTAAGTGGGAAAAAGTAGTTTGTCCAATGAACTAGTCTCTTGTCATGTGGTTTTGGTTATACAGTCGAACTTGATTAATTCGAAATTATGAATAATTCAAACTTTCAGTATGGTCCCTTGACATTCCTATACAAAGCAATGTTAAAAAGTCTTCTATAAATCTTTTTGATAATTTTGATGTAATATACGTGAGAGTGAAAATATTATAGGTTAGTAAACTTTTTGGATAAATTACAGGAATTGTGCTGTACTGTCGTCTCATTCCCTTAGCTTGCTAAATTCCAGGCAATGCATCATATTGTAGTTTCAATTCCCTCTCCTGCTGGTAAGGAATGTGGGTTACTGAAGCTTCTTTGAGTAATTCTAGGAACTTGTTGGCAGCCAAGGCACTAGTTATTGTGAACACTGTACCCCTTTCCATTATGTCTACCTTTACGTCAAAATCATCAGTGTGTGTTTAAGCAGTGAACTGAGCCGACAATGGCTCTCTCCAACCTAAACGTGTAAATTACAAAACTCTTAATTTAGCTGAAAAGGCAGCAGTCATTGCAAAGTGGAAAATGTTTTTTTTTTTTTTTTTTTTTTTGTGTGTGTGACATTGTAAGAGACTTTGGAATCCTCAGAAATCGTCTACATACCTCAAAAATAAGGATAAAATTTTTAACAATGTAGTTACAAAGCGACAAAAAAAAAAGCCTGACGTTAAGTGGTTCAAGCAGGCTCTGGATAAAAAATTTCCAGTAAGTGGACCCCTTATCACAGCAAAAGCAGAGGAATTTGCACAGCAATTGGGAAAAGCTCATTTTAGCAGTGGATGGCTGAATAGTTTTAAAAAGCAAATGTCATTTTGTTTAAAACTGGTTGTGGGGAAAGTGGCAAGCAGCAAGCAGCCAATGATTGGAAAATGAGTTTGGTAGAGTGATTTCATGATAAAAATGAAAAAGATATTTACAATGTTGACGAGACAGGACTGTTTTATAAATGTACACCAGAAAGAAGCACTTGAATTTAAAGGAAAACGATGTAGAGGGGGAAAACTTAGTAAAGAACACATCACACCAGATTGATGCCAATATGGATGGCACTGACAAGCCTCCATTAGTAATGCTTGGAAAGTCTGTCAATCCCCAGTGCTTCAAAAATGTTAAATCTAAGCCAGTGGAATATGAAGCTAATAAAAGAGCTTGGATGACAGATTTTTGTAAGATGAATCTTGAAGCAAGACAAAAAGTTTTGCAAATAAAATCACACAGTTTTACTGTTTATTGACAATTGATTCCATTGTCAGGGAATATCAAAGTGTTGTTTTTTTCCCCCCTAATATGACGACAGAAGTGCAACCAGTGGATCAAGTAGTAATAGCAAATTTCAAGCATTTCTACAGGCATCTGATTTAAAATTACAAAATTGTTAAGTACACACTCTAATGTTGTCCTTCCTATAATTTCATTTAATTTGGACCTGTTTTAATTAATGGGTAATTTGAAATCCTGAATTATTTTTTTTTCTTTCTTCCCTTGGTCCATTCAACTTCAGATTAGCCAAGTTCAACTATCACCTATGAACTTCGGGTGAGACCAATTTATCTAATTCACATGCTGATTCAATTTGATTTGATTAAAAATTCTGTAAAGCATAAAGTTCACTGAGAGTTAGTACATTTTATTCTATTTATTTCATAGATCAAATTAATACTATTATAAATAAGTTGTTTACCAAGATGAGTACAGAATTAATTAGGATGAACTGAATGTTTTTTGTGTGTATATATATATATACGAGGGCTGTTCAGAAAGTAGCCTCCGGTTGATTGCAAGAAATTCACCAAGTTAAATAAAAATATTTTAATATATACATCTTACAACTACATCTTTGCACTATTTTTCTACATAGTTTCCATAACGATTGAGGCACTTATCGTATCTGTTCACAAACTTTGAAATTCCTTCCGCATAAAAATCACCCGCTTGTGCCTGGAGCCAGCCTGTGACCGCATCTTTGAGCTCTTCGTCCTCATCAAACCGCTGGAACCCGAGCCATTTCTTCATATGCATGAAGAGGTGATAATCACTTGGCGCCAGATCTGGGCTGTAAGGTGGATGGTTGACAACGTCCCACTTGAAGGACTCAAGAAGGGCTGTTGTTCTGCGAGCAGAGTGAGGACGGGCGTTATCATGCAAAAAAACGATACCGGAAGTCAGCATACCACAGCGTTTGTTCTGTATAGCCCGTTGTAATTGTTTTAGTGTTTCACAGTACACGTCTTGATTAATGGTCATCCCACGTTCCATGAATTCAACCAACAACACCCCTTTTGCATCCAAAAACACCGTTGCCATCAATTTTCGGGCAGAAAAATCTTGCCGGGCTTTTATTGGTTTGGTAGGCGAATTTGAATGTGCCCACATCTTTGATTGTTCTTTTGCCTCAGGGTTCACGTACTTAATCCAGGTTTCGTCCCCGGTCACGATTCTGTTTAACAATGGTTCACCTTTGGCCTCATAACATGACAGAAAGTCTAATGCAGAGGCCATTCTTTGAGTTTTGTGGTGGTCGGTAAGAATTTTGGGCACCCATCGTGCACAGAACTTACGGTAACCCAATCTTGCTGTCACTATCTCGTACAAGAGAGTCTTAGAAATCTGTGGAAAATCAGTAGACAACTCCGACATTGTGAAACGTCGGTTTTCACGAACTTTTGCATCAACTGTCTGAACGAGTTCGTCCGTGACCAATGATGGTCTACCACTCCTCTCTTCATCATGAACGCTTTCTCGTCCACTTTTAAATATACGTACCCATTCACGGACCACTCCTTCACTCATAACTCTTGGTCCGTACACGGCACAAAGCTCACGATGAATAGCTGCTGCAGAATATCCTTTGGCTGTAAAAAACCTTATAACAACACGCACTTCACATTTGGCGGGGTTTTTTATTGCAGTACACATTTCAAACGGCCACAAACACTAAACTAGCACAGGTACGACTTTCACTCGACCACGGCTTGATGCCGACTGACCTGCTGAGTGCGTGAATGCACAGATGGCGTCGCTACTCCCCCCACTACCCGCACTGTGACTGATCGGAGGTTACTTTCTGAACGGCCCTCGTGTGTGTGTATATATATATATATAAATATAACAAGCTTATATTCAAGATTTTTTGTAATTCTATGCCTGAATATGTTTAGATATTCAACTTAATTTGCTCTGACAGAATGTCTGCTTGTAATTAATTGAATTTCTTTCACATTTTTTGTGCAGAAAATGGCAGATAATGATGATCTTCTTGATTATGAGGATGAGGAACAACCAGAGCAAACAGTTGTGGATGGATCAACTGATACATCAACGAAGAAGGAAGTAAAGGGAACTTATGTTTCCATACACAGTTCTGGCTTTAGGGACTTTCTTCTCAAGCCCGAAATATTAAGAGCTATTGTGGATTGTGGATTTGAGCATCCATCAGAAGGTATGTAATTTTGGTAAAGGGAACAATCGGACAAACAGTAAACTAATTACTTGAATACTACTGAGTAATACATTAAAAACATGAATCATACACAGAAGTACAAAGCATATAATATTAATTACATGGTACATTGACAATGATCACATGAAATATGTTATCGATCAATACATTCTGTGTAGTCCCATGTAATTTACTATATCATGTTAATCACACTTCACGTAAGTTCATGTGCTAGTTTTATGAATAATTGTTCATCACTTGTCTCCAAACAAATAATGCAGTCATATTTTCTTACAGCCACTTTTATCATTTTCTGCTTTTCCCTTGCCTTCATCAAATATCTTCTTTGCATTGTTGACTTAGCTTTTACAGTGTGTTCTTAGCTTTCTCCTTTTGATATACTCATCCTTTGTAAAAAGTAAATTGCATTTTATTTATGGTCGCTCTTTAACTGCATTTTCAGTGTTACATTCTATATTGAGTAGATAAATATCAGTACTAGTAAGACTACCACACTTTTGAAATCGCTTCACAATGAATACTACAGCCCAAAATGCCCAACTTTTCACAAAGACAGCCCTTAGCTTGCACTGTCTGCCATAGGTACCAAACTAAATGTTTTTGTTTGATACTTGGTGATGTCTGGTCCTGAAGAATCTTCCTGTACACACAATTTATACTACCGAGGAATTCTTTATATCCAGTTTTTGCCAGATGAATTGTTCTCGTGTACAAAGTGTAAAAATGTGCTCTTCTTGCTCTAATTAGAGGAATAACAGGACTACTTTTGTAACCATGTGGCACCTTGGAACTGTTGTTTCCTTCTACCCATTAATCTTTTCTCAGGATAGTGTAGAAACAGCTACTGATTAGATTACAATTGCATATAGCACTCCAAACTAAAAATATAAATATAAATCACTGTACAAAAATAAATAGGTAACATAACTAATCCGAATCTGAAAGAGGTATTCCATCCAGTTCAGAATACTGCCTCTCCCTTAATCTTCTGCTGTGCTTTACTCGTAGTGGTGGTGTCTACCCATACCTGGGTAATTGAGTGGCCTTCATTTACCCGTTTGTAGAGAAAATACAGGTTCCATCCTTCTTGTCTGTAGGTGGGAACTTTATGAATTTTCAAGGTCAACAATATCATCACCGTTCTCAAAGCAAGTAGTTTGTAAGTGGCTCATTAATATGGAAGAAATTATACATTTTTTGAGGAACTGCACTCCTAAGAAACTTGTCACACTGAACTTCTAACACTAGCTTTTTATGTTTCCTTGATTTTTCAACTTGTTAACTGACCTGTTTTTAGCCTTTCACAGCGGGCAGAATTTATACTCAATGCAGACACATGCTTGTAAACTTCACTATCATGTTAACACCATCCTTGTATATGAGCGGAAGCTTTCCTGGTGACGTACATACTCTAGGTATTCTCATGTTTCAAGCCACATGAAGAGATGTAGAGCCATCAACATTTCGGTTGCGTTGCATCTTTTCCATCAGGATGATGAATGGCTTAGCCAGGTAACTTCATATACTCAAGATCGCAGGTTCAAACCCAGTGGAGGACATAAAGTAAAGGAAGGGAAGTAAAGCCATTGGCCCCATGTCGTAGATTTACGGCACGTAAAAGAACCTCAAGTCTGGTAAGAGGTCTCTGAGCAAAATTAAGTGGTCTTTTACACCTAGTATAGAATGGGACACTGAGAAGCACAGCAGTCATAGAGCATCTATAAATAAAACTCCATTTCATTTAGCCAGGTAAAATGGCCAGTGCTTATTCTGTCTGCTGCGGTAGCATCCTTAATTCTATAGGAGCCATATTTGCCATTATAGCTGGATTTGAACATTTATATCCAGTATTTACCAGACTATCCCTTAATCCCAATTGATTAAAAGCTCAATTTTTAACAATATTCATAGGAGTTAATTTAACATTCTTCCCTCAATACTTTTTAGATTTAGCGTCAATGTGGAATATTTCTCATGTAGTTTGCGAAAACATTAAATTATGACTTTCTCATCACTCACCTCTCTAATGTTTTACAAACTGTATTTGTTCAACATGATAGTTTAGTAACCTAGTTAATTACCAGAAGGCAATCTGCATAAGCTGTTTGCTCATTTTCTAATTAAGCGCACTTTGATTGCTCAAGATTAATTATGCTACAGCTGTACATGACACATTAAATATGCCATTGTTGCATAATACAGAGGATTTTTTTACTGGGCGAACTACTTTGTAACCGATGTATTTTGTAATATACAGCATCAGCCAATGAAAGTACACTTGATTCACTTCTGTGCACATATATCTGTTTATGTGAATATCTAATCATTCAGTGAAACTGAATTAATACTGCTGAAAGATTGCACTTCACTACTTGACAGCTAACTTAGTGCACATGCAAAAAACAAATGAACTTTACCTGTAGACTTCCTGAACCCATCACAGAGCAGCATTCTAGGGGATCAGCCACAAGTAGAAGCAATTTGCTGGATCTAGTTGTTTTCAACCACATTATCTCTCTCATGTGTGTTACATGCAAGCCTCATATTGATTAATATTTATATTTGTGATTATTGTTGATAGTGTCGTTGATATTTATATATTCCCTTCATACTATTTATAAAAGATCTGTAATGGAACAATATCTCAGACAGCGATCATCAAGTGATCACTTGTCAGGTGAAAATTCTTTTCAGTTGTCTTCATGGGAGAAGAAAGTAAATAGTGTTCATAAACTAACACAAAAGGCATAAGAAATAGATGGAATTATCAGGAACAATTAATGATATGCCTAGGTGATAGAGATTTGGTTGTATTGAGCTATTACAATGGATTGCAATATGTTATTAGCATTATTATCAGTTAACAAAAATAATGAATTTATTGTTCATCAATGTTAACTACGGTCTGGCCAGCTGTTCTCCAGCTGACACTTCTTGAGAGGCGAAATGTGATGTTGCCAGTTCTTTAGCAGAAATTTCAACCAGAGGAACACATGTGCATTTAAAACATTTGCAGATTGAATTGCTGCTACTTAAAACATATGTGGACAATATGAATATGTATGTAATACTTTACAGAATAGTAGAACATGGAGACAATTGGTATGCCATATCTAGAGAAAAAAATTGTTGTAATTAAAAGTGACTATTAAACAAATTAAGCTTAAATGAGTGTGGAAATGCTGCAATCCTTGTAAATATCAGTTTCCTCGGCTTCATCACTCGAACACCTGCTGTTGCCATCAGGACTGAGTGAAATTATTAGTTCCACCACACATGTTTTCACTATGACATCAGCTTCCCTTGCTTGTTTCATCCAGGTGTGATCCATGACACTTATCTGCTGTTATTTGCTGAATTCCTTGCTGCACCAGTAGTTTGACATCAGTGATACAGTATGTTTTATTATGTTCTGCAGCATATCCTTTCACTTGTGCCCATATTATATTTCATTGAAGTGGCAGTGGTAGGGAGGTACTCTGATGACAGTGTGACTGTAAGCAGCAGCAATGGTGTCTATATAATGAGTTCAGATGCGCGGCTTGTACACTTTTAAAATTTCCACGAGTTCTGCTTTCATCATTTCTGCAGACACTCCAGGTATATTGTTCTTCTCCAAACACTGCAGAATGACATCCTTTCTCTTCCAAGTTCTCTCGGCCTTCCAGCCAGTTGCAGAAATAGACATTCTATCGTTCATTGTTGGTGCTTTGTTTAATTGAACCAAATGGTATGGCACATTGTCCATAACATTAATGGAGTTTGGAGCGATATTTGGCAAAAGAGATTCTTGGAACCGGGTTTTGAATGCGTCTCTGTTCATTCTTTGTGATAGTCATGGGTGCTCCTTGATCTGAATAAATGCATTGACCCTGGAACAAAATAATGTATACCACTAGCATGAAGCTGAATCAATCTACTTCCTTTCCCAACTGGCACTTTCATTGTCCGTATATCTGTCCATGTCTTTGTCTTTGTGTGTCCCGCATTTATCCATGTTTCAAGCCAGACCACCTTTTCGGGATTCGTTTTTAAAATTTGCCATGCCATGCAACAACGTTACTTCGTTGCATTACATCTTTCCTCCCAGAAAATTTGTTAAATCGAAAACCAAGTTCTTTTACCACCTTACTTAAACTGCTTTTTTCCACCATTGAATAAGCCAGCCTCCTTCAGAGAGTACAATAGCTTCTCATGATTAGGAAATTCATTTCTCATATAATATTGATACATGTGCTGTCTAATCGCATCCTTTTGAAATGCATTTAGAGATGTTTTAGGACTAGCTTGTAGCCTTTGCTTTCCTGGAGTACACAGAATTGCAGACAGTGTATTAAACTCCGGCATTTTTCGTTTGTCACACTCTTCATGGTAGTTTTTCCAAATTTAAGTGCATCACAAAACCTGTCCAACACTTTGGTCACAGGTAGAAGAGGTCCACCATTGTCCCACTCCTCAAAGTACTCAACGAAGCCTGAATATAGACTCAGGGCTTTGGCTCTTATAAGAGCGAGACCACATGCTTCCTTGCAAAATAGAGCTGACAACACGGTGCTGGATTTGTAACCACGCTTAACAGCGAGAATGCTGATTGGTGATAGCAGATAATTTTAACATTGCAATGGTTGCTCCCTATATTGCCAATATAAGTTATTGAGTGGGTCATTGCATGTCAAATCAACGCACTTTCAATAAAATTTTTACCTCACCATCTCAGATTTTGATGTTTCCAAAATATAGTTATGTAAAGTTTCCAAAAATCACTCAAAATTGCATGATGCCAACCTTTTAAACAAGCATAGATCCTCTACTAATTGAACTAGAATCATGAGAGAGGTGTCATTTTGTAGCATTTTAAAATCCCTACAATGTGATATGACACAGTACAGGTTGTGAAGATTAAGTTTGTTTGTTGGTTTGATATCTTCAGTTTAACACTTAAAACTTATTTAATTGTATCACCAATAAAGACTAGAAATAAGTCTTTGAACTAAACTAATTAAAACATTTTCCACTATAAAAAATAATCTGAAATTATGAAACACTTTTATTAACAGTAAGACACTACTGACTTAAACAGTGGACTGAGCAGTATCCGAAACAGCAGTTGGAAAGGGGGAAGTGAGCATGCCCCAACTTGCAAAAAATATGCAGAGACATGAACAGTAGGCACAAAAATTAGGGTTTGCACGTAGTAGCTGGAGCAGAGGGAAGGATGAGCCTGCCTGAACTTGTATGTAATGAATACTGCACAGACATGATGAACACTAAGTAGTAATATAAGTATTATCTGTCCAGACTTAGTTCACCGGTGATGTCAACAAACCAAAATGTATTACTCCGTGAACGCATGTGGACGGACCACGTGGTGCTTAGCTGTGTTTGTCTCCTATACAATTACAAAAGCACACCCCTACACACTAATGGTAGGAAATAAATGCCTATGTTCACTCTTCACAGATATTGATTAAAACTATGAGATATATATAATAAATCAAAGGAAATAAATAAGTAGATCAGTTATTTGCTACAAAAAATGAAATTCTCGCGTAAAATTACAAAATGTTCCTTTGGGTGTGTGTGAACAACCATATACTGCAATAGTACAATGACTTGCCCAGAAGAGTTAATCCAAAGATGGAAGTGAGTCCACTCCTTCAAGATCAGTCATCTGTTGTAGATGCAATGGAACTGTCTGAATCATCACGGGATTGACAATTAATTGATTAACTACAATGTCCACCATTCCCTCCAAATCCCACATTGTTTGCTCTTCCCGAACAATGTGTGATGCACATATGCTCCATTTTTCGACTGTCATGTGTTGAAATGCTGTTTGCACCAGATGTCGCACTTTGGCTAATTTAAAAGTTTTGTTGTTTCTAGCTATATACCCCTTTGACTCCAAACAAGCTCAATTGGATTCAGATAACAATGATGAGATAATCTCAATACTACATGGCCGTACTAATTCTAGCAGCTCAGATTTAACTGTGCACTCTCCTAAATTTATGTGTGTCCTGGAGCCACTTTAAAATAAGTTCTTTTCTCCAAGAACTGTTGGGGATACGTTCTAACTTCACGCTATAATAAGGAGCGCTATCCATAATTGTGCTGTTAGGTTCAAGTTTAGGGAGCACTTTCTCAAACCAAGCCTTAAACACTTCCCCTGTCATTTCATGATAGTCTCCTGTTTTTTTTTTTTTTTTTTTTTTTTGTTTGTTTTTTTTTTTTTTTTTTTTTTAAAGACTCAAAAACAAGATCCCTGCCCTCCACAAAACCATTCTCGTTTCCAATGTGCAGAACTATTAAATGTTTCCGTTTATTAGCGGGATTTGTAAGCCCTGTACTGGAACCAGATAAGAAGGCGTGTTTCTTTGTTTTTATCTGCGTATCAACCCATATTTTAGAGGTGGTATGACCCTCATTAACCCATGTCTCATCTAAGTAATAAATAGCTTGCCTCTGCTGTCTGAATTGTCTGATATTTCGTAAGTATTTTCTTCGCCACAAAACAATATCATCTCTACACTACAATGCTTTTGCGATTCCTATTTATAAATTCATACCCTATTTCTTTGAGCAAATTATGGAGTGAAGATGTTTTTAAATTAGGCAATTCTAGATCACTGTTCACTGCATGTAACTTCATTTATTGTAGGCAGCTCATTTGCGAAAAAGAACTGATGCACTTTCTGCGCAATAGCTGCTCGAACAAACTTGTCACACTGTACGTCCAAAACACGTCTGCAGCATTTTCTCTTTTTCCCGGATGTTGAAGAAAACTTTCAGGAGTTGACCACTCATAATTTGCACACTTTATGCTGCTTTCCGAAACACCAGTAAATTAGGCCATTAAACTGAGGATATTGTCTAATGCAAGAGTAGGATATTTTTTTGCCTCTTTTTAGAGGTCTTCCTCGCTTATGTTTCACTACACTGGAACCACACGACTCCGCCATTGTTTACACACATGCATTGTTGTGCAAGGGAATGATTAAAATTCAACAAATTTCCATTTATTTAATTACTCTTACCATGTTATTTTGACATCATTGCCTAATTTAATATGAAATTTGTGTACTCCTTTCAGCAAAAATAAAAGGAGCTATTTTTTTATAGGGAAAAGCTGTAAAACGTTCAGCAACTAATCAGAACCATTAAGACCTGTTGCTTTTTTTACATTACCAGTGAACAATATTACTGTCTATTATTACTTATTATTTTTAATAAATGATTTAGGCTAAATTGTTTTTCATAGCTATAACTTATAGATTCTGTTAAAAAAAATTATGTGAGTAATAATATCAATTTTAAACTCTTTAAATTCTATTTATGCTCAAGGTCGCGAACTTAGAACTTGGTTCCAGTATAGATTTTGTAAAATCCAATTAAAACCATATTTCATTGACATTTTTGTAGTGAACCCATCATAATCCACAATCAAACTTATTACATGATTTAACAATAGCATAATCTATTTCCTAAATTTTTTTGAAAATTTGTTCAGAATGTGTTTTTTCCTTCAAAATTGGATTTAAATTTTTATTTTTAAATTTGTAAAAACAAGAAAATTCTTCGCAATCTATAGTGTGTCGTATATCATATTGAAGGGATTTTAAAATGATACAAAATGACGCCTCTCTCAGGATTCTAGCTCAATTAGTAGACAAATTTCATTGTAGTGCACAATTCTCCGAGGCTGCAACCTTCCTAATATATCATAGAAATAAAATAGAAGTTAAGTTTTTCCTTGTTTATTTGTACATATGTGAGTAGAAAATTATCCTTATAGCTTCATGAAAAATGTAGCCTTTACAGCATGCATCAAGCTGAAATAAGGACACTTCTGCTCATTTTTGACTAAACCATTATAAAAGCGCAGCATCTAATTCATTGAATGTAGACGTAGGTGGTCCAGAGTTGCAGTAGTCAGTACCTGACTAAATTGTGTATTTTCTGCTTATACTTTTTAATGTCCCAAACAATGTGCATTACAATACCATAATGCCCACCTGGGTAGTGTAGAGGTGGTATGTCTGTCTCACATTTGACGGGTCGCAAGTTTGGATCACACCAGTTACCCAGATAAGGTTGATGCATATCCTGAGAAGATATCCCATGGTTTCTGGGATCATTTGAGCATAATTTCTGATAAGACCATCCAGGTTAATGGGTGTTAAGCTAAACAAAGAAAGAAAAAAAAAACACCATAATCAGCACATGGGGTTTTTCGTGTTTCACTGCCATCTCTTGTACAAATTTCTTTTAATTTGCTTTGTTATTTCTTAAACACTAGCAAATGTTTGTTTTCAATTTACAAAGAACTTGCTGGCTGATGGCAATGGAAACCGTACCCTGTCATCCCTTATTGCAGTTTCCTATCTTCTTTTTTCTCCCTCTCCTTCCCTGTGAAAATCTGCAGATAAATAATTGGGAGTATACTCTATTTAAAATCAATGCTACTTAATTTCTTCTGCTACAGTGAAAAATATGAAAACGTGAATTAGTTTTCTAAAACCCTTCATACACAGACCACATTTTTTTACTTTCTCTACATGTACTAGGTACTTGGTATATAGAGAAAGTATTGTATTGTACCCAAAGTTTGATGTCGAGGTTTCAACGGATATATTTTGAGGTATCATATACAATTTTGTTGTTGAGTGGACCATTTCAGAGATATTCCTTTTTATTGGTTTCAGCTTTAAACTAGGTGTCTTTATCAGATGGGGTCACCTTTAGTTTCATCTCTAGTTTTTCTGGAAATGAAAAGCCAACCTAACTTCCTTCAGTTGTTCACATATGACCCACTTTTAAAAGATCTGACATCGGGTTAGCCTAGTGTACCTTTGTTTTCCTTCTGCTTACAAGGAAGCAAGTAATAGGTAATTTCTGCTAATGTTCTCTCAATTAGAGTGAAGCAGATAAAGGAATAATCTTTGGAAGAATAGCTAGTTTGTAGAATAGGTAGGGAAAGTCATGTGAATAGAACATCAGATTTTTTAAAATTTATGTCTCACAAAATATTATTTTCAAAACTTATTAAATGTATTACAAGTGCTACACAATGCTTATTTATTAGAAAGGACATAATAGAATTTGCAATACTGTAATTCATCATACACAGCTTCATTTACAATTTCCTATATTTTAGTTTTGTTAAAACATTCAATTTCAAGGAAAGTTGATCTTATCTTAACTCAGCCTTAATTTGTTAAAATTAATGTTTGTTTGTAAGACAACGGTTCTTGTTAATTTTATTGTTACAGCAGGGTATGAAACTAGATCTTGGAAGCATGTACTGGTTACCATGAGTCTTCCATAACAAGAGGTTTTGGTTAATCAGAATATTTACAAATGTAGTTTAGATATAGTTAAACAAAATTGTCTATGACAGTTTTTCTGGCCTCTTGAACATTTTGATAAAAGAGATTTTAATTATTATTTTCCATATACTTCTAGCATACATGATGAAATTTATAGATAGGGACATCTGATGTGATTTGATGTAATTATCTATACTGATATGTGCAAACTCATATAATGAACACTTTAAATGTAATGGGAAATGTACAATAGTTTCCTACCTTTTCAAATCTTTTGGTTTTATTTTAGTGTCTTAAGTTCTTAGGCTTTCATGGCCGTCTCAATACTAGCTATGGTATAAGCCGGGCTTGTGTGCCTTGGTCTACTAGGCCCCTTCTTCCCAGACTTTTCGTCTGCGCCTACGGCAGACATCTTCGACGGCCGTGGCGAGGTCAAATTACTCTGCTGGACATTTCAACTGTGACTGTCTGCCATAGTTGCAGATGAAATGTCTGGGAAGAAGGAGCAGCCCCGGATTATACTATAGCTAGTATTCTAGTATCTGTTTTAATATCAGCAAATGTTTCCATTTCTCCACCATCTCTTTTATAAATTTCCTGTAATTTGTTGGATATGTTTCCACACAACTTGTGTGGAAAAACAATTAACACTTCTTTTAATTTGCTTCGTTGATACTTACACTGGTTAACATCAGAAAACTGGGATTTTTTGCATTTGTTAACATTTAATTTAGAGCAAACTTTTACCTTAACTCAGCTTTAATTTGTTAGAATTAATAATGGTAGATGAAACGAGTCACAGCAGGGTATACAACTAGACCTCAAAAGTGCTGTGAGTTACTCACCATGGTTTCTCTTTTAACACCTTCAATGATAAGGTCTTGATAAGACTTCCTGAGTATGATTTTACTAATGGATAACATTAGATATCACAATTAAATATAGACCTCAACATCTGGATTAATGGCCATGCAGTGTAAGGCATGGTAGGAGGGGTTAACCTATCAAGCATAGATCGCAGGATCAAATCCAGTCGAAATGTATGTTATGCATCCCATTATTGGAAATCTTTGAATGAGTTATGAGGGTGATCATTTATTAATGTATCAGATTTTGGTTAATCAGAATGTTTACAAAGGTAATTAGGTATAGTTATACAAAATTATCTATGAGACAGTTTTTCTGGCCTTTGGAACATATATACTTAAACAGAGATTATTTATTATTCCTAAACTTTTAGCACACATGATGAAATTTATAGATAGGGACATCTGATGTGATTTGATGCAATTATCTATACTGATGTGCATAAACTCGTACAGTTCTCTATTTAAATATAATGGGAAATATTTGTTTTTGCTGCAGTTTCCCCCTTCTCAAATCTTTCAATTCTTTTTACTGCTATTATTATGTTAGAACATGTTCTTTTTTTCATTTCTCTGCCTTTTATTTTACTAATTTGTTTTAATATGCTAGCCAATAACAATGGAATCTGTTCCAGTTGTAGGTCCTTTATTGCCATTGCCCAGTGTTTCCCCCCCCCCAATATATTATATTTAAAATCAAGGATTAGTAACCTTTTTTGCCAAGGTGAAAATTTTCAAAACATGTGCTTATTGTTTCCCAAAACCCTCCCATGCACAGACCACTGGGTTTTTTTTTTTTTTTTTTTTTTTTTTTTTTAAATTTATTCCTCTACAAAATATTTTCAAATTTTATTAATTGCATTACAAGTGCTGCTGTTTATTTGTTAGAAAGGACATTGAATTTGCAAATACTGTAATACATCATACATTTTCAATAATTTCCTATTTTTCTATTTGTGAAAAATAATACTGTTTGTTAAAACAAGAGTTCCTTGTAATTTTTTGGTTACAGCAGGGCACGAAAGTACAGCTTGGAAGTGTGTGATGATTTATACTTTGTTTATTAACATATGACGTTTTGGCTAAGCAGAATATTTACAAAGGGAGTTAGGTATAATTATATAAAATTATCTACGAGATGGTGTTTTCTGGCCATACTGTGTGAATACTTCAATACATTCTTTTCCATCCCGACAGCACTATTAAAAATATATATATAAAGAATAATTAAATTCTGTTTTAGGAAATATGTTCTTCCAAGAGGCCAGAAAAGACTAGATAAATTTAATACCTAACTCCCTTTGTAAATATTCTGATTAACTCAAACGTTATACGTTAATAAACAAAGGCTAAATCATTGATTACAATTAATTTGCTTCTTACTTAATTTCAACTAAATGAGGAAAATTGATAGTTCAATTGTTAAAATTAATAGGAATAAAATACTCCTCCATAATTTTAAACATGTGAGTGCATTCACTTGTTCTGAATAAGTGCTGCTCTGTGTTTAGTAACTTGGTACATTTGCTGTGATGTACCTATTCCTTCTAGAAAGTTACATATCTAGACATAGCTTTAGATATTCAGATATTTTTGTTGTCATTTTTACTTTCTCTGTGTGTACGATATACATAGGGAATAGAGAAGGTATTGCATTCAACCCAAAAATTTGATACCGAGATTTCACCAGAAATATTTTTTATGGTCCCCTGTATTTAAAAAAAAAAAAAAAAAAACATTTGTAGAAAAAGGTCTGTGTGTGTGTCTGTGAACAGATAACACAAAGCAAAAAGTCAGTAAAGATTCCAAACTGGGTATTTAAGTTTAGTATCTTCCAGGGATACGACACAAAAGATTTTGAGAAAAATTCCCCCGCTCTAAACATGGAACATATGTCAAAAATTTTGATTTTCTAAAAAATGGCTAACAATTTTGTTTAATGTACTGTATATTATGGCAAATATAATGTTACTCTTGAATTTTCTGGGAATAGCCTCTGATGATATTTATTCTGAACAAATTTTGTTTGAATTTTGCATAACTGGTAAACCATAAGAGATAGACAAAAACTGATCATACAAAAAATATGTAGTTCTGTTAAAACACACAATTTGTGATATATATACCCCAGCTGTGGAATTGACCATTTCTGAATGTTCCTAGTTTCAGATTCAAAATACTTTCTTTTCTCAGACGGCTCTGCATAGAAACTGATTTCTTTTCTCAGACGGCTCTGCATAGAAACTGATTTTAAGCAACCAGCTTTTAATGGATCAGACTATTATTTTAGCCTAATTTCTGCTAATGTTTATCTTTATTATAAAGTAGACAGAAAAGTATGCTTTTTAAGAATTTGTTACTATCTAGATAAAGTCAGTTGATGGAATGGCAGCTAATTTATCCATAATTCCTTTCTTAACTTTCAGGACACTTTTCAACATCCAGCATGTACTGTTCCATTGAGTCTCTACATGTTTTAATTTTAATTGTGGAATACCAAAGTAATTGATTTTTTTGGGCTCAGTTGATCAAGGTATGGCCGGTGTAAGACTTAACTGTAAATTACACTAGTTAAGAAGGTTTTTGTAACATAGTAAACATCATAAAATTATCATGCCATAAAATTATTAAACATGCAGGAAAAAACAATAAAATTCACAATGGAAACAGAAACCAATGGAGAACTCCCATTCTTAGACCTAAGAATCATCAGAAACAACACAAAAGTAAACTTTGGAATCTACAGAAAACCAACTCAATCAGAAAATTACATTAAAAATGAAAGCTACAACCCATTACCACACAAACATGCAATAATAAACAGCCACACACATAGATTAGTAAATGTACCTATGAGCACAACCGAATTCAACAAAGAGTTAAAACCATAATTCAAACAGCAGAACAAATTGGATACAGCAAGAACCTTGTATACAAGAAACTAAACAAAGCAAAGCAGAAAAAAAACCATAAAAGAAATAAATACCCTAACAGCAGGAAAAAACAATATCAACACATTCAAAAAAATTCACTTACCACCCCGAGCATTTAGAAAATTCAAAAAAATCTTCAAAGAACAAGACATCACCCTAGCTCCAATAAACAGATTTTCTGTCATAAAATTACTAAATTCAAAAATAAAAGATGAAATTCCACCAGAAAATAGGTCAGGAATATATCAAATTAAATTCACAAATTGTGAAAAGTTCTACATAGGACAAACCAAAAGAAGTTTAAAAATCAGATCCAAAGAGCACTTTAGAAATCTAAAATTGAAACAAGAAGATAAATCGGCAGTAGCATTTCACTTTTGGAAAGAAAACCACAATCTAGATCCAAATCCAAAATTGCTTAAAACCATGTCAGGCCACAATGAACTCACAACCTGGGAAAACATCATCATATGGATATGATCGGCTAATAAACTTTGAAATCCCGCCAGTAGATAGCTTAGTTAAGAAGTTCATCATTTCAACACCAGAGAAGAGTGTACAAGCAAATGCAGCCAGCAATGGCAGTTGGACCCGTGAGGTTGAAAATGAAAGCATAGGCTTTCGAAACTAGTCCCTCATAATAACAATGTAAGTGACGTTAGAAAACCAACTCGACAAATTAATAAAACATATAATTTGACCGTCACTGTTACTAAATTCCTCCAAACATCAATCAACCAATTTTTTAGTTACTCTGGCTGTCATGTTGGAGAGGAAAACAAAGAATGAGCTCCTCACGTGTGCTGCATAACATTATTACTGTCGCATTAAGTGGATGAATGGGGACAAAACTCGCTTTATGCCTTTCACGGTGCCAATGGTCTGGCACAAACCAACTAGGCAGGCAGAAAACTAGGGGACATTCAAAAGGCACCAAATCCAAAATTGAGTATCCTTGTGTTCCATCCACAGTAAGACTGTTTTACATGGACCTGAAGTCACAGTTCCCAGCCCATTTTAACATTTAGAAGAAACTGCTTCAGAGTCTGAGCAAAATGATGAGCCCATCCTTTTCACTTCCTTTGATGCAGAATACTGCCCAGAACTTGAAAATAAATCCCTCCCAGTCAGTCTAGATTAAATGATTGTGGGGATATGTATATCACGAAACAGTAATCTGAGGTGCTGGGACATGATTGCATCAGTGCAATTTACTAGTCCACAATACCAAAATTTCAGTTTTCAGAAACAGGCAAAAGTTTTACAGTTACAATGCTATGAAAAATTCTCTTTGTGCTTGAATAGACATAAATGGTTTAATGAATGAGCTAAACTTTCAATACATCCCTGAAGAATGAGGTTGTTTATTGACTCTTCTAAGCCAAATCTCAAAGCAGTGCTGCTCCATAATAGAAATACTAAACCATCGATACCAGTGGCACATTCGTAAAAATTAAGGAAACCCATGAATGTATGACCATTCTATTAGATACAATTACAACAAGTTTGGCTGGCATATATGTGGAGATTTGAAGGTCATTGCAATTTTTGGGATTTACAAAGCACTGTTGCTTGTGGGATAGTAAGGACATTGAACACACATTGTAAAAGAGTGGCCTCTAAGCGTAACTCATATCCAGACAGCACAATGTCGAGTATGTTTCATTGGTAAATGCAAGGTATTACTACCTCCTCTCCATATAAAATTAGGCCTGGTGAATTTATTTAAAGCTATGAACAAAAATGGAGAAGCCTTTGTATACCTCAGAAGCCAGTTTCTAAAACTCTGCAACGCAAAAGTAAAAGAGGGAATATTCATTGGCCCCCAAATTAGGAAGATTTTGAAAGAAAGCTAAGTGGTAAAGAGCTACCTGAATGGAAAGCCTTTCAGAAAGTAGTGAAAGGATTCCTTGGAAACATTAAAGCAAGAAATAAGCAACAGTTCAAGAACCCCTGGACATTTACAAAAGCTAGGATGAGGATGTCCCTTAAAATTCACTTTCTCCATTCACATTTAGATCCCCCCCCCCCCCCCCCAAGAACTTGGGAGTTGTAAGTGACAAACACAGTGAAAGATTTCATCAGGATACTCAGAAGATGCAGTGCAGGTACTAGGGTAGTTTGGCGACTACTGCTGGTTTTTATTTAGAGATGGTGACACAAGTGTCACCTAACTTTTACTGTCACTTTTGTATTCAGAAGGTTTGGTTTAGTTGAAGTGACCTATTTTTACTTTCTCTATACGCACTATGTACATAGTGTATAGAGAAGGTATTGCACTCCACCAAAAATTCGATACCGAGATTTCACTGGAAATATATGTTTTAGGATCCCCAATATCCAAAAAAAGCATTTTCACAAAAAGGTCATGTGTGTGTCTGTGAACACGATAACTCAAAAACGAAAAGTCGGTAAAATACCAAACTTGGTATTTAAGTTTAGTATCTTCCAGGGATGCGACATGAAGATTTTGAGAAAAATCCCCCCACCCCAAACTACCCTTTACATGGAACTTTTTTTCGAAAATTTTTATTTTCTTAAAAATGGCTCTTAACGATCTTGATTAAAATATCATATATTAAAGATATTTACCTAGCAAATAAAATGTATATCTTGAATTTTCTGGGAATAGCTTCTGAAGACCTGTTTATTCTGAATGAATTTGGCTTAATTTGGCATTACTAGTAAACCGTAAGAGATAGACAAAAACTTACTATACAAAAAATTTAGGTCTTGTTAAAATACACAAGTTATGTTATATACATTTATCCCGTGGAGCATACCATTTTCGAGCTATTCATTGTTATTAGTTTCAGTTGTGAAGTACTTATACTTTTCTCAGACAGGAGTGTCCGTTTTTCTGTTGTTTTCCTAGCCAAGAAAAGAAGTGATTGTAATGACAATGGCATAACGACAGCTTTTAAAAAAATTGACCATTGGTTTAGCCTAGTCTATTCTCTTATCTTCTTCCTACTTATACGGAACTAAATAATAAGAACATTGTGCTAATGAGTACCACGATTAGCAAGGTGCAGAAAGAAGAAGAATCTTATGTATGAAGCTGGTAGAATAGCTAGAGAAAGTCATGTGAGTGTTAACACATCAGATTTTTGTACATGTGGCAGACAAAACGTTGAAATTTGACGACGTGTTATGTGCGTCACATTTGACATATTCATTTTTTCAATGGCAAGTGTAATATTCCTAGCATTATCTGTGCATATCACTTTAACTTTATTTTGTAAATGCCATTCCCTGACAACTATTCAAATTCATCATTTCAAACAAAGTAGCTGGTGTGTGATTCTTTATTACATTTTTAACTTATAATATGGCACTACAAAAGTTGAGGTTGAATTAATCCAATGTGCCCTAAACACCTAAATAACTTTGAATCACTTCTGAAGTCCAGAAATCACCTGGCAGGCTACATATTTGTGTATTTTAGTCTATATAATATTTAGACCTTTCAGTGTTATAAATGAGCCAATTTGTCTGGTTACATCTCTAGTTTGAAGATTATAAAAAGTACAATAGTTTCCCTTAAAATATCCTTTAGTTCCTCATCTGAAACTATATTGATTGGCTAACTATCCCTTATTATCCATTTCACTATTTTGTTGATTGGCTAACTATCCCTTATTATCCATTTCACTATTTTGTTTGTTCAGCTTCCTTTAAAACAAAAACAGGTTAGGTAATGAAGTGATTTTAATTTGACAGAGATGAGCAGTCCTTAAAGGTGATGATTTAACACTATTGTGTAATGGATGGACATGTTTCTAGTGATAAAGTGGACTACCAGTATAACTAAAAGATTTTCCACAAGTTTGACAAAAAACTGATCTAGCATTTTTTCCCACCATCATTCAATTTAAATCCAAAGGTTTTACCAAGTTTTCATCTCAAACTCTTATATGGCATAATGCAACCACAGAAATGTAGCTAACAGGCATCATACACAAACTCAGTAAAGCTACTGCAAATTTTAACTGTTTAGCATCAAAACAGCAGACTTCAGTGTATACAGAAGTGCTATTGCCTCTTTTTCAATTAATATTAGTTAGAAAACATTTTCACATGATGCAGAGATTCACATTAACATCTATGGGTATAAAAGCACATGTGAGGAATTTGCACAAACATTTAGGGCCATTTTCACCAACCAAAGTAATGATTGCAGAGGCCTGCAATCCCAGTTAAAGCCTTATCGGCCATTTTTCACCATTTACAAATCCAAATTGTAGTTAGCAAAGCAAAAACGAAATATGGTGTAGCAATGAAAATAATATAGTTATGGACAACAACGATAATGTATAAAGGTAGTAGTGATAAACAGTGTAGTACGAGTGAAATAGAAGGCAATTGGTAAAGTTCAGATAATGAAGCCATTTGTACTTCGATGTACATTATTATGTAAAATTTGTTTTCCCATCTTACACACCATTATCTTAATTGCTTCCTTAGCTGAATGGCTTGCTGACCTAAAGATTCTGATTTCACTTTTTTTTAGTGTTTTTGTCCCTACAAATCACCCAAACATGCATGTGGAAGTGTTTCAAGCTGGAAATAAATGATTAAAAGCCATCATTAAAATAATAAGCTGCAATCAACTAATTGTTTTTTGAGCCAACATACCTGATATGACTAAAAGTTATGAAACAAGAAAGTGCCCCTTGTTCTATTTTAGAACAAGCTACAAGAATTGGAATTCTTGTCCAAAATTCAATCATCAATACTTGAATTTGCATTATTAATTAAAAGATTTATGCAAAGCGAGGTCTCATATCTTGCATCAGTACCCGTTATATCGGCTGCAATGAAATCTTTTGTTAGCTAATTTTGCATTGGGGGGGGGGTTACTAATTAGCCCATTCTGATTTTTTTTTTTTTTTTTTTTCTTTCTTTCTCTGAATGGATATGCCATCAGTGTTTTCTCTCTTTTTTCCTTCAGCATGTGAAAATGTTGTTTTACCAATTCTAAAAGAGTACACTTTTTTACTTTTTTTCCTGTAAACCTTTATCTTCGCTAAAAAATTGATAATTCACGTTTTAATCCTGTGCATCCATGGTTTTATCTTCAAAAGGAGCCAAATGAAGGAAAAACCAGAAATGGTGGATGGTGGTTCCTGGTTGTTATGTGAGAAATTGCTGGTTTGTATAGTGGATGTACACCAAGTCGATTATATTAATAGGGTTCACACCTTTTGGTGAAACGTGCTATTAAAGTTCCCCTGATACACTAATGTTGGCGATTATACCTAGCCTAGCCATAAATACTATTACAAACTTTTCACACACATTGTACAACCAGTTTCCATAAACTGCCAGGGTACACATGTTAACCTTGAACCATGGTTAACTTGTCTTTGAAAGAGGAAGCATTTAACTCCAGGTTTCAACATGGAATGTAGTGATTATGAAAATTGTGTTGCTGTTGTAGTGTTGCATAAAGTTGGAAAATCTGCAGGTGACATTTTCAAGATGCTACAAAGGCTGAAAAACTGTCTCTATTTTTGTACCAGACCATTGAGCTGTATCCAAGACTGAAGGATCATCCAACGGGCCCATACAATGACAGAACTCCAGAAGAAAGAAAGGGGGGGGGGAAAGTGATGGCTCTTGTTGGGGGAAATCTGAGGGTACGCAGGCTATCTTGTCCTGTGAAATGAACATTTCAAAAAGGTCAATGTCCAGGCTTCTGTCAGAGGACCTTGGACTAAGGACTTATCTCTGAGATAAATGGTATTATCTTGATGCATGCCTAAAAAACTGAGAATGCTTAAATACATCTCCTGCAGCATTATGTACAAAATGTTCATTGGAACATCCCCTTTACCAATGAAGTATTCATTATTGAAGAGTCTTCACTGTGCAAAACAACAGAGTTTATGCATCATCTCAGAAAGACAGTAATAAGGTTCCTAAAGTTCAGAGGACCCATCATCGCTCCATAGGGATGGTGTGATGGGGGTGAGTTATTCTGGCACCACCCAACTGTATTTCTGTGTAAAGGGCATTTACACCAGCGCTAGAGTGTGCAAAAGCACCCTTTTGGAGCCTATTGTCAAGAACTTGTGTGGTACATTGTTTCTAAACCAACCATGGACTTTCCTGCAGGATTCTGCAACATCCCACAAGGTTAGGTTAGGTCAACTCAAGGATGGCTTCAGCATCATGTCCCTGACTTCATTTCACCTGAAAATTGGCCCAGTGCCAGTCTGGACCTGAACCCATTGGACTACCGACTGTTGTCACTGCGTGAGGGCATATTCTAAAAGAGACACCCCACCATTGGAAGTTTAAAGTGTTTCTTGTCAGTAGTGGCAGATTTCTCCCTTAATGTCATCCATTCTGCCATAGATGAATGGCCAAAAAGATTTAAGAGCATGTATCAGAGTAACAGGTGGTCATTTCGAAAAGTAAATTGATGGTGTGTATAATGAATGCTTGTAAGTACAACATACTAAAAGCAAATTAAAATATCTCAAGGTATTTATGTTTTTCACTTTTTAAGTTGTAACAGAATTTATGGCTAGACTAGGTATAAACTAAGATAACAGGAATGTTATGGTGTGTGAAACTGACCCTTAGTCTCATATGACAGTGTTTCCAGGAGAGAGGCACAGCTAAAGCTGCACTTTCAATTGTGTCTCATCCATAAAGAAATAAGATAGCTGTAATTTTATGCTGTGTGTCGCGTTACTATAAGTATTTTAATTACCAGCTGATTAAGTTTAATCCACTGTTTAATCAATTATGCTTGATCTATTAATCTTATTACAGAAATTGATGAATTAAATCCCACAACCCTACTTTTTGGCACACATGATGAAATTTATAGATAGGGACATCTGATGTGATTTGATGCAATTATCTATACTGATGTGCACAAACTCATGTAGTTAACACACTTAAGTGTAACAGAAAATATTAATAATGATTATTTGTTTTCAGTGCAACACGAATGCATTCCGCAAGCAGTACTTGGTATGGATATTTTATGTCAAGCAAAGTCTGGAATGGGCAAGACTGCTGTGTTTGTTTTGGCTACCTTACAGCAATTAGAACCTACAGAAAATCAAGTATATGTGCTGGTAATGTGCCATACACGAGAACTTGCATTCCAAATAAGCAAGGAATATGAACGTTTCTCCAAATATATGCCACAGACTAAGGTAGGTGGACTTCTGAATTCTATTGACAGAAGAAACCGTATGTATTAGATGTTTCTGTAGTGTTAATGTAATAGCATTGCAGTTCATTATTTCATTTATACATTGTAGACATAATTAATGTTTAAGAAGGTTCACCCCAGCATGTATCAAGTTGTCAACACTCAATGTGCCATAAAATATGTCTGCATCATTATCTCCCCTACCAGTATAATCTATGACCTCAAGTTATATTTTAATATAATTTTAAGGGAACTGTGTAAATTTATCAAGCACCCTATATGCTGCCTGTTTTAGCTTGTGGTTTATTAATAAATTCTCTAAATTTTAATTGTATTATCAAATGCACCCGGAAACCGACAAAAAAAATTGTGGAAAATATTCCAGTTTTAATCCTTTCACTGCCAAGCAAAAATGCTATGCTACTGATTAAACTGTCAGTGCAAGCAAGGTGAAACATAAAACATAGTATTCACTCACTTTTGAAGCAGTGTTGAGCTTTTTCTGCAATGGCTCTGTATAAAGTTAGATTCATGCACACATATATGATGTTAACCAAGTCCTCATGTATTTAGGAAGTGTAAATTATTAATTTTAAATTTCCACCATTGTCATTGTTATTAAAAACTTTAACTAAAGCTGTCGCTTTCCAACATTGCTAACTCAATTACCCAAACCATATGTTATTCTGTGGAGAGCCTGACATCACAAACAAAAATTTAATAAGGCAAATACTATCAAGATAGTTAAATATTTTACATCAATTTTACAACATCTGTTGCAAGAATTATTATTTGAATGTAAAAAACGGCCCCATGAATTGGATTGCCTTCCAGCAATTTAATGTGTAAATAACATTGGCCAACTTAGAGACTGGAAAATGTATAAGCAGTTTAGGACATTCTTTCAAGTGCAACTTCTGCAGAGAAATTAAAGAGCTCCATTATCTTATATTGATAAATTCTGTACTATATTGCCATAATATAAACACTTTTATAATGTGTATATAAATCAAATGAACAAAACATTGACTAATGTTGTATAACATTGCAGGTAGGGGTATTCTTTGGTGGCCTCCCAATCCAAAAGGATGAAGAAGTTCTGAAAAACAGCTGTCCACATATTGTTGTTGGAACTCCAGGCCGAATATTAGCACTCGTTCGCTCCAAAAAGCTAAACCTGAAACATTTGAAACACTTCATTTTAGACGAATGTGACAAAATGCTAGAGCTTTTAGGTGAGTACGAGTTTGTTCTAGAAAATAGAATGAAATAAAAGGGATTTTTGTTTTTCTAAATGTTAATAACATTTGTTAATAAAGTAAACAAAAAGAACATAAACCATAAACAATTATTAAAGCAATAATTACATACAAATCTCAAATATTTAATGATTAAATTGCCTTTCACTAAACATATATGACCTACAGGTGGTTGGCTTGATCATTCCTGGAATTAAAACAATTAAGGTTTGTGTATTTCCTATTTATCTATATACATAAAAATGAATTGCCGAAATGTATAAGTACGTATCACTTCCGAATAACTGCACCAAATTAAACTTTTTTTTTTTTTTTTTTTTTTTTTTTTTTTTGTGTTCATTATTGGCACTACGAGGTTTGTGGAAAAGAAATGTTAAAAAATAGTGTGGGAGAGTTTTTAAAATCTCATAATATGAATAAAAACAGTGTCAAGGGAACGCATTTCAGGTAATAGCAGCCAGATGGCAATGGTACCATAGTTACTTGTTACTAAATGGTCTAGTACAGCTAAATATTTCCCTTCCCATTCAGTCTTAAGGCAATGCAGCAGTGTAGTTCAAATACATTTTATGTATTAACTCTCCTTTCCTTACTCCAATTACTCAAAATATAAAAGCAAAGAAGCTTTCCTGGCCATGAAGCCTAGAGTAAGTACTTATTTATTTGCCGTTAGATGGCCGCAGTACTGCTATATTTTTCCTCCCCATCCAATGTAAGGTAATTCAATAGTTTATCAAAATAATGTCAACATAGCAGTGAAACAGTTATTTGTTGTTAAATGGTCATAATACAGCTATATATTTCCATTCCCATTCAAGGAAAGTTTATATTCATTGGTATGAATTATAATTTTTATGAAAAAAAAATTTTGGAAGGTAGTTTTAGGTAAAAAATGCAGCAGTTTATCAAGACGCAATGCAGCAGTAAAATTCAAATACATTTTTATGTATTAACTGTCCTTTCCTTACTCCTATTATTTAAAATAAAGAAGCAAAGAACCTTTCCTGGCCATGAAACCTAGAGTAAGTACTTGTTTATTTGCCTCTAGATGGCTGCAGTACTGCTATATTTTTCCTCCCCATCTAATGTTAAGGTAACACAACATTTATCAAGATAATGACACAACGCAGCAGTGAAACTCATATTATTTGTATTAACTGTCCTTTCCTTACTCCTAAAAATAAAAAAATAAAGAAACAAAGAAGCTTTCCTTGTAATGAACACCTTTAGTAAGTGTTTGTTTTCCGCTAGAAGGTAGTAGTAGTAGTAGTAGTAGTAGTAGTAGTAGTAGTAGTATTTTTCCTCCCCATCCAATGTTCAGGTAGCGCAGCAGTTTATCGAGATGACTCAACACAGCAGTGAAATTCAAATATTTTTTTTGTATTAACTGCCCTTTTCTTACTCCTATTGTGTAAAATAAAGAAGGAAAGAAGCTTTCCTGGCGAAAAACACTTACATACATACTTAATTTGACACCAAATGGCCATAGTACCTACTGCTCTATTTTTCTTCCCCATTCAATGCTAAGGGAATGCACCCTATTAGGGAGACAATGGTGCAAGATACTGTGAAAAGTAAATATATTTCTTTTGTGTTAATTATCGTTCTCTTGGTCACATCGTTTAAATAAAGAAATAAGTATGTTTTTGGTGTAATTTTTTAAAATGAACAAATTATAAACTATGTACGTAACCATAGGAATCTGAAAATGGCGGCGAAATGACAAGCAGAACACCTTTGACCTCGAAACGGCTTATGATACGTGTTGGCAGGCAGGAATAATACGTTCCCTATATAACGAACATACGTGGATGCCTTCCATTATTCATCCAGGCGTTTATGAGGGACCACGTCTTCCGAGTAAGGGTCAGCTCGGTTTTATCAAATATTTTTGTTCAAGAGAACAGAGTGCCACAGGGATCGGTACTAAGCGTCACGCTGTTTGCTATAGCATTTAATTCTATCTCTAAATGTATTCTCCCAGGAGTATCGTCCTGCTTATTCGTAGACGACTTTGCCATCTATTGTACTTTTCAGCGCACACCTTTTTTGGAACGCCATCTGCAGCGGTGTTTAGACAACCTCTCAGATTGGAGCTCTAAAAATGGCTTTCGCTTCTCTGCTGAGAAATCACTCTGTGTGAACTTCTGGCACCACAGGAGGCGATTATCACCTTCGCTGTGGTTTGGCACAGTTTTACTACCATTCGCGGATGAGACGAGATTCCTTGGGTTGATATTCGATAGAAAACTATGTTGGTCACCACATATAGCACAGCTGAAAGCGTGCTGTAACCGTTCTCTGAATATTCTACGGATGCTGAGTGGCAAATCTTGGGGAGCGGATCGGACAATCTTGCTGCGACTTTATCGCACACTGATCCGAGCCAAGTTAGATTACGGATGCATAGTTTATTCTTCGGCAAGACCATCTGTGCTTAGAAGATTAGACACTGTCCATAATCAGGGTATACTTGTGGCTGTTGGAGCTTTTCCAACCAGTCCAGTAGCCAGCCTTTATGCTGAATTTTCAGAACCCCCTCTGCAGTGTAGATGCGATATTCTGTTAACAAATTATGGCTGTGGGCTGAAGTGCATGCCATCGCATCCCACGTTCACTCCTTTTTTTTTTTTTTTTTTTTTTAAACACTGAGCTGGACGAACGTTATAGAAATATCTCAATTAGTCCACGGCCCCCAGGCGTTCGCTTCCGAATGCTTTTTCATAAGCACGATGTCGTAATGCCTAGAATGTTTCCCAAGGGGAAAAGGGTGCGCCCATCTTGGTTACTTACAACATCCCATGTAAACCTCGGATTGACTGAATTTTTGTCAAACTACAATGACCGAACTTGTAATCGCCTCATATACGTATATATACTGACAGAAGTGCACCGTTGGTGTTGGGTGTGCCTTTGTTTATGATACCGAACATTATACATTCGGTTTTCATGGTGGCACATCTATTTATAGTGCGGAGCTATACGCAATGTATCAAGCCATTCTGCACGTTGGCTTTCGAAATCTAAGTGATTGCCTTATATTGAGTGATTCCCTAGTGCACTTCAGAGCCTTAGTGATCTCTACAACTATCATCCTATCGTGCAGTGTATCCAGCATGCCCTCCACGTTTTATCTACTTCTGGGGTTAATTTGAAATGTGCATGGATTCCTAGTCACATTGGCTTGCCGGGGAATGAACTGGCAGATTTTGCAGCAAAGACGGCAACCACCGAGCCCAGTACAAAAATTTCTTGTATAACATCGGAAGACTTTAAGCTTGTTGTGCGCAGGTGCTTCACTACTCTAAGCTTGTTTCCGCAGACTGACCACTCTTCGTGCCAGCAACAACCTGGGTAACTTCCTCTCATCATTCCCGACGGGAGGAAGTAAGTTTGGCTCGTTTGCGTATAGCCACTGCAATTTTACACATAGTTTCCTTAGCCACTGCAATTTTACACATAGTTTCCTTTTTAAGAGTGAATCTGCTTCATTGTGTCCGCTTTGTGGAGAAGATTTATCTGTCCGTCATGTGTTGCTAGATTGTGTTAATCTAGCACATATTCAGGAATCACAGCATTTGCCGGTCAGTCTTGCAGAAGTCCTGGTGGATGATAGTCGAGCGGTAGCTAAAATTTTTTAATTTTTATCGAAGATACCCTTCAAATTTCGGATTTAGTTGTTTTTATTCTTGTTTTTGTTTTAGTTTTTTTTTCCCTCAAATCACCAATCTGTGGCTTTTTCTATGATTACCTTTTTACATTAATTTTTAGACTAATCTTTCGTTCTTATTAATAATATTTCTTATTGAGCTTTGTCTCTGGCTTTTGCCATGATTTGTTTAATAAGGGTGCTGATGACCTTGTAGTTGAGCGCCCATAAACACTAACCATCATCATCATCATCATCTGTCCATCGCAAATTCTCAAACTTTCATATTTACTTTGGGATTTGGCATATTCATACAATCACAAGACTGCAGATGTATAAGACAACTAGAGCAATATGGAGAAAATTTGAACTTGTATTTGTTGGTTTGCACATGTGTGATTTTCCCACACCTACAAGGCAGAAGATGTGCTCACACCCAGGATGTCTGTGTCCAAGTATGTCTTGAGTTTAATATAAATTATTTGATATACCATATATATCCAACTACAAGACAATCCCCAATTTTCAGAACTTTATTTTGTAATTTAGCATATCGCTATTTAGAAAGATATAACTTAATTATTAAATGAAATTTAAAGTTTTGCCATATATTTTGAACAAACCAATGGGCACAAGCTGAGTAAGCCCCTCCTTTTATTTGAATTTGTGCAGAAATGGGTAGGATAGTGAGAGAGAACAGATGTGATGTATCGATAAGTGTGAGAGCAAAGAAGGTGATGGTGGCAATGACTGCAACTGAAACAATGACAATTGATTGCAACTGAAACAATGACAATTGATAAGATTTACTATTTACACAACATACCTAATTGTAAAATATTTTGCCAAAATTAATAATTTGAATTTGCATGGCAATTTGCATTTTGAGCGGCACAGATAGAAAAGTGAGTATGGAAATGTACATATATGTGTGCAATGGTAGAACATGATGGCAGCACAGCCGTAACGACGATTATGGATATGATTTTCTATTTAAACAACATAATATAGCAAATCTTAAAATTTTAACCCAATGCACATTGTGAGCGGAAGAGAGACAGGAAAGGGAGAAAGAAATGTGTGTACTCGGTGGTCATGCACCAGCTTAGCATGATTATGGTTGCAATCTTCTATTAAGACAACATACCTAATATATATATTATAATACATTTTACCTAATTCAAATTTGCCATAAATTTACATGAGTGGGAGAGACTGAAATATACAGAATGTGAGATGATAAAACCATAGCAGTGGCAGCAGAAAAGCTGAAATGATGATTATGGATGCAACAGACGATTCACCTAATACATGTGGACATTTTATCTAATTTGAATTTGCTCATGAATTCATGTTTTGAGCAGGAGAGAGACATAGTGGGGAGTATGGAGATGTACAAAACATGTGCAATTAGATATGACAATTATGGGCTCCCAATGCAACGAATGCACCGATGTGAGACCTCTTAAAAGTTTCTTACTCTCAGAAAGAAATTTTTGTTCCAATGAGAATGCTAAATTTCACAGCTAGTTTTTGGTGCAAAATGAATCTGCCGCATACCTCCGTGACTTTGGTAGTGATCTTCACAATTTCCCCTAGGCATCGCCACTGCTGTACCTGCAAAATTTGAAACTAACTTTGCATAGTATTCAGAAAACATAATGCAAATTCGAGACATTAATATTTTGTGGAAAAAACGATGTCTTGGTTTTGGTATGTGTGTGTATATATATATATTTCTGAATTGGCAAAATGGGCTAAACTTAAGTTATCCTTGAAAAATTTGTGTTATTGCAAATGTAAATATGAAATGTGTACTATTGTAGTAGCCCTATTTTTGATCCTTCCACAAAAGCAGTGGTGACCTGAAGTATGGTATTTCTTCACTAGGCATTTCATTTACTTATGTGTCCTGAGTAATGTAGAGAAATTTTTATGCTCAAAGGTTAAAGAGATGATTATGCTTCTTGATGACAACTCGGTTCAACACTCAGATTTTTCGAAAACTCTCTCCTAGATGTATTTGAAGGTGTAAAATTGTATGTGAAGTGGGCATTGATTCCTGCTACATTCATTAAATGGAATAGAGAAGAAGAAAAAGAACATAGATCTCAGAAAAATTGGAGGATTAAATTTTTATATGATACAGGCATTGATTCTTGCTATTCTCATTAGATTGGGGGGGGGGGGAAACAAAGTGACTATCTTCTGGCAACTGAATAGTTACTGATTAACTAGTCAACTGTATCCACGCCACCTTTGGTTGAATTATAAAAGGTGATTAAGTCTGGTTTCTTGTGTTTCTGGATCCAAAGTGTCGCCCTCTGTGGTGTAATGGTTACCATGCTAGCAGTCTTTCACGCCCAGTATAGAATGGGATGCTGATAACCATAGCAGTTAAAGAGTGTCCATAAATAACGCAAAATGAATTTTTTTGTGATATTCTTGTTCCCCACACTCCAAACTGTTCGTATATAGCTTTTGCAGTTTTGTATCCATGCAGATTATACATTTGAATGTATAAATCATGAGAGATTCAGTGAGCTTTGCGGTTAAGTAATTAGAAAAGGTGAAATATAGTAGTAGTAAATCACACTTAAACATTTTATAATCAGAATTGGAAGTAGCAGATAAGTGCTGATTTTTCTCTCATTCCATTTTTTCTATAGATTTTGTTCATGTAGTTTCTTACATTAAAGCATTCATTATACTGACAAAAAAAGAAACTGTGTATTGATGGTTAAAATATGAGGCATTGGTGTTGCAAATTGGGCTTTGAATTAAATGTTTATCACTCCTAAATTTGATGCCTTCGACCCGATTGTAAGATTGTTATTCACAAAAATCACACCTGAAATTAACTGTAAAATATATTCACCAGAGTTTTAAAAATACAATTGTTTTGATATTCAGATTCCATGATGAATATTTATTTCTTTGTTACAGATATGAGGCGGGATGTCCAAGAGATCTTTCGTAACACACCACATGGAAAACAAGTGATGATGTTCAGTGCAACTTTGAGCAAGGAGATTCGTCCTGTCTGCAAGAAATTCATGCAAGATGTAATTCCCCTCCACTATCTACCATTTATTACAGTATTAAAGGATTACTTTATCCCTTCAAATTGCAAAACATCAGCAATACTCGCAGTAATTGGGATTACATGAAATGTGCATGGATAGCTGGGTCATTTGCAGCTCCTGCCTGCTAAAATTCAAATTGTCCTAGCCCTTCCTTTGTGTCCATAATGAAAGTAACCACAGAGCGTGAAAAAGGTGCTTCTTTTTCATGCCGAAAACAAATCCTTTACTCCACCCCTTGTTTTATCCTCATCTTGGTGTTGACTCTGTAGTTGTTTTAAAAGGGAAAATTGGGAATTGGAATTTGTAAGTTGGTATTCCTTGGGAAAAGAAGAAAAGAAGAGTATGAAGAAAGAAGACCTCAAGAGAGAAGCCTCAAGATTCAAGAGCAAATGGAAAGGGGGTTGCAATATTCATTGTCATGTGCAGAGTCATGTTTTTACAAAGGCTGCAATCTGGAATTTAGTTTTGTGTTGGTGTGCAAATTCATCAGGTTGAAGCTGTGATAACATCTGTGCAACCCCTCTCATGAGAAACATCATTTAGATTTATGGAGGGTTCCTCCATCAACCATATGAACTGCTTGCAAGTGTCTGGTAACTGCCCCACTGTAACTGTCCTATCGTATGTTCCTTTGTATCCACCAAGCAAACTTGTGCAGGGCTTGAAAAAGCAATTTCTTTTTCTTGCGAAAATAGATCCTTTCACTCCAGTCCTTGTCTGTTCTATCCTATCTTGGTGTTCACATGTAGTTAGTTAAAAAGGGAAATGGGAGTTAGAATTGCTTATTATGGGTTTATTTGGGGAAAGAAGAAAAGAAGAACATGAAGAAAGAAGACCTCAAGAGAGAAGCTTCAAGACTCAAGATTAAAGGGTAGGGGGGTGCCATGTCATTTCCATAGGCATATTCATGTTTGGGCAAAGGCTGCAGTCTTGAAATTAGCTAGAAAGTGCATTGTGTTGGCGTGCATCCTCATCAGGGTGAAGCTGGTGATGTCGCCGCAATCCTCTTGTTTGGGACATCTTGATTGGATTTGTGGAGGACTCCTCCCATTCATCAACCATATGTAACCAACTTCTTGCGTCTGGTAACTGATACAGTGAAACTTAGTTTGTAGTTCATATAGAAATTTCTTGTAAAGTATAAATTTAATTGAAGAAGAAAGATATATTTAAAATTCATTCTTAAAGGATCATATAAGTCTTATTATTAAGGCATTTAACTTATAAACTTTTTTGGGGTTATGTATATGTTTTGGGAATTGACAAAAAGAAACATTCTCTCTAGTAAACTATAGGCAGAATTCTGTGTATCCATTATTCTGTTGCATAACAAAATACTTCATCATAGCCCATAATAAATTGTTGCTTTCAGAAATTGTAGATTGAATGTTAAGTTAGAATCTAACAAGTTAAAATCAACTGCATATAGATTTGGGTTTAAAGTAAAAAAAAAAAAATATATAAATTACTGTAGATCTGATATCATTCCTATGCTTTTGAAATAATTTATGATCTTCATTGCTGTTACATTGGAAGTAATATAGCAAAGTCTTAAATGATTATGATGCAGATAACGCTTATGAATGGATTGAAGAGTGGACCATTATAACGGCAAACTCAAGACGTTAATTATCCTGTTTGTTTTTTATGTGTATAAATTATGTTGCTGCTTTGTGATCCTCAGCCAATGGAGGTGTACGTGGATGATGAGGCCAAGTTGACACTTCATGGTTTACAGCAGCACTATGTCAAGCTGAAGGAGAATGAGAAGAACAAAAAGCTATTCGAATTGCTTGATGTTTTAGAATTTAATCAGGTAAGGTTTCCTACATATAAAATATGTACAGAAGAACAATTGTATAGTGGTTTTAAGTAGCCATTTAGCTTTGAGAGCCAGTGATCAGAGGGCAGAAAATATCATCTTCATTTTGGTCAGGTAAGGTTATGTAGACACATTTATTACTGCTGCTCTAGGGCAGTTTTTTAAACCAGATGCTTGGTTATCTGAAATGTGTAGGCTGTACCATATTTATCTGAATACAAGACAATGTTTCATTCAAAAATGTAACTTTTCTGGATTCACAATATGCTTTCTGAATACCATATGGGGGGAAAAGTAAATTTCAAACTTCGCAGATACGGCAGTGAAGAAGAAGCCTGGGGGAAATGGTATAGCTTACCACGAAGGTCATTATGTATGTGACAGATTTTGTGCATTCCATTTTGCGCCTAAAATTAGCTGTTTCCACTCTCATTGGAAAAGAATTACTCTGCGAGACTAAAATAGAATTAGAGGAGTTCCTTTTACTTGGGTGGTTGCATCTGATTTATTGGAAGCCAACAGTCAAGAAAAGAGTTAAGCTGCATTTCCCCTCAGCTGCACATATTCTAGTACATTTCTGGCTTCCCTTCTGCCACTCTGTGCTGTCTGCAACGTGAATTTATGCACTAATTCAAAGTAGGTAAAATGTTTTACAATATATGTTATCTAGATAGAAAAAGTCATCCATAAGTGTTGTTACAGCTATGCTACCATTAGTTATCAACAGCGAAACCTCCTCATACTCATTGAACTAAATCAATACCTAGATAGGGAATAGCTGATAATAAATTAGTAATTACTGTGGCTCCTCAAAAAGATTTGTTCTCAAGGTAATACATAACTATCACACACATTCTGTACATATCCATACTCCCATTTCTCTCTCTCCCACTCTAAATATGAATTTATGCGTAAATTCAATTAGATAAATCATTATAGGATATATTAAGTATGGTGTATTTGAAAATTATGTCCATAATCCTTACAGCTAAGCTGCCATTGTCACCACCAACACAGACATACTGGTACATTTCCATTCTCCTGTTTCTGTCTTGCAATGTGAATTTCTGCACAAATTCAGATAAGGTAAAAAAAAAAAAGTAATGTGTTATAGTAAGTATGACTGAATAGAAAATCATATCCATCATTATTGTTAAAGCTATGCTGCTGTTACATTCTGTCATCACACACATACATACATTTCTGCTACAGAAGAATAAGCAATTATAGCCTTTATATCAACTTGACTTAAACTTTCTTTGTCTCTCCCGCTCACAATGTGAATTTCTGCACACATTCAAGATAGGTAAAAATATTTAGTCTATTATATTAAGTATGTTGTTTAAATACAAAATCATATCTATTATTGTTATTACAGCTACGTTGCTGCTACCACCACCACATTGTACAATTGTACCCATGCCCAACATTTCATACTCCTCTCTTTACCAACCACTCAAAACATGAATTTCTGCACAAATTGAAATTAAATAGGGGGGAAGGGGAGTTTAATCAGCTTAAGTGTCCATTACTCAAAATATATGTCAAACTTTAAATTTAATTTAAAAATACTTTTTATATACACCTTTTAAGCATGGGTTTGTTACATGTAGATAAGCTAAATTTTAAAATAAGATCTAAAAATTTTGAGTTGGCTTGTATTCATGTAAATAATGCAAGTTGCAACTGATCCTACTTTTTTACTTTCTATACTTACTATGTATATAGTGCATAGAGAAGGTATTGTATTGCACCCAAAAATTTGATAGAGCTTTCACCAGAAATACATGTTTTGGGACTCCAGAATACAAAAAAAAGTATTTTTAGAAAAATGTCTGTGTGTGTGTCTGGGCACCATAGCTCAAAAATGAAAAGTCTGTTAAAAAACCAAACTTGATATTTAAGTTCAGTGTCATCCAAGGATGCGACATGAAGATTTTCAAAAAATATTCCCCACCCCAAACTACACTTTACATGGGAAAAAATTTCGAATGTTAATTTTCTCAAAGATGGCTCTTAACGAATTTGATTAAAACCTCTTGTATTTGTTTACATTACAAATAAGGTGTATATATTGAATTTTCTGTGAATAGCCTTAAAGACATTTATTCTAGATGAATTTTGCATAACTGGTAAACTACAAGGGTTAGACACAAACTTATTATACAAAAAATGTAGATCTCGATAAAACACACAATTTGTTATATACATTTTTTCGTAGAGTTGGCTATTTTTTTTAGATATTCCTTGTTAATTTCAGTTTTAAAATACTTAAGCTTTTCTCACACTTGGCCACGCAAAAAACAGATCTCAATCTCATTGCAACCACATTTTAAAACATTTTGCTGGCAGTTTAGCTTAGTGTATTAGTTCCTTTCTACTTATAAGGAACTAAGTAATAAGACCATTTCTGCTAATGTTTTAGCATGAGAGAAGAATAATGGCGATGTGCACCATTCTTAAATCCTTGCTGACTGAGGATCACTGAAATGTGATCAAACTTTGACTGCAGCTAAAGTGTAGTGTGGATTATCATTGTTAATTCTTGTTCAACTGGCCGTCATCAGGTTACCGTGCTCTATGGTCATGATTGTACAAAAATTACTCCATGGAAAGTATCCAACTTAATAGCCCAAGTCCAATTGCAATTCCCTTGTTTATATCGGTTCCTTTTTGTCTGTTTTGAAACTTCGTATGACTGGACATTTTTGGTGACAAAAGAAAATAAAAAGAAGTTCCCAAATTTTTCTTAGATAAGATGCTCTGTTGGAATTAGCCATCTCATACATGATTCAATAAACTGGAAAATAGAAGGCCTTGTGTATTTTAAAGGACAAGGAAGAGGCATGGAAGTATTTAACTATGACATCAGGCAAGTTCCAATAACCAAATAATAAATTCCTATTTGTTAAAATAGCATTTTGATGTGCAAGTTTTTGGAAAATGAAATAAATTACTTTGTAAATTGCATTATTTCTAGCATTCTGATGATACAGAAAAATCCTTCAGCTCATAATACATATTTTTATTATTATTATTGATGTAATATTTGAGCGTTTTATTATCTTAATTTCCTTGAGCTCCAGTGTGGGGTTAGAGTATATGCTTCACAAGCAAATACAAATGTAAAATATTGAAGCGCCATTTCCATGAAGTGTTCATAAAAGTCAACCAATATTTACCTCTCAACACTTGAGAGATTCCAGAGTTTGAATCTCGGTTAGTCAGTTAACCGGATGTGATTTTTTTCTGGGGCTTTCCCTTATAAGATGAATGTTGAGTAACCAAGCTCTATGAATCCTGGACTCATTTGAACATTATTTCACCCACTGCATTCATTCTGTATGACCTACCCGATTTAGTGGTGTTAAACTAAAACCAAAAATATGCTGTCGATAACATGACTGACATTTTAATGATTACTAATGCAATAATGTCTATAATTGCCATGACACCCAGAAATCCATGGAATGATGAAATTGACGTATCTCAACTTAATTCTGCTTTCGACAAAAACCATACAAATTGTTGATATAGAGAAACAATTATTTTCACATATTATAATATGCAAAACTTTGTTCAGTGGATGCTAAAAATAACAAAATTGCAATATTAACAACTCCTGTTGCATATGACTTCACAATTTACTCTTTTGGTGAATGCGATTTGCAGGAAACTCGAACCTCTTGGTAATTTCATTTACTAGCACCACATATTCTTTTACACCTGTAGTCGTTTTCAGATTTTTTGTCCCTGTACTCTTCAAGAAGGTTCGGCTCTTTCTGCAGTGATCCAGTTTTGACGTTGCTTCCGATTTAAGTAATCCAGGAACATCATCTCATTCTTAATAGTTTCAATAAAATCGAAATGGGCAGTTATTTTGGCAACTGACTGTGCTCAGCGGAATTGACCTGTTCAACACACATGGTCAACCTCGTTTAACTTTGATCATGCACAGAAAAATAGTGTTGAGCGCAGCCAAATGTCAAAATGACCGCAATCAAACCTTGATCGAGAATGGTGCACATGACCATAAGCTTATTAATAATAATTTGTTACAGAGATGTAGAGAAAGTCGTGAATGGAGTGCATCAAATTGTTTTTATCACACTGATGGTATTTCTTGTGAGAAGAAGCAGGACAAGTGCTTAATTGTATTATAGTCTTGTATGTATAAGTGACTGGGATTTCTGGATATTTTTGGTAACCCAAGTGACTTTCTCTGTTTATTGCAGGTGGTGATATTTGTTAAATCTGTACAGAGATGTATGGCCTTAGCACAACTTCTCATTGAGCAGAATTTCCCTGCAATTGCTATCCATCGAGGAATGGGCCAGGAAGAAAGACTGTCAAGGTACCAGCAATTTAAGGATTTCCAAAAGGTAATTTTAAAGCAGTTCATTTTATCTTTCTTGCATCTTCAAACAAAGTATTTCTTATCCAGTTTTTCTTCAGATCTGTAGCCATTCATTCTTTTGTACATACATGTAAATTTCCATCAGGAAGTTAGGGAGAGTTTTTCATATATCACATTATGCCATCTGCAGTAATACAAAGCTTCATCGCACAGAGTGGTGGTGTGATTTTCAGGAAAACATTCCTTACACTTGTGTTTATCACATTGATGGTGTGTCAAAAAAAGCTGAGGCTTGACCAGCATTTCCAAAATATCTCATTAATGTGTTCTTGGTAACATACATTCCCATATTAAAACATTTTCTGAATATTCTTTACTTCTGCAGCAGAGGTCAAGCAGTGGAAACTTTTTTGTTGTTGGGTTTACAAAGTGGACCAAGCAAGAGAAAATATAGATACAGGTTTGAAAAACTTTTTAAATCAAGCCAGAATCCTGTAACTTCTTATATTCATTACCTATGACAAACAATAGTATCCTTCTGTTCGTCAGAAGGCAGATAATATGCTTTTGGTAAAGGTTAACATGAGTTTGTAAGGAAGTGTTTATAGTGCATGGCACACTGTGAAATGTTAAGGAAGGTTATTTTGCATAAATATAGTCATATGCATTTTTCTTGAACGCTGGTTTTACAGCGAAGTAAGGCAGGGAAAAAGTGTGTGTACCCATCGGCCTTTCCACAATGTTGCCAACCTAAGAAAGTTTTTCTTTGATACCTTCAGCCATTATGTTGAATAGGTTATCTATTTAAAAAAAGAATTTAAGTCGGTTTAAGTCATTTGTGTTTACTTACTGGGAACAAGTGCTTCCAAAACCGGTCCCAGTAAGTAAAAACAAGTGATGTTTGTGTTACAAAACCGACTCAAATTCTTTTATTTTTTATTTAATCACATCACTGTCACAAGCTTCTATGCATGTTTGCAAGTTTTGAATTTGAGGTTATCTATTTATTCAACCATAAGTTTATTCTCACCATAACAAAACCCAGGCTAGGCTACCAGTCAGTGTTATTTAGCCTTCTGCCATTTGCACCAAATGCTATCATACTTCCAAGACCACATGGTGCATACACACAGCATATTGTAATGCAGAATGAACAGAGCCCTTATTCCGATGGTTACTAAAATGTTGTGTTGGGTATAGCGAGTTTATTAAATTCGGTCGCCAGTAGTACGGCCTATGTTACCCTCCCTGTGCATGCATCCTACATCCATTTTATTTGTCACACATGAATCTTCTGTTGTCCAGTCATAGGTGAATAACATTAGGAATATTTGGAAGTGTTTAGTTTGGCAGTATACAGTACCACAAAGAGTGTTTATGTATTATATGTATGTGTTTACATCATCTTGTAGGGAAGTTGTAAGGCAATTTAAAACCAAATTTCCTGATGTGCATGTTCCGAATATGGCCGTTCATTTGCTTGTAAATAAATTTAGGAAAACAGAATCAATTTTTGATAAGAAAATAAAGGTATACAGGCATGTGCTCACAGAGCAGAAATTAAACAAAATTTGAGGGAGGTTAGAACAGTCACCTTGAAAATCTCTAGGGCATCTTGCATAAGAAACTGATATTTTGAAAGCAACCGCATGGTAAGCAACAAAACTTTAAAAACTCTCACCATACAAGGTTATTTTCATCCAGGAATTGCTACCACATGATTACCCAGAGTGTTGTTTTGATTTAATTTCTGTAATTGGATTTTGAGGAATGTTAATGATGGTGGAATTGATCCACGATTAACACTGTTCTGTCTCGCATGGTTTCATTTACATGGTCATGTGCCATAACACAACCAATATTATGTTACAAACCCAATTTCATTCATGAAACTCCCTTGCATGATCAAAAAGCAGGGTATGGTGTGCAATAAATGGATACAGAATAATAGGGCCTATTTTTATGAGTGTACCATATATGCAGAAAGATACAGAAATAACATACTGGTACCATGTTTGAAACAGCTGACATTGAATGTCAGTCTGGACATTTCCAGCAGAATTTTGCCACCATGCATACAGTTGATAAGTCATTACAGTTTATTGTGGACATTTTTGAGGATAGGATCATTAGCAAGGATTTATGCCTGCTGGTCTTGTGATCTTATGGTGGGCAATTTTTATTTACATCACTACTTTAAAAATAAAGCATACAAAACTAATCCCTGCGCATTAGAAGAATTAAAATAAAATATCAGGACAGAAATTGCTATTTCAGATGCTGAGCTAATGGGACTTAGTGAAACACCAGATTTACAGTGTGCGATTTTTATTTACATTGCTACCTTAAAAATAAAGCATACAAAACTATCCCTGCACATTAGAAGAATTAAAACAAAATATCAGGACAGAAATTAATGCTATTTCAGAAGATGAGCTAATAGGTGTTAGTGAAAATTTCCTCAGAAGATGCCATAGATTTATTGATGTAGATGACAGCATTTCCAACATCTCCTGTATTAAAGTATGTTTTGCGTTTATTCTGATAATTGTTAATGTGATTTGAGATTTTATTTGACGTCCATGCATGACTGATGGGCCATTCAACTGCCAGTCAAGTGTACAGTATGTGACTGGGAGAAGGACCATGTACCTCACATCCATTTTTTAGCATATTTACTGTGTAATAGTGATAATATTGATAGTAATAACAAAATAAATGGGTACATGTGTAATAATTAACCTTAAAGATACAAGCCGAAAAAAAAAAAAAAAAAATATATATATATATGTATTGCATTTATTTGCTCTGTGGAAGTGCTCTATTCTCTCCAGATTAGAATTGTTTGTGTTGCTGCTTTCCAATCCAGTGTTGATAGCCAGGTTTTCAACAACAGTGTCAAACTAACCATCTCCTAAAACAACTTTTTTTCTTTTGTTACTTGTAGCACTTATTAATTGTTGGCGACTCATTTTTAAAAAGAAATTGTGCACTATGTCGTGAATTGCTTTCTTGACAAAATCGCATTCTAGCATTATGTCTCCCTCCACTGGGTGTAACCATTTTTCCCATTTCAGAAGCACTTTTATGCATGTAGCTGCAACACTGATGAACTCGGATATTAATTTCACTACTTTTTTGCTGGAACTGTTGGATTTTTCTTACAAAACTTATGATAAACATTCAATGCAATAGTTTTTTCACCACTAGCCAACAGTTTACCAGCTTTATGTAAGAAGTAAGAGCAAATTTACAGCCACCGTCCTCCATTATTGCAACCAGCAACTGTTACGGTGTAAACTATATTGCAGAAATCAAGTGACTTATAGGAATAGCATGTTGGGGGTTGTAGCTTTGTTTAACGGTACAAAACAGATAACTTTTAGGTATGCACATATATTATTATGTCATTTAAGAATTAATGTGTTCTGTAATTTAGATTGTTAGCATGAGTTTACATTCTTTAGCAGACTACTACTGTCTTGTACCACAGTGCACTGGCCATGTGGATCTGTTTTGATGGAGATCAACCTCAGAATGAATAGATTTCAAGTACTACAAACCAGCTGAATTATTAAATTAAATACAGTGCACATCTATGTGGATGAATGCTGGGATTTATGACAGAATGAAAGCTTAGCATTGAACCCACTATAGGTCAAGATCTATTATGTTCTAATATCTCATGTGATCGCCTTGCTCTTCCAGAATTGTGTGAAACCTACTGAATGAAGACTAGGGAGCTGAGCAATAAGTGCACATTTATATAGTTGGTGATATCTAATTAACAAGATGACATTGAATTGGTAATCCTATTGTAGCTGGGTGCCAAAATTCTAAAATACACATTACCCCTCTTTTTCACTTTTCAAGGACCAAAGGAATAGTGAAAATTCTGGGAAACCACTTAATATGAGTTGCAAAAATGTTCCAGATATATAATATTGTTACAATGTTCTTATTGCTAGTACTTACCTCAAATATTAAGTGTGTAAATTAACTGCTCACACTACTCTCCCTATGTAATTCTGATTATTCATTGGCTAGGAGAAAAAGTATTGTGTATTATATTGCTAGTGTTAAACAACACCATCCTTGTATACTAAAATCATACAAAAAAAATCTGATGTGTTCCATTCACATGACTTTCTCTACATCTCTGCAACAAATTGTAGTTAAAAAGCTTATGCTTCTATTTACTTTGTGCTAATCAAGAAAAAATAAGCAGAAATAGTTATATTACTTGCTTCGTTGTAAGTTGAAGCTAAATAAGGGAGTACCATAGGTTAAAGTGATAGTCTAAAGCTGGTTGCTATGTGACTGAAGTTCCTTTGTTTGTATGGACACGAGTTGACAAATTCCTGTATGAGAAAAGAACTAGTTTTTCTAAGTTGAAACCAATTGCAAGCAATATCTCCAAAACGATCAACTCCACAAACAAACAAAAAAATTATATAACATAAATTGTGTGTTTTAATGTGCTCTACATTTTTTGTGTGGTAAGGTTTTGTTCATCTCTTAGGTTTAGTAGTTAAGCAAAATTCCATAAAATTCATCCAGAATTAAGTATTCTTCAGAGGTTATTCCCAGAAAATTCGAGATATACATTTTATTTGTCAGGTAAGTATCTTTAATATAAGATATTTTAATCAAAATCGTTAAAAGCCATTTTTAAAAAAATCAAAATTTTCGAAATTTTTTGCATGTAAAGGATAGTTTGGGATGGGGGAATTTTCTTGAAAATCTTCGTGTCATATCCTATCCTTGGAAGATACCAAACTTAAATACCAAGTTTGGGTTTTAACGGTCTTCTCGTTTTTGAGCTATGCTGTCCATGCACACACACAGAGAGAGAGACCTTTTTTTTTTTTTTTTTTTTTTTTTTTCTTTTTTCTTTTTATTTTATTTGCTCAGGGGGTCCTAAAACATGTATTTCCGGTGAAATCTCGGTGTAAAATTTTTGGGTGGAATACAATACTTCCTCTATACACTATGTACATAGTACGTATAGAGAAAGTAAAAAGTAATGTGCTGCGAGTCATTTTACACAAGGCTTCATCAAGATTGTTAATTATGCATGAGGCAATATTTATATATTATTCACAAAATGTGTGTACATTTTATGAGTTTTATGTCATGTTAGTAATATTTGATATTCAATTGTTTTTATTCCTTTGCTTCTGGAATTGAAATCGCTGGATGCAAATTTTTATTATTCCTTGTGCTTTTGTCGCATATAAATGTTTTGATTTTCTCAATGCGATTTTGTTCTTCAACAGTATCTATAGTTACATGTTGATTTTCTGGCTGGTGACGCCAAGTTATCAAGAAGACGGAGGCTTCTTCATGCATAATGGAAAGGGCTGCTTAGAGATCATGCGTAAAAATTCATTTGCGTTGAATTATACGCACACATGGATTCACATAGTTCAACAAAGTAAAAATTGCATCGAGCAATTAAAGTTTCTCTCTAAAATAGTAAAAATATAACTATAAAATAAATTGCGATTCTAAAAAGATCCTAGCAACTTATTATTATTTAAGAAGCTGCCATGTAGTCTGTGTGTGTGAAGCCCAACAAGCCTGATAAAATGCCCTGAGAAGAGTCAATTGCTACTCAAAATCAAACATAAGCGCAAGTAGACTTACTTCAACATTTGATGAGCACTTATAGAGGCTATATAATGCTTCAGGTAGCAGATCCTACAGTACTACTTCTGCTGGATAGGTAACAATCTTGATGAAACCTTGTGTAAAATTACTCATAGTACATCATTATTAACTGAGCTTCACAGTGTATCACTTCCAATTTTTTATTATTATTAATACAAAATATTTTACTTGATTTCCAGACAAGTCTTAACATATCTCATATTTCTTTACAAAATATTAAATAACAAGTTAATTATAATTCTTACTATGCATGAAACATTAAATTTTAATAAATGTATAGAAGTAACTGTTAACTCCATCAGATGAAAAACAATCAAGGAATTTCGTACCAAAATAGTCAAAAAATCAATTTCTGTTTGCATCTCTTATTTCTTACATCTTCCTCGTCTCAAGTTCATACAAATGGTCAAAAATATTTTCACTGCCTTCAACAGATGTTAGGTATCTGTGCAACTTAACTGCTGCAGCAACCTCAGCTCTATTCAGCATTACTTCACTTGTGTTTCCTTTACAGTTATTACAGCTTCATCAACCCAAGAAATTCTTGGAAGGTGTAGTTTGGCTACAATGTTTCCTATGAGGCAGGAAGCATACCTTCTTCCTCATCCTCTGCTGTGAGCTGAGAATTGGTACCCTGCTTTAAAGAATCAGTTTGATTATGTAGACTTCTTCACATCCTTCCAAGAGTACATCCAAGATTGTGTCCTTTCAATTCCAATAAGCACAAAATTTGTCAAACCAGGCTCTTTCTGTAAAGAGCCTTAAAGGGGTGAATAACTCCCTTGTTCATCAGCAGGTTTACTGGTGCAGTTGCCAGAAAGAAACTCTTTACTGCACATTTCTCAGGTACACATCTTTTGGGTGTGCAGGGCAACAGTCAGCAAATAGGATCTTCCTACTCCGTGATCCCATTCTTGCATCCAGAGCAGTTAACTGCTGCTGGAAAAGATTGGATGTTATCCAAGTTTTATGGTTGGAATCATTTGAAGTTGGCAGTGATATAAAATTTTTGAAACAGACTTTCTAAGCCTTTCCTACTCAAAAGTGCAGAGCTTATCAGCGCCATCAGCATTGGCTCCCAGCAAAAGTGTCATTTTGCTATTGTTATCCCAGGCATTTTTTTGCGCTTAACTGCCAATGTTCTGCTGGGCAAGACACGAAAGAACATCCAGTTTCATCCAGATTGAATGTATCCTTGGGTTCTTATTTCCTAGTTGGCTCCTGTAGTTTTCGACCAATTTACACATTGTTTTTTAATTCACTGCATTTGAATCCCCACATACTGTTTTATACTATACAATATATCTCTTCTTGAAGTGGTTGATGCAACCATTGGGTGCACTAAAATGCTCAATGCCAAGAATGTTTGCCAGCTTTAGCAATTTTTTACTTAAAGGCACTCAACTGGGATGCCCTTGAAGTTTGGTCGACATTCTGAAGCACTACATACCGTTGTGGTTTTTTTACCATCAAGTACCTGCAATTCAGTGTAAGTGCACCATATATTCCCGAGTATGAATCTACCTTCCCAAAATTCCTTTTTATTCATAATCAACACAACAATTACAAATTAACAAAAACAGCAGATTTTGAAAAATAAATGGCCACTCAACCCAAATAACAAATCTGATGTGTTCCGTTCACATAACTTTCTCTATATCTTTGCAAAAAAAAATTTTTAAAACACTAAAGCTTCTATTTACTTTGTGCTAATTGAGAAAAATTAGTAGAAATATGCTTATTACTTGCTTCCTTGTAAGTAGAAGCGAAATAAGGGAGTACCATAGGTTAAAGTTATAATCAAAAGCTGGTTGCTATGTGACGGAAATTCCTTTGTTCGTATGGACACGAGTTGACAAATTCCTGTATGAGAAAAGAACAAGTTTTTCTAAGTTGAAACCAATCGCAAGCAATATTTCTAAAATGATCAACTCCACAAAAAAAAAAAAAATTATATAACATAAAATTGTGTGTTTTAATGTGCTCTACGTTTTTGTATGGTATGTTTTTGTTCATCTCTTATGGTTTAGCAGTTATGCAAAATTTCATAAAATTCATCCAGAATAAAGTAGTCTTCAGAGGCTATTTCCAGGAAATTCAAGATATACATATTCGTCAGGTAAATAATATACAATATTTTAATCAAAATCGTTACAGCCATTTTCTTGAAAAATCTTCATGTCGCATCTTTGGAAGAAACCAAATTTAAATACCAGGTTTGGTATTCAATGGTCTTTTCGTTTTTGAACTATGCTGTGCCCCCCCCCCCCTCCACACACACACAGACCTTTTTGTAAAAAAAAAAATTGTTTTCAGGGGAACTCAAAACATGTATTTCCGGTGAAATCTCGGCATCAAATTTTTGGGTGGGATGCAATACCTTCTGTATACATTATGTACATAGTACGTGTAGAGAAAGTAATAAACATAATGAATCACCAATGCTAACTTCAACTGCGGCCACAACTGTAAACACGAAATCAAAATCTTGGCATAACACATGGCAGAAAGCTCATCAAATGCCAATGTAGCTTTGCAAAGAATAAAAGTAACCCTGCACTGCAATTTTCAGATTGCAAAGCACTGGTGATTATGCCATTATATGGCTGGCCATGAGGATACCTAGAAATTTTGTGTTCAAAATCATACCATGGTTGCAACGCTATTTTACTTGGGATTTTTTCTCGTTCAAATGCCTGGTATGGTGTAAAAGGTGGGAAATGTAAATTTTCACAGGTGTAAGCTTGAGGAATTTAATACACTGTGAGCATAGGAAATCTGTGGGGAGCAACAAAAACTGTCATAAACAATGGGAAAACGTGAATGATGAGAATGGGTGTTACAGAATTCAACCGGCAAACTTCTGGGAATTACAGAAAAGCATTAGTGAAAATTTTGAATTAGGACACTTATGGTCTTAGGTCACTGTCAGTTTTAAAATTATAGAGACCAGAGTATTCACATGTTTGATACAGGTAACCACAACAGGATTATATATTTTTTTTGTTCACATTTCGTTTGTGTCATGCAACACCAAATATGATCTATTTCAGGTGCTGACCAATGCTCTTAAATTTAACAGAGCAAATACTTTTAAACAGCAATGAATACCACAACCATTGTTAATTAGTGCAAAAGGGTGATACTTCAGAATGAAAAGACAACATTGCATAGAAATAAATTTGTTGCTTATTTATAAAAAGAAAATGTGTACCTACATAGATACGAGAGAGATGAAGAATAGCTAATAATGTGACTGCCCATTCATTTAAAAATTTAGAGACAATAAGGAAATTGATTTATCTATTCACTCCACTAATTTGGGGGATGCAAACAATAAGCAAGATGAAAAATGAATAAGGAGAAGAAACCGGACTTGTTTTTCATTCCTCAAAATGCTGAAAATAGCATAACAAAAGAAAAACCAAATTTAAAGTCATTATTCACACTGCAGATTAACACACAAGAAAATAAAGAAAACCAATCTTATTTTTGCCTTGAACTGGAGGACATGTAATAATCAGTCCTCGAATTAAAGAAGTTGGGACTAACAGTGCAACAATAAGAAAGCAAACTTGTAGCTCCTACTTTCGAGCAAAGGTGAACTAAAGAAATTATTCAAACTGAGATCCTCCAACATCCATGCACAGTCTGCAACTTCAAATAAATATGTCCTGTGTCCTTTCAAAGATATCTGGAGTGTTACAAATTACATCAACGTGCAGCCAATATCCTCGCCAGCAAATCCTCATCAAAGTCAACGGGTGTCTCATACATGAGGCTCTTGATGTGTCCCACAGAAAATAATCAGGTGAGAGATAAGCAGAATGGAGTGGCCAAGTAGTAAGTGTCGTATCAAATCCATCGTCCTGAAAACATCTCTGTTGAAGTGAGTAGGAGTTGCATTATGCTGGTACCACATCTGGCATAGTATATCAAGAGAGATGTTCCAGAAACCCAGGTAGTGCATCAACTAGGAACAGGTAGTACACTTTACAATTTAATTACAGTGGAAAGCTTCACGCCAATTATGTAATTTGAAACTATGCTAGCCCATATGTTAACTTGCTGTTCACCATCCACTCAGAAACCCACATACAAAAGTGCACTCATAGAACGTAGTCACTGATGTCAAGGCCTGTCTGTATGTTCAGAATACGGAGTCAATCTTCCTGTATCACTCACCATATGCTGACATGATTTATGCCCTTAGTACATGCAATTGCATGCGTACTGGTTGAATAATTGTTGTGAATGCTTCAAACACCTCTTCCTTGAAAACTGGTGTGTGATGGGTTCGTCTTGCACAATCAGGGATTTAGATTCCCATAGGTGCAGGTGAATAAACTGGAGGGCAGAATGATGGGAGTTTGTATCATTGAGGGTGACTGAATGCATAGAGCCATGCTGCTTCATCAGTTTCCTCCTGCCTCCCCATAAACAATGCAGATCAGCTCACTCTCAAAAAGAGCAGACCATGGCTGTGATGTGAATAAGAAGTTCCAGTAGCAGACAGAGCAGTAATGCAATGTGTGCACTTAGTCTTCTTGAAAGTATGTGTGCAGCTATTAAGGGCACACCCATGTACCTGATACCTGCTCATTAACTCATAGAAGAATGCAATGCACAAGCAAATGCAGTAATGCATCCTATGTATAACTTGTTCAAATTGAGAATATCTCCATAGAATTTATTTGCATTGTGAGAAAAATACCATAAATGAAAATTAGGTTCACCACAAAGTTATACCATTCACCTTATTTGAGGAAAAAAATTGACAGTTTGAAGGTGATTTAGACCCCTCACTGTCTAATCGAAAGGATAACATACTCTGGCTGTACCACTGCAGATGAGCAATCTACTTTGAGTAACAATACCAGAAGTAGTAAAATACACACCCCATTAGTAGAAAATATGGTTAAAGTATGCATTCACATCCACATACCCAAAATAAGCAAACCATGTTACATACCATACTTAGGAAGAACAGAGTTTTCCTTTTTCCTATGCAATATGTTAAAACATAGCATGTGAGCACCTCCATAAAATCACTTGAAGTAAGAGCTGAAGTTCTCCTGATGATGAATTAACTCTTAAGTACTCTGTATTCTAGCCAGGTAAGTGCATGAATTGACTCTAATATTTCAAAGAGGTGCTAAATCTTTGTCTTCAGGGTAAACCTGAAAGTACAGGCATACTTAAGAGTTCCTGGGTGAAGCTAGCATCTGATTTGTTCACAAGATATTTTTTGACTGTGAAGCAACTGATATTTTAACTTGACTGAGGCTTGGACACGGACCTCTCAGAAAACTACATACTACAGTTATATGCCTTTGGTGTTGGTAAAGTTGGCCTGTGGCTGTTTTCAGTACAATGTTCAGCCAGTCCAGATGTTTTGGGTTACATAAGCCTGGTTCAAAAATGCAAGTGGTAATAAAGCATCCTGTTTGACCAATGTATGCTGCACCACATTTGCGAATAGTGTGGTAGGCACCATGTACCTTTGGAACTAAACTAACTTTTACTGGCCTGGCCAAATTTCTGATTTTAGGCAGTGGCTTTGGATGGTTTTAATGCCATGTTTTCTTTCAGAAAAATTGCCTGTAAATGGTATATAGACTATAGCGGCTGGCTTATCTTTCCCTTGAGTGTGCTTTTTGGAGTCTCTTTTTAAAGCAACTGTAATATCCTTAACAGAATATTCAATTATCATTTTTGCTGAAGATGAAGAAGTGTTAAAGAAACGCTTAAGAATAAAAATTGGATTCACTCCGATGTATGCCGTTCATGTGCTTAGAAGTTTTTAGACAGAGAGGTTTAAAGCCAGGCCATCCAGAACTATCAGACAGGGAGCCAAGCTCAGTTCTGACTGCTCTATTGCTGTACATAATGAAACCTCCCTCTTTATTTGTACTGTTCTTCACAACATGAAGCTGGAGCTCAGTGGTGTACTGGCCTTTGCTGATGGAGCATTTTCTTCGGAATAGCATAGCTCATAACTTAAAAAATACCACATTGGTAGCTATTTTCATGCTTGTGGTGCAGGAGATTACTACTGAATGGAAAACGGCACCACATGTGTATTCAGTCTTTATGTGCAATGATTATTTTGAATATTCCAGTGCAAAATCATTGCTTAAAAGTATGACATATTTGAACCATTTCACCTGAGACACATGAATTGTCTTTTTATTTTAAACAGTGTGTGAATCTGCTCTTTGCATCCCTCTAATTCATTACAAACAATTGAAGACTCCAAATCACTCTCACTTTAAGACATTTCAGTACAATATAATTACCTCAAAATAGTAAGCTTACACTTAGGACTGAACAATGAAAATAATTGCCTTAAAACAATAAATTTTTCTTACTTCCATGTGCTTTGTAAGTTAACTTCCATTAGGGAAGACAATTATGATTTTATTTTAAAAGGCATGCAAGCAAATAAAAATGTTTTACTCAGTGGATAAAATGGGTAGAGGGAACTAAGACTCATTTTATAAAAAATCGTGTTTTTTTGGGATGCGTACCGTTAAAACTATGCAACTCATACTGTTAGAACCAGGTAAAAAATTCAATAACTATTTTACAGAATCTCCTTATATCGATATTCTTTTGGTACTTTAAGTCCAGTATCAAACCACTCTCCCACCGTCTTTTCAGTTGTTTTTTAACTCAACCTCAACGAAGTACCTTTTCCTGAGAGCAATCTCCTTCATCAAAACAACAAAAATTACAATGCAGCATCAACTCTCTGCTCTTTTGTGTTCTAAAAGCATGCAAGAACCCATCTTGCACACACACTTTTGATATTTGCAGGTGCTCGTAAATGATGCTGTGAAGTGTTGTATGGCTGATTTCAACATTAGGAGGAAGTTGAAACAGAATGTCATTAAGCCTAAGGGGCCGATTGCAGTCCATGATTCTTCAAACCTCAACAATATGTTACAGCAATAGTAAAAAATATTTAAAAGCTCTTGCTATGCGATTGTCATTGCAATTTGTTGCTTTGCATGGCCAGGAATAAAACTTAAGAAATATGGACTGTTTCCTGCGAAAAGTATAACTATTTTAAAATGGAAGGCAATAATAAGAAATGTCTTGGAAACTGGTAGCTCTACAGCAAAAATATACAGGACATAAATTTTGTGTTTTGACAAGATCTACATTTTTTGTGTTATAAGTTTTGTCTGTCTCCATGGTTTACCCGTTCACAAAAGTCATTCAGAAAGAATGCAATATGTTACATCATTAGTAAAAGATATTTAAAAGCTCTTGCTATGCAATAGTCATTGCAATTTGCTTCTTTGCATGGCCAGGAATAAAACAAAGAAGAAATGTGGACAATTTCATAAGAAAAGTATAAATATTTTAAAACTGAAGTCAGTAATAAGAAATGCCTTGGAAACGGGTAGCTCTACAACAAAAATATACAGGATATAAATTGTGTGTTTTGACAAGATCTAAATTTTTTGTATTGTTTGTTCTGTCTATATCCATGATTTACCTGTTCAGAAAAGTCAGTCAGAATGAATAGGCACTTTTTAAATACCTTTAAATATGCAGTATTTTAATAAAAATCTTCAAGAGCCTTAGTTTGAGAATCAACATTTTCCATGTAAAGGGTAGGTGGGGGTGGGGGGTGTTCTTGAAAATCTTTGTTGCATTCTTGGGAGATACTAAACCACCAACAGACATTTTGTTTTTGAGTTATCTATCCTCATACTGACATTTTGCTAAAAATATGTTATTTTTATTATTCTGGAGGTGTATAAACATTTATTTCTGGTAAATCTTATTTTGGGTGGAATGCAAAACCTCTAAGAAGTCTCTGCTTTCTAGAAGATGTTCCAGGTTTTAAGCATACAGGACAGGACTTTGACACACTCTTACAATTATTAAGTACGTTCATATTATATTTAGTAGATCCTACAAGATTTAATTTTCAGCTTTCTTCGTTAGTCTAAAAATGTTGAGTACATCAGGGTGTGTGATACTTTTGTATGCTAGAGGAATTTTGGTAACTAATTATGCATACATTATTTTTAGCGCATCCTGGTGGCTACAAATCTTTTTGGACGCGGCATGGATATTGAGCGAGTCAATATTGTATTCAACTATGATATGCCTGAGGATTCTGATACATATCTGCACAGGGTAGCACGTGCTGGTAGATTTGGTACAAAGGTAGGTGCTACTATAATATGGTTTGTTTTTCCTGAGTGTGAATAATGTTCTTAATTTTGGAAAATAATATTAGCATTAAATGTGTTAATTTAACTTTAATGAAATAAAACTTAGTCTTGTAAAGCATAATTAAACTATTTTCTGAGCCAGTCTTACTTGGTTCATACCAAGTTACAGCAATCTATATTTAGTTTTCAAATTTCCTTTCAACACTTACGCTTTTGCTGTTCTGTATTTATGAGAATACTGCATTCCATATCAAAGCATAGAGAGTAAGCTCACAATTTCAATTATGTTAAATTTTGCTATTTATAATCAATTCTAATAATAAGAGAGTAAGACTTATTTTATCAGCTGAATTCATTAACCCCTTAATGCCCATGTGTACCTGGTATATTTTTGCTTGGTTTGTATTCAGAAGTCTGCATTGTTCTGGGTTGTAAACGAGGCATTAGAACGTCCATTGTTTTATTCGCAGTTGACTGGAGAACATGTTAAGAAGTGGAATTTGTTTCAGAGACGTTGAAGGTTATAATATTGCTATGTGACAGAACATCATCCATGTTCTCAGTAACTTATATACTTACCTGAATTGTATGATTCATAATTTTATTGTACATAGATCTGTTTATAATAGAAATGAAGTGAAATGACAATGTATTGACTTCACATGTCCAAAACTAGATAGCATACGGAACGGCTTGCAGACTATCTGACAAGTGGGAGATGCAATCTATGGGACTAACTTTGAACAGAGCCTCACATTTTGGTTGCATCTATTTTTATTTCAAATAAGTGTAATCAGCACTATTTTATATTCTTTTATCCATTTCTCATATTTACTCAACTTAAATCCTTTGTTAAACACTACCATTTGATGTTTTTTTTTTTTTTTTTCTTCCTGTTTACATTCAGTCCCCACTATATACGGTAATGGAACCAACTACCGAGTCATCTTTATAAAGGAGACCAGGCTTTGTACATTATTTATTACAGGCAAAAGCTTATTACTATTATGTTCTGTATAACATTACAATATGCTTGCATCCCTGACGTATCCTTTTTTCTTGGGACATTTCTCTAGTTATTGCCCCTTATCATATTTTATGCAGAAAGTGTTATCTTATATAATCCTTCCTTTAATAGTTTGTACCGTAATCGTAAGTTTTATTTGCTCAAATACTTTCTCTAAATCAGTAAAGGTCATATATATTTTTTTCTATAGTGTTTTTATAACTAAAACAATCAACAGCTCTTCTCCCTTTCCTAATGCCCATTTGAAATTCTGAGAGGATGTTATACTTTCTACCCATGCTTGCAATCTTGTCTACCACAATTCCTATATAACTTTTCCCACATTTGATTGAGCTATGCCCTGATAATTGTTTGGTTTGTCAATATCCCCTTTATCTTTGTATATGGGCTGTATAAAAGCTTTTCTCCAGCTTCCTGGTATATACCCTTTTGTTTTCATTCTATTACATATTAAATCAGTTGATTTTTACCCCTTTCTTTTATAAATTCTCCAGGTATACCATCTATTCCTGGTGCTTTATTTCTTTTAATTATTTTGATCTGATTTATTCATCTTCAGTTATACCTCTATCCAAAATCTCAAAGTGGCTTGTTTTTTATTTCTGGAATTACCTTTGGATCCTTAAAACTTTTGTGGGCATACAGAGTTAAAAAAAAAGTAACCATTCTTCTTGATTTGTCAGATTTGAGTGTGCATTTTTTATATAATGCTTTTATGCCCTTCCATATTTTATTTACATTTTTTCAGCAATAATGTTAATTAGTTTGTTAGTATTTTTTATTTTCCACAGATATTTTTAGTAACTCGTTATATTAATATTTACATTTTATTCTTTAGATTTGATATCCCCTATTTCCCTCCATTTTACTAAATTTGCTTTTACAATGGTTTTGTTCATTTTACATTCATGATTGAACCAATTTTCATTCCCATTATTTCCCTTATTACTTTCTCTATCCCCTTATGTACAATGTACATAGGGATAGAGAAGGTATTGTAATGCACCCAAAAATTTGATACCAATATTTCATCAGAAATATGTTTTGGGGTCCCCCGAGTACGAAAAAAGCATTTTTAAAAAAAATCTGTGTGTGTCTGTGGACAGCATAGCCCCAAAATGAAAAGACCGTTAAATACCAAACTTGGTATTTGGGTTTAGTATCTTCCAAGGATGCAACACAAAGATTTTTAAAAAGAAATCCCCCTACTAAAAACTACCCTTTGCATGGAACAAATTTCAAAAATGTTGATTTTCTTAAAAATGGCTAATGATTTTGATTAAAATCCTGTATATTAAAGCTATTTATGTCCAAAATAAAATCTATATCTCAAATTTTTGGGGAATAGTCTCTTAAGATCTCTTTATTCTGGATGAATTTTGCTTAGCTGCTAAACCGTAAGAGATAGAAAAAAACTCGCTACACAAAAAATGTACATCATGACATTGCGTTTTTGTTGTAGAGGTAACCGTTTCCGAGATATTCCTTGTTATTGGTTTCAATTGTGAAGTACTTGAACTTTTCTCAGACAGGAAGTGTCCGCTTTTCTTTTATTCTACTCCTGGCCAAGCAAAGAAGTGATTTGCAATGACAATCGCATAACGATAGCTTTTAAAACATTTCACAATCATTTTAGCATAGCACATTCCCTTATTCTCTTCTACTTATTAGGAACTAAGTAATAACATTCTGCTAAATTTATCTCGATTAGCATTGTGTACAAAGAAGAATAATCTTTTGTAGGTGGTTTGTAGAGCAGCTAAAGAAAGTCATGTGTGAGTGTAACACATCAGCTTTTTTTTAACTTCCATTTCCTCTCCTGCCCAACAGATAATAAAATTCAGAATATTAATTGCATTTTCAAAATTGTAATCTTAAGTTATTTACTCTCCCATATTGCATATTTTTCCTATCTCAGAATCAAGAAAATATTCAAAATTGGCCTTACCTGCTTCTTTCATTTTGAATTTAACATATTCTCTTTTGCCTGTGTTATTTTCTCTTTTTGATCAGTTGTTATATTTTGTGACTTAATTTTTATGTCTGTTATTAGTGGAAAATGCTCACTACTAGTACCTATATTTGATATTTTCAAGTTGTTAACCAAATAGCTAATATTACTAGACCATAATACAAAGTCATTTAAACTGTGGCCATTTTTGTTTATAAATGTAAATTCGCCATGTTCATCCTCCCCACGTTTCCCATTAAGTATATCAGGAGCATTTAATTCACAAAAATCAACCATTTTGCCACTTCCTCTCTCTATAACCTTGTCTTTGCCACGTCTAATATTCTGTTTATTTTTCCTGTTACATTGTTATTTTCCTAACCATCCATTGAATTTACATCATTTTCCCTTATTCTTACATTAAAATTTCCCGTAATTATAATTTCTGTATTTAGGTATTGTCTCTTAACCTCTCTATATCTTTATCTAAAAAATTATACAATTCTGAGTTGTGGAACTGTGAGGTGGCCATTCTTTAATTGTTTTGCTCAAGTTTCTTTTTACAAAAATGAAAAAAATGCAAGCTCTTCACTTAAGTGTGATTACTTTTATTAGCCTGAATGGCAGTTCATCCCATCCACTTGAGTTTTTAGATTTTAAAGGAGCAACAGTATTTTTTACATTGTTTTTATTTAATGTTGCTTTAACAACGTGGTCAAATGGCTACTACAATATATTTTACAATTTCTTATATAATTGAGTTAAATTATCATTTCTTACACAGTTGAGTTTCATTATCAAAGTTCAGTACATTCATTGAAAGGCTGGGTCACCAAGAATGGTTCATGTGGTTGCTGGAATGTTGCATCTACAGTGACTTTCAAATGGGATGGGGTTTATCCTGAGCACCACCATGCCGGCAGCCAATCAGAGTTCTGCTGTGTTGACACACTGCATTCCCGCTTAACTGGGGAGTAACATGCTAAGTGATTCCATCTCTCATAAATACTGCTTGTGCTAAGACAAAATATTCAAATTTTGCAACAACAAAAATTGCAAGTAAGCTAGGGACTGATGTCTGTAGCAGAACCGTAAAAAACACAGATTTTTAGCTTAAATAGTTTTCATAACACACATGAGTAACCGTGCTCGTGTATTTTGAGAGGATTATGATTCAGGTACTGAAAGACAAATGATTGGCGTTAATTTTTAATGGAGAGGAGTGACATTGTTGCTGCAAGGGTAAAATTCTTATGCAAAATGCACAAAATTCGAAATTCTGGTGATACAAGACCAGTAGGTGAGACTTAGGTAAATAAAAACCACACTCAAAATTCAATTTGGCAAGACTCCATAAAAAAGGGAGGTCTAAAGACACCTGTTGGAAAGGGCAGTCAGCTCATCATTTGTCATAAGATCTGCTAAGCCAAGATTCCTACCTGAAAGCAAATGGATTTTTCTGCCCAAAACCACCTGAGACTATCATGAAGAGATGACAACTTTAAAGAGTGGTAGCTGAACCGATTCTTAAATTATATAGAAACCTGCATGTGGAAGTGTTTCAAGCTGGAAATAAATGATTAAAAGCCTAGTTAAAATAATCTATAATCAACAAATTGATTTTCAAGTCTACATACCTAATAGCTAAAAGTTATGAAACAGAAAAGTACTGTATTCTTTTTTGGAACAGGAGCAAGAATTGGAATTCCTATCCAAAATATAATCAGTTAAATAATAGATTTTATATTAAAGATTTGTGCAAAGCTAGGTCTCTTTATTTCTCTTGCGTCAGTACAAATTATATCAGTTGCAGTGAAAACTTTTGTAAGCTAATTTTGCATTAGAAGTAAGAAAAGTCTTTTAGCCCATTCCGCATTTTTTATGAATATAAACTACACACTATCCGTGTGTGGTTTATGTTCTTTTTACCAAATGCTAATAAGTAGAGCTTTGCATACCAACTATATTTGAGCTCTTTTTTTTTTTTTTTTTTTCCTGTGGATATTTCTCTTTGCTGACAAGTTAACCAACACAAAAATTAGATAATTCACGCTTCAATGCTGTGCATCCATTGTTTTGTCTTCAAAAGAAGGGAAAACTGGAAATGGCAGATGTTGGTTCTCGCTTTTTGTGTATGAGAAATTGCTGGTTCTTATTGTAGATGTATACCAAGTTGATGATTGTATTCACAGTGTTTACCCTTCTTGGTGAAACATGCTTTTTAAGTTCTCCCAATAAACGCTAATATCAGCAATTATATAAATTAGTATAACAGGAGAAGTTACCATTGGTGAAACCTGCCACTAGTCTCCCAGTAAAATGAGCCTCTTTTAGGCTTAAAGATTCTTTTATTGTGGTAAATCTACAACACAGTCTCTGAGCAAAATTAATCGGTCTTTCATGCCCAATGAGCACTGAGCACCACAGTAATTAAAGAACATCCATAAATAAAACTATTAAATTATTTCATTTCTATCCCATATACTTTGTGTTATATCCTCCAGCGTGACCTGCTCTTGCTAGAAAATCATAGTAAATTGCATTCTAACCATATATATGTATGTTTATATCTATTGCTATTTAGAGTTTCACTTGTTTTAGGGACTAGCCATTACTTTAGTCAGTGACGAGGCAGATGCAAAGATTTTAAATGAAGTTCAGGACCGGTTTGATGTAAACATCACAGAACTACCAGATGAAATTGACCTGTCATCATATAGTAAGTATTAGTGAAGATTATTACTGATATATGGTGGACTTTGTGACAGAGATGTGTTTTAAAAGTGAAAATTAGTTGAGTTGATTTTATAACACTACATCACTTACTTTTTATTTCAGAAAACATGTTTCAGAAGCCATAACTAACCTATTTTCAGTTTTTGACCCTTCATCAAATATTATAAATTTATCATTAACTAAGAACCTTTATTGGACTTATATTGTCAATTTTACAAAATCGACTCGAACTAATTTTCAATTAATGGTGAAGATCCTATTCAATATTAATTGATAACATAATTACAAAATTAACTATGTACCATTTTTAGAAGTCTTAAAAGTTACAGTAGCAATATGCCATAAGCATCAATGCATCTTAATTTTATAAACAAAAAAAATTGCATTAGTAATTTTAAGATACCTGTTAGAAATTTTAACAACTTCATATAGAAATATCCAGCTTTAAGCACATAAATATCATGTCTTGGGTATTCATAACCAGCAAAAATACATCATGTCGTGAATTTAAAATGTCCTTCGGAAATCTAAAGAGAAATATTCAATGCAGTTAGATATTGGGTTAATCAATTTCCAGAAGTAGTTACTTTTGGCTCTTCTTTCTAGTATGGGATGCAGGATTTTTTATAAGTCCAATGTGAGGGAATATTTTTTTCAAAGTACAGTTTACATTTTATTAGTTAATAGAATTTAAAATTGCTTTTTCTATGAGAAAAACATACGCTTACATAACATAAGGTTTATAATTCTTTGTTTACTTACAGCACATGTAGCCAATCTGAAGAATGCAGTGCAGCCAAATTATTCATTTGAATCACATAATTCGAGGCAGCCAACAGTCTTTTATCATCAATAAATTACGATGGCTTGCTGTTGCTTTGACTATATAGCCATGTACTCTTGTTTGTTCCTAAAGTACTAGCTGTATACACTAAACATTTAACCTGCCCATTAACTAAGCTTGGTCTGCTGTATGATTTTTGGTGTCTTTATGTCACAAATTCTCGCATATGTTAGCACCTAAATGTTGACATCGAATGTCCCCTGGGATAGGTGATGCCATAGAGCTCGCCAGTGAGATTACTATTGTCTGCACATTTGTCTCGACAAACTGATTTATTGCCAGGTGGGGAGCAAATCTTTCAGCCATCAACCCATAGTAAGCCGGGCATTCGTATGTATTGTGCTGGTGAACTTAATATGCTGTACAATGAAATTGTAGAGCATGTTTGCATTCTTATTATTTGGACATTGTCATCGCACATCTATCATTCCAAGGACCCAGTTGATCTTTATAATGTGCCCCCGTTGGAATTTGTGTCTTATTTTATATTTAAATGACATAACCGGTAACTCAGTTTTCCCTCTCAAAGTGTATTTGGTATCATTACAGACCTAGCCAAACTAATCCAACTTGCACATTGTTTTCCAACAAACATTCCATCATTGTCATTTTGTATGTCTGTATGCAAAACAGTGTATGAGGAAAGAATTTGCCTGGGTAATAGCTTTACGCACTCAAACCATGTTCTTTTACACACAGACTGTATGTCATGTCCTGTTCTAAAAAGAAGGTAATAATAAAGTTACTTACTACATATTAATAAAAGTGACAAGAGTAGGGATCTATTTTAACATTCTCCTACTTGCAGCAAAACTTGGGATATATATAGTCCCATCTCTTGAGGGGGTGCAAGACACATTGCATTCAGAACACAACATTAATAGTTGGAGACCGGCCTTCGAATTCTTGAAGAAAACTAACACATGTCTTATCAGATGAGCCATTTCTAAAACTATTAGAAACCATAATAATATCACCAGTAGCATATCTGCAACATTCCCTTATCGTAGTAAAATAAATTCTGCTTGATCGCATCCCCATGTTTGTAAAGCAATAACACCTGAGAGAAAGAATGGTCAAGACTTTTCAAAACTGACCAGTTGTCAATTGCTTCCAGATGGTGCTACACAGTTTGTTGTGCAGATGTCTGGGGATTATTTGCAGAGGTTGGCTGCTTTGTGAGCCACAATATGGCTCGCAGTCTGTGATTGGTTGAGGTCCTGGCAGAATTCTTATAGTAAATATTTATTTGATTTGTGAACATTATAGGTTTCCCTAAACACAGTGTTCACTTAATAGAAAAAGATAATACTATTATGTTAGCTACAACAGTTAAACAATTAAGAAGAAAAGCAAAAAAAAAAAAAAAAAAAAAAAAAAATGTCAAATTATCATCATATAAAGTAAATCTGTAGATTTTTGTGCTAATTATATCAATAGGTAAATTAAGTAATTTATTATATAAAGCTCACATTCTAAGTATAGGTGAATCCTATGTGCATCAATGTTAAGCCTTTGAATAAAAGAGAAATGAAATCTACTTTATGTAATATTGGAACATAAAAATGTATGAATTGCTTTAAGTTACGATCCTCAATCTTATTATGTAGCAGTTTGAAAAGAAACAGTAACGAATAGCAATTTCTTCTGTGTCATAAACTTCTAAATTAAAAAAAATATAGCAGTGAAACTTCAGAAATAAACTGGGACAGCAATGGATTGGCTCAAGAAGAGCATACTTGAACTTGCTTTGAATAGCTTCAATTAAGTTAATGTATTTAGAACTCTCTACAACTGAAGCATATTAAAGTCTCAAGCTTGCAAATGAATTATACAGAATAAACAAAGTATTAAATTGTTAAAGTAAGATGATTTAAGAATCATAGATCCCAGATTTGTATAAGCTGCACTAATAAGTCTTTATTAAAGATACTCAAAGATCATCTTTGTTTCCAGTGTTCAATTGAATTTGATCTATACTGCAGATAAAGACATTTAAGTCTAGTGTAATACTTAATCTAACATTTATCTGTGTTAATAGACTCCATTTAAGACATTCACGTCATTTTGAAGTTTTAACTAGGAAAGAATTTAATGGAGGTATAAAGTTTTGGATCTGTAAAAAGTAATATTAGAATAGTTAACATGATATATTGTTAATACAAAAATGAATAATGGATCTAAATTAGAATCTTGAGGTATTCTATAGTAAACTTCAAATCTAATTTTTATATTTTACAACTTGGGATCTGAATTTTAAATATGATATCAGGGATATTATAGATTCTTAAAAACCACAAAACTGCAGTTTGTTTACTCATGTATCATGAACTTGATCAAAAATTTGTTTAAAATCTGTATGTACAACATCAACATGCTATTATCCAATTTGCCTGAAACATAGAGAACAAAATTACATAATTTAGTCTAGTAGAGCTATTCACTATAAATCCATGCTGAGACAAATGCTACTTTTAACATGGTGGAATGTATATTTATAAAGTATAATTTCAAGTATTTTTGCTGTAATTAATCGAATGGCTATTGGCCTGTAATTCATAATCATTTTTTAATTTGATTTGAAGATTAGAATTGCCTTAATTTTTTTATCAGGGAAATTCTTTGCTTAATATGTTAAAAATACGAGGTACGTCCAGAAAGTAAGTTCCATTTGGTAATAAAATTAAATTGTGTACAGATACAGGATAATTATTTATTGCACAAAATTCTACAACTCTTAAACTACATTTCCACATAACTGCCGAAATTTTGCAGGCATTTGTCATAGTTTTTGTATACCTTTTTAAAAGAAGTTTGCCGCCTGTGTCTTCAAAAAGTTGGAAACATTTTCTTTCAGCTCTTCGTCATTGTTGAAGTGTTGACCGCCAAGGAAAGACTTGAGATGTAAGAACAGATGAAAGTCGCTAGGAGCGAGGTCAGGGCTGTATGGAGGATGGTCAAACACGTCCCAGCCAAATCCCTGTAGGAGTTTTTCGTCACATTTGCAGTGTGTGGTTGTTGTGAAGAAAAACACCACCTTTTGACAGCAATCCTCGGCACTTATTCTGTATTGTGCGGCGCAATTTCCTAAGTGTCTCGCAATAAACATCTGCTTTGATTGTTGGACCACACTGTAAGAAATCAATGAATAAGATGCCTTTCCAGTCCCAGAACACTGTGCACATCATTTTTCGAGGTGTCAAGATTTGTTTCGGCTTAACCTTTGCTGGGGATGAAGTGTGCCTCCATTCCATTGATTGCTGCATACTTTCAGGGGTGTCATAAGAAGCCCAAGTCTCATCTCCTGTGACTATCTGTGTCAGAAATTCTTTGCTGTCTTCATCATAACTGGTTAAAAACTGAAGTGCACTACTCATCCGTTTTGTTTTGTGTTGCTCAGTAAGAATCTTTGGTACCCAACATGAGCAAAGTTTACGAAATTTAAGTTTTTCGGTAACAATTTCATAATTAGTGATCGTGCGATTTGGGGAAATTCCATAGCAAGAGTACTAATTGTAAACTTGCGGTTTTCCTGGATCTTGTCATCAATCACGTGAACCAGTTCTTCTGTAACCAAAGATGAATGCGCACTTCATTCTTCGTGCACTTCACTACGTCTTTCATTGAACTGTCGGACCCATCTTCTCACCATTGAATCACTCATCGCATTTTGTCCGTAAACTTCGCAAATTTACGGATAAATTTCAATTGGTTTCACTTTCCTAGCATTCAGAAAACAAATCACAGGTCTGATTTCACAAGCGGCGGGATTTTCAATCAACACTGACATTGTAAACAAGCACAACAAAGCGTACGTTGCTGACAGTGATCTCAAAATGGCGCACGTATCTTCTCCTTGATACAGACCGACTACCACGCATGTGCGGAACTGCGATCGCAGCGCTGCAGCGGAGATAAATTGAAATGGGAATTACTTTTTGGACGTACCTCGTATAATATTATGCATGCCTCCAAATATCTTGACAAGCTTTAAATATATAAGGAGGAACACCATAAGGTCCAGGTGATCCATGTTCAATTAGAGACATAATAGTTACCGATCTCAGTTAACCTTAAATTGTCATTAAATGGATGCGATTCCTTTTGATTAAGCTCTAAACACTTATTTTTCCAGTTATTCAGGGTTATGGCCATGTTGTCTTGTCCATTGCAGACCAGCCTTCACTTTTGGGCAGCTTTTCATATTTTCTTTACTCTTTGGCCTTTTGTTAAGCGAAGGTAGTTTTTTTTAATATTCCTTGCATAACAGCCATAACAGATGCCTTTTTCTTAAAATGTTTATGATGGATGGTATTTCATGCTTGTTACTTGAAAAATTCTGGGAATAATATATATTAGCAAAGAATTAGTTCATTTGCATATAAACATTTTGACATAAGATAAATGAACTGCTATGATGAAAACTAATTAAATGAGCTGTGATATAAATTGAACTCTCTCACTGAATGCAGTAGATAAGACAGACATTAAATTAGGATAGTAACGATGCATATTGTACAATGTTTATTCTTTTCTTTTCAGTTGAGGGACGATAATATATCCAAAGAAGGCACTTCAAGGATTTTAGAAATGTAAGTAAAAGAATTGAATGAATATGGATTAAAAATATCTCATCTTTCCTTTTACTTGATTGCCCTAAACTAGCAACAGTTATTTTATATGTATTAGTTTACATACCACCTCTCAAAGCCTGTTTTTAACTTCTGGGAGGATTTGGTGGCAGTGATGTAAAGTGACAATTAAAATTAAATCTAATGTGTTTCATATAAATGTGTGTCATTCTTTGAGACCCTCAGCCATAATGGTGAATAGATTTCTAATTACCACTAATTAATTGTACTTTTACACATAACATAGTGCTATCCATGTGTGTGGACCCTGGGGTCTACAGATAGAAAGAAACCATAGCATTGAAGCCACTAAATATAGGGGTGTATAGTGCACTTCGTTTCTTAATGTTGTCACTCTGTTTATAAAATTGCTCAAAACATCTTGAATGAAGACTAGGTAGCTAAATGCCCAAGAACATGTGTGCACATAGTAAATAATTTCATCTACTCACTTTTCTTAATCCTATTCTTACAATTCATATCCTTCTACTTATTTTATATTAACCGAGATAAATTTTTCATTGCAGATATAAGAAGGCTAAAGCAATAGTAAGCTTTTTAAAAAAAAACTAAAAACAATCACTATATCACGATTTCCAGATCCCATGTTCTTTATGTTGTTTGGTATGGTGCATTAAATTTCATCCCATGCCCTCTAACCCAAAAACCTGATTGACTAACAAGCAAATGCCTCTTGAGTTTACCAGTTATACCATCAGAATAATGGGCACTTCATAGCCTATTTTCAGAAAATTCAAGATATAAATATTTTGTTCTGTAAGTATTCAATTGAATGGTTTTTGCATGTAATTTGGAATGGAGAGGGTTTTTCTAAAAAAAAAACCTTTGTCCTATCTTGGAAAATACTGAACTTTAAAACCAAGCTTGACATTTATTTTTATACTGGTAAAATCTCGGTATTGTTTTCTTTGGAATAACAAATTGAGTTATTTTGCAACTCGCATACTACATAACTTAATTTGAGAATATATTTTGATAAATAAGCGCATTAGTCTTTGAAAACATAAATATCGTTTAATAATTTCTGAAAATTAAAGTAATCTAGTGTGCCAGAAATTCAATTCAATCTTTATCATGTATTAGAAATACAAAATATTTGGTATCAACATTTCACTGGAAACTATTAAGCTTAGCGTCCTTTAACCCAGTTGGTCATATTGGACAAGGAATGAAATTAGTAAATGATCTCGGAGTCCATGGAAAAGTTCCGCAACCTGTTGGTATAGGGAGCTTATCTAGGTAAATCATACTAAGCCAGACTCAAATTTGCAGACTCCTGAATGTAGGTAGACATGCTACATCCTAAGGCAGACTGGAAATATCTTGAAGCTCCTGACTAAATAAAACAAGGAAAAGAGAAAGAAAAGGGGAAATATTTTTAGAAAATTGTATCGCCACCTCACTACCATAAGGCTATGCTTCATGTTGCCAACCAAAAACTATTGAATATCGCTACAGGTTGAGCAATATTCCGCTACAAAAATACACACATTAAATTAACTTAAAAATGGTTACAACATACCTTTTCTACAACGTTCCAGAAGACCAAGACAATGGGATTAATGATTATGATATTACTGTTGTAGGTAGTTGGGTCAAGTCTATTAGGGGCGTAATATAATAAAATAAATTAATAACTATCACTGCAAATAACTAAGGGAGAAATGCACAGGCTGTGTAAAGTAGTTGAGTCATCACTGTCGAACGATTCTGTTGTCACTGTTGCACTTTTCGAAAAATTGTACATTGATTTTCAAAATTTATTTACATATTGAATAAAATGAGTCTAATTTACACTTGAATTGTTTCACTAAGTAATAAATTACCTGGACATGTTTTGAAGCATTTGTTGCCTACATCAACATATTTCGACTAGCCAGCCTGTTGTTGGTATTTTCTTTGGACTCCTCTCCTTTCTCTGGTGGCTGATAGAAGAACTAGTAGAGCGGTTTGTCATTGGCAGGAATTCCAAAATTCATAAGGCTAGGTTTCTGCTTTAAAATAAAGATCTTCTCCCATATGTTTAATTCTAGTGGTCAGTGTACTGATTTTAACAAATGGACATTATCTTCGATTCTATGGCTATTGTCCCAAGCATGTGAGGCTACAGCTGATTTCTCCATTTGGTTGTTTCTTGAGTGTGCCAGAAGTTCTTTCAACCTAGTTCCTATGTTTCTTCTGGTTTGTCCTATGTATCTTTTATCACAGTTTTGATTCTGTAAATTCCTGATTTCTTGGATGCAGGCGTTTTGTCCAACTTGTTCTTTAGAAGGTTTTTATGCTGTGTTTGTTTTGTGGGGCTAAGCTGATGATGTGTTCCTTGAAGATATTTTTAAATTTGTTGAAGGCCTGAGGGTGGAATGTGAATTTTTTGAAAATATTTTTCATATTCTATCTTCCCCATAGGGTCGTTAAGTAATCTGTTTGGCAAACTGTGGATGATTGCATGTTTGTGGCTAGTTGGGTTGAAGCTGTTAGATTTTATGTGGTTGTCTGTGTGCGTGTCCTTCCTGAAAATTCCAAATTCCAATTTTTTTTTTATAGTTTCTGATAATTTTGAGGTCCAAAAATGGAAGGGTATTGTCTTTCTTGGTTTCCATGGTAAATTTAATCTCTGGGATTTGTAAATTTAGTAGCAGCAGTGCATCTTCTATTAGTTAAGCATTTACTATGGCAAATACCTGAACCAAGTTTTGAAAATGTAAGGTAATCAATTGGTGATTTTTATTTTGAAAAAGCTCATGAATAAATTTGCCAGGAATGGGGATGGGACTTCCCATTGTGAGGCCTGATTTCTGTTTATAATAATAGCAGAAATAGTCTAATTACTCGCTTCCTTGTAAGTAGAAGCGAAATAAGGGCCAACCGTAGGTTAAAGTGATAGTCAAAAGCTGGTTGCTATGTCAATGAAGTTCCTTTGTCTATATGGATAGGAGTTGACAAGGTCCTGTATGAGAAAAGTATACATTTTTCATAGCAGAAACCAAAAATAAGGAATGTCACAAAAACAACGAACTCCACGAAAAAATGTATGTAACATAAATTGTGTGTTTTAATGTGCTCTACATTTTTTGTGTAGTAAATTTTTGTGCATCTCTTACGGTTTAGCAGTTATTCAAAATTTAGTCAAATTCATCCAGAATAAACTACTCTTTAGAGGCTATTCCCAGAAAATTCAAGATATACATTTTATTTGTCAGGTAAATATGTTTAATATACAAAGTTTTAATCAAGATCGTTAGAGTCATTTTTGAGAAAATCAAAATTTTCGAAAAAAGTTCCATGTAAAGGGTAGTTGGGGTTGGGGGTATTTTTCTCAATCTTCGTGTCGCATCCCTGGAAGATACTAAACTAAAATACCAAGTTTGGCATTTTACCGACTTCGTTTTTGAGTTATCGTGCTCACAGACACACAGACCTTTTTGTGAAAATGCTTTTTTTTTTTTATATATTGGGGACCCTAAAACATATATTTCCGGTGAAATCTCGATATCGAATTTTTTGGTGGAGTGCAATACTTTCTCTATACACTTTGTACATAGTGTGTATGGAGAAAGTAAAAAATTAATCTGATTTTAATTGCTTTACCCAGCAGTAGCTATGTATAGGTTTGCAGAAATAGTCTTACCACTGCATTTTACAATGCACATTACCCTTCATTTAAAAATAGCAAAGAACATTAGCACCCATTTTGTCATAAATGACTGTGCTGTGTAAACTCTTGTGTAGTTTTTGAGATCGTGTAAGGAATCTGTCAAGATAGGGAAATGAAGGATGAAAACATTTTTCTGTTTAAAGAAATTGCGTAAATGTCAAACCATATTTCAGGACACCTGATTAAATACAGAAGACTTGTGATTATGGCCAATAGGATGGAAGTAAATGCATTAAGATTGCCTGTCCCTCTTGGAGAAGTGCATATTTATGTACTAACCCAATAGGTAGGAATGAAGTTTCAAAAATTACATTGTAGCCATTCTGCATCAGCACTCAAGATTACAAGTGTAGGTATTAATGAGATTAGATCTTTTGCTATTTAAAATGTAGGTGGTTGAAAAGCAAGCCATCTTTCACACCCAGTCCATTTTTTGATCACTTTTTGAATGCTTTGTTCTTGAAACAATATGAATAATATAATCATGTGATGCTACAGCCTGTTTAGGGTGTTTTTTCGTTGTCTTTAAATAAGACTGCAACATATTTTATGACAGTCCTGCTGATAAGTGGGTTCCACATGGTCAGCAGGCTGCCTAGGTGATTCTGCATAATGTACTGTTTTCCTGGTATTGTATTTCTTAGGTTACATAAGAGTACAATCAGATAACAATGTGCTAATACTGTGTGTTTGTTTTTACCCATTTTTAGTTCAGTTGTCAGTTGTGGCTTTGAGCAGAGTTGGAGAAAAAGGAGCTGTGAAGCAGTATGCATCATTTCCAGTAAAGTGTGAATGGTTTTTTTCATTTGTTTGACGAGAATACTCAGTGTTGCAAAAGAAAAAAGACATGTGAAAGACCTTGCAGCATTTCAAGAGTTTTAGTAATTGATATCTGTGTACTTTATTGTACGTGTTACATAATTGCATTTATGTGAAATCTGATTTAATGTAAGAAGAAAAGTACAACACTTTATTATAACAGGTGTTTTTATTCTACCTAATAGTTCACCATTACTGATTTTTAATAGAGATACACTCATTAAAGTATTTTGCAATGTCATAGGATAAACTTTTGAATTTGTTGTTACCATCCTAAATATTGTTTACTCTAAAGAGGTTATCCATGTTTGAGTAACCAGGTATTCAGAATTGCCATAAAGAGGATGAGTACATGAACCATGCAGTTGCAGTTTTCTTAAGCGCCCATATCATTTCAAGACCACTATTTTCTGGTAATATAATAATTATGCTATTTTTAAGAAACAATGAATTTTAATTTGAAAAAAAAATCTTGCAGAATAAAAAAATAAAGCAAAAGCTTTTTAATTATCAACATACTTATAGTTCTGCCAATGCCTTGACTGCCACATTAACCCTTGCCCTTCTTGCATTCATAATGATTTTAACATAATAGAAAACTCAACCCCCTCTTGTCTTTGTCAGAACTGCAAGAAGGCCAGGTTTACAACCTTGTGAAATGTGGCTGTTAAACCCTGAGCACAAGGGTACAAGTGCTAATAGCTATGGGTACCATCATAATGGTCTGCTCTAAAGATGTGTTTAGTAGATGATTGTAAAAACAGATTGATATTTTTAAATCATTTGAATTTATATTCCAAAACTCAATATAGTCCAATAAAGTTTTTTTGTTTTTCATAAACATTCATTTACAGCCACAAATTGCTCAGATTCTGAATGTAAATTATCAGCAGGCAAAGTGTGGAAAGTGGATTTCTGTTGGTTGACATACTACTTTCCTTAATTAAGAAGCTTGTGAAAGATTATCAGTCACAGGATTTTTTCTCTACCAATAAAGGAAATGTTTATTAAGAGGCCTAAAAAGGAGTGGAGCCAAAAACTTCTAACATTTTTCAGGAGAAAACAACTGGTATCACTGTGTGTATTTTAAGAAAGACTTAACACATGTTTCCGTAGCAGAGATCTACTGGCAAACATGTGTAGTGGCCTGCAGATGAGTTTTTTTTTAATAGGTTAATTTTAAGATTAGAAACTTTTGGGTGTGTGTATATATGTATAGTCCCAAACTGTTTATTCAATTAGATTCTGCACTAATTTTAGCAAGAGGGTTCAGTCAATAAGAATTACCTCTCTTTTTTCTTTTCCCTACATCAATTGGTGGTAGAGCACTTGCTGACGTATGGTGATGCAATAGTAGATGTCAGCATGGTTTGGAGATTGAAATGAATTTGAAGGCCAACACTATTGCCTGAAAACAGTGGAGCAAGTGGATGTGATCATTCGAACTGGCCGCTGGATTTCACCGAATAAATTCTCATATCACATCCTTCAATAACGGCAGTGTAGTGCTGATTATTCAAGAACTGAAGTACTCAAAAGTGTGTTCATCATAGCAGCTCACCATTTGGTATTTTCTGGAACCTCATAGCCAGTTCTATATCTGAAACAAGTATAATAGACTGATTAGTACATAAATAATAATTAGGGACACTCAAATTTCTTGAATAAAATGTTGCTAAATTCTTGAGTAATAAGAGAGAAAATTCTGGAGTGAGAAGGTAAAATTCTTGAGTTAGAAAGGAAAATTCTTGGATATTAACTTACTCACCTACAAAAATAGAAATAAATGCATAATTAATTTATACAATCTAAAATATAAAAACGCTAATAGCAAGCATAATTTACACACACTCTTATGGTTTACTTTCATAATTATAAGCTGATAGCATCTCCAAGTTTGTGATTGTGAGATTTGTTCTGAGGTCTGTCAACACACACGAAAAGTTGGAAAAAAACCTTTCACAGTTCACGTTTGAGACAGGAACCCACAGCGCCCACTCTTATGGTTTACTTTCATAATTATAAGCTGATAGCATCTCCAAGTTTGTGATTGTGAGATTTGTTCTGAGGTCTGTCAACACACACGAAAAGTTGGAAAAAAACCTTTCACAGTTCACGTTTGAGACAGGAACCCACAGCGCCCTTAAGGCACCATCAACAAAAAGTTGATGATCATCACGCATTGCATGAAGAGCATCTTCTACTGATATATTTACATAGCTCTTCAGAATATCCTGAAGATCCCTGTAAGCATGCAGTCCTTCATCGATGGTACTTTGTGGAAAAGGGTTTTCAGCTCGTCTCCTGCAGCAGGCTGTGACAGCACATTCTGCATGTAGAAGAGTGCAGCCACAGGCTCCAAAAATGCACGGGCAGGGTCCCCCAACATAAGATTGTCCAGCTTGGTGTGCATATGGCCTGCTGCAATTTTTATGTCCTGCATCGAACTTCCCCTGAGATTTCCTTTCAGGGCATCAAGCTCCTCCTGAACTCTGTCACTGAAAGTTCCGACAGCAACTATTTGTAAGCGCTTCTTCAAATTCTGAAGTTTGGGATACACTTCTGCAGCCATCGGTTTGGAATTTGTTTCCAGGCTGAGCAACAATTGCTTCATCACTGAAGCTAAAGATTTCACAAACAGAGCTTGCACATAAAGCATCTGTAGCTCAGAATCAGTAATATTCTGCAGGTGTGAAGATGCTGCAGTAAATGACTCTCTGCCACCAATGGAGCGAAAAAAATCAAAAAGAACGGTCCAGTTATCTGCCATCCACTCAACTGCTTCCACCCAGGAATTCCATCTTGTGGCCACTGGAATTGGAAACATTCTTGCTGCAGGTCCTTTCTCCTGCATGAATTGCCGAAATGCATGTCTTTTTTTCCGGGCATGCAGAAAAGTCTGCTTGACTGAAATGACATGCATGTCTTTTTTTCCGGGCATGCAGAAAAGTCTGCTTGACTGAAATGACTAGTTTATTTAGCGATGACAAGTAGTCCTTCATCACCACACCAATCAGATTTATTTTGTGTGCCCAGCACTGAATATGTAGGGACTCATCTGGCAGGAGAAGTGATAACCCAGCATAACAGGAGGTCATATAACTGGCTGAGTCACTTACTAATGCCACTACTTGGTCAAAGTTTACCCCTGTGTTCCGTAGTGCCTTGGTAATTGTTCTAGCACAGGACCGTCCATTCACTACCTCCAGTGAAGTGACAGCAGCCACATATTGCTCCTGCGATCTGGAGGGCTCCACTGTAGACAGCAGAACAACGAAAATTGCCCTGCCCATCTTGTCTGTTGTTTCGTCAGCCATAACAGCAACCTTCTTGTTCTGTAGGGCTGCAACAACTTTTTCCTTCCTGGAGTTTGCCAAGAGAGGTAAATATTCTCTACGGAGAACATTGCTTCCTGGAAGGTCTCCACTGCCAATAACGTTCTTCTTCACCCATTCCTTGAAGGCTGGGTGATCTGCCTTCTCCAATGGAATATTGGTTGAAATCATTTCAACCGTGGAAGTGACAAAATCCAGTTTGGCAGCCTGGTAAAAGTAGAAAAGAAAACATATAAGCATAGACCAGAACTTTTGCAAAATGTATTTTTAAATGTGTTAAATCTTGAAAGCGAATCTCTAAGATTGATTCTTTGAGATTAAAATGCTGCAGTTTATGTTCCTTTTTATAACATGTCTTTTGTTGCCTTATTTTTCATTTTTATAGCCCCCTTTAACTTCTTTGGTGATACCGGAGGCTTTAACTTTCAACGGTAACAGGCCTAACAGAACTAAAAATTATGTCCTACCTGCGTATTTTGTATGCTACACTTCATATCTGTGAGAGCGTGCTCGCATGTCCCTCAACGTGCGTCATACAACCGGCTAAATCACCGCGAACCTAAAGCAGCATTGTGTTATACACCAGATGTCAAGTTATAAACCAAAATAAATTTGAAATATGATATAAAATCATGTAAAACATATAACTGAGCAAAATAAGTATATGCGATTAAGCGAAGAGTGCAACTACACACGATATTTTACTATTTGCCAAATAATGTTCTGATTTCTAAAAACATGTGCTTTAAAAGGAAGTAAACTGGCATTTAATTTTAAATAGGTCATACACCTTTACCTCTTTACACACAAGTTTCAAACTCTTAAGTAACAAAATAAAAATTGTCACAGAATTGAAGTAGATAAATGCAGAAAATGTGGAAATTACATACCTTTGCTCCTTTTGAACATTCAGCCGCCTCGAACATTGTTCTTTGTCGCTTACGCGTTTTCGTTGCATCCACGTGTTTCTGGCTAGCAATATGTTTTTTTACAGCACCCGAAGTTTCATATGGAATTCTTTTATTGCAAAAGCTGCAAAGCATTATTTCTCCCGACCTCTTCATTCCGTCCTGCGAGAATTGCTTTACCCGCTCATCTAAGCTCACTTTCGGTGGCATGCTGTACGATATTTCAGAACTACGCTACTGCTAGTTAAAACGAACTGAACGCATGGGTGAACAGGAACAAGTGGGATAGGCGTAGAAGAAGTTACTTAGGTTAGTAACAGAATGCGTGCGCAGCGCATACCGGATATGAGCGCTCCTATCTCGCTGGTCCGCCGATACTGCAGACTGCTGTTATCGATCGAACGCTGACAAGATAGCCAATACCGTGCTAACAGACTCCCACGGCACTTAACAAAGCTTAAGCTGGAAGCAAAAAACGTTAACCGAAATTTGATAACAAGAATGTGTGATCTTTTTGCTATATGCGATAAATTTCGCGAGTGAACCTAAAAATTCGTATATAGAGCGGGAATTTCAAAATTTCGCGAGTAGATGGTGTGTCAAAAAGTATTTAAATTAATCAAATATGTCTTCGTATACATTTATTCCCTAATTTTAAGCATTTTAAAAATTTTCGCGAGTCGCGAAATTTGAGTATCCCTAATAATAATAACAGCTGTTGCTGTTATTGTCAGGTTAAACACTGCCAACCAGACTGCTAGAAAGACTGACAGAAATACTTTAGGAAATTCAATTTTTGGATGTGAAAACAAGAATAAAATTTTTAAAATAATAATTGGAATGTTGTCATCCGTGGCTTCTGGGGTAATTCTTACCTCCACAAAGAAGAGGCAAGCTTGTGAAATGGAAATAGAGTGAAAGCAATGCATAATGTACATAGCAGAAAGGATTATAGGTAATGCCATCCCATCATCATGAATTAGGAATTCAGAAGCATGTTTTAAATATAGGCATTATTATATTAAAATGTTTATATTTGTATTAGAAAGATATGCAATATTTTTTCTCAACCATCTGCACTTGAGAAAAATATTTAATTTGCCAGATGATGTGTGGTAGGCACTGAAATTCCGTTAGCATGAAAAATATATTAACAAGTTCTCTTTTTCCAGGCTCTTGATTTCAGAATTAATTTTTTGCCCATTATTTTAGGAGTATGCCCTTATTTTAATCAGTTTGCAGTATAAAGGAAGGCAGAGATGTAGGTTATGTTTGTTAGTTTCTTTTTTTTTATCTGATATACCACTTTCAGCATCTTTTGCCTTTTAATATGTAATGATAAATATATATTGATTATTGAACTGTGCATTCAAAAGATAATCGGCTTATAACCACTTAAATTGTCTTACTTTTTTTTTTACTCCTGGCTGGCTGTCTTTTATTACGAGCACGACTCTGTGAATGTCTTAGTGGAGCACCTCACGAAAAATATTCTTGATGCTGCCGAGCAATCCATTCCACGGTCGACGACCCAAACCAGTCGTCAATTTCTGGTACCTTGGTGGACTGATGAATGCCGGAATGCCATTCGTGCTCGCAGGCGTGCTGTCAGGATTTTCCAACATCGCCCAACACTGGATAACCTGATTGAGTATAAACAGATGCATCCCAAATCTAGGCAGGTAGTTAAGGATAGCAAAAAGACATCATGGAGCAAGTTTGTAGCGTCATTCAATCCACATACACCTTCTTCTATCGTATGGGATAAGTTAAGGTGCGTGGACGGAAAAACGACTCATACGCCAATCGCCGGTCTTAAAACAGCTGTAGGAGATGTTAATAAGCTTGATGTGGCCAACACTTTTGGCAGTGCTGTCGCTCAAGTATCTAGCTCAGAGAATTATTCGCTCGATTTTCTTCCCGTTAAGGCTCAGGTGGAATCGCAAGGTTTCAACTTTCGTTCTAAAAATCTTGAAGATTACAATCGACTCTTCACCATAAGGGAGTTAGACCATGCACTATGATCTTCGCGAAACTCTGCACCAGGTCCTGATGGAATACACGTTCAAATGTTGCAACATCTCTCTCCTGAAGGTAAGGCCTTCCTGCTCGAGGTCTATAATCGTGTTTGGGTTGACGCCACTTTTCCAGAAAAGTGGCGAGAGGCCACCATAATAACTATTTTGAAAGCTGGAAAGGACCGATTTCTTCCATCCAGCTACCGTCCAATTTCCCTCACCAGTTGCATTTGCAAGGTGATGGAACGCATGATCAATGGACGGTTGATATGGTGGCTGGAAACTCAACCTACTAACCAACTCCCAGTGCAGTTTTCGACGACATCGTAGAGCAGCTGACCACCTTGTCTCGATTTCAACGCAGATAATGAATGAATTCATGAACTGTCAAACCGTTGGGGTGTTCTTTGACCTCGAAAAGGCTTATGATACGTGTTGGCGGGCAGGAATAATACATTCCCTACACAACTGGAAAATACGTGGACGCCCTCCATTATTCATTCAGGAGTTTGAGGGACCGCGTTTTCCGAGTAAGGGTCAGCTCGGTTTTATCAAATATTTTTGTTCAAGAGAACGGAGTGCCACAGGGATCGGTACTAAGCGTCACGCTGTTTGCTATAGCAATTAATTCTATCTCGAAATATATTTGCCCAGGAGTATGTCTTGCTTATTCGTAGACGACTTTGCCATCTGTTGTACTTCTCAGCGCACACCTTTTTTGGAACGTCGTCTGCAGCGGTGTTTAGACAACCTCTCAGATTGGAGCTCTAAAAATGGCTTTCGCTTCTCTGCTGAGAAATCACTCTTGTGTGAACTTCTGAGCACAGCTGAAAGCGCGCTGTAACTGTTCTCTGAATATTCTACGGATACTGAGTGGCAAATCTTGGGGAGGGCATCAGACAGTATTGCTGCGACTTTATCGCGCACTGATCCAAGCGAAGTTAGATTACGGATGCATAGTTTATTCTTCGGCAAGACCATGTGTGCTTAGAAGATTAGACACTGTCCATAATCAGGGTATACGTGTGGCTGTTGGAGCTTTTCCAACCAGTCCAGTAGCCAGCCTTTATGCTGAATTTTCAGAACCCCCTCTGCAGTGTAGACGCGATATTCTGTTAACAAAGTATGGCTGTGGGCTAAAGTGTATGCCTTCACATCCAACGTTCACTCCTTTTTTTAACACTGAGCTGGACGAACGTTATAGAAATATCTCAATTAGTCCACGGCCCCCAGGTGTTCGCTTCTGAATGCTTCTTCATAAGCACGATATCGTAATGCCTAGAATGTTTCCCAAGGGGGAAAGGGTGCACCCACCTTGGTTACTTACAACATCCCATGTAAACCTCGAAATGACGGCATACCGATAGTCTACAATTCCTTTTCCTAGTATCCGTGGATGTTTTTTAGAATTTTTGTCAAACTACAATGACCAAACTTGTATATATACTGATGGAAGTAAGTGCACTGTTGGTGTTGGGTGTGCCTTTGTTTATGATACCGAACAATATACATTCGGTTTTCATAGTGGCACATCTATTTATAGTGTGGAGCTATACGCAATATATCGAGCCATTCTGCACGTTGGCCGTCAAAATTTTATATTGAGTGATTCCCTGAGTGCACTTCAGAGCCTTGGTGATCTTTACAACTATCATCCTATCGTGCAGCGTATCCAGGATGCCCTCCACGTTTTATCTACTTCCGGGGTTAATTTGGAATGTGCATGGATTCCTAGTCACATTGGCTTGCCGGGGAATGAACTGGCAGATTTTGCAGCAAAGACGGCAACCACCGAGCCCAGTACAAAAATTTCTTGTATAATATCGGAAGACTTTAAGTTTGTTGTGCGCAGGGCGATACTTTCGTACTGGCACGAAGAGTGGTCAGCTCTCTGCCGAAACAAGCTTAGAGTAGTGAAGGACCTTCCAAGAAACTGGGTAACTTCCTCTCGTCATTCCCGATGGGAGAAAGTAATTTTGACTCGTTTGCGTATAGCCACTGCAATTTTACACATAGTTTCCTTTTTAAGAGTGAATCTGCTCCATTGTGTCCGCTTTGTGGAGAAGATTTGTCTGTCCGTCATGTGTTGCTAGATTGTGTTAATCTAGCACATATTCGGGAATCACTGCAACTGCCGGTCAGTCTTGCAGAAGTCCTGATGGACGATAGTTGAGCAGTAGCTAAGATTTTTGAATTTTTATCGAAGATACCCTTCAAATTTCGGATTTAGTTGTTTTTATCCTCGTTTTTGCATTAGATTTGATTTTTCTTTTCTTTTCACAAATCGCCAATCTGTCTTTTTCTATGATTACCTTTTTACATTAATTTTTAGACTAATCTTTCGTTCTTATTAATATTTCTTATTGAGCTTTATTTCTGACTTTTGCCATGATTTGTTTAATAAGGTCGCTGATGACCTTGTAGTTGAGTGCCCATAAACACTAACCATCATCATCATTTGTCTGACTTTATTTACATTGTTATAACAGCAGCAAAGGTACTCAATTTTGATGTAGCTTATACATAATAGTGTACAAAGCAGGTAGTGTCAGCATCAATCTATGCTTCTTGAACACATTGCTGCTTATACTTTTGATGTAAATACGGTTTCACGTGAGCTTTAACAGGTTTAGAGATTGACAGTAATCGTGATTTGTGTGGATATATGCACGTGTACATTTACTTTACAATATGTACTTCCACTGTCATTTTTGCTTTCAAATATGTATTAATGTGCAATTAATGTAAGATTATGTTGGTAGTCACTTACCTTAAGCTAATCTTGATAATATTCCCATATTTCTTTGATGCTTAAAAGATCTTTCTCGCCATTTTGTGATGGATGTTGTATTCTCATTATTTGTCATTTTTGGGATCGTTCTTGTAGTTTCTGAGCTTTGGGTGCTTTAAAACTACAATTATATAAAGAAAATTTAAATTAATAAAATAGAATTAGAAATTAACAGAAAAAAACGAAGCAATTCAACAATGAAATTGTATATCACATAATTTCAAATGTGACGCAGCATCCATAAAATAACCGAAAACGATGAGAATGCGCGCGGGTTTTTATGGGACGTTCTTTCAATCACACTAGCACCTCCAACTGTTCTTACACGGCAGCCAGCAGAAACGTTTACAAGTCCAATTCAGTTAATGGAGTTGGACGAGGATGATCTCAAGCAAGAAACAAACTATTAACTGTTGTAACATTAGATTTATTTACGTTTTATTTCGTATACATGTATAATGCATTCTGGACAAAATAAATTATGTTTATAATGAATAGATAATACATTAATAAAAATAGGTACCAGAGTTACTGCATTTTAAGTTAATAACCTAAAGGTTGATGTTTTCTCTTCCTGCTGCTCTGGTCAATTGTGTTGTTTACACATATAGTATAATTATTTAAGATAATATTTACAAACTTGAAAACTACTTTAGAAGTAATTTCTTTGACTTTCTGACTACAGATGCACTCGTCAATATCACCGTTGGTCTATAAGCTCTGCATACCTACTAAGTAAGAATGTTTCTTTGATTGCTTACTGTAAAGAATTTACTTGCTAAGTCTGAAGAGTTATATATTAAAATGTGGCAGCAACAAGAAAGAAGATGACCACAAATAAATCACTGGGTACTGAAAGTCCTCGTAAATAATCAAAATATACATCACTGATTTCTGTTCCCTTTCCCTCTTTTAATAGACCAATACAAAGCTCACTTTTCAATAATGTGCAGGCACTATGAGCCACATAACCAGAAACATACAACACTTCTGAGCTGCTTGATATTTCATAATCTTCTATGTAATTAGAAGAAATAATGGATGAAAATACTGTACTTGAGTCAGTATAGCTTACATTTTAATTCCAATCACAACCCATCTTTTTAAACTTCTCATTGTCTTGCCTTCACATTCATATTTTTGTCTACCATTACACTACTCACGATACAGAGCCTGGAAAATACTTCAGTATCCAAATCATTGTTTAACAAGCAAAACCAAACACCATTATCTGTTACCTTAAACTGCCATTTACTGAGATGTAGTTTCTCGGCGAAAATATTCACAAATACTTCAAAATTATTCACTGGATCTTGTTTCTCCAGCTCCAACATTTTAGCTTCATTTCTTTGTCAAATACTCTTCTCTCTGTTGGAATAGTGCTACTTAAATATGATGGCAAATTCTGGAACTCTCAGGGCACGGCATTTTCTTTTAATTTAGGGCATCGCTACGCAAGTTTTGTAACAGAACCATTTTCATGTTTCCAATTTGCATTGATAATTACGTCACAGTGGTTAGCACTCACGCTGATGACGATGCACACCAGTCTTTTCGTTGAATAGCAGAATCCACACCTACCTCTTTGTTTCTTCTTTAGGGAATCAAAATGTAGAAACACTGCCTTGACACTTTACTGTGGTGTCATAATTTGACCTACATCCAGGGACAGCACTTTCTAGACATCTGAAATATATTTCAAAATATTTTAATTACTAATAAGGTTGCGAATGTTTACAAAATCTAGTACAAGTACAGCCTATGTGCAATATAATACAAGAGAATACTTACTATAGCAGCTTTCTCTCTGATAATCACAACATGAAATATTATGAACGAGAAAAAAAAACGCAGTTGTAAATACACGTGATGCAATTGCAATATTACTGTATTTGAAAGCAAATTTAAAACATCAGCTTCAACATGTTTACTTTTTGCAGATTTCTCAGCCTACGTGCAGTATCATCAAATTTACGAACATCATGGCTTGTAACTGTAGGAGGCAGTAAACAAACAGATTCAGAAGCAGCACTAATGTTATTTTATGAAGAAAGAAGTATGTAGGGCCAGTTTTGAAGATAATGCGATGGTTTCATTACATATTTCAACGTTTGCCCGCCACACTATATTTTCACTGTCATTACTGTTATGCCAAGAACATTCTTGCTTTCCCACACATATGCTTGTTAAGTGCATATTTCATCCTTTCCAGACTTACCTACAGGTGCGCTGCCTTCGCTCCTTTTCACAATACCAACAATATATTCTCCATTACGCAGATCATTGTTCTTTTTAGATGCAAAGGTATGCGGCCAACAGACTCTTAGTCAGAAACATTGCCCAAGGATGTACGTCCAGTTTTGGAGGAAAATACAATAGTTTTATTATATATTTCAGTGTTTTACCTGCCATACTATGCAATCACTACCATTACTGTTGTTAAGTCAACAGCATCCTTGATTTCTAACACTGATAATTGCATATTTCATCCTATGCGTGCGCTGTCTTTGCTCCTTTTCGCAACACCAAGAATATATGTTCCATTACGCAGATCAATGCGCTTTTCAGTTGCAAAGGTTGGCTGCTTGACATTACACGACCAACAGACCCTTATTTTTTTTTTTTATAGTGTTTAACGCCCACTTTTACTAACAATGCACCGCATGGCGATGACACTAGTGATACATGGAATGAAGATGGAGCACCGGCGGAATGCGATGGCAGGGGAACCCGGAGAAAACCCGCCCCTGCGCCGCTTTGTCCACCACGAATCCCACATGCGATAGCTTGGGATCGAACCCGGGCCGTCTCTGTTATTCGGCAACATTACCAGTTATTCTTCTATATACGCGATAAATGTTTGTTTAGGAATGGTTTCATATTAAGAGATGCTTATTACAGTAATGTAAATACATAGATATATAACTTAATTTTAATTCTTGCTACAGACCAACTTCAATCGATTAATCCTCACCAACAAAAAAAGCAGCGTCAGATAACTCTGTTATGCCACCAAAAATGGTTGCAGTTAGATGTCTCAACATTCACAGAACACGGGCTTCAAACATTCACACAATATTCAGGCCAATTTAAATGCATTATGAAATCGACATTACAAAAAAAATAATTCCTTGCCTATGAAATATGAAGCACAATGTATAAATACTTTTCTTAAAACAAGAGAATTAAACACAAAACATACACTGCCCATGTTAAAAATGTATTCCCACAGTCAATGTATAACCTTGTGAAGAATTATGTAGATGTAGCATTACTATTAATTATTTAATGTTTTGAAACATTATCAGTTATATTTTTTTCTTTCTTTATTTGCATAGCCCCGTTTAACTTCTATTCTCATATTAGGGGGTTTAGCTTGTGAAACAACTCATATTCACTGTAGGTTAGTGTCACTGGATTAATCAGTTTATATCATTACATATAGGCACGTTCACCCAGACTGGAGGATCAGGAATAATTAGATTAAGAATCGTTATTGTACGTAGTATTGATCCCATTATTTTGGTAAATTAAAATCCACAAACGAACCGGACGCGTTTGCCCATGTTTTAATCAGTATTGTTTTCATTTATTTTTACACATTCTAGGTTTCAGTTTTAAATATAGCTGTTGAAAACATTAAACTCGTCTCGTGCAATGCCATGAAATGGCATACATTACATTTTAACATACCAATTGTATGCAACAGGTCTCATCAAGCCCTGCTCAAGTCCCAGATTCATATGCCATACTTTCCAGTGAAACTGAGTTTGTCATACCGATGAGAAAGTCCCAAGTTAAACTCTCATCTTCTGGCAGAAGTTGTTGTTAGTCTACAAGTTGTACTGGTAGATGAAGTGAAAATACAAAGAAAGTGTGGTTTAAAATATATGATTCTGTTAACTGAAGTTGGCAACTATGTAGTTTAACCTTAGAGAATAAAATTCCTGAATTTAACTGTTTAAAGCTTCGTTTATTCACTTGTTTCAAAATAATAAAGATTTAATAAATTGAAATTTAATCCAAAGTTGTCATTTTGTTTAAAGCCTTTGCTTCCAGTATTCTGTCTAAACGTAATGGAAATTAATTATTGATTGCATATCCCAGACACAAACTACCAATGTTCGTCCAACTGCAGTGATGTGCTCAGCGAAAAAAAAAAACTCGTAAATACACCCGTAGCTCTATAGCTCAGATACAATCACGACGTTTTGTTTTGCATCCTATTATTTGGTTGACTTTGTGGAAACATTTCTAAAATTTGCATTTTCAAGGAGGTTACTTATTTGGTACCGATTTGAAGTGATCTGAGCAAGTACGTTAAACTCGTAAGTTTTCATCTCCGTACAAGCAATAGTTCGTCTAAAAGGAACTTGTACCGATTTCAAACATATTGGAAATATATCGGCAAACTCCCTCCAATTTAAAAACTCTTATTTGATCCATTCATATGACTCTATATCTCTGTAACACATTGTTAATAAGCTTATTCTTCTATCCACTCCATGCTAATCGAGATAAACACTAGCAGAAATGATCTTAAAGCTTAGTTTCTTATAAGTAGAAAGCAAATAAGGGATTACACTAGCTAAACCGACAGTCAAATGTTTTAAAATGTGTCTGCTATGGGATTGAAATCCGTTTCTTTTCGTGGCCTGGAGTTTACAAGTTCCTGTAGAGAAAATTTAAGTATTTCAAAATGAAAACAACAAGGAATATCTCGAAAACAGTCAATTCTAGGGAAAAACGTATACGACATTTTGTATATTAAGGAGCTCTACATTTTTTGTGTGGTAAATTTTTGTCTATATCTTACGGTTTACTAGTTATGCAAAATTCAAAACAACAAAATTCATCCAAATAAAGAATATTTAGAAGCTATTTCCTAAACATTCAAGATATACATTATTTGCCATGTAAATATCTTAAATGTGAGAGATTTCAATATAATCGTAAGAGCATTTTTTTTCAACACTTTCGAAATTTTTTTTCCATGCAAAGGGTAGTTGAGGCTGGGGGATTTTCTTGAAAATCTTCGTTTCGTATCCTTGGCGATATTTTACTTAAGTATCAAGTTTGGTATTTTACGGCTTTTCCTTTTTGAGCTATGCTACCCACAGACACACATACGGACTTTCATCTAAAATGCTTTTGTGTATTCAGGGGTTTCCAAAACATGTATTTCCGGTGATACATCGGTATCAAATTTTTGGGTGCTATACAATACCATCTCTGTGCACTATGTATATAGTACGTGTAGAGAAAGTAAAAATCTTAACTTTGTATTTATAATGGTTGATGCGCTGCTTTATAGGTACAAAACAACACAAATAGGCATTAAGCATTAGCGGTTGCATCTAATTTTTTCGAGAATAATTTTAAAAGTTTAGAACATGTAAAAGTGATTTCCTTTTCAGTAATATCGTTTCTCAACATATATGCATGCGAGTTGTCCAGGTAAGAGAGGGATTTTTTTTTTTTTTTTTTTTTATTTTTTTTTTAGCTTAACGTCCTTTATCCTGGGTAGTCATATCGGACGGTGTATGAAATTGGTGAAATGATGCTCAAACGATCTCGGGATCTATGGAGCTTAAATTCACTCGACATTCGTCTTCTCAGGATAAGGGAAAACCCCGAAAAAACCTTATCCTAAGCAAGATTCAAACTCACGACCTTTTGAATGTGAAGCAGACAGGCTACCACCACGCTACCCAGCGGTCAGTGGTAAGTTGTGAATGTGGAAAAGAAAACACAAAATCGCAATAGCATGGCTTGCTTCCATACAGTATTTATTCAAAAAGGTGGAAATAATCGAACATTTCAAAATGACCCCGATCACTGTCGGTTTTGCTGCATAACACTGCCTGGCGAGGATTACGTAAACTACGGATTCGGGACGTCAAGTTTACATTTTTTGGGTGACCTCTTTATGGATCAGATACACAATAATCTTGCCAGAGACCGCTTTCGTTACAAGCCGGAACATACACCTGGCAACGCTGTTCCAAAATGTAAACTGTTATCCAATGGCGTAAAGGAAAAAATAATCTAACAGCTATTTTATTGCGATTTAAAAAAAAAATGCGTGAAAATACAAGTTTTAATGATTGGGGAGATTGTGGGAATGACCTACTAGTAAAGTAGGTCAAAGATCCACGAAGCTAAATCCCAAAGGTTCTGTATTTCCTTATGTACGTTTTCCCAATGTGCTTAATTGGGAGAATGTGCTTAATTTTATGAGAAATAATTTTGCATTTTTCTGCTGTTGCTCCAATTGGAACCTTTCTGAACACTCTTCCTAGATTATACTTTTAAAAAAAAGTATAAATTTTGAAATATCGTTCCTGAAACGTATTGTGCCAAAAGGAGGTAACATATGTTGTTTATTTTTAAGCAGTTGACTTTTTTTTATTTCAAGCAATGTGGACATAAATCAGCCCAACACTTTAGTATTTTAATAATTTATTCACACAACTTTGTTAATTGTACTGTAAAGTTATAAATATGAGCAATACACATACACAAAGACAATTACCATAGTATGAAGTTTCCTATTTTGGCGTAACGCTACATATAATTAGAGCATCCACTTGATATTACAAAGCAAGTTAGGCCATGTTATCAAAATTTAATTAAATACACAAACACGTTCACCATTATCACTTATCTGTCACAGAAGTATCCACATGATTACTAATATGCAACTTAGTATCTGAAAACATATTTATTAAATCTGCATGCTTGAGAACCTCCTCATGTAGAATCTCTCTTATTTCTGCGTTTACAATTTCTGGCATCCTTTACTCAGGGTCTTTTCTTTTAATAATTTCATATTTTGTGAAATATGTGGGAGCTTTAAAAATGCAGTTGGCTAGGTATCTGGCAGCGTTTCGTTTTGGTGGAAGTGTAAGCAAATTACCGCGCCTATCAGTAAAATTACCTACTGCAAAGCTCTCTTTGGAGACATGCTTAATGCACACTACTGAGTTCTTATTTGGCTCCCATTGATCCCGGTGGATACCTCAACCACTCTCATCTCAGAATCAGTTAGAGATCGAAAAGTAATTGAATAACGCTCTTCTTTAGAGCTGTCGTAATTGCTCCTACATATCGGAACACAGCACTTCCTGGTCATCCGCAGTCAGAAAAGGAATGGAATTAATTATTTCTGCTATAACTGCTTTACAGCGTGCCATATAAATGATGAAATTATAAATCTATTGTGTTACTTTTACTTACCTTACTATATGGAGAAGTATGTGGTAAATCCAAACGTATTATAACATACAAAACGCCTTTAATTGAAATGTTATTCATTACATGTATAATGTATAAATCACACAGCTGTGCCTGTGCTCTCCGAAATCCGGGTGTTTACGTCATAGTCAATTGAGGTTTGATCAGTGGCGTGCTAAATCTGAATACATTTTATGCTCTGGCAAAGAATTTATAACCCATACCTATTGTTTTTATAGTGTTTAACGCTCGCTTTTACTACAAATGGCACCGCAGGCGAACCAATAGGTTCCTTATCTCAATCTGTATATCTTGCACCCCTCTACAATCCTCCCAATTTGTGCGGTCGAATTCTGGGACACCCTGCACATATATTTAACATTTCAATTTATAGATAGGATTGGTGTCTTGATTTTTTTATTCATACGTTTTGTATCCCACATAAAAATACTTGGATTATTTGTAAATTATTTGTTCCGAATTGTGTCATTAAGAAATTGATCAGGGAATTTTGAACTTCAATTAAGTAATCTGCAGCTTCCTTGTGGACCTTCTCGATAAACGTCATGAAATTATCTAAAGCAGTTTTTCCTCCTTTCATGGAGATAAATTCCTTTGGGCTATGTGATAATTTATTAATAAAGACAGGATTACCCACTTTAAATAGTTTTTTTCTACAGCTTTCTGCCTTATCATAAGGTCTTATCAGAATTTCTTTGATTGCAGAATTGTTGCAATATTGATTTGGAATGGAGATAATTGGTATCCTTTTCTTTAAAACTGTTATTTTACTATTGTGTTGATTCCTCCTTCATATTAGACAGAGAAAATACTTTAAATTGTTTTACAGCCACATTACGCAATATTTCCAGTGGAAGTTTCCCCTCTGTTGGTACTACAGCATCTGCATATGAAGGCTTGTCTGTTAGCATTATTAGTTATATTCTAGATATTCTAAGATTGTGAATTTTGGTGATCACCGCCTGTTCAGAAAAATATAACTGACAGGACTACTTTTTATAACTATTCCTCTCCACAATTAACACATTCAAATCTTTCTTCTTTGCATGTAGTTACTTCATGTTGTTCTCCACAATTAACAGACCTTTTTTTACTTCTACAGTATCGTACAGTATTCCTACATGCAGCAGTTGTTACATTGGAGGAGCTTTCCCTCAAAAAGGTTCCCCCTACAACTTATTCCATAAAGGGATACATTGAAACAACATTTGAGTTCTAAAAGTGACCAGCACAAATTGAGTAGGGCGATATAAAGTTTTTTCATCATCCTCAGTTATCCGTTGCTTTCATAATTCCTGTATTATATTCTCCTTCTTTGTCTTCAACAGTTGTAAAAAGGAATGTAAACTCTCTTATTATGCTTTTCAACAAATTGTGAATTAAAAAATAGAAAATGTTTTTGACTGGCAGGATGTTCTCCTCCATAACGAATACATTGAAATTTTTCTTCTGTTTTGCGTGCAGTTAATTCATGTTGTTCTCCACAATTAACGCCTGCAGTAGCCAGTAAAGCACTCCTACATGCAACAGTTGTTAAACTGAAGAGGCTTCCCCTCAAAAGGGCCCATCCAACATCTTTTTCCATAAAGAGATACCCTTTGTGGCAACATTTGAGATCTAAAACTGACCAGCACAAAATGAGTAGGATGATACAAAGCTGTATTATCATCTCCAGTTATCCATTCTTTCAATCCGTGTACTTTCATAGTTTCTGTATCAGCGTAAGTTTTTGCTATGTTTTTGAATTCCCCTTCTTTGATATCTAAATCAACACCTCTGTCAATTCCTTTAACAACACATTATAAAAAGGAATTTAAGCTCTCTCGTTATGCTTTTCATCAAATTATTGTTGACGTGTTCCATTCACTCGAATGTTTTTGCATTTCTGTAACAAATTATTCATGAAAATTAATTTTTCTATTTATTTCATTTTAATCGAGATAAACATTAGTAGAAATTGTCTTTATTACTTGCTTCCTTGTAAGTAGGAGGGAAATAAGGGAATGCACCAGACTATGTCAAATCTTTTAAACACTGGTTGCCATGTGATTGAAATCCGATTCTGTCCATGACCAGTTGTTTACAAATTCACCCATGAGAGAGTTTAAATAATTTAAAACTGAAACCAATTCAGAGGAATATCTCAGAAATCGTGAAATCCACGAAAAAATGTATGTGATATAAATAATGTGCTTTAACGATATTTATATTTTTTGTGTATTAAGCTTTTTTCTATCCCTTACGGTTTACCAGTTATACAAAATTCTGCAAAATTCGTGCAGAAATAAGATGTGCTCAAATGATATCGGGTTCGATGGAGATTAAAGTTAGTGAATTTTGTCTCCTTAGGATAAGGGAAAACTCCGAAAACTTCCATATCGGTATAACTCACTTTAAGCGAGATTCGAACTCAAGGCCTGCTGAATGTGAGGCAGACACGTTTTCGTTTTTTGAGTTGTCGTATACACGGATACGCGAACACACGCAGACACATGAAACTTGTTCTCTACATCATATGTGTTCCATTCACATGGTTTTCTATAGCTGTTCCATAAACAAACTTTTCTTACAAAAGATTATGTTTATCCTCATCATGCTTATTGAGATAAACGTTAACTGAATTGGTATTTTTACTTTTATTTTGTAAAAAAGAAGGGAAACGTAGGAGTATATTATGTTAAAGCGATCGTCAAATCTTTTAAAAGCCGGTCGCAATATGAAACAATTTAAATTTGATTCTAATTGGTTACTAGGTGCAAACAAATGAGAGGCGAAGAGAAAAACGACTTACTTTAAAAATTAGTTTAAAATTGAAACCAACAACACGGAATATCTCAGAAACGACTAACTCTTAAAAACTGATTGTATAAAGTATGCGTTTTAACGAGACTTAAATTTTGCTTAGTAAGTTTTATGTCTCTCTTACGGTTTACCAGTTGTACAAAAGTTATACAAGCCTTCCAGAATGAACAGGTCTTCAGAGGCCATTCTCAGAAAATTCAAGATATACATTTTGTTTCGTCATAGAAATATATTGGCCACATGGTATTTTAATTAAAATGTTAGTGGTGCTAAGGGGATATTCGGAGAAAATTCATGATATGTTTTTATTTGTCATAAAAATGCCTTTAATATACGGTATTTTAATCTAAATCGTTAGTCATTTTTGATAAAATCCAAATTTCGAAATTGTCTGTTATGTCAAGGATAGTTTAAAGTGGGGGAATCTCCCCCCCCCCCAATATACGTATCGAATCCTTGGAAGATACTAAACCTAAATACCGAATTCGATTTCTTACCGACTTTTCTGTTTATTTTTAATTTAGTTTGACGTCCTTTAACCTGATTGGTCATATCGGATGATGAATGTGAAAAGTTTATTAGAACATGAGTTTTATATTGGTATTCCTTTTTTTTTTTTTTTATTATTATTATTATTATTAGCATAGGATATGGGGGAAAAATTAGCAAGCTCATGTGGTAAAACAATTATTCCAATCACATTGTGACCATACTTTGCAGTATTGGAACATACCTGTTATATAAGCATACATTTTTAATCCGCGGCTCGTGGATTAAAAATGTAGGTGTTCACAAAATCAGCACTTTACCACCACGACTACTACTACTACTACTACTACTACTACTACTACTACTACTACTACTACTACAACTACTACTACTACTACTACTACTACTACTACTACTACTACTACTACTACTACTACTACTACTACTACTACTATTACTATTACTACTGCTACTACTATAGCCGCCGTCACCGTAACACCAAATCCAGTAATATTAGAAACAATGATAGTGCCTAAAAACAAGAATTATAAATTTGTTACACAAATCGTCACTCATCCAGTATTGTAAAGATGCTGAATTTCTTAGTCTCCGATAGTTAACAGCAATATGAGGTTCCCAGATGGTGATGAAGGGGTAAAGTCCTTTAATATAGTTCATGTGAAGAATGGTATTTACAATAAATGATATTTACATTCTTTGAATTATGCAATGGACACCAAAGTTATATGTACAGAAATTCCACACGCCTGTTTTTCAAGTGTGCAAACTATTCTATCACTCGGTGATTAAAGTCTTTTATGCTGTTGACCAGTTTCTTCTCAATAGCAAGCATTGCCAATGCTGAGAGTCGGTCTTCAGCCATCGTATTCCTCGTAAAGGTTTTAATTCATTTCAATGTGGAAAAGCATCTTTCTAGTTCTGAGTAATCATGGGCGTAGTGATAACAATCTTCACCAATGACAAGTATTAAATAGCATTTTCTACTGATCATAAGCTGTGGCAGTTAATGTAAATCCCTTATTTCTGCATCATTTCAGATTTAATGGAGACTGTGATAAAGGGTCTCACCTATGACACTTGCCCCCCATTTAACTCAATGTCATTGGTATAGGCAAGACTTCTAGGATCAGCTGAAGGTATTTTAATCTAAATCGTTCATCATATCACGCCAGTTATACAGTACTTGAAGTTCTGTTTTAAGCTGTGACTTGAGCAACCATGGGTAGATTTCAACAGTAGTGACGAGATCTTTTTCTGGAAAATCTTCGGCGAATGTCTGGAAAGAAGCGACATCAACCCTCGAAGACACTAAATGATCGGTAAATGAAAATCTGTCATTTACGTGACTAAGTATCGCGTCGCACACTTCCTTTCCTTCTGTCACTCGATTTTCTTGCCTCTTTCTCTTTCGATTTTCAGAAACTTCACATCTGTTAAGTGTAGTGTCTCTAATTTCCTGCACAGTAGACGAGAACCGATCTAAGTAGCGTTTTGCTTTTACAGCATCGATTTGTCTGTGTTGCAGTACTTTAAATAAGAGCTCCGCCTGAGGCATTATTCTATGAAAGAATTCCAACCAAAAGGTGAATGCAGAATCCTCCAAAGCTGGTAAGAGGCCGCTTGACTCACGTCTTGTTTTGTCATCAATATTATCAAGCAGACTTATTTCCTCTAGACACTGGATGAGACGTTCTTTATTTTCATACACAACATTCACTGAACGAATGTTGCAAATCCAGAGAGTAGCTGCTAGCCTCGGAACTCTGTTTTGCACAATTCTGTCAAGTATTTTGGTTCTTAGACAAGATCTTGAAAAAAAAAATGCAGGAAATCCTGCTAGTGTTGAAAAGAAAATCCTGGATGAGCTGTTTATGGCAGCAGCCATCTGCAGAACCAAATTGCATTGATGGGCGTAACACTGTATATAATATGCATGAGGGTACATAGCTCGTATTCTCGCCTGAACTCCACTTGCACTGCCACTCATAACAGCTGCACCATCGTAACATTGACCTGTTAATTTATTTTTCTGCTCTCCTATAAGCTCTAGCAATGAAGTGTTTATTACCCCAGATATAGCAGCAGCATCTTGTGCAATAGGATTGAAAAAAAAAACCCAAAAACGCTCAACAGCCGACCCTTGCATCTCGTATCTGTTCACAATAGCGAGTTGTTGCTGAGTAGACACATCCGTTGTTTCATCGGCCATGCCTGCTAATGAGCTGCCTTTATTTCTTCTGATATAGTTTCCCTGCAGACCGCAAGCATGCAGTCGAGGATGTCATTCTGAACCGTCTTTGAAGTACCTTTGAACACGGTTGCATTTTCTAAGTGTTCTTGCATTGCTATGTCAATAGAGCTTACAAAATTAACAAGCCCACGAAACACCCCGGGATTTTCATAATTCTCCCGCTCATCATGACCGCGTAGAGCTAGTTCAAATGCTCCACAAAATTTTACGCATTCAATTAGCCTAGAGAGAATGTACCTATTTTTGTCAACTTGCTCGTTGTGTCTCTTTACCGACTGCCTGTAAGCGCTGTCTAGTTGAGTGCTGATATTTACACGACCAAGCATGGTGAATCGAATACATGCGTTCTTATGTGCACGTGAATTCTCATGCTTTTTTATCTTTTCACTGAGCTGCACATCCTACTCTTGTCCAGTTACTCGTCGCATTGGAGCTAAACATAAGACAAGGAAAGCAAAACAGCGAGTTTCTGATACTGCAACCGCAAAGCCATTTGCATGTTGCGTATACATTGTTATTAAATTTACGTCTATAGTCCCGCTTTTGAGTTTTTGTCACATGCTTAATTACCAAATCGGGCTGTGGACGTCCCAGTCGTTTTATTTCTATTTGTTCCTCATATATAAGTTTTTCATGGCTTCTTAGTATCGAGTCCACCGAATTAATGGCTACCTTTGAAAAGTCACAAGAATTGAGAACCACGAGGTCATTTGCTCAACACAGAGACATTGTTGTTAAAATAATAAGCTATGTTTAAAACATGTTAGAAAATCCACACTAGTCTCACCTGTTAATTCATTAAGTATTGTCACAGTAAATTAATCACATTATACCAGAAATAACTTAGTAAAACTGCAGCACACGCTAGTCTTAAGCAAGCTCTTGCATAAACTGCAAATTATTAAGAAAAATAGCGCATCAAATGCAGTTGCATTTCCGGATAGTTTCAACTAAATCTCAAAGATAGCAGCACCTCCCGATAATAAACAGAACCCTGGTAATGTTAATGAGAACTAAAGTGCACGATTGCAATGTGCTCATTTCTAGCTGTAAAATTCCAAGGTGTTTTGTTGGCCGCGCAAGCGCAGAGCTGCTAAACGTTAGTAATACGCTAGCACACGAGGCCTGTGCTACAAGCGTTGTTGCCACATATTCAGGTTTTCGGCTGTGTTCAATCTGAAGAGCAGAGCGCGGTATATTTAAACAAGTGGCACCGGATAGCGCATTTTATTAAATGTTTCCTGAAAGAGAAAAAGAAGATCCATTAAGAAATACTGGAGGTTCACGTGCTCTTGTGCAGCCGCCGCTGTATATAAGAATGTCCTTTCCTGTGATCTTGCTTACTTTATACTTGATAAAGGAATGTTATCTGCATGAATGTTGCATGTACAGTACAGTACATTCAAAATTCAGTATCCAGAAAATGATTTGACATACATTTTGCTTACTGCAATTCTATTAAATATGTTTTATGCAACTATTTATGATTCATTTATGGCAACCAGTTAATCACAGACTAACTTTTTAAAGCTATGCAATTGTTATATAGGAATGCTACAGAGAGAAAACTGCATGTTAAAAGCAATTATTGTTTAAGCGTTTGGTATTTTGTCTGTTCCATTAGATGCTTTCCAAAGATATAACTGAAATGACTAAACACGTTAGAGCATGATAGTTTTAGATTTTCTTTGTATAAACAAAATGAATCTTAAATACATAACTTCTATTATTACTATTATTATTATTATTTGTTATTAACCATTATCGATTATTGTCCTTATTATTATCATCATTATCATCATAATTATTATTATTATTAATGTGCAGCAGGACCTTTCTGGATTATAAAGAAGAATATCAATTAAAATGAACATTTTAATATAAGAAATGTTTTTAGCCTTTCAGTTTCAATATGTGTAGGTGTGACAAAAGATTGTTTTTAAAACAAAAACAAGAAACAAAATATATTTACTTTAAGAGTTGTTTAAATTTTCTATGTAAAAATATGTCTACAATGCTGTTGACATCAACCCTTCTTGTCCAGATTCTAAACAACGTCTTCAGTAAGTTCCTTGCCCAGTTATTTTTAAGAGCTGTTCCTTAATTGTTATATTGTCTCCATTTTCATAGTGAAACTGTATTTGGAGCACGTAAAGTGTGTACTAATAATTTATAATGAACGAGAGGAAAATGAACCCATCTAGTGTTCTTCTCAATGGAGGTATGTGTTTATTCAGAGCATGGTGGCTCCAAAATGGCATCTTTAAAAATATTTAACAGCCGAAACTTGTGAATTTAACCAAGCAAACCATCAATTTCATTCACATGTGTATATGATAGATTACTAAAATTGAAAATTCAAACTGAAAGGGAATATGCTGAATATCAGAACAATTTTATTTAGGTATGTTCTCACCAAACATAAATGCATATTATTATTTTGTTGTTTTTGACCTGTTGGTGAGCAATGCTTGGGAACACATTTTATAGCACAGAACTGTTGTCAAATATTTAATGCCTAAAGACACACACTCTCAACTTTTATTATGCTAAGAAGTTACAATAATATGTATAACGTGCATACAAATTGCAGAAATAGTCTACTAATCCCATCACTTCCAGGATAAAACAAACAAAATAGTTTTGGCTTATGTAACGTAATGTTGTGCATTCAATTGACTACAAATACACTAAGCAATTGCTTGTGCTTATTTAGACTTGTCAGTAGGTCAGTGTGAATTTGTATAAACTTAGTATACAACTAGTTTGGCATAGTTTATCGCCATTTGATTCAAAATTTTACTATTGTGTCTTCCATTTTATAGGATTTTACTATTATTACGTAATTACAAATCAAATTAATAGGTATTAATTAAGGTAACTTACATTAGGTCAGAACCATACCTAGCTTATTACTTCAACCCCACTGTTCTTGTTAATTGGTTACATGATGAGGGATGAATTAAGCAAAATTAAATAGAGGCCCAATGCATTTAGTTATATATTATAGAGAATGGTAATTCAATTATTAATCTGTTTTTTCTGGCACTGGGTTTTTGTAAGTGCAGAAATTATGCTTGAATTGCAATATGATCAGAGATTAAAATTGTTTAATGTAATATTTCTGAAGACGAGTACACTAATTAGAATTACTAATTCAGAATATTTTCTCTGGTAATTTTAATTCATTTTGAAGTTCTCCGGCATGAATTCCCATTTTCGTTGCTTTAAATCTTATTTATGTTCCAGGACTTAGGTGTTAATAGCTGATCATATTTTTCTTCCAGAATGTAATGTATAAATACACATGGAAGCTATAGCGTATGCTTATATTAAACAGATCATTAGAAATGAGAACTATTATCGTAACTGATTGCTGCATGCAGTCTAGGAAGGTAACAATTTTACATTAAATGAATGCCGGGGATTCAAGACAATTGTGTTCTCATTAGTGAACCTCACATGACATTTTCTATAGTTGGAAGCACTGTTATGTTCTTTTAGAGATATAATATGCAATACAGTTGAAATTGCTTCTTGAAGTTCTGAAAACTAACATCGATTTGTGAATTGTGTCAGCTTTCTGTTCTACACATTTGGTTCATACCTAGTCAACACGTTGCTTAATAAGTGTCTTAACACATGCATGTATGTTGTGTTACTCTTACATAATAATTGTTTACTGATTTTGTTCTAGTGTGTGATTCGATATAGTACCATTCACATATTTGCAAGCCTGCTTGATTCATGGAAAGCTGTTGCTTTAGTTAATGCTGCAACAAATATTGATTCAAATAGCTTTACAAACAGTGGCATCTTTTGATACGGAGCCACTTACAAACATACGTCTAAACTCCTATCATAAAATACATGTATGTTTAACTTAATATTATAGTTAAGCAGTTTTATCATTTGCATATAACATAGCACATATTCTTGGGCCTAAAGTTTGTCGTGATTTCACGGAATTGTAAGAGATTTACATTGTCACTTATCAGTGAGTTTTCTTGGTAAACTTATTTTTCTTAGACACCAGTGCATATGACATACACAATGTTTACAAACATTCACCAAATAACTATTATATTTGGATATTTCTTTCCTTTCTTAATAACAGCTGAATTGTTGTATCCGACTCAACAGCTATTAATTAATAAACTCATAGCAATTTGCTAAATATTTCTCTCAGCGTTACTTATCAGTCTCACTTCCCTTAGTGTATATATTGTATTAGGCATAATACAATTGATCATATCATTAACAGGTACTATGAAATAAGATTGATATTTAATTAGGTAATTTAATGTAGGATGGATGGATACATATACACACACAGCACCCTTAAGAAATAGTTTAAGTAATGAGTGAAATTTCCACAGGCGATCCATATTTGAAAGTGTTGAAAACATCTTCTTCAGATGTGAAATGCACCACATAGCCGAGCTTTTGAGTTCTTCTTGGGATCATTGGGGGTTTAGCTTCAAAGATCCCTCAGCCTCGCCCTCTCGTCGTTCCGCAGTTGCGGCCGCACTCCTCTGCTTGTAAACAACATCCCCCGGCTACGCTTTGCGGCTTAGGACCCAAAACGTTTATAATTGACCAGTAAATAGCCACAAAGTAGCGTATATAAATATTTTATTACAGTTGATTGCCTGACATATATAATACATTATCACAAAAACTTGCTGCTTATATTTCAAGTCTAAAACCTGCGTAAAATAAATCAATTTTAGATTGGAATAATATAAAGAAAATGATTATACGTAGCTCGAGAACTTCATAGGAGTACTATTTCGGTTCTTGTCTTCTCCAGCCGGGATTACATTGTCATGACCATTTTTCCATTCGGGATTTCATTTCCATTTTCATTTCGCCCATTCCGATTTTCATACTTTTATTCCTCGAGTAAAGCTTACACAATATCCTCCATCTTGACGTTAATTCCCGCTCCTGATATCAGTGTAACAAAAACTCTCCTTACATTCCAACAAGAATAACAAATCTTTATTTATCCACAAAATGACCACAAACAGAATCTGCTCACAAATAACTGGCTTTCGTAACAATTCTGCTGTATACTTTCTTTTCAACTTTCACCGAGGCGAAGATACAGGTCACTATGTAACTCCTTTGAACTCACTCAGCTGTTGCGCGCGATGCATTGCCAGTGGAAACTAAAAGTTGAGAATGGCTTCTTTGACCGTTTTATACATGGTCACGTCACTGGAAAATTCTAGATATAGTCGCATTAAAATAACCGCGGCTGTCACACTTAGGCTTAATAATGCGCAGCTTCGACGTCAAAAACTTTTCGTCAGTACACGTATCCACTCGCACAGGTGTAACAATCACAGCGGCGTTGTCAAAAGAACTTGCCGTGGCACAGGTGCCCACTGACACACTGTAACAATGTGTGGCAATAATCAGCTATGACTTACCAAACAAGCCGTACACAGACGTCGGCGATTACGCCCGCATGTTTGTAATTATAAATATACTATTTACTTAGTTGACCCACGTTTTCAGTTACCACATTTTGATTTTTGGAAGCATCACTGGTAGGAATTTGATTTCGTTAGCATCCATGTTAAGCTTCTTGCTTACTTCAATCCCTTAATCTAGTACCTGATCCATTGTGTTACACCCACTACTCAAATAAGAGCAAATCTTAAAACGAACTAACAAGGGAGACGCTTATGAAGTTTTGAGTCATTAAAAACAGCATCACTTAAAATAAACGAATTGAATTATCTTTTCCAGACACCGATGATCCACACGCTAGTAAATCACAACTCCTTAGGGGCGGCGGGTGGGGGACATTTCTAATGTTGCCAGATGAATAACTTATGTGTTTACCACAGGTGTTTACTCCTGGCATCTGGCTTAGATAATTGCCTTGCCAATGCCAACCTAATGCCGTAGCAATCGGTAGTAAGCTGTTGAAAATCTCAACTGCCATATCAAATGTGACAAAACTCATGAGGAATTACCTAAAACTGAGCTGTGGAAAGCTTTAGCAACCCTCTAATCTAAGTATTGGGATAACATGAAAATAGGCTCAATGGGGATTCAGTCATATTATAATGTTGGCTGCATTTCGGTGTGAGGCGAGAGCAGGCCAGAGCGAGAGGCGATTACTTCAGTGAATTAATTTTGTGGTGATATGGTTGTGAAGTTTTGAGTGCGAGTGAGGGTAAACTTGGGATATAATCTTTTTATTGTGGTCGAATAGAGCTATTATCCGATTCTTTTATTAAACGGTGACGTATCAATTTTGCCTTTGCTTTCTGACGGAGTTAGACACTGTTCATTTTTAACAAATCAAATGTGCCTTCGTGCCTGAATGTAAACCGGAGGAAAGGTATTTCGGGAAACAAATGTATGACCGGATAAATAAAACTCATGACCATAATTGCTGTGCAAAGTGTTATTTAAATTCTTACGCTAGAAAACAATTTCGATGATGATCATGGATGTTGATTCACCGGCTAATTTGAAACGTTCAAATAGTGCACCAATGATAAATGAACTGAACACCCCAATGTCTTCTGCTTCCACAACATCTTCATCGCGGTGAGTAGATTGCATTTTATACAAGTTCACCAAAAAATTAACATTAACAATAAAAAAAAAAAAGGTGATTTATGAATTATAGTAGTGTAGGACCTCAAGTTTCTTGTCCAACCACATTCTTGGGTGGCTAAAAGAAAATATAAAGAAGCAGTTTACTTTTTCAATATACAAAGTCTCCCTTTATTGTAGTACCCTTTTCACAATTTTGGTTTTACATTTCCTTGCCTCTGAAAAAATAGAAGCTTTATGCAAAATACATGATCCAATTTGTTACTTTAGTTATTCTGCCATTAGAGTCATTTTGCAGTTACCTAGTGGTCTGTTATAACGTTTTGATCCCTAAGTCGTTAAGTGTACTCCAAGGTGGAGGGCCCTAAACTGCAAAGCATAGCTGAGGGATCTATGAAGCTAAAACCCCAATGATTCCAAGAAGTTCAAAGAAATCTAGTGGGTTTCAAATCTGGACATGTTAATATTTCAACGCTTTCAAATCAGTGTAAGTTTTATTGTGAATTGCCAAGGTCCCTTTGCAGTTCTAAAAACTTGTTGCCACGATCCTTTTTTCGTGGTGTTTGCCGAGATATAAGCTAAGTACCATATGTTCATCCCCTATGATATGGTTTTCAGAATTTTGGTAAGACACAATTCTAAGTTAGCGTTTGCTCTTTTTTTAACTACTGAGAAATCAGGGTACTCACCTTGTACTCGCTTTATTCACGTGAAAATTTTCATAATTCAAGGCCCAAGGTTTTTGGAATACCCAACCTTGCTGCAATTTCATTCAGTTTGTCACCTGTCTTCCTCCTTAAATGGGCAATGTTTTCCAATGTTCTGAGAGGGTTGGCTCATGCTCCTTAATTTTGAATCTATTCCCGAACCATGTAATACAAAGGAAAAAATCTAGTATACTGCCCAGGTACCATTTAATTTGGTGTGCATTAAACTCTTCTCAGTCCTCAATTTTGAGCATGCTTTAAAATTATATAACACATCTATTTTAAATAGGTGTATTCAAGATGGTGATAACAACAAATGATTACAATTGTCTAATTAGGGATAATCTTTGCCTCTTGCCTGGAAACTGCCAAAAAATGGATTGTTATGTGTCATTTATTAAATACTAGTCAATTTATGCCTGTTTCAAGATGTGCTTAATCTCATCTTAATTGGCTGTAATAGGTATTTTATAGCAAAATAGGGTAATTATTTACAAGTTGGGCCGCTAACTCTCTCCCCGCTGCGACTTATACCAGTTTTGCACTCTAACGGGACTGGTGCGGTTAGAGGGGGATTAGGGGTGGGTAGATGGTTTCAAAAACTAATGTTGCTACCTGTTTATATACACACACTAACCTAAACGGATTGGAACCTAACCTCGCGTTAAATTTGAAATCCACAGGCTTTGAAATTTTCATCATAAATACAAAGTCAATCAATCGCACTTAGTTTCATTCAATTTTAGAGTGGCCGAAGTTCTGCATAATAAAACTCACTGAACAGCTGTATCTGCGTGAAACATACTTGTCATACATCAGCGCAGCGTCTAGTGACATATGCCGGTGTTGCATTCCACAACATGTTCGCCTGCCGCCGACAATGAAACTCAGGTTTTAGGCACTTTAGTGTGTAGTATTATTATATATTTACATTGCAAAAGTACTACAAAACTTCTTTATTCATATTCTACTCCTAGGCAGCATACTTCATAAATATTCACAAAAAAAGGATCGCTACGTGCATGTTAACTTAATTACGGAGCTTTTCCGATAAAAATAATTGGTGAAAACGTAACAAGTATAAACCAAACTTACAGTCAAACCACAATTTGTTTAATTTCTACAGGGGCCGAAGTTCTCTATAATAACCCAAAATAGTATATTATGGATTAAGCATTTATAAGTAGTGTTTAGTACTTGAGCAAAAAACAAAGGCACAGTGATGTTTTAGTTACTGATGTATTTAAACCTTCTTATACCCGTACTTTCTCCATAAACTTTTAAGAAACCACATTCCGCTTATAAGAACGGTATGAATGGAGAAAGCAGACACAACTTGCACACACTGATATCATTGTAAATAACTAACAGTATTAAAGTAGTTGGTATAAGCTATACTAACATTGGGTTAAATTAATTTTTTTAGTGGTGCTGTGCTTCCACCACCTGTTTTCTACCATCTAGTTTTAGAGCCTAGAGCAACTGTTTTAATTTTACCTATATTTATGTTTAATTGTATGATATCTCAATGCAAAGCTTCTGTGACTTTCCAATATAACATTCAAACCAAAGTTTTCTTCATACGTGGTATTATAAAGACTTTCAGGATAGAGATATGCAGACAGTACATTAATGCAGTTCATGAACAAATATTTTTGGTGTATCATTTATTACCATTAATCAGTCAGTCAAAGAAAAAAAATGTTCAGTAAAATGGTAATCAGAATAGAGTAGAAAAGCCTTAAGAGTTCTCTTTAAATCTACTGAAAGTTTTGAAGCAACATTACCTATTATTATAATTTATAATGTGAGATGGGATACTTTCTGAAAAGTTATCATAATAAGAAAAACCATTAGTGATAACTTAACACCACTTTTAAAAACTGCAGTTGACATTTAACATGATGACACAGCTTTGATTTTTGTAGTTGGTACACTTTGGAAGGGACATGGGTAAATTTAAAAAAAATTCTGTAACAATTTTGATTGTTGTTTCCAAAAGCATGCTTTCATGTAAAAAGTTTAAATGCTGAAATTTTATTTGAGAAAAAATTAGTTTTATTGGCAAAATTATTTCTGGTGTACATCAAGCACCAGTGTTATTTGCAAAGTTGTAAGGTTTTCCAAAGAAATATACCTAAAAAATATGCATGATAAGCAAAATGTGTGTTTATGAACGTTGTAGAAAATGCAGATAGTTAGAAAGTAATGGTTTTGTATTTTACCACTATCTCAGTGCTGGAGGGAGCTGCAGTTCCATGTCAGCAATAGATGATGCTGTTAGTAAAATGAAACACCTGTTGACAGCTGAAGATTTAGATTACCAAAAATTCACCCAAGAGCAATAGCTGTTCATGATAACAAGTGGCTATTTAAGCTGAGCTAATCCAACCTGAAATGTATTTTATGAGCACTTACGTGTAAGTATGAAAACTTGCACCTGGTATGTTCTGTTGCACAGAATTTGTATAGGTACTGGACTAATGTTCTAAATTCTCAGATGGCACTAGAACAGAATGCTGCTTGTATTTGAATGGTTTCATTTGTTGCTTTCAAATAGCCCACAACTTGGTAAAGGCCTTTTCTTATTCAGTTATTTCTTATGATTGTAAAGAAACATTATGGGAAGTTAAGGTCATGTAGTTCTTAAGCATTTGACTTGCTATGTTTTATAATCAAATGTGTAATGTATTAAAGTTATTTCTGCAAAGGAAGTTTTATTATTAAATAAATATTAGAATAAAGGAAGTGGAAAAATAAACTTTCATAAGAATAAAACATTAATGGAAATGCACAGTGAAGTAACTAATCAATTAAGAGTAAAAACACAACAATATACTCAAACTTCACTCGTTGAAATAAGCAGCTTCGGACATGTTTCGGCGGCTGTTGCCAACATCTTCAACAGAGATTTACTGTGATCATGTCTGAAGTAAGTTACATTTCAATGAGTTTGAGTGTAATGCTGTGTTTTTACTCTTAATTCATAAGAATAGTTTGGTAATAAACAATATAGGGGAGGAAATGGTATAAAAGTAACACATCAGTTTATTTTTTTGTTTGTTTTTTATGTGGAGGGGAATTCATTTTCCAAGATGTCCCTTTTATTAGTTATACTTTCCTTGGATGGAATGGCATGTTTTTCTTGCTCATGGTCAAGCCGAAAAAAAAAAATGAAATTTGAAGGTCGTCGCATAGTGATCAGTTTTTAGAAATATTGACTATCTTGAACCTTTGTATTCCCCTATTATCAACAAGGAAATATGTAGTAAAAACATTTAAGATTTGTATGATGAAGAATGGGTAGAGAAAGTCATTGGAATGTGACATGTCAGAAGGTTTATTATTAGTATACGATGGTTCCACCACTTGACATTACTTCAATATGTGGGTACTTTTGTCATTTTGTCATTCAACCCTCTTTGTAGTTACTGGTCTATTATAAACATATAGGGCCTAAGTGGCAAAGTGTAGCCCATTCATGTGCACATGTGTGTGAGTGTGTGTATATGTGCTGCAACCATCATATAGCTTGACTGAAGGTTTTAATTTTCATTATTGCCAAAGATTTTTGTCGTTGAAGGTATACCTAGATATGAGATGTTTTGATAATTCCAGGAACACTACCTCTACTAAAATCCTGTATGAAGTAGTTTCCTCTAAATGTGAGCTTCAAGTACAGTCAACCTGAAGTTCCAACAGCCTGTTTTGCCTCTTCCAATGTAGATATGTTTGTGGCCGTGGTTAGTAACAGCAAAGGGTTCTTGTTGCAGGAAGCAGAATATTGCATTTATCCTCCATAACAGAAATACTTTTGAAAATCAAACTGGATTAAATGTTTTAGTTCAATTAGAAAGGAAGCATTTTGTCACCATTTTACAACATTTGACTTCTGAGAGATGAATTTTTTTTTCTTTCTAAGTTTAGTGTCATTAGATGCAGGAGTAATCTCTTCTTATTCATTCCAAAAATATCAGCAGGTATGCAACTTTGGAGTAACTAATTATAATGTGTATTAAAACAGGAAATAGTTGTGGTCAAATGAAATGGTGCTTTTATAGAATCAAATAGTATTCCAGCTTTACTAACCTTTGTTACTTTAAAAATGTTTGACAGGCATCAAATCTGTATCTTCAACTATGATCAATTGCCATAAACATTGATGGCTACTGATCTTAGATTCTCTCTTCTATGATTGATGAATTTGTAGAATATATGTTGTCTTCAGTGAGAATTTCAAAATTCATTTAAAGTTCTTGGTGTTTATGAATATATTTCCCCCTTGTTATTTTTGGTGTTAAACATTTTTTGAAAGATGTTTTTATTTTTTTGATATTTTTATATCTCTAACATATACAATATACTTAGTAGGTAGAGAAAGCATTGTATTCTAACCAAAGAGATTTCACTATTAATACATGTTTCAAGGACCTCTGAATTTAAAAAAGGATTCTGTGTGTGTTGTTATTTAAGGCTTTTTTTTTATTGTGCATAACTCAAAAACAAACAATTTGTTAAATATTAAACTTGATACTTAAGTTTAGTATCTTCCAAGGATGTGACAAAGATTTTCAGAAAAAATCCTGCCAACCCAAACTACCTTTACATGGATAGTTTTTTGAAATTTTTTGTTTTCTAAAAATGGCTAATAATTTTTATTAAAATACTGTATAATTTGAATTTCCTAGAAATAGCCTCTGAACTCCTCTTTATTCTAAATGACTTTTGCATCACTAAATAAACCATAAGAGATCGACAAAGATCTACAACATAAAAATTAAAGATCCTGCCAAAACACATAATTTATGTTCTATACATTTTTGTTGTGGAGCTAACCTTTTTTTGAGATATTCTTTGTTATTGGTTTCAGTTTTAAAATACTTATACTTTTCTCAAACATGAAGTCATGTGTGTCTCTTTTGTTTTACTCCTGGCCAGATACACAAGCAAATTTCAAATGACAATCACATAGGAATAGCTTTAAAAACATTTGACTATTGCTTTAGCATAGTGTAGTCCATTAATTTCCTTCTACTTATAAGGAACAAAGTAATAAGACAATTCTGCTAGTGTTTATCTCGATTAGCATGAAATGGAATAAACTTCTATAAGAATAGTCTGTTTACAGAGCAGCTAGAGAAAGGCATGTGAATGGAATGCATCAGGATTTTGATGCTGTGGTTGTAGCCTCAAAAGTGTGGTGTTGCTGTTGATTTTTACTTTCTCTATACATACTATGTACATAGTGTATAGAAGAAATATTGTATTCCACCTAAAAATTTGATACCAAGATTTCACTGGAAATACCTGTTTTAGGTCTCCCTGAATCCAAAAATAGCATTTTCAGAAAAGGGTCTCTCTGTGAGTGTGTGTGTGTGACTTGGTATTTAAGTTTGATATCTTCCAAGGATGCGACAGAAATTTTGAAGAAAATCCCCCCACCCCAAGTACCCTTTGCATGGAAAATTTTGATTAAAAGATAGTATATTAAAGATATTTACCTCACAAATAAAATGTATATTTTGAATTTTCTGGAAAGAGCCTTGGAAAACTACTTCATTCTGAATGAGTTTTATGGAATTTTGCATAACTGCTAAACCGTAAGAGACAGACAAAACATATTAAAGCATATTAAAACACACAATTTATGTTATATGCAATTTTTTCGTGGAGTTTATCATTTTTGAGGTATTCCTTGTTTTTTGTTTCAGCTTTAAAAAAAACTTACTTTTCTCATACAGGAATTTGTCAACTGCTGTTCACACAAACAAAGGAACTTAAGTCACATAGCAACCAGCTTTTGACTATCAATTTAACCTGTGGTACTCCCTTATTTTGCTTCTGCTAACAAGGAAGCAAGTAATAAGACTATTTCTGCTATTTTTTTCTCGATTAGCATGAAGTAAATACAATAATAAGTTTACTAACAATATTTGTTACAGAGATGTAGAGAAAGTCATATGAATGGAACACATCAGATTTTTCTGTTTGTTTTCAGTTAGCCTGTTCTTTTAAGATGGGTAGAAATGTTTATTTTAGTCTTCCCTACATAGTTTTTGTTGCAGTCTTTACATTTGGTTTCATATATTTTTGGGTTTTCAAGGGTTTTAATACTATACTAGTCATATGAAGCTAGAATTGCACAGTGATTGTTTAAAATCTTTTGAAAGCATTTTATTGTTCAAGGGTGGTATGTAAATTTATTTAATATTTTTTATCAGTTTTTGCTGTGTGTATTTGGTTGTACATGCAATTGCCTTGCTCTTTTTAATGTTCAGTAGTTTCTGTCAAATACCTTTTTGAGAAGCCATTATTTTCTATTGTTTTCACTATTTGTTCACATTCTTTCTTATACTCTTTCCATTTAAAGGAATATTATAGTAATCAATGTATGAGGCTTTTGAAGACAATATGTTTGTAGATTAGTGTGTTGTAACTATTGAGTTTTATATTGTCCGAGTATTTCTGATTTTTCCAAAGTCTTAAGCTTTTGTATGTTGATAGTCTTCAGATGCAGGAAGGGAAGATTTCCATGATGAATTTCATCTGGAGTATTTGCAAATTTAGGAGCTTTAAAACAGATGGGAAGAAATGCTTGATCAATTACTATATTGATGAGTTTTATGCATTCTTCTATGTCCTCTTTCTTTACATTTATAAATTTGAGGCATTTTTGAGACACTCAAAAGTTTTGGTTGCAGTATGCTGAGAAATAGGGAGTTTACATTGAGCAATACTAGCGAATCATTGTGTGTTATTTCCATTTCTTTAATTTTTTTATTCTAGTGCTATGGCACTGTTAATCCTGAGAGTTTTATACTTGGAGAACAAGCTCAATTTTTTTGTTTTCTAGTTTCAGGTGATAGGATGGAGAATTAAAATTGTTTCTAATGAGGTACATTTGATTTAATGGTTTGTATATCTTAGGTTGGCCACAGTACTTGGAGATTGCTGGTTTAGCCATTTTCATTTTCAAGCTATCTGATTTTTTGTGTTTTGTGTTGCATTAAATATTGAGTATATGCATTTATTTATATTGATTTCTGTGATATCATTGCTCTTGAGCAATACAAATTTGGCTCAAATAGTGTCTATAAAATTGTTAATTACTTTTCTCCAGCAAACATTTGCAGTAATTCATTTTATGATCCTAAAACAGCTGTCAGATTTTGGTGTATGGGCAGAATTTAATGAGCCACTTCTGCTTCCTGCCACATAGGATTACCAAATCCCCTATATTTCTTGGGCTCTCCAATATTTACCCCCTCCCCTTTAACAGTATTGGAATAATATGAAATGAACTAATTACAAATCACAACAAAAGCATGGCCCCTAAATATTACTCTCTGATTTTTGAAGATACTTTCTTTCCATGATGCATAGAGTTGTAGCACTACTGAATGTTTTTCATTTCATTTGCATTGAGTGGTTTCTGGTCACATCGCTTTGTTTTCTAGTTTCTGTTAATCGTTTATTATTTCTCATTCACATCTTATCTGAATAGGACATATTCAGTTATTATGTTCCATCTCCAACAAAACAATGGGAAGTTGAAAGTACTAAAACACCAAGGAGGAGGTCTAAATGTAACCAAATCTCTTTATTACAAGTTCTGTTATGTACAATTCATCTCTTGTCCCTTCAGTACTGGTACATGGCATTGATGGCTTCACTCTCTAATTCAAGTGCACTCTCCTATGTTACTTTCCAAACTAAATTTGTAAGCTTCATTCACCCTTTTATACCTCTTGATTACATAACATGAAACTTCTAGAAGCAGTGGTCATTATTGCAAATACATTATATGTAGGTAAATGGAGTTTTATTTATGGACACTCTTTAACTACTGTAGTTCTCAGCGCCCCATTTATACTGGACATGAAAAAGACCACTTAATTTTGCTCAGAAATGTCTTTCTCAGATTTGAGGCTTTTTTACCTGTCGTAAATCTATGACGTGGGACCAAGGCTTTACTTCACTTCTGAAGGAAGCTATGCTAAGGATTATTACGCCTGAAAGAACCCATCATGCTCCAACAGGTTTGAACATGCAACCTAGGGTATGTAAGCTTAGCATGGTAACCATTACACCAGGGAGGGCGGCTATTATCCAGGTATCACAATACAGGGCTTTGATGTCTTGCGCCCAGTCGCTCAATTTAAATTTATACACAACTATGACCATCAGTCAATCTATACAAAGAAGGAAACCTTTCACACTTGTGACACTGCAGGCGATATCAGCCTCTGAATGTGGTAAACATAATTAATCTACTTTGCCCTGGACGTGATTGTTGAAGCTTGAGGCAGCACCCATTGGTCGAGGTAGACAATATAACTACACCAAATCAAACTGCTGGAAATCTTGCTGTTGGTCTGTGGTTGTGATGTTGTGTGTTTACAGGCCATCTCATTCACCTTTGTAGGTCTATGAGATTCTCCATGTAAATAACTATTGGTTATACTGGTCCAGGAGGACTCCAAACATTAGGTCACATGTTAAACATGCTTCATCACATTTTCATTCATTATTACTGCAGCTGGCTGTCCTGCTTGGTCTTCATCTTTGAGGAAATCCCTTCCTCTTCTAAACTGATAAATGATGGATTGCAAAAGGCAAAGATCCCCAAAAGCAAGATGCAGTCTTTCCAGGTATTCTCTCTCCCCTGAACTCACTGTAAAGTCATAGGAAATCATAGCACGGAATGGGTCTCACTTGAGATCCATCCTAGCATATGGCTTAGCACCAACTGCCATGGATATACACACAATGGTGACAATGCACATTGTTGAAGCATGCCCGGATATGTTGCTATCTAAACTTCGGTCTGAAATTTGGAAGAACTACTTTGGCTTACCACAACTCATCGTTATGCCTTCTCAACAACAATGTGACTTTTTTGGAGTGATCCTGTAAATCACTGGTGCCTGGGAAAAGGGGTTTAAGTTAATAAGTTCTATTTGTTTTTAATGAATAATTGTTCCCAAATGAAGAGTTCTATTCACCTCGGTTCACCAATGACAAGGAAACATATCGAAAAATCCCCTGCTAAGGTGGTTGTCTGGCATCTGTTATTGGACCTGGGTTGTGAAGAGATCCTTCTGAATCATCTAGAAGAGAAGTAGCAGTCAGTGAGTCTCCCAACTTCCAAATTGAGAGGTAGTTTTAGTGTGGAACAGAAGAATGATGCCGTGGACAGAGAAACCCCTAATGAACAAGATTATGGATGCAGGATCCCCACCAGAATGGGATTTATGATGTGGGTGCTTGGGAGAAGGTTTCCTGGAGAAGGTTCTTAATGCCACAGATGGGGCCAGGAAAAGCTTAGCAGGACAGTCTTGGAAAATTGTGAGCCACCATCTCTCTCTCTCTCTCTCTCTCTCTCTCTCTCTCTCTCTCTCTCTCTCTCTCTCTCTCTCTCTCTCTAATGGAAGCTATTGAACTGCTAAGGTTCTAACACCCCATTCTATGCTGGTCATGAAAGATTGCTTAATTTTGCTCAGAGGCCTCCTTATCAGGCTTCAGGTTCTTCTACAAGCCATAAATTTATGAAACAGGATCAGCTTTACTTCCCTTTTGAAGGAAGTCATGTCTTCCTCTGGTCTGGGGGCAACATGCGTGGTTCTCCAAGGCATGGATTCCTTCAAAAGGGAAGTAAAACCATTGATCTCGTGTCACAGGTTTATGGCAAATAAAAGAATCTCAAGCTTTATAAATAGGCCTCAAAGCAAACTTGAGCCCAATATAGAATGGGACATTGAGAACCATAGTTAAGAACATCCATAAATAACATTCAAAATCAATATGAAGGAAGGATTTTTATGTCTGAAAAAAATTCATTGCCCTCCTCCGAGTGTGAAATCGCGACCTTGGGAACCAGAGGCTAGCATGTTATCCCTGTGATACCTAATGCCTGACTCAACCAACCAAACACCAAGAAATTTGAGTAATCCTATCCAGGAAATGATAAAGAACCTCTTTTGAGGCGAGAATAAACAGATCCTAATCTGCTCGTAGAATTCAAGGAAATCATCAGATATCAGAAAATGATATGGCTGTAGAGTGATGCATTGCATTGACATTGGTGCTGCTCGACAATTAAACAGCCATCTCATCGTGTCCCGTCAGCAAAGCAGAGGAAAATATACAATGGAATAGCGGACTGGAAGACCCGAGGCATAATAGAGGAATTCAATAACATATAATCAACACTGATAGTGTTAGTGAAAAAGAACGATGGAGCTCTGCATTTCTGTGCTAACTACTGAAAGCTGAATTATGTCACCAAGAAAGATAAATTTCCACTGCCATGGATGGACGACGTCCTAACTACCTTAGCAGGGTATAAACAGTTTTCCATCTTGGGCCTGAAGTCTGTCAAGTGGCACTTCACACCAATGACAAGTATTAAATAGCATTTTCTACTAATCATAAGCTGTGGCAGTTAATGTAAATCCCTTATTTCTGCATCATTTCAGATTTAATGGAGACTGTGATAAAGGGTCTTACCTATGACACTTGCCCTCCATTTACCTCAATGTCATTGGTATAGGCAAGACTTCTAGGATCAGCTGAAGGTATTTGAAAGGCTTCATCAGGCCAACCTCAGGCTAAACCCCAAGAAGTGTGTAATGTTTAGAAAGGAGTTACCTGGGACACATTGTAAGTTTTAATGGAGTGGCTGCAGACCTCCAGAAGCTAGAGGCTATCAAGAAGTGGCCCAGGCTAAGGTTTAAGCAAGAACTGCCAGGCTTCATGGGCCTCTGCGTGTACTATCAGAAATTTGTGGCTAGTATGTGCAAACATCAGAAAATCTGTGACACAATTGACAGAAATACAGCAAGCCTTCCAGTGGTTCGACCAAATCAAAGGGGCTTTTCAGAAGACTCTAAAGAAAATCCCTGTGCATGTCCTTAGTACTAGGATACCCATCCCCAATGCATTAATTGTAGTCACTGATGCCAGTGTATTTGTCATAAGAGTAGGATGGAGAGGAGGAAGTACCGGCTTACTTCAATCCAAGGCCAAGTGAAAATACTGTCCAACAAGAGCACCTGGCTGTTGTAGAGATTCTGAAGCACTACAAGAGTACTTTAAAGATGGGAGTTTCACCTCTGAAAGGACTTTTCTGCCTAACTGGACTGCTAGATTTTGCATTTTGTAATGATTGTAACGGCAGTAGTAATGCAATTTCGCATTCAAGGCCCTAGGAAGGTGCCTGCAGAGGCCCTCTCCCAAAGACTCTGTCAGCAAAATTACAACCTTAATGAAGGTCAAAGCGAAGAAGTGTGGTATCCCTAAACTCTGTCGCAATCCAACTAGTAGTCAGTTGAGATAAAAACTGAAGTGAATTATGTCCTGGAAGAGGCCCATGCCAGCACTGCCATAGGATATTGGGTTACAAGTAAGACCTTGGAGAAGCTACAACAATTTTATTGTTTGCATCTTTAAAGCAACATGAGAGGTGTTGAAATGTGACATATGCATGGTAGGTTGCAGGCACCAGTTGGGGCTGGAGTGCCGATCAAGAGAATTGCCATCGACAGGCAGTTCTCTTTACCAAGGGTACACAGGAAATGGTTACTACTATTAACTATGGACTATTTCATCCAGTGGCTAAAGATTTGCGCAATTCCCAACCAAGAGGCTTTGACCATGGCAAATGCAGTGGTGAAAAACTTCTGCCAGATTGGGATCAAGAGCATTATGTTAAGATGGTCGAGTTACACCTCTGGAGATCAAGCCATCTGTGAGATGATGCATCAGAACATGAATCTACTGGTATGACACTGGCCAATGTGGTAAGAATGGAAGCTACATCTACATGTGAACTATTATTTGGTACTACTCCTGACCAGCCATCAATGAATTGTGTCGGGATGCTAACATACCTGCTAGAAGACATGCAGTATCTTGCAATGGGGCACCTGAAGCTGATAAGTGATCGGATGAGGGCTCCTATGACTCTGGCGAACAGTAATGACTCAAGGAGGGGCTTTACTGACACACCAGGACTAAGTGTGCATGTGAAAATGAATGTGCATGTGTTTGAAGATCAAAATAATTAATCCAATTAATAACCTACAGTCAAGCTATTCCATAAATCAAAGCCTCTGATATGACCATAGAAATTAAAGGGGACAGTACAAATGAAAAAAAGAAAGAAAGAAGAAAAGTTCCAATTGTTATGTTGTCTATGGCTGAAATGTACAAGTTAACAGAACTGCAACAACTACTTATTGTGCCTAAGTATAGCTATTGTTGAACATGTGGGAATGCAGTACTGCAAAACAGATTGCAACATGGAAGGTAGTTACACCTTAGTTTTAACTACTCGTAATTATGTCCCCAGTTTTTTTGGTTAGCACTCTTTTCAGGGAGATTTAGCTATTTAGTTTTAGAATTTCTTTACTCTGATTTGACTTAAACCTACACCCTAGCTTCTACTGAGTACTTGCAACATTTTATTGACTTATTCACTTGTGTAGAAGAAACCAATCTAGTATTCCAATAATGCAGTTTTTCATGTGTACCTACAAACTACCTGATTCTGTGTTACAATACCCTACAAGGAACTGAAATGGTGTTCTAGTAATGCCGTTTTTCATATGTACTGACAAATTAAATAACCTCATTCTTTATTGCATTTATATTGCCTTTTTAATGTCCATGAAAGCTCACTACAGCAAATGTATTTCAGGGACTCCATGTCATACAACATTTTTGGGGCCCAACCAAGGACTCGAAGATTCAGTGCTAGCTTTGCAGCGGTAAGACATTTAAAATCATACTATATGCTTAATGTAAATAGATGAAGCTGTACCAAATTGTTGTAATTACTTCAAATCTATTGTATTTTCAATGGAATCTAACAAACCTTTACTATTCATTTCAGATTAGCAATAAAAATAGCAGATACTAAAATTAAGTTGTTTTAAAGTTTTTCATATTTCTACACTGCAATATCAATGAAAAATATATTTGTGCATGATATCCATGTTGAAATCAACTTGTGCCTGAAATCTGAAACTTCTACAACTTAGCTCAAGTAACATAGTATTAGAGATTTCATGAACTGAACTTCACATTTGTTTTCCAATTACACAAACTGAAGAAGTCTTTGCGGGAGTTACTTCATGCCTTCAGTACATACCAGTTTTATTGCAGCATTCTTGAAGATCAGTTTTTTAGAAAATTACTCTAAGGAAATTAAGAACAGTTTTAATCATCTGAAATATGGGAGGTAGGATCTGGATAACTTGTTGGTTACTTGAAAGCATAGAAAATACAAAAACAACTATATTTTACAACAAAATAAAGTTTCAGCATTAGTGGCGTTGTTAAATCTTCAAGATCATATCAGCTTTGAAAAATATTCTAGAAACAAAATAAAATTAAAATATATATATTCATCTCTTGTCACATTTGCAAGTCACTTGCAAGAATTTTCTCATGCTGCTAATTTTATTTTTATCTTCTGTGAATACAATTTGGTTACTTATTGCACCAGTGTTTAAAATTGTGCAAAAGATGTCATGGGCCAACATTTTGTTACTCCAGAGTGATCATATCATCCCATCATACAGTTAACTGTAGTCACTCCTCCTTTTGTCTTGGTGTCATGTAAACTTTCATCATTATGAAGGCTGAAGAGCAAAATTACATTCCTTCCTTTTTTTGTACAATATGATACTAAAGTTTCTTCTTCTCAAAAGCCTAATAAAGAATTGTTTGGCTCTTTTGAGATTGTCCCCAAAATTACTGAGGTATTTTAAAATTTTGTTTTTCCTCATTGTGCATCCATGAACAATTTAAATAGCTTTAAGTCACATTTAAGGTTGGAATCAGTGAACCAGCTATCAAACATAATATTTCAACCAGTGTTTTTGATCGGTTTGACTACGTTGAGGGTTTTAATGTTATTTACAGAAATGCTGTGCTTTACAAGATCTACAATTTTTATGCAGTGAGATTGTGCCTATCTCTTACATTTTACGAGTTAGATCAGCAAAAGTCTTTAAGAATTTATTCTATGAGAAAGCATAATTTCTAATCAACCATTTCATATGCATCAATCTGTGGTGGTGGATTTTCATGAAAAACTTCATGCTGCATACCTGGAATATGCTGAACTTAAATACCAAGTCTGGTATTTAATTGACTTATTGTTTTTGAATTTTGCAGCTCTCACTCTCCCACTGCACTTGTACACACTTACACACAAAAGGCATGAACAGAAAATAATGCATCTAATGGTTACAGAAGTAATGGAGACACAGTAGCTAGTTATCTATTAACAGTGAACTAATTCAAAGTAACTAGTTACCTAATAACAATTACCAAAGTAACAAAGACAGAAAATAGTTATCTTGTTAATGGTTGCTGAGTCTGGATGACATTCGTTGTATGTGTATTAGTATTTATATCATTATGTGCATTAGTGTCCTTGCATGGAACTGTATAATTGAATACCTGCCGGCAAAAATGTTGTAACCTTAACTTTTTTAGAATGCTGGATTTTCGCGAATAAACGTAGGTGGTAAGAGTGATGCATGTGTGAAGTTATATTGGCAAACATGAACATTACCTGCCTTTTATTTTTTGTTTTAATTTCACTGCGGTTCACTCGGATGCAGAAATTTATTTGATTTTATTCTTTCCTGAAAAATTTGCATTTTGAGAGTTACAACATTTTTTGCCGGTAGGTATTCAATTATCTCAACTCGTTACACCATTATTCCCCCCTGAAGAGAACAGAGTGGCATTGTCATTCTAATGTACCATCCAGTGAGAAAAATATGTACTGCTATCCACTTTGCTATATATATTTAACTTAATCTTTTTTACAGAATGCCATTACCATATTTTGTTTAACATCCTATGAGAATGTTTAAGTTATTGTATGCTTAAAATCAATAATGTTGATGTTCGCAGTGATGTTTTTTTTTTTTTTGCTACATCTCCATTATATGATGTTTAAAATTATGTCTCCATATAGTTTGCTGTCAATCTAGCCACTTAGTATTAGAATTACAAAATAAGTGGACATGAAATTAAGTTCAATGTGGAGTTACTTCACATGTATAGATACATATGCAAAATGTGATCTTTTTAGAAGTAGATTTTTGTATTAAGGAAAGGAAATGTAAAGGAATTCATTTTGGTGTGTGTGTGTGTGTGTGTGTGTGTGTGAAATGAAATAAAATGGAATTTTATTTATGGATGCTCTTTAACTTTTGCTGTTCTCAGCGTCCATTCAATACTGGGCGTGAAAGACAACTTAATTTTACTCAGAGGCCTCTTTTTCAGGCTTGAGGTTCTTTTACGTGCCTTAAATCTACGACACGGGACCAACGGACCAACAGCTTTACTTCCCTTCCGAAGGAAGTCGTGCTAAGGATTTTTACGCCCGAAAAAAAATCAATCGTCCTCCGCCGGGTTTGAACCCGTGACCTTGTGCACATGAAGTTATATCATTTATGGTAACCATTACACCACGGGGGGCGACTGTGTGCGTGCGCGCGTCTTACAATTTATCAAAGTGTTGACACAGCTAGAGAAACTTCCTTCCAGAGTGAATAACAAAGTAAATCTATATAGACAGTGTCCATATTGATGTAGTTACAGCTAATTGTTCATGGTAACCATTATTGCAGTGTAACTGCAAACGGAGTAACAAGTTCGGATCGTACAGTTGCAGTAGCGACACAGTTGCAGCAAACGAGCGATCGTTGTAGCGACGAGGGATAAAAATTCTTCTTTAACATTGAAATAAAGAGAATATTTGTAACATCAGATTTGAACCAATAAAGAGATTTACATTGGGTCAGAAGCGAGATTCAACTTCACGCTGGGAGAGGAAATGAAGATAATGAAACGAAATGAAACCCGGCATAGAAACCTCAGTGGAGAAGATGGAGGAGAAAATGCAATCTGGCATGGAGAAGATGAACAAAAAATGAAACCAGGAATGGAGACGATGGAAGAGGAAATGAAATCCGGAATGGAGAAGATGAATACAAAATTAGAATTCTCAGTGGAGAAAATAGAGACGAAGTTGGAATCCGGCATGGGGAAAACACTGCTGTGAATTCCGCGATGGAGAAAATAACTTTTGAGTTATCGTCCATCAACTGGCCAGCATGAAGAAGGAAGTGGAAGAGCTTGGAGGAAATATTTAACGGCTTGGAAGACTTCGAGAAAAGCGTTAGTACCCTCAACGGAGCAGCCTAGGGTAGCGCCAAGGAACTGAACGCAATGGTGCAAAAGATGCTCCACGGAAGGCTGAAGGGATTGAAAGTCGAGACGACAAGATGCGAAACATTTGCGCGCGAGAAGCCACCCAAATACGACGGGACGTTAACTGTCGAAGCCTTCCGCCGACATTACGCCGCCGTCGCTATCCACCCGATGGTCTGCAGAGGAAGAAGCCGCACAATTGATAGCCTGGGACTGGCGGTAGAAGTACTGAATCGATCTCACGTCGGTGGATCCGGAGAGATCAGGAAGGCCATGGAAAACCGCAGTGAATTCAAGTCGAGGCTGCAATAGCAAGGGAGACGATGCAGAAGTTCGCCCTGTCTATTGAAAAGGTAGTGGAATAATGCTTCCCGCTTAATTACCTGTCTCAAGAAGCATACTCCGTCGACGGGGAACGATTCCGAAATACGACAGCACCTGATGCGAGCGGCCAAAATAACAGCTGTGCCGATCTCGAAGATGAGCAGTATTCACTGCAACAAGAAGAGAGAAACAACCCAGAGACACAACTTTCAAGTAGTGTGTGCTGGGGGTGTGGTGATTCAGGTTATCTAGTGAAGGACTGTTCAAACAAAACTGACCAAAGGGTGGTAAACAATTGAGGGACATGTTGGGGTTAACATTGCCAACACCTAAAGCCTTCATGCCTTGGGCAGAAGACTGGAAACAGTGTCATCGCATATGATGGGATCAAGAAAAAAAGTGCCAGATATTAGTAGATATAGGCTGAAGATATGATATTGGGGGTGGATGCCCTCAGTATCCATGAGAAGATGGTTGACATCAAGAGGGGTCGTGACGCTGCTGAGACAAGATATTGCTCTGAAGCACCATGAACTGCAGGGCGATCCTGAGGGATGATGTAGTTGTACTGACAAGAATCAGTTAAAGGTGCACTTGGTGGATGATATAGTTGTGCCTGAAAGAAGCAGGCAAGGGCGCAACTGGATGGACAATGGACAAGGACTCATGTTTTAGACTGAAAGACACTATTGAATAAATTATGTGTTGTCTTGCTGGGAGGAAGTGCTCGAGAGGTTGCCGAACCAATTGAACACTAATGAGAACATCCAGCCTGGGATAGAGTTAGGGAAGTGTGAGCCAGCTGCTAGTAGTTTGCCATGAGACAGATCCAACCAGCCAGCAGGATCTTGGAGCCCCGGCTGAAAGACTAGCTGAAGGGTGGTTGACCATCTGACCACCACACAACTGGAGAGCTTCTGGCATTTGCTTAGACATTATCAGCCTAATTTCAGCCAAGGGAATGGCAATTACAACCACATTGATAGAGTGCTCCATTGTGAGGATATCAAGAGACCTGTTCCTTTGGCAAAACAAGTGGAACTACTGAACATGACATACAGAGGAATCTTAGAAGAGTTCAACAGCCCTTGGTGCTCCCTTATGGTCTTTATGAAAAATGGCGAGGTATACACTTCTGCAGAGACTATAGCCTGAATGCCGTAGCTAGGAAGGATCGTCTCCCTTACCCCAGTTGACAACACCCTGGGTACCTTATTGGTGCCCAATGGTTCTCAACTTTGGATTTGAAATTGGAAAATCACAAGAGGCCCTGGATCCCAGAGACAATGAGAAGACCACATTCTCGACAGGTAAAGCACCTCATGGAATCTGTGATGAGAGACTTAAGTTTTGCATGCTATATCTGGATGACATCATTGTTGGCAGCAACTACAAAGACATCTTGTGAATCTGACCAAGATATTACAAAGGCTGCAGGCAGTTAACCTGAAACTGAATATGAAGTGCCAACTCTTCTTCAAGGAGATTAACTATTTGGACTACATAGTCTCACGATATGGGGTCACCACAAATCTGGAGAATGCTCAGATAGTGAGAGATTGGCCTTACCTGAATGACAAACAAGAGCTCCAAACTTTCCTGGGCCTATGCAGCTACTACCACTGGTTTGTCAGAAGTTGCTCCAACATTGTGAAACCCCTCACTCATCTGATGGAATAGCTCTGGCCTTGTGGTCAGAAGAGGCGAGAACATGTTCCGGGTGCTTAATTCAATATACTCTGCAGAATACCAATTTTAGGATTTCCACAACCTGTGACTTTGTTGTGATCTACACTAATATTCGAGGCATTGTATTCCAGATCCAGATGGCCAGGGGTATAATTGCCTACTACAGATTATGTGTTCCAAGTTCTGGGTGCATAACTCAGCACTCTGCAGTATGCCAACTTTAGGATTTCCACAATCTGGTGGTGATTTTATTGTGGACAGTGACACCAGTATTGGAGGCATTGTATTCCAGATCCAGATTGTTAGGAACAGCAAAATGCTCTCCAAGGCAGAAAAGAAGTAATGCTGTACCCAGTGAGAGCTCCAGCAGTAATGGCACTGGAACACTTCATAAGTACCTGTATGGACAGCCATTCCACCTGAGGATTGATCAATTCACCCTCTCTTGGCTGTTGAGCTTCAAGAACCTAGAGTTGGGTCCAGAGGCTTAAAGAGTACATCAGAATATTGGAAAGGAAGAAGCCACTCCAATGTGGTTGCCACATCCAGGTCATCCTGGAATGTACACTTTCACTAAAGACACAACTGCAGCAGGTAATTGAGCGCCATAGCAACAAGAGATAAAATCGTGCTACAGATTGTAATAAAGACTTCTATTTGTAATGAGTTTGGAAATAATAGAGATTTTGTTACTATACCATTTGTTAAATGTAATGCAATTGAAATTTATAGCTTGGATTTTCTGACAATAGCTTTTGAAGTGCTCTTCATTCTGGATGACTTTTGCATATTGGAATTGTAATGGATAAACAAACTTTTGCTGCACAAAAAATGCAGATCTTGTTATAACACAAATTATGCCAAATCCTTTGGTTTTTTTTTATTTATTGTTTTTTGTTTTTGTATTTATTGAGTTAAACCATTTTGGTGATGCTCCTTGTTATTAGTTTATGCTTACCAGTACTTATAGAGAATGAAATTACAATGCCAAGGTGATCAGTTCTTAAAAGATTTGGCTATCACTTTAGCCCAATGTCAGGTATTTCCTTATTTCCCTTGTACATACAAGGAAATAAGTTGTCAGACCATTTCTGCTCATTTATTTTGATTGGCATGAAGTAGGCAAAAGAATAAGCTTTTGTTAGAAAATAGGTAAGAAAGGACATGTGAATGTAAGACACATCAGATATTTTTATTTGAAAAGGTTCCCTTATTAGAAAGTTACCTAACAAAACATACTAAACAATAAAGGAAAAATGCATACATACACAATGAAAAAACATAAATAACAAAATAGCAGTAAGATAATAAGTAGGATAATAGTAATGATGTTAATAATTGGGTTAAGAGTGCATAAAAAATTCAAAATATAAAATAATGCCTCATACATATAGTTCTTTAGGATTTTTAAGAAACATCTAATGGTTAGAATAGTTACCTCTCTCAGCAATTTGGTAATCATATCTAAGTCTTTGCAGAAATGGGAAGTGAAGAATAATATAGTGCCCGTTCCACAAATCATCAGTCTGGCAATCTAACTTTATTGAGGTAGTACTTTTCTTTATAGTAGGTGTGAAAAATTGAAAATTGCCCAATTTGTATATGCTGGAGTGTTTTTATCTGGATAATAGTGCAAACTATGTCTATTCTCTGATTACCTCCACTTGTGGTGCTAGTGATTTTCCTCTTGGACAACATATTTTAGGCGTTTCAAGACTAGAGCTAACTTGGATCAAATTTGATGTCTATGCAATCACAGTACTTCTTCATATGTGCAGAATTCCAGGACAAATCAAAGGTTTCAATCTCATTGAGGCAACATGTGTAGTTGGTGGTGGTTGTCATGTGATCTAAGTGATAGCTGTTACTGTGCACACGTTAGCTATCATCTTGGTGTTGTCATCGGCCATACATGTACAAAGGAAAAATAATATATGTCCAGTTACAGCTAGAACAGTAAGTTATAGTCACAACGTAAAGACATCTGTCATTATTTATAATTCAAATTTGAAAATAGTAAACATCACAGAACTAGAAGATTCACATACAAATTGTATTAAAAGTTGCACACCATAAGTGTAAATTTATTTTAACAAACCAATATTTTCAATACACCCATCCCATTGATCTGTAAATAGACAAAATAAAATAAATTAGTAATATTGCTAGCAATCGTGAACAAATGTTTACCAATGATGCCAATGCCATACTGATAGTGGGTTAATAAGTTCAAAGATGAAAGAGGAGAAAAATTGAAAGAAATTATTTCTGAACAAAATCTGTTTATTAAAATTGAACCCAATAACCTTCCTACTTTCGAAAATAGAGTTGGTGTTGCAGCAGAAAGTCGGACAAGATATGACAACCAGTGACCATAGATTAATTTACTTTTAATACCACGTTGGAAAACCTAAATACAAAGAAGGCATATGGGATAATTTAAAATTATGTATAAACAAGTGGAAAGAAAGCTTTTAAGATTTGATAACTCACACTTGGAATACGAAAAAGAATGGGATGCTAAAATTGTCATCCAAGCAATACAGGGCAATAGAAAAATCAGCTCCTATGATTAAATCTAAAAATTACTATGGCACTATTTGGAAAAATTTATTACCTTCAGAAGGCATGCAGTAACGTGGAAACTAGATGATCAAAGATGATAATTGCTGACCAAAAAAAGATAAAATTTTGAATAAATATAGTGAAGCTAAAATAAAATGCAAAGATAGTTAAAAAGAACAAGGAAAATGTTGTCAAAAATTAATTAGAAACCAGTATACATGGAGAGTGTCATGTAAAAAGATGGGAAAATCATAACAACTTGGTAAGCTTCAGTAAACATTCTTCCAGATAAGTTACTACTTCAGGATGACAAAACAATAAATATGAACACAAAAATGTTTCCCTTTGAGATTTTTGAAATCAGACTAGTTATAGGTAGGCAGGCAGGTGGGCAGGGCTTGGCTTTTCAAGTTACAAACATAATATAGTTACTTTCCTGGAGTTGCTGAATTTGGTATTATACAGTTAACACTATGGTTATGTATGTACCTTTCACACTTGAAAGTTAGTTGAGTCGATTTTGTAACACTACATCACTTACTTTTTATTTCGGAAAACATGTTTCAGAAACCATGTGCTTCCTTTGTCAATTCCTTTGGTCGACTGGCGGTATTGCTGTGGTGGTTGTCTCTGTCCCTGGTGGTGGTTTGATGAACCTCTGAATGAGTAGATCGCCTGGCGGGATTTCAAAATTGAAAACACAGTTCTTGTTTTTCCAAATATATATGTTTTCCCAAACTTTTAATTCTGGCTTCCTTGTGATGTTTTCGAGGATTTTTGGGCTCCTATTTATGGTGTGTTTCTCTTTCCAAAAATGCCAAGCTACTGCTGATTTGTCTTCTTGTTTGAGTTTAATATTTCTGTGGTGTTCTTTTGCCCTTGTTTTTATATTTCTTTTTGTTTGGCCGATGTAGATCTTTTCAGTCATTACAGCTGAACTGATATATTCCTGTTTTTTTCCTGTGGGATATCATCTTTTAATTTACAATTTAAAATGTTTTTATAGAGTAATTGTTTTTAGGGGCTAGAATGATGTTATGTCATTTGAAGATCCTCTGGAATTTGTAGAAAGTTGTAGGGTGGTATGTAAACTTCTTGTAGATCTTGTTTTCTTTCTGGTTTTGAGTGAGTGTGCTGACTTCTTTAATTCTCTTCCTATTTTTGGCCTTATTAACTTTTTTGTACACCAGTTCTGCCCGGAATCCATTCTCTGTAACTATGTCCAATATTTTAGTAAGTTCACATTGGTATTCTGTTTTGCCCATTGGTACATTTACCAATCTGTGTGTAAGGCTGTTGAGTAAAGCATACTGATGGAAAATGGGATTGTAACTCTTTTGTTTTATATAACTGTTGGTGTGGGTAAGTTTTCTGTAGATGCCAAATGTAAGGTGATTATTATTTTTGATGATTTTTAGGTCGAGGAATGGTAGTTGTCCATCACATTCCTTCTCCATAGTGAACTTTATAGCCCCTAAAAACAATTACTCTATAAAAAAACATTTTAAATTCTAAATTAAAGGATGATATCCCACAAGAAAACAAACCAGGAATATATCAGTTCAGCTGTAATGACTGTGAAAAGATCTACATCGGCCAAACAAAAAGAAATATAAAAACAAGGGCAAAAGAACACCACAGAAATATTAAACTCAAACAAGAAGACAAATCAGCAGTAGCTTGGCATTTTTGGAAAGAGAAACACACCATAAATAGAAGCCCAAAAATCCTCAAAAACATCACAAGGAAGCCAGAATTAAAAGTTTGGGAAAACATATATATTTGGAAAAACAAGAACCGCGTTTTCAATTTTGAAATCCCGTCAGGCGATCTACTCATTCAGAGGTTCATCAAACCACCACCAGGGACAGAGACAACCACCCATAGATTACTAGATTGTCGACTCCGTGGTGGGGGTAAGGGGTCAAATAGGGCGCTTTTTAAAAACTTTCGCACGGATGTTGTTAGAACTAACATAGTGTCGATAACATAACCAACTTCTATATCGACCGAGCGTGCGATTCTGTACCCTCTGTTCCCTCGCGTATTCAACACAGGAATTATCTACCGAAGTTCTTTCTAAGTCCCATCTCACGCACCAATGAATTGTTACCGAACATTTTCAAATAGCTGATTTAACATTTCTGTGTGAGAAACTGAAAAGTGCGGTAAATTATTCATTGTGCCTGAGATGTGACTTAGAAAGAAGTTTGGTAGCTAATTCCTGAAAAGAAAATGATCAGCAAGAAGAAATCCACATTTAACTGAAATTTTTTCTGCTATATACAACAAATTAGATTTTTTTTTATAGAATCAGATGAGAAGCACAGTATTTATATGAAATTGGAATTGTGCAGAAATACATGTTTCATCCTTTCATTGAGTAGAATTAAAATCCTGTTTGATATATGAGCACATCAATTATAATTTCACATTGAATTAATGCATTCCGTAAGTGGAGGAAAACTGGAAGGGATGCCAACAAGGTTAAATGTAATGCAATTTTTTGTACATAGCAAGTTAATGATAATATTGAAAAAGTCCATTAAAAACTAGTGTAAAAAACAGCATAGATGCACACATAAAAATTCTAAATGAAGATATATAGCAACTATGTACAAAAAAAAAAAACAGCACCACCTGTTTCAAGAAGAAAACAAGAGTGTTATGTTAATGCTTGTATTAATGAATTAAGTTTTGAATAGCAGCAGCTGCATTTCAATGTATACACATATACATTTTTTGCATATGATTACAGAAGTTCCTCAGAGAGGGACCTCAAATTTGAAATTCTCTCCTGTAGTATTAACGTTTTAGCAACACCTTTAACATTTGTACATGAGACAATGTCAGCAACTAGTGGCATAACTTTTATCAATCATACCATTTGTGCATTCTTGTAATAACTTTGGTTACAATATGTATCTTTCACAAATACAGAAAAAGCAAATTATTACAATTAAAATAACATATACTGCACAATGAAAATAAGAAAGTAGTAAAATGCACCATTTGTTTAAAATCTACTTGTCTTTACAACACAAGGAATACTAGACTCTTCAGTTTCTCAGACCAAATATCCTGCATGGTAATCAACACTGACAAAGAAAACATGTAATTTTAGAAACAAAATTTAAAACTCCAATATATCTGGTTGTATGACAAATTTCCATATGCTTGGTATTCTGTCTGTCAAGTGAAGCATCTTTTTGAGTAGATATCCCAATTTATTTTAACAGTTTAAGCAATGCACTATATGCTGCTTCAGCTCTTTGCTTAGCATACATTTCTCAGGCTGCAGGACTCGACAGAGTGTGTGCCATATAAGCAACTGAGGGAACGATTACACTCTCAAAGTGAGAATACTGCACCTTTCATTTATGCCAAGAGTGAGGGATTTGCAATTGCATTTAAGGATTTTCAACTGCAACAGTTTCATTTTATTGCACATAACTACTGTGGAACAAATTCTGGCATAAAATAAAGCTGATATGACTCTTATAGTCATTTGTAACATTACAAAACTGAAGATTATTATTATTATTATTATTATTATTATTATTATTATTATTCCATAGGAATGGCAAACAATGAAAAGGAGTACAAACAAACCACACTAAAATCAGTGCCCATATCTTCCCTTCATATATATTGTTTTAATATGAATTGGATGAATGCAATTGCAAGTAAAACAGAAAAATGCCCATTCCATACAGTAATACAGGAGTTGAACATTAAGGTAATAACAATGAGTCGCAAAAGCATTGGCTATTGAAGCAGAGCTGACATCATTGTAATAATTTATTTTCAATAATGTTTTAATTATGTTCGGAAGCGATATGCAACAATAACTGTGTATAATTTGTGCAGTTTCATCTCAGAATACATATAAAAGATTGTGTTAAATTAATTAATCAAAGAATAATTTCTGCTCATAATATCAGGGCAAAAATGGAGTAGTAACTCCTCGATTATGAAAATGTTTAATTCCATACTACCAATTAATTTGCATCTATAATAGGTGTAAAGTAAAAGCAACAATTCCTTGTTGTATATTTATAAACACTTAAAATTGTGCAGTGTTTACAAACTTAAATCACACAGACGTTCTGCATAGGATAATTACTAATTTTACTGTGATATATTCATAGATATACCAAAGGATTCTCTAAGCAGTTTATTTCAGATTGTTATATTTATGTCATTGATCACAAGTTTGACCTAGTTAGTGCAAATTTTGCATTTTGTTTGGCTATTTTGAAGATGGCTAAAAATTCTATGCAGCCTGGACTTTTGTTTTTAAAAATGACAAAAATAAAGTTTATATATACGTATATATTAAGAAGGACGATGTCACACTCAACTTTTAGGTCGTACCTGCTGCTGACACTGTAATATTTAAAATGAAAGTAACAATACACATAATAATAAAAATAATACAAGGATATGCAAATCTAATATATCTAATATTATTAACTATTATGTGAGTTTACTAACACATGTATAAGTTTTCCCTTTTCAGTTCCAAAAACCACATAATATTTTTGAAGTTCCTTATTCATGCATTCCTATTTGTGTCATATCTGTTGCATAATGATAAAAGCACAAAACAGGTAGAAATGGAATTTATGTATTTTCAGCAATATTTTTATGAGAATAAATCAAAGGTAGTGACATTCTTTATCATTGCTACAGAGGTATTTAGACACAATGAAGGTAAAAAAAAAAAAAATAAAAAAAGTTACAAAACATGTGTCACTGCATGATAAAGCAAACTTTGTAACAAAGCATTTGTCACTAACTGATAAAGCAAACCTTGCAACAATTCATTTCCAAGCTACTCACACAAAAGTAATAATTAGTTTGCCACATTATTACAAACATAAAAACTCATATCCAAGCAACTCGCCAAAAGTAATAATTAGCTTGCCACATTATTATAAACATAAAAACTCATATACTAGCAACTCGCCCAAAGGTATCAATTAGCTTGCCACATTATTACAAACATAAAAATTCATATCCAAACAACTCACCCAAAAGTATTAATTAGTTTGTCACATTATTACAAACTTAAAAATTCATATCCGAGCAACTCACCCAAAAGTATTAATTAGTTTGCCACATTATTACAAACATAAAAATTCATATCCGAGCAACTCGCCCCATGGTATTAATTAGTTTGCCACATTATTATAAACAACTCGCCCTAAAGTATTAATTAGTTTGCCGCATTATTACAAACATTTGTCACTGCATGATAAAGGAAAAAAGTTGTAAAAATTCATAACCAAGTAACTCACCCTAAGGCATTATTTAAATAACAAGATTATTACTGGGCAGACATGATACAGCTAAATTTATTTGCTGATTCTTATACTACATTAGAAACAAAGCAATGCTATTGAAATGAAAAAAATTAAAAATAATTAATTCAAGTGAGTTTAGCAACATTTCCACCACACTTAACGTATCTAAACGCCAATAGTATAGAATGCATTTTTCCCTTGGTTTCAATAATGTTATTTGCCAAAAGAAATTAAGGAAACAAATTAAGTGATCATACCTTAACAATTCACCTCACTTATTCTATATTAATGTTTTTCCACGTAGATAACACATGCTGAAGCAAAGCAAACAACACAAAGTAGTCCTTCTGAACCATTGAGGTTTACAAATTGATACTAAAAATGTGTGCCAAATTAAAACAGCCCAGACTGATAGTTTTTAAGTGTGTTTAAAAGCAACCTCATATTATAAATTTACTGCATGTAAAAGAACTTCTCATGATGAAATTCTGGCACACAGGTAGTACTGGTATCCTGGCAATTCATAGCATCATTGACAAAAAACTGTTTAAAAACATTATTTTTGTCAAATGCATTTAGGCTACCCTGAAACAATGACAGAAATCTGTGCCAATATATGTTATATATCATTCATCAACATTTCATAATATGATTCACATTGTTTAATGCAAGAAAAGTATTGTAAATGTAAATAATACTGTGCATTGAATGTAAATTTATACAAGCTTGTACTGAAATGCCAAACATTTAATTACCAGATGGCTGAGGTAAACAATAAATTAGTCATAAGAGTCTGCAATGCAGTATGTGGTAAGTTTGTTACATAACAAGTGTCAAATATACACTCCAGGAAAAAGGGGCAAAGTTAGTGGTTAAGATAAAAATATTGCTTCAAGTCTGAGTTTCATTAAGAATTATATGTATAGTGTACACAATAGTTAATTTTGTAGTGAATTATTTTTCTGCATGAGAGAATATGAAACAGTTATTAAAGTGACTTTTCACAAAGTTATTACAGCCAAGCGGCAGGATTTTTCAGGTTAGGTAATGACTGATTCTTTATTCCTGTGTTGTTCTGTAAGGTTCTTACCTTTCAGTATAATTCGGAAAACGAAACAATTTAACTCCCTTAATCCTCCCTGTAGCAGGACAACCTCAAAAGGCAATATTTTCTTTCAGAAGACTTTGTGCATTTTACAGTTATGAAATTACGGCCACGTTAAATTTTTTCAAATTCAAAGCATGTCATCAAGATGGCCAACATTATATTAGGAAGCAGACTGCCAATATGGGCTATTGTTTCACAGTCCTGTTACGTAATGTGTGAATAAACGGAATTAATTGATACTAAGTCCTATCTTTATAATCTTATTTCAGAATTTTCCTTTATTTAGTCCACACTAAAATGTATCTATATTAATGAAAATTGGTACAACTAAACCATATTATACTTCCGCTGAACTCTGATAGAAAGAGACGTCTATTGACAGCCGTACAAGATAATTTTGGTGTGCAGCGCTCGAAATGTCACCTTTCGAGCCAATTTTTTGCAGAACCTTGACTCGGCACCGGATGTTCCTATTCCAGTTGACAGGCACTGCAACCACCACAGCAAGCAATACCAGTAGTCGACCAAAGGAATTGACAATGGAAGCACATGGCTTCTGAAACATGTTTTCCGAAATAAAAAGTAAGTGATGTAGTGTTACAAAATCGACTCAACTAACTTTCAATTGTTAAAACACATCACTGTCACAAAGTCCACCATATATCAGGATAATTCAGAGGAATACAAACCTTGTGGACAGAGATTGCCGTAAACATATACAACACGTGGTAAAAGGAATAGAAGATGGATGCTACAAAGGTAGGAGCTAAGTCAACATTTATTTGCGAGGCTTTTAACGAAACCAACCACAAAAAAGATATAAAGTTATTCGAAAAACTACAGGAAAAGAAACGCAAATTAGCCACGGATATCCGTTTTCTAAACTTATGTAGAATTAAAAAGGCCACGCCAAAATTTGTCTGGAAAATAATAAAAAATGATAACAATAGTAAACTAGAAAAAGCAGCCGTCTAAAACGTCTTGGAAATGGAGAAGATCAAACATTACAAAAGTAGAAGTGAGGTAGAATTACAGCTATATGAATTACACTTGAAACTAACCAAAAAATTAGGAAGCATCATTTGGGAAAATTTGGAAAGCTATCTTTAGGCCAAACTAAGCATCAAAATGAGAAACAAAACTTTAACGCAAAAACGTAAACTTGAAAAGCTGTGCAAAGAACAAGGGAAAAGAAAACCAATTCAAAAATCCACACCACAAATGAACGTCAAAAACCTATCGGACCAAACTTTCACCAAATCAGAACTGGATTTCTTAAATAAAGGGATAAAAACTTGCGTCGATTTTTCAGATAAAATTGACGATTACATTGCGGACATACAAATAGCCACCCAGCACATAAATGATATTGATAAAAGCATTATAAAAAGTGAATGCTGCCAAATTATCGAAACAATAGAAAGCAAAAAGAAAACTAACCCCCCAAAAAATGTAATTAGAGCACTAAAAAGCAAACCGGTAATTTATAGCAAAGCTGACAAAGGAAACACAATAGTAATTGTGGACAAAACTGAATATGTAGAAAGAATGGAAACGCTTAGAAAAAGAATACTCTACAGTACAAAAGAACCCTCTAAACCAATGTATAGTTAAATTAAATGCCAGTATTCAAGAATGTAAACTAATAGACAAAAAAGAAAAATGCAAAATTAAAGTTGATAATCCAGTTCTGCCCGAATTTATGGCCTTCCAAAAATACACAAGTCGGGAAATTCAATGAGACCAATTATAAACAATATAAGTGCACCTACATATAATCTAGCAAAATGGTTAACAAACAGATTCTCTTCCTTCCCTAAATTTGAAACAGCAAGTATAAAAAACTCTCTAGATAAAATTAAAGACATGAAATTAGAAAAAACTGATATGTTAGTCTCCTTTGATGTTGCTGCTCTGTTTCCAAGCATACAATCCCACATCAAAAACTGGTTACTTGCAATAGGGAAAACAACAGAAGAAGTCCGAGAATACATCATATTAACAAATCTTTGCATAAATCAAAATGTTTTCACATTTAACGGGAAATATTACAAACAAACATCTGGTTTAGCTATGGGCAGCCCGTTGTCACCAATATTAGCAGATCTCTTCGTGAGCACTATGGAAACTAGGATTAAAAAGGCATTCCCCTGGATGTTCAAAGTATGGTACCGTTATGTAGACGACATCTTTGCAATAGTCCCAGAAAAATACCTAGCAGATGCACTAAAACTCCTAAATATGCAAGAAAAGTCTATAAAGTTCACAATGGAGAAGGAATGTGATGGACAACTACCATTCCTCGACCTAAAAATCATCACAAATAATAATCACCTTACATTTGGCATCTACAGAAAACCTACCCACACCAACAGCTAAATAAAACAAGAGGTGCAATCCCATTCCACATCAGCATGCTTTACTCAACAGCCTTACACACCAGTGGGCAAAAAAGAATACCAATGTGAACTTACTAAAATATTGGACATAGCTACAGAGAATGGATTCCAGGCAGAACTGGTGTACAAAAAAGTTAATAAGGCCAAAAATAGGAAGAGAATTAAAGAAGACAGCACACTCACTCAAAACCAGAAAGAAAACAAGATCTACAAGAAGTTTACATACCACCCTACAACTTTCTACAAATTCCAGTGGATCTTCAAATGACATAACATCATTCTAGCCCCTAAAAACAATTACTCTATAAAAAACATTTTAAATTCTAAATTAAAAGATGATATCCCACAAGAAAACAAACCAGGAATATATCAGTTCAGCTGTAATGACTGTGAAAAGATCTACATCGGCCAAACAAAAATAAATATAAAAACAAGGGCAAAAGAACACCACAGAAATATTAAACTCAAACAAGAAGACAAATCAGCAGTAGCTTGGCATTTTTGGAAAGAGAAACACACCATAAATAGAAGCCCAAAAATCCTCAAAAACATCACAAGGAAGACAGAATTAAAAGTTTGGGAAAACATATATATTTGGAAAAACAAGAACCGTGTTTTCAATTTTGAAATCCCACCAGGCGATCTACTCATTCAGAGGTTCATCAAACCACCACCAGGGACAGAGACAACCACCACAGCAAGCAATACCGGCAGTCGACCAAAGGAATTGACAATGGAAGCACATGGCTTCTGAAACATGTTTTCCGAAATAAAAAGTAAGTGATGTAGTGTTACAAAATCGACTGAACTAACTTTCAATTGTTAAAACACATCACTGTCACAAAGTCCACCCTATATCAGGACCTTTCACACTATTTGTACATTTTTATACCCTACTAACTTAAGCTATTTCCATATTCTATAAATTACAACCCCATCAATTCTATTATTAAGATCCTCTCTTTCTTTGGCAATTTTCCTCCCCCACTTCTCTCTTACTTTCCCTGTATAATTACCTAATTGTTTCAGAAATTCTTTCCTATTATTTTCTAAAGTTTTAAGTACAGTATCTCTGCCAGGAACTTTTCCAAGTTTTTGTTCCATATTATCTCTTTCTACAGTTTGGTTTCCTCGCACCCAATCATATAGTGTAAATTGTTATCGACTTTGCCACATGGTGGGCAATATATCTTTATCAACTTTTAGACCTTTTAATAATATTGTTCCTGTTCTTGTCCATGCTAGACCCCTTCCTCTCTCTCTCTCTCTCTCTCTCTCTCTCTCTCTCTCTCTCTCTCTCTCTCTCTCTCTCTCTCTCCCTCGTTCTCTCTCTCTCCATTTTTTTTTACAAACATCAATGTATTTTTCTCTTCCCCATTCTCTTAACACTTCTGTGTAATATTGCTTTTATCCCTTGAGCTACCTATTATTTCTTGTTTCTGTGTCATCTATCCTAGCTTTCACTATTCTATAATCTTTGTCCTCATATTGTATTTTGATTGGCTAGCATGCCCAATCCAAATTCTCTTATAATTTTCTTTAATTGACATATCCATCTTCTTTCCCATTTTACTGATTCTTGGGCATTAAAACAGTCTTTAACAATATTTCCTTCCTTTAATACTTGGATCCTGTTCCAATATTTCACTATCCGATTGACCACTGAACCTTTCCCTCAGCTCTTCCCAATTCAACTAGTGCTACCACATTAGGCGCTATTCTTGGTAATCCCAATATCATTTTGCAAAAGGATCTATGAATTTGATCCATACATTCCTACCATTTTTCTGGCCCCAAATCTCTATTCCATGCATCATTCTTGGTTCCACTGTTGCTGCACATATTCTCTCTAACCAGTTCAACTCATGTTTGATATTTTGTTTAAGCAGGTTCTTATGCTATTAATAGCTAATTCTTCTCTGCTGAGTTTAATCCTGTATTACATACCATAATTTTGGTTTTACTTTTGTTATTAAATGCTATTTTTGCAGCATTTTTCTGTTGTTTCTATTGCTTTAGACCAGTTATAAAAAGCTAAAATGGAATAAAGCAGTAGGGCCCGATGACATAATAAACTACATAAAATGTGTAAAATGTGAAACTGTTAAAGCCTTTTACATTTGGTAAATCTTTAAGCTGTTCCAAGCCTAAGCTAGGTTGCCTACCCTGCATTTGCCACTTGTAAGAGCTAAGAAAAAACCGGGGAAACCTCAGTTAGGGAGAACTTTGAGCTGCAGACCACCTGTTTGAGTCATGCCGTAACCACATTAGCCACCCATGTTGATATGCTTTTTGTGACAACTATATATGAGGTGCATCCAGAAATTTAAGTTCCGATGAACTGATGAAGAGAACAAAATTATCACTAAGTAAGAAATATGTATTGGAATAATTAGCATAGATTCACTGGCTACTTTTCAACATAGTCACCCCCATTGTTGAGGCATTTATGTAGTAGTGCACCAAGAATTGTATACCCAAGTCATAAAAGTCTGCTGCCAATGCCCGGAGTTACTTCATTCTGCACCTCAGTGTCATTGTGAAACTGTATTTCTGCCAGAAAATGTTTCATGAGATGGAAGATGAAAATCACTTGGGTCTGTAGGGCTGATGGTTGAAGATCTATCCAAACTTATTCAATACATTTTGTGTATATTGATCAGCATTTACGGTCTATCTTCTCAGTAAATACTCGCACAAGAGGACACCACATGGGTCCCAGAAGACAGTGCACATGATTTTTTGACAGAGATTATCTGCTTAAATTCAAACTTCACAGGTGATCCACTATGTCACCAATGCATTGATTGTTTTGTCTCTGGTGTGGTGTGCGACATCCATTATTCATCCCCAGTGACAATATTTTTGAGAAACTCGTCACCTTTCTCTGTGTACCCTGTACGAATGTCATTCCTGCAGCCAAACGTTTGGTTTTGTGTTCATCTGGCAGTTGCCTAGGCATCCATCTTGCACACACTTTGTGAAAACCAAGCACTGGAGACAATTTTGTACTAAAGCGAGCGAGACAGGGGGAATTGACAAGAAACTTTTGAAATTGTGAAGTGCTGGTTCTGCACAATTGCTTGCTGCACACTTTCCAACACTTCTGGCATCACCAGGGCTAGCCAGCCACTACGTCGTGAATATTGGTTCGTTATTCAGCGGATTGTCTGCACCATCATTGCATATAATGTCGTTTCCATGCACATGACACAATTGGTGATTGCCTTTGAGCGTGCAAAAATCTGATGACTACACAAACTACGTCGTTGACGGGAGACAATATTAGAGCAGCCATTTTCTCCTATTACAGCATGGTAACCACTGCATCACAAGACTGAAACTTTACTGCATATTTTCCACGTGCTTCTTCTCTACCCCTGCACATGAACATTTTTATCCGACTGGTGGTGCCATCTCTGAATGTGATCGGGACTTACTTTCTGGTTGCACCTTGTATAGGTCAATTAATTTAAGTACTAATAGTAACTATATGTTATACTATGATATCGAAATGAGCTTTTGTGCTTTTATTAATGTTACATCATTTTGTTACAGGCCTCTTCTGGCCCTCTTCGATTGACACCTCGTGTTAGTCAGCTTAGGCTGGAAGAGAGTAGTGAGTTTGCAGGAAGAGAAGCAGCTCATGAAAAGGAACTGCATTCAGCTATGCAGATGTCTCAATCCTGTGAAGATCTTACAATAGTACCTGGTTCCCCAGCAGGTTGTAAGGTAAGTTCACCTTTCATCAGAAATGTTTACTGTAGTTCTGAATGTACCTGTGTGATAAATGATCTGTTCTTTAACTTCAAAAGTATAGTTTGTTGTTAAGTAAGAGCTGATAGTAAATTCCCTCCATATTTATACAATGTGTGATAAAAAAATAAAAAAATAAATTGAACTTTTTAATTTCATGGTCTTTATACATCCAATTTTCAATTTTTTTTTATCTTGTTGGTACACATGTTTTTGGTGTATGTTTGAATTTTCAGCTGTTTTGAATATTTAGCTTATTGTTTACAGTTAAAAAGTTTATACTGTTTTCAATGTGCTCTTCAAATATTTACTTTAGAAAACGATGGATCAAAGAATTTGCATTAAATTTTGCTTGAAAAATGGAGTAAAGTTCAGCTTTTGGTAAATCTACTATGAGCAAAACAAGAGTATATGAGTGGTGGTATGAACATTTCAAAGAGGGTCAAGAAGACATTGAAGACAATGCCCACCCTGGATGTCCTAGCACAGGCGTCCCCAACTGACCACCCACTCAGGCAGCAGTAAAAGCCCTCAAGCCCTGACCATTCGGTTGCGGGCATGAAATGGAGGTGCTGCAGTGGCAGAACTACAATTGTGTAAATTAACTTACACTTTCACTTTCAATTACATAATAATGATAGCAGTATTTTATACACTTTAATACTGATACTAATATAATACAAAGTAAAATCTAATTCAATTAACGAAATACAAATACTCACATAGAACTAATAAACTGAATAAATAGTGTAATATGACATAGACCTTGTTGGTACTATGCGATTCAATGAAGTAAACAATACAAATAAACATAATATTCTTCAAATAAATGACTCTATGAAAACTACTCTTTCTTAGTCATCCAACAACCACCGTGATTTTTGCATTGTCTGTTTTCAACCAGCTGTTCAATACTTGGAACTATTATTTGCAAGCTACCCAATCGCAAACATGCTTTCAAGTGTTCATCACTTAATTGGCTTCTGTGACGTGACTTTGTACACTTCATTAAGGAAAACAGTGATTCACAAATATAGGTTGTCCCGAACATGCACAAAATTCTTCTTTCGCATCTTACAGAGGTGTAGAAATGGTGTATACTTTTTCTATTTTAATATTTATCGTTTAGTTCAATATTATTTTGCATATCTATTACTTCCAACTGCAGTTTAACAGGACTATCGAGGATATCCCCTGAAAATGATGTTGCAAATAACTTAAATTGTTTCTCAAGTGGTATAATGGCTTGGAATCTACTTTCGAATTCTTCGCACAGTTGTCGCACAATGGTTATATATTCATCAAAGTCAAAGATTTTAACACACTGAATCACTGAGTTTATGGTCGTAAAATGTACCATCACCGTGAGTAATGTCATTGCAAATTATACAGGGTTACTACAAAAGAAATAGACAACTTCAACTGCCTGTAAAACAAAAACTATTAGAGATAGCAACCTAATTATTTTGGAGGTATGTTGAGAAACTCTCAAAGTTTTGTTTGTTACTATTGGTAACGCTGTAGTGTTTTGTTTGTTGTTGCAGAAGCTGAAATGGCGGAAAATCCTGTGGAAAAGGCATATTGCGTGTTGGAATTTGCTAGAATGCAATCAGCAACTGTTTTCCAACGACATTTTAGAACACGTTACCACAAAAATGAAATGATGCGCTCGCAAAAACCAGCATCGTCTTCATCATGTCGCAACATGTCGATGCAAAAGTCACGCCGTATGACCTTATCTTCTTCACTCAGAAACTGCAACATCTGCAATCTGTAAGGCATCATGTGCTGTCGCTTCCGCAAGATTTTCCATACAGTTTGCTGTGGAATTTGTAATTGCATGCTTGCCCTAGATGTCGATTTCTGTGGGCTTCTTATGTAGGTAGTACGAACACGTTCAACGTTCTTCCGAAACTCTTGGTCTTCCGGAGCTCTTCCCTTTGCATAAACATCCTGTTGTCTCGAATTTTCTATACCAGTTGTAGATTGACTGTCTAGTCGGTGGCGTTTTGTGGTAACGTGTTCTAAAATGTCGTTGGACAACCGTTGCTGATTGCGTTTCTAGCAAATTCCAACACGCAATATGCCTTTTCCACAGGATTTTCCGCCATTTCAGCTTCTGCAACAACAAACAAAACACTACAGCGTTACCAATAGTAACAAACAAAACTTTGAGAGTTTCTCAACATACCTCCAAAATAATTAGGTTGCTATCTCTAATAGTTTTTGTTTTACAGGCAGTTGAAGTTCTCTATTTCTTTTGTAGTAACCCTGTATTTAGTTATTTTGTTTAGAAGTTTGCAACACACTAAACATTTTGCTGCATCATTTTTTTCCATAAACAGAAAGTTTTCTTCCCATTCTGCTCGAAACATTACAAGTGTGGACGACCGTCTTCCCAACGCGGATGTACGTAAGTAGGACACCACAGTTCTAATATGTAGCATAACACTACCACTGCATGGATATATTGGACTGTGTAGGGGTGCGGCCCGCAGTGAGTGTAATGTTAGCCCCATGCACCCTCAAGCGACCTTGACTCAACTTGGGGATGCCTGTCCTAGCACATCAATTACTGATGGCAATGTGGAAGAAGTAAAGAAAATGATTTTGGAAAATTGCCAAATCGCCATCAGAGAGGTCTGCTGATCTGGATATCCTTTGCTTCTTGCAGAGAAATTTTTTTGGGTGTTTTGGCCTTGAAACGACTAGCAGCAAAGTTTGTTCCAAAATTTTTTACTTTCAACCAAAAATGACGTCACATAGACATCACTCAGGAATTGCTGAAAGAGGTCGACATTAATCCAGAATATCTAAAGAAGGTTATAACAGCGGTCAAAACTTAGTTATATAGGCATGACAAAACCAAGGCCCAATGGTTCCACTGTTTTCTTCAATTACAATGGAATATTGCATCATGAGTTCCTGCCTTGCGGTCCTACAGTCAATAAGGAATACGATCTGGAAGTTATGAGCTGTTTGCTTGAAGCAATCCAAAGAAAATGACCAGAACTGTAGCTAAATCACGTGGACATTGCATCACTATAATGCTCCCATTCATACCTTAATGTTTTTTTGTGATTTTTTGACAAAAAACAAAGCTATTATGTTGCCTCAGCCGCTGTGTTTGCAGGACGTGGCTCCCTCTGACTTCTTTCTATTCCTGAGCTGAAGGACATCATTTTACCAGCATTGATGAGATAAACATGGGAACCACTGAAGGAGCATAACACCATAACAGAAAGTGAGTTCTGGAAATACTTCCAAGATTGGAAAAGGCACTGGCACAAGTGTATTAGGTTTGAAGGGAACAAAAGTTGATGAATAAATAGATTCTTTAAGAAAAATAAAAATGTCCCTATTTTTTTATCATACCTCATGTGCTTATTTTCTACTTAGCTCATCCTGAAATAACTCTGATAGTGATCTTTTAAATAAGAACTCCATTTGTAAGTGCCCAAAATAGCCTCCAGTAGCATTGAAATGCTTAATCTTTCTCAGAGACTTGCTTTAATATTTGTGCAGCAATAGCAATTAAATATCAAAAGTTTCACAGTTTTACTCTTTTGTAGTGTTGAAAGATACAACTTCTTGTCTTATTTATCTATCCTTGCATATCCTCTTAATATAAAAATCTGATGTTTTATTCACATGACTTTCTATTGCTGTTACACAAACAATGTTCCTTGCAAAAGATTATTTTTTTATTACAACATGCTAATCAAGGTAAATATTAGCAGAAATTGGCTTATTACTTGCTTACTTATAAGTAGAAGGAACATAAGGGAATACACTAGGCTAAATTGATAGTCAAATCTTTTAAAAGCTGGTCCTATGTGAAACAATTGAAGCATGGCTTGCAATAAAACAAGAGAGAATAAATGAAATGCCTGGTTTGAGAAAAGTTCAAGTAGTTTAAAATTGAAACCAATAACAAGGAATATCTCAGAAACAGTCAGCTCTACATAAAGAACATTTTGACATAAATGAAGTGTTTTAACAAGATCTACATTTTTTGTGTAGTAAGTTTTTGTATATCTGTTATTGTTTAACTGTTATACAAAATCCTGCAAAACTCATCCAGAATAAAGAGGTCTTCAGAGGCTTTTCTCAGAAAATTCAAAATATACATTTTATTTGTCATATAAATGTCTTTAATATATGGTCATTTTAGAGAAAAACAAAATTTTCAAATATTTTTCCATGTAAAGGGTAGTTTATAGTGGGGGGATTTTCTTGAGAATCTTCGTGTTGCATCCTTGGAACATACTAAAGATAAATACCAAGTTTAGTGTTTAATGGTCTTTTCGTTTTTGAGCTATGCTGTCCACAGCCACTTACACACCTGGACCTTTTTCAAAAAATGCTTTTTCTAGACTCAGGGGACCTCAAAACATATTTCTGGTGGAATTTCAAGGAAAAGAAAATATTTAAAGATAGTACAGGAAAGTTTTTAAAGTGTCATAATATGAATAATAACAGTGGCAAAGAACTAATTTTGGTTAGTAGCCGCCAGTGGCAGTGGTACCATGGTTATTTGATGCTAAATGGCCGTAGTTCTGCAATATTTTCCCTTCTCATTCAATGTTAGGGTAATGCACCAGTTTATCGAGACAATGATGCAACTCAGCAGTGAATTTCAAATACGTTTTTATGTATTAACTGTCTTTCCTTACTCCTATCGTTTAAAATAAAAAAGCAAAGAAGCTTTCCTTACGAACTCCTAGATTAAGTACTTATTATTTGCTGCTAGATGGCCACAGTAGTAGTTTTCCTTCCCATTCAATGTTAAGGTAGCGCACCAGTTTATCAGATAATGACTCAATGCAACAGTGAAATTCAAATACATTTTTACTTTCTCTATATGCACTATGTTCATAGTGTATAGAGAGGGTATTGCACTCCACCCAAAAATTCGATACCGAGATTTCAGCGGAAATATATGTTTTAGGGTCCCGAATATCCAAAAAAAGAATTTTCACAAAAAGGTCCATGTGTCCGTGTGTCTGTGAACACGATAATTTAAAAACGAAAAGTCGGTAAAATATCAAACTTGGTATTTAAGTTTAGTATCTTCCAGGGATGCAACACGAAGATTTTGAGAAAAATCCCCCCACCCCAAACTACCTTTTACATGGAACTTTTTTCGAAAATGTTGATTTTCTCAAAAATGGCTCTTAATGATTTTGATTAAAATATTGTATATTTTAGACATTTACCTGACAAATAAAATGTATATCTTGAATTTTCTGGGAATAGCTTCTGAAGAGTAGTTTATTCTGGATGAATTTTATGGAATTTTAAATAACTGCTAAACCTTAAGACATACACAAAAACTTGCTACACAAAGAACGTAGAGCACGTTAAAACACACAATTTATGCTATATACATTTTTTGCGCAGAGTTAATCGTATTTGAGGCATTCCTTGTTTTTGGTTTCTGCTATGAAAAATTTATACTTTTCTCATACAGGAATTTGACAACTGCTATCCATACAAACAAAGGAACTTCAGTGGCATAGCTTTTGACTATCCCATTAACCTATGGCACTCTCTTATTTCGCTTCTACTTACAAGGAAGCAATTAATAAGACTATTTCTGCTAAATTTTTCTGATTAGCATGAAGTTAATAGAAGTATAAGCTTTTTAAGAATAATTTGTTGCAGAGATGTAGAGAAAGTCATGTGAATGGTACACATCAGATTTTTAAGTATTGTCCTTTCCTTACTTCTATCATTTAAAATAAAGAAGTTTTTCTAGAATAAGTAGTAGTTTATTTGCCGCTAGATGGTTGTAGTAGTATTTTTCCTCCCCATTCAATGTTAACGTAATGTACCAGTTTATCGAGACAATGATGCAGCAGTTAAATTCAATACATTTTTACTTTCTGTACACATACTATTTGCATAGTGTATAGAGAAGGTATTGCATTCCACCCAAAAATTTGATACCGAGATTTCACCGGAAATGTTTTATGGTCCCCTGTATCCAAAAAAGTATTTTCAGAAAAAGGTCTATGTGTGTGTCCTTGTGTCTGTGAACAAGATAACTCAAAAACGAAAAGTCGGTAAAATACCAAATTTGGTATTTAATTTAGCATCCTCCAGGGATGGATGCAACACAAGCCTTTTGAGAAATATCCTCCTACCCCAAACTACCTTTTACATGAAAAAAAAATCGAAAATTTTGATTTCTCAAAAATGGCTCAAACAATTTTGATTAAAATGTTCTATATTTAAAATATTTATGTGACAAATAAAATGTATATTTTCAATTTTCTGGGAATAACCTTTGAAGACATGTTTATTCTGGATTAATTTTGCAGCAGTTTGCACAACTGGTAAACCGATGAGATAGACAAAAACTTACTGCACATAAAATGTAGAGCTTGCTTAAACACAATTTTTGTTATATACATTTTTCTTTTTTTTTGCAATTTACCATTTTTAAGATATTCCTTGTCATTAGTTTTAAAATATATAATTTTCTCGTATGGGAATTTGTCAACTTCTGTCCATACATACAAACAAAGGTACTTCAATCACATAGCAACCAGCTTTTAAAAGATTAGACTATCGTTCAGACTAGTGTATTCCCTTATTTCCCTTCTACTTACGAGGAAGCAGGTAATAAGACCCTTTCTGCCATTTTTTTTTTTTTTGTCAATTATCATTAAGTAAATATATAAGAATAAGCTTTTTATCAATAGTTTGTTGCAGAGATTAGAAAAAGTCATGTGAATGAAACACATCAGAGTTTTATGTATTAACTGTCCTTTCCTGGCAACAAACATCTAGAGTAAGTACTTGTTTATTTGCCGCTAGATGGCCACAGTAGTATTTTCCCTTACCATTCAATGTTACAGTAACGCAACAGTTTATCGAGACATTTACGCAACGCAGTAGTGAAATTCAAATACATTTTTATGTTATAACCGTCTTTTCCTTATTCCTATCACTTGAAATAAAGAAGCAAAGAAGCTTTCCTGGCGACGAATACCTAGAGTAACTGTTTATTTATTTGCCACTAGATTGCCCCTTGAATCAAAGCAATTCACACTATTACTGTTATTATAAGCTTTCAAAATTTGTGTCATGAATCTACTTGTTAACCATGAGACTACATAACATGACAACACTGAAAAATTGAAAGAAATACTTCTACTATTTTTTATTGTGCTTATGGCTTGTGTTTGAAACAGCAGCTTATCATTTACAAAATACTTCACTTTACTAATACCAAGTATCTTGAAATGTTACTCATTTTTGGTGAAATACATTGTATTCAACAGCTGTGGAAGAAATTATCAGGGAAATTTCCAAATTACAAAACTCATGCCATAGAACATTTGTTTTCATCTGTCAAAGATTCTAGATAGAGGAAGCATTTGCCCTCCTGTTGAAAGTGTTGGTCAAAAAAAGTTGCACAAGAAAAAGAAATCCTACCCTTGGTGGAAGAAAATCTTGGAAGCGACAATTGTTAACATCTCACACTGTTTTAAGAACATTATCTTTTAACATGTCCATTATTTCCCTGAAGCAGATTATGCACCAAGGATAGCATTTTCCACTTTTATTTTTATTTTTTTTTCTCCTCCTCCAACAAGGAGGAGACCTCCTTAAAATTCTTGCAATGGATAAAGCAGCATTTGCCAGAAATTGAGTACTAATTACCATAATGCATCCCTACAACAATCCACACACAGTAAGAAAGACTTCTTTCAGCAGAGACTTTCTGTTTTCGCATTACCACTGGAATGACAAAAGGTAGGATCCATGGATTCTCCCTCAAGTTTTGATGGGAGCCATCTATCTCCAGTTGCTTCAGGAAACGCTACAGTTTGCTTGAAGATGTTCCCCTGGCAGTAAGAAATGATATGTGACTATTACAGGATAATTCAAAATCTTCTCGGGCTTCTAGCCAGGTAAAAACTTGGCTTGACACCAACGTTTTGAAGAAGTGCATCTTCCTCGTCTTCAGGGTGAACTCATGGTTTGAGCTTGCGGAGACTGGTATTTATAAGAGCTGGGATGAAGCTAACATCTGATTGGTTCGCGTGATATTATGGCCTGGTATTTAAGATGACTGAGACATGGGCACGGACTTCGTAGAAAACTATTTATAGCAGTTATTCGGCTAATGTTTTGTGTTTGAGCACGCACCTGCTAGAAAATAAGTCTTGGAAGACTGCAGGTAGAGGATTAGGTATTAAGGCTCTTTAACATTGGTGTCCATGCTGAACTTAATTGTGGGCCAGAATTGCGAAACAAATAATCTAAATCGTGAATTTTAGCATTCACATATGCTCAACAATACACTGCACGTTTCTTTAATATAATGCCATAATGCAGTGACTTACCAGAAGAGCTAATCTGAGGATGGAACTGGTCCCACTCCTTCAAGATACGAGACATTTGCTGTAGTAGCAATCAAACTGTCCGAATCATCATGGAGATTGATATAGTGGGCTAACGACAATGTACACTATTCCCTCCAAATCTCAGTCTGTTGGTTCTTCCGAACAATGTGTGACACACATTCACTGCATTTTCGGCTGTCGCTTGTAAAAGTGCTGGCACAAGATGTCGCACCTCAGTTAATTTAAAAGTTTTGCACACTTTATGCTGCTTTTGGAAACAACAGTAAATTCTATCGTTAAGCTAAAAACATACTTTCATAAAAAGATAATTTATTTTTCATTGTATATACACCAGGAATAAGTCTTTCCTTGCTTAAGTTTCATTACACTGGTATTACATGTTTCTGCCATTAAACGAACTGCAAAATGGATATGCATTGTTACATAAAGAAATAATGACTAAATGATCAGTAAATTCTGCTCCTTAATCATTCATACTATACTATTTAGACAACGTTGCATAGTGTAATAAAATATTTCTGTGCTCACTCATCAATTTAAGAGGGAACTATTTTGTGATGCAGAAAAGCAGTAAAACATTCAGCAACCAATCATAGCCATTGCAACCTGTTGCTTTTGTTTACATTACCAGTGAAGTAAGGATGAACGGAAAATAGCTGGTTGCTCTAACCACAGAGTTACCATGGCAGCACAGCATTAAATTTCTCAACTGACTCTCATGTTTCCCAGTAAACAACAAGGTGATCTCAAATTATTTTGAGATAACATACCCTAATGGTGACTTAAAATGTTATAAGGACTTTTAAGTCCCAGATTTCATAGTTTAGCCAACTATTAGGTCAATTAGTGTTAATTTAATTGCTTTTTCACACAAATTGTGTGTAGGACAGGTGTTGGATCAGTAGTCAGACTGAAAAATTCACTGCCATAGCTGGGATTTGAACCATGGTTCTCTTAGTTGCTCTAACTACTGACTTACCGTTGCAACACGCCGGCTCTGCATTACATGTGACTCACATGTTTCCTAGTAATTTTGGATCACCTTGTGGTTTATCAGGAAACATGTGAGTCAGTTGAGAAATTTAATGCCGTGCCGACATGTTGCCATGGCCACTCAGTGGTTAGAGTAATTAGCTAGAGACCAAGAGAACCATAGTTCAAATTCCATCTATGGCATTGAATTTTTCAGTCTGACTCTATCCTACACATGGCTTATACGAAAAAATAATTAAATTAAAATAATAATTATCTCAAGAACACAAAGATTTATGGGAAATAAGAGGAATGATACTCAAAGCAATACGCTCTTTCATGGTTGATAATAGGTCTCCTTCTACATGTATAAGTGTATTGCATAATAGAACAATTATCCATAGTTGTAAATAGCAGGAAATAAGCTCAGTATATGTGAACAAATAACCATAAAATATGTTGAGGCGACAGGGCATCTAGTTCTGTTCTTATTGTAATGGAAACATCAATAAAATACTTCTCCAAAATAAATAATAATAAATGTAAAATCAAACATTTTCTTTTCATTGTAGTATTGCACATATTATTGACCTTAGCTGCATAGCAGGTAAATCAATGATAAAGACTTTCATAGTACTCATAGTTATTATATTAGGAACTCTGGTGCCCATATGTCATATACCTCTACAAACAGTAACAAAGCTGCATGTATATTGTGGATGTTTCTGTCAAGTTACTCCCATTATAAATTCAGACATACCATTAGTAAATTTAAAATGTTTAAATGATTTATCCTGAAACACATTGTGTGTGATGCAGTGCTTGTGGGAAGAGACTATAGGTGTAACTTCATTAGACTTTTGCAGAATTTCAGCATTATGTGAAAGATAATTCTCTACAGTCTCAACCCATTAACTTAATTTCATGTTAATACGAGGGGCATACTGAAAGTCACGAGCAACCCATTGTAAAAATTTAAATTTCAACAATGTAACGAAATGAATTGCAGGATCGTAATCTACATACTTTAAGCCACATGTTGACATATTGGGACGTCATTAGCTTCTATCACGTGACCACAGACAGTGTTTGAAAAATGGCTGACATTGATGTTTCGTTTCGACAGCGTGCTGTCATTGAATTTCTTGTGAAAGAAGGAAAATCTGCTCCTGAAATTCATCTCAGACTTCAACGTGCGTATGGAGGTGTCTGCATGGGTGCCAGCAGTGTTAGAAGATGGGTGAAACATTTCAAGGATGGAAACACGAGTCTGCAAAATGCGCCTCGTAGCGGGCGTCCTCGAACTGCCTCTACAGAACGCAACAAGGAAAGAGTTGATGAGCTCATTACAGGAGATAGGCGTTTCACTGTGAATGAAATTGCTGCGAAGCTTGGAATAGGACATAGTGCAGTGCAAGAAATGATCCACAGCTTGGGTTATCAAAAGGTCTGTGCCCGTTTGGTCCCCCGTTTATTGACTGAAGACCACAAACTTCAGAGAAGAACCGTTGCACAAAACCTTCAGAGATTTCATAATGAAGGTGATGAATTTTTGACGTGCATTGTGACTGGAGATGAGAGCTGGTTCCATCACTATGAGCCAGAAGCGAAACGTCAGAGTATGGAATGGCACCACTTGAACTCACCATCGAAGAAGAAAGCGAAGACAGTGCAGTCTGTAGGAACAGTTATGGGAAGTGTCTTTTGGGATGCACAAGGTTGCATTCTGGTTGACTTTCTTGAACCTGGACAAACCATAAATTCTGCCCGCTACATCAAGACACTTCTGAAGCTCCGTCGGGTTTTGCGTGATAAATGCCCTGGAAAGAGGATCATCCTTCAACAGGATAATGCGCGTCCGCATACTGCCCGTGCCACTATGGAAAAGATCAGGGCATTAGGGTGGGAAACTCTTCCACATCCTCCCTACAGTCCCGACTTGGCACCCTCCGACTACCATCTTTTCGGTTCTGTGAAGGAGCAGATGCGTGGCCAACGCTACAAGACGCTGGAGGATATTCGGAAAGCAATGTGTCAGGGTCTGCGGGCAGCTGGAACAGAGTTCTATCACAAGGGCATTTTCAAACTTGTAGAACGATGGGGAAAATGTGTGCAAAACAATGGAGACTATGTCAAAAAGTGAAAGCAAGTCTGTAGATTATGATGATGTATTTGGTTTGGCTTAAAAATAAATATTAAGATTGTAAAACAGTGTTGCTCATGACTTTCAGTATGCCCCTCATATGTTTTAGTGGATTGTATCATTTGAGTGTTCATACAGATAACCTTAACATGTAGATATTTAAAAAAAATATTGTTTTAACTTCACAGAATAACATACCATATTCAGGAACTTACCCCAAATAAGATTTGAAATTGCCCCATCTGGGATACAAGGCAATATTTCCTCCCAGACAAGAGTGCAATTAGCATCATATATATTAGTAATAGTATTGTTAATATTATTATTTTTATTACACAGTGTAAGCAAGGAAGGAAAGCATTTATTTTAGCATGCTTGAAATAATCCTTGTTGCAGTTGGAAAATCCAGAATCTGGCAGGCCAGATTCTAAGAGGCTAAATCAACCACTGCATCTGAGTTTACCTGCATGTCCTCCAGTATGTTCTTCGCCATCACCAACCAGAATTGGTGGCCGACAGTGCTTCTCTCCTGGACTTCATGCACAATGGAAGAATAATCTCTCACCTAGTCCCACAAGAAGAACTTCCATTACAAGGTAAGTAATGTATTTAGGTATGCCTCACTTTAATGTCACATATAGGCAGTGTTTTATGGAACAAGAATAAAAGTTTTTCAGAGATTAAAAAGGGGCGTGGGTGAGAAATCAGGTAAAGGAATAGGGAGTAAAGCTGTTCAATGTGTCAGTAACATCGTTGCACCTGTGAATTCAGGGTACGGATTTTGTTCTGGCTAAGCATTTCCAGAAAGTGAAATAGTTGCCACTGTCGTGGATTCAGTGATCCTCAAAGAATTGTATGGAAATTTGAAACTGTTGTTATTTTTTTTTATATGGAAAGGCTTTGCTTTCAGCATGCTCCATTTGGGAAGACAAAGCATACCAAACAAGTGAAAAGATACAACAAATAATTTAGTCAACCCATTAGCGATGACAAAGCATACGAAACAAATGAACAAGATACAACATATAATTTAGTCAAGTTATGGAAAACATTATATGAGTACAAAATTGAACACTGAAAAACAGAAGGAAATTGATAAAATAGTGATAATATAAAAAGATTGTGAGCTAAACATGGTTCAAAAATATGAAAAGTAGACAAAAGTATACCAATAAACAATTGTGAATGTAAATCATTTTTCAGAATTAAAGCTGCAATAGCAGTATTGCATACAAAGTGATTATGAAGCCGAGCTGCCTAAATGAGGCCTCTAGCACCGACTATTAGCCCATAAACTTTTATATTACTCAGTTGATATATTTTCAGGTAGGCAGCATTTTTCAATATTAACTTTCTTTGATTGTCATGATGGCAGGATTGATAATCTGGAGGATGAAGTTGATGGCAAGACTATCACATCTATCCTTTTTTAGGGTCCATCTTGAGGAATTCCGTGAACTTTGTGGACTTGAGATTGTCAATGATGGAAGGTAAAAGGGTCGAAAATAGCTTAAAAGTTTCGTTAAGATGTTGGAATTTAGCAACTTTGCATGTTATGACTCGGATGGAGCACCTTAAATAAGGAAGGAAATTCTTGCTTAACAGAAAGAGGAGAAAACTGAACTAAATAAATAAGAATTGACTTTTACATTTACATTTTATTCTAAAAGCACATAATACAATTTACATAGTGTTGACAAGAGATGTGGTTCTTGACTCCTGCCCTACATGTTTTCCCCTCAACAGCTTTAATTTTATAATGGAAGAAACATGCGCATTGCCAACATAAGAACAAGTAAATTGTCTATTTTCTGTGGTCTTCACAATATTGCTTCTTTCTTAAAGCTTCAGCAACCATTGAACAAACAGTATTTTCAGCATTTCATTGTAAGGACAACCCAAGAAATGGCCAATTGTTTCAATCTCACTGTGGCAATTTTGAACTGTTTATCATCTTGTGATTTTTTGGGTAATAATTGCAGCCATTTTTAGCATGACATTCTATTCGTTGCAATGCACCTGGTTTTCTTGCCCATCAATTTACAGGAGTAACATCCTTGTATAGTGCTACTTATTTACCTTTTCGGTGTATACACAACAAGAATTAAATTCTTTTTCTCAGAGCTTTTATCTTGTTTCTTCACATTAGGTTCTTTGGTCACCCAGAAGTGTACTTTCTTATTCTCCCAGGATTTGGAATAATTTCTTATGTTTGGCCATCATGCTTCAATTTTACCCTCAAGATCACAAAGAGCAGATAACCAGTATATTATTGGTTATTTTTCAAATTTGAATTGGCATTAATGTACAACAGGTAAACCTCCCAGCCAGATTTTAAGAGTCCAAGTTTCTGATCACTGTAAAACACTCTATCAGGAGTATCTGCTGGAAATTGAAATATTTCCTTCAAAGAGGATCTAATTAGTTTGTCAGCATCTGTGAGAAATTTTGTAGATATTTTATTTAATGGAGTAGTTCAAAATTTGTATACCAATATAGGGCAGAGGCATGTAGACAGGATATTCAATTTCTAATTGGTTGTAGCAGAGGTGAAGATGTTAACTACTAAGATTAATTTTCAGCATAATCATACATTCTTTAGAATTCAATGTAACTGTGTCAAGTTATAATCACTCCCAGATAGTTTATTAATTCTTCAGCAACAGATAGAATTTAAAGCAATTATATCTAAGAATTCCTGTGATCATGCACAGGCCTTTGATTTTTGAGTGTTAATTTTTAAATTTATCTCTTCAAACTGTTATTAGTCACTCGGTATGTTGAAAACGTATCCTTGGCTATTATAACTTAATTTATCTGCAAAGCAGAAAAATGTGATACTAGACATACCTGGAAGCAATGTTTAACTGTATTCAACAAAGCAAGAAAGCTCTTATAATATGTGATCTGTACAAAGGTTGTGCAGAGAAGGAGATTAATGAGAATCTTGCTTACCACCTTTTTTCATTATTATAGGCATAATTTTTTCCTTTCTGGTTTCTATTGGAGTTTAGTTTTCTTTCTGTAACCCAATGATTAGTTTGACAACTTTTCACATAAGTTGGAAGATGTCTTCTCCAGAACCTGTATCCTATATTGCCAAAAGCCTTACTCATGTCCAAGAATACAAGACGACCTCAAATGCAAGATGACCCCCAATTTTCAGAACTTAATTTTGGAATTTAGCATATCATTTACGCAAGACATGTTTAAAAGTCATAGGTATATAAGAAGAATTTTTAAATTAAATTTAAGGCTTACCATATATTTTGAACAAACTAATGGACACTTAAGCTGATTAAGTTCCTTATTTATTTATTTTTTTTTACTGAATTTGCATGGAAATTCACTTTTTGAGCAGTAGCCAGAGAGGGGAATGTGGATGGATGCGATGATATGTGACGGCGGCGGTGGCAGTAGCATAACTGTAATGATGATGGATATGATTTTGTATTTAGAAACATACTTAATATAACACATTGTAAATGTTTTTATCTAATTTGAATTGGCACAGAAATTCACATTGTGAGCAGTAGAGATGGAGAAGGGAGAATGAAATGTACGGTATATGCAGTGATAAAATGAGACAGTGGTGGCTGTGCTGACAGGGTAGCTGTAACGACAATTATACTAATATTATACATATTATATGCATATTACATACTTAAGATTAAATATCGTAAAACATTTTACCTAGTTGAAATTTGTGCGTACATTCACGTATGTGCAGACCGAGGAGAGAAAATGCATAGCTAAACTCTTTCTTTCTGCTTGGCCGTTGACTTCCAATACATTATGTGCAACCATCAGTGTAAAAGGAAGTGCTGTAATTTTAATTTAGTCTTGAATCTTTTCTTCCAGTGAGAATGTTCATAGGCCCATTAACAGCTAATTTTTCATGCAAAATGAAACGCTCAAAACCTGCTGCATACTTCGCGACCTTGGCAGTAATCTATACTGCCGGCTTCACCACTGCATTACCTGCGAGGTTTGAAACTTACTTTTTCTCTGTGTGATTTGGAAAGCATCATGAATGCAAGATGACCCCTCAGTTCTGAACATTAATATTTTGGGGGAAAAAATCATTGTCTTGTATTTGGATAAATACATAAATACTTTGAATGTTTAAGAAACCTCTTCATTTTCACAGATATTCATGAACATTTTAAATTGCTTGTCAAGGACACGTTCTTATCACTGTGAAAATTATTATTGGTCCTCAGTTATCCAAGTTCAATTCATCAACTCCTTTATAAATTTACACTGTACTGGCCTTTTTGGAAGTATTTTGGTATTATATTTTTGTTAGTATTGTTTTAGCCAATATGGACATGATTTCATAACAAAATCATACTTTAGCACTCCTACCAGCACATTTTTTCATTAACATTTACAATTTAACTGTACAGAATTAATTTTACTTATAAAAGTGCCTTCAAACTGCATTTTTATGATCATAAGTTGGATTTATTGTCGCATTCTCAATTAGTTAACTAGCTTATTGAATTTCTGCTACATATATAAATTTGCTTTTGGGATACAAGAAGTTTTCCAAAAACAAACTATGTTTAATAAAACAGAATACAACTATAAAGAAACTCAAGTACTGTAAGAAGGAAACACATAGTAAGGTTACATTCTGTTCATCTATCTTAATATTTTGAAGCTCTGCTACCAATATCCTAAATCGGTTTTCCTATATTCCCCAGATATGTAATGAGACTAACAAGAAAGTTGGTTAACTTCAGAGGATTAATTAAAATTGTCTCACTATTTGTTCCAGTTATGTTAATTTTTGATTTAGAAAAGTATTTGTTTCAGGATATTGAATATTTCTGAAATTCTTGCTCTTGAAGTAGAAATTACTTGCACTATGTAACTGTTTCATATGTCTCTGTACTAATTTAAGAGATAAAAATGTTACATAGTACTCTATCTGAAATTGCTTTATTTCAGAATTATGCTACTAATGATAGTTTACTCTAATTGAAATGAAGGAGTAATAGCTACCAAAGAAAGAAACAAAGAAACTGATAAGCCCTCTACAAAAATATTGTATCCCAGAGTTCAACAAACAGAGATTGCTACTTCAGCACAAACTGAGTAAGTTCATTTATACCAAATGACATCCCTGAGGGCTAAAACAGCCATGGGTTCATCATTGCACTGCTCTTGGAATGTTGGAGGCCATGTTAAAAGCAATTTTCCATTTATTAATGTAGTTCTGCTACATTCTGCAATTTAGTTCCATCATGAACAAATGCCTTGAGATGAGCCTAAAGGTAAAGTCCAGGGGGTTAAGGTCTAGTGATCTGATTGACCAAACAGCTGGTCCTGCAAGACGTATCCACTTATCAGAATATGCAACATTGTGATATACCCTGGCTTCATGAATGAAATTTGCAGGACTCCACCTTGCGTAAATTATATGCCAACGAACTGACACACAGTTGTACTGACCCATGTTTTTGGTACCTACCAAGATGGTACATTATAACTCCAAAATGAAGTAATTTTAAATAAAGTACTATATACCATTTTATCTTATTTTTACCTGTGCATTGCACACACAAAATTTATGAAACATCCAATATAGGACTTTTCTTGTAAGGATAGCATACCATTGTAACATATATACTTTGTTAGATGACTGTATTATAACATATCTCTCTTCTGATTATTATATCAAGGTGATAACAGTTCTAATAAAGTTGGCTGTTCTCTCTTATGCTGCTGTATTCTGAGAACTCCAGTAGAAAACAGACTTACCTAATACCTTTTCCTTTTATAGCTGTCAATGATGTCAACAGAAATTTCCAGATAAAGCAAATATTTTCGCAATGTCCATTACGCCCAGGAGTCCTATTCCAAAGCTTTGTCATGCCACTGCTCTTCATGTGTAAGCATAGTAGCCTCTGTAATAATGAGTGCAGTTACTTATAAATAAGCCAACCAAACATGTGCAACAATAAGCAAGGCACAGTCACAATGTGATGCAGTCTGTTTCTTTTTTCCCTTGTCTTCCGCACTGCAATTATCCAGTATTGTTGCAACTCACAATTTGATGTAATAATGCCCAGCTTTAGGTTTATGAATTTTGGTATCATTAATTCAAACTCAGTTTTTTATTATCAAATAGGGATTTTATTGTTATCTTTACCATTAATCTGAAGTTTTATTAGTTATTAAATTTAATACCAAGAATGGTATTATGATGATTCTTATTATCTTCTTGTAATATAGTATTTCAATTTCTATCTGGAATGTTCTGCCCTGAATACAAAGCACCTCTTAAAACTTCAATGTGTACTCATGTCCATGGAGTAATATTGCTCTCCTGTGAAGGCTGGTTACTTTTACCAGCAGATTATTCTGTATCTGATGGTCAAGATGTACCACAGCATCTTCCCATAGGGCAGCTTCTGAGTTAGGTTTACATTCAAAGTCCATAAAGCTGAACTGCCTTTGTCTTTGTGGGTCATTTGGCACACAACAAACTCCAACTAATATACTTATGCACATACATATATCATTGTATGATGTGTATCATTCTTATTTGCTTTGAAGTTAATAATAATGGTTGATAATAGTTTTCAGCTTATATTCATGAAGAAAAAATATCAATTTCAGGAGGAGTCAGAGTCCCATTGCCATGCGACCGAGTCCTTTGGGCCCAGTGAAACGAAAATTCGATTTGGAAGAAGAGAAGCTCTCCCCACCAGCAAAACGTGCAAATGTATGTGTCCTAGATAGGGCAGGGCTTCTCATCACTCATAATAGGTGGGTAAAATACTGTTGTATAATTTAGATCTCACATAAAGGTGTTCATAAGTTGTCCCGTTTAAATATTAGTAAGGATTGTATGTGTGTTGGGAGACATGCAATCCAAATTAAACCTATTTAACATTTATAGGGCCAGCCTGAATAGCAAAATGCTGTCTGAAAAGTGTCAGCAATTTTAGAGGAGAATGCAGGATTTTAAATTATTAGTAATAAAATGAGTAACTGATGATATAGCTGAACCTTTTTCATTTTTAGTAAACCCTTTTGTTTAATGTATAATATGTAATATTTGGATGAGAAATCTGTTCAATAGTTTTACAAAATTAAAAACAAAAGAAACATGTGAAAATAAAATTAAAAATCCTAAAATAATACATAATTACAGGAAGTTCAGGCTAATTAAATGAAAGTATAGATATTTTTCGTTTACTAAAATAGCATCCTGTTTTGGTCTGCATTTTATTTTTTAAAACACAAAAAAAATGAATTCACGTAACTTGAAGGTTGAAAACTGAAGAAAAAAAATCACCAAACACATGCATACATAAACATGACACCACTACTAATGGAAATGACATAAAGCAATAGGATATAAATGTAACAGAAGTACAATTAGTACTTGTATTGTTGCGTAGCTGAATGGTTGATTCACATTGTATGCGTCATAAATCCATTTTCATAAGTATACCAATTATTTGCTTGTGTGCGAGGGCAATTGTTATCGGATGCATTTTCATTGCTGAAGCTGGAATATATATCTTCCTCTCTTATGTCAAAGTTAGATACATTTTCATCAAGATCTGAAAGTTCAAAATTGCTGCCTTTCTTCTACATCACGAACCGCAGCTTTATTTCCTCTTTGGTTCATAATCTTTGGCTAAACGACGCCATGTTTCAACCAACATTAATTAACATCAGCTAGAGAAATTAAATTTGGAGCTAATTTAGTGCTTTGGAGTGTAAAGTTAAGGCCCTAAAACGCTCCAGAAAACCTTTCTCTATAGCTATAACATAGAAAGTATACAGATTTTCTTGCTGGAAGGAGTTAAAACATATGGAAATGACATGATTGGCACTAAAAGGGTTAAATATGACACAGTTTAGTTTCTGTGTTTTTTGTTTCTACATAATTAAGATTGAGAGAGTACTGCACTAATTACATTGACAGAGGAGAATAATCTTAAGTCCAAGATGTATTTGTTCATCCCATGAAATTCAAAAAGAATATACAATTTTAGAAAATAATATTTTAAAACTATATTTTAATATTCTACTCGTCTATTTGATGTATTGAGTTCAAGTTATATAACTTAGCCATTTATGCTAGTTTGTCTGACGAGCATAGTGAAGACAGCAGCATTTTATGAAGCTACTGTTGTTTTATTTACCAGAAAGATGGTCAGACAGTAACTGCTGTTGGTTGTAGAACCTGCATTTATGTTCTTGTGAGACTACTTAAGAAATCCTATGAAAAAGCCTAAAAATCTACCTGTGAAAACATTAGTACAGAGGTTGTGTGCACCATGTATCAGTCCAACTTGGCACAGCTGTGGAAATTCACAATGAGGAAAAAAAAAGGGGAAGGGGAAGAGGGAGACAGGCAGAGTTAGCGTATAAATGTAAAGAAAGAGAGAGACAGCACTATTTCTACGAATCCAAGCGTTGGTATTTATACTGTCGTCAACCCAGCCAAGTCATATTTTATACCATGCAGTGCACCAGTGCACGCAAAAAAAAAAAAAAAAATAATAATAATAATAATATAAAATTTATAATTTTAAAAAAAAAAATAACTAACTGAAAGCATCTGAAATATTCACTTTTAAAATCAGTTTCTTATTTAACACACAAGTAGAGATTTTGGGTTTCTCTGTACAACAGAACTGAAAATATTAAGACCATACAATGTATGAAGTCTTTGTTTTGTAAAGCTGCCATCTGGAAATATAGATGTCTCATTCTGGGTTGCATGTTTAATTGCATGCACCAAGGAGTAATTGTTCAACACTTGTGTGCAATCTTTCAGAATGACTGCTTTTGGGAAAAATAGGGAAATCAAGGTTTTTATACATGAGTTGCAGCTAAAGAAAGAGTGCACATTGCCAAAAGAAGAGAAAAAATTAGAAGGATGAACATGGCTCTACAAAGTGTTAAAAAATTATGGAACACATTGGGTTGATGTGGTACTAAGATTGGCAAAAAGCATGGCATTATAGCCAATGCACACTTCAGTGTTGTCAACTGGATGTTAAGAAATAACTAAGCACTGCTACAATTGCATATTTTTATGTGCAGTTATTTTCTTTATTACGTTTCTCTAGTCTTAAGTATCAACCTAATGGTAAACAACAGGTCTTTATGGCAACATCATTTGTGGCTGCCAGTGTTGCACCTGTATCTATAGAAGCAAGTGATAAATCTGTGGCATCTAGCTCCTGTAGGATTCCTTCCTAACTGTCAGAGCAGCAGAATTTGCTGGATCCATGTGCACTATAAAAACAAGTTTCTTAATTCAGATAAAAACAGCCTAACTTTGGAATAGCACCACCATGTGCTTACTGATGAATTAAGACTTGCAAAGCACATAGTCATGTGTTTTGATGTGTCCCTCAACAAGATATCAAAGCTTCTGCAAATGGTCTTTCTTTAGGTATTTTGGAGGCTTTAAAGAGGTTCTTGGAGTGAAAATTGAACATAAAAAGATGCTACAGGTGTCTAGGATGGTCCAAACATTAATTGGGGTTTTATATAACTCTTCAAAAAGGATAATAAGATGGATGATGAAGATTCAGAAATAAGTGACCCTAAATTATGTGGTTTACATGTCCACTGACAGACATGTAGCATTTCTAGCAGCAGATGGAAAATCACCTGTTTGTTGTGCCAATTTGTTCAGCGATTTTCAAGGCGAATGCTCCAAAGTGGCACTGATTTCATCCAGTTTATTTTCTGTTAACACTGACCTCCTTCTTGAATGTTTCTGAACTCGAAGCTTCAGATTTATTGGCAACCGCATGTATAGTTTTTCTTGCAGATGGTACAGAGTTTGTAAATAGCAAACTCCCTGCGCACACAGCAAGCAGATTCATGCTTAAAGTAAACTTTACAAATAAACATGCATTCTTCCACAGTTAAGTGACACACAATGTTTACTGCAGAGACAGAAGCACCTAACTGACAATGTTTGACTGCACATGCACCTGATTCAGCAACATAGAAATGACAACAATGCATTTTTGAGCGGGAATTGGCAGTCCGAAGTCCCAGCAGATGGCGTGGGAGTACCAAAGGAGAGGAAGACTGCAAATGGGTTACCATTTAATATAATGACCTTATATATACATACAAACCTTCAGGGATTGCAAAGGAGCATTAGGTGAACATTTTGATTTAGGATACTTCTAGTCTTTGAGGTCACAGTCGTTTGCAATAGATCCAAATCAATAACAAGCCAGTATGCCACTGATAAAACATCTCTGAGTAGCTGCTAACTGCAGGTAATCAACTATTCTGAGCAAAGGGCAAGATAGCCAAGTGGTAAAATTACAGAGATCATAGTGTTCATTTGCAAGGTTGATAGCTCAGAGGTTAAAATGGCAACAGGATTACTTTTTTTTTTATATGTATTTCAATTGATGTGTCATGTGATACATTTCATGTGCAGACCAGTTCTGTTAAATTTAACAGAGGAAATAATTTTAAAGAGCAATGAACAACACAATCTTTGCTTATGGTTGCAAAAGGGTGTGATACTAGAGAAAGAAACAATATTAACCCGAGTAATGCCAACACTTATTACAGAACTTATACTACCAACGGGGAAGTACTTTATGACCACCACTAATAACAATACGTCTGAGCAATTTTTAAAATTGGTTATTATATCTTATCATGTTTATAAAGGTAATATTTAATTTTTTACGGTAGTCATTGAACACGTTAGCATCACTCATCCTCAGAACTTTCTCCACATTTTGAACAAACCACTGTTTTCTTGCTGTGCCTTCCACAAGTGCACCTGTGACAATTGGCAGCAAATTACTGTTGTTTTATTGTGTTGTATTTTTCTTTCTTAGATTGGCACTCGAGTACACAAATAGCAACATCCCAGTGGCAAATTCTCCTATATACCTATATTTAAACTTGCGAGTGTTCAAAACGACTCTTAATAAACATGCAAAATAAACAGAATGTTTTGTATGTCATTTCAACTAAATACGAAATGATCACAAATTTGTGTGGTTAAATTTTCCTTTTATATGTGTGTGTATATATATATGCAGTGATGTGCACGTATACATCTACCTCACCGCAAGTTAAAACGATAACCATGCTCTCAGCATTCTCCACTAGCTAGGCAAGACCAGTGCTGGTGTGCGCGTGCATCTTCTCCATCTCAAATTGAAGCGATAGACACTCACTCCCACTTCCCCACTAGAGAGGTGAGGGGGAAGGAAGCTTAGATGCCAGCCGTTAACTGTAGAAATGCGCTAAATTTTGCGATTGACAATAATTTTTACTCTGTTGTTTTGCTTGTAAGTTTTTGTGAAAATGATGGATGTAAGTGTTACTGAAGCTAGTGGTCCTAGTGACTCTGTAGTAGAATATGTGTTAAAGACTGGATTTTGGAATTTTCTGAAAAACTTCAATTTAAAAAAAAAAAAAAATGCAAGCCCACTCCCGAACTACCAGGTCTGATTGTAAAATGTCAAGACAGAAAACGAGAGTATAACAGACATTTCTGCATTAGCAATTATTCTAGGTACAAATGGTTAACTGGTTGTCCCAAATTATACAAACTCTTTTTGGCCTTATTTTAGTAACGACAAAATCAGTTCAAAATGCTCACAAGAAGGATTCGACAGTATAATTTCTCTAACAGGTTCATTAAGTTGTGCATTCACTGTTTGTAATTTTGGCAATATGCCAGTAGACGTGCAACTAAATGCTCAGAAATCATTACAAACTTAAAAGCATAATGAAACGGTAACAAAGAACTGAGAACTATTGAATAGGCTCATTGATGTTCATCACTTAGGGAACCAGGAATTAGCTTTTAGAGGACACAAGGAGTCAGAGCGTTTCATTAGTAGAGGCAATTACGCAGAAACACTGGATTTACTCAGTACGTATGATCAACTTTTAAATGATCGTTTAAAAAATGATACAGTTTTCCGGGGCACTTCGTCATCAATTCATAATATTTAATCGAAGCTGATAGGGGTGTTTTGATTAACTGTGTAACAAAAGAACTTGCATCCGCTAATTTTTTGGCTATTCTTCTAGATGTCTCAGACATAGTAAACAAATCCCAACTCTCTACCATTTTATACTATGTGGACAAATCGGGGAAAGTAAAGAAAGGTTCATGGGCTTTACAGACGTCAATGCAGACATATCTGCTGAGGCACTTTACAACCATGTACTTACAACAGTTAAAGAATTTAATATTTGTAAGAAACTTGTCGCTCAGACATATGATTGTATGGCCGTAATGTCTGGTCAATTAGGTGGTCTGCATTATTTGTTCATGGTTACTGTCATATCCTGAATTTGGTTCTGCAACAGGCCGAATATATTGCGATATGTATTGATAAGTGCAGATTTTTTTTTTTTTTTTTCAAATTCTATCAGGGCTTTCTAATTTCTTTTCTCATTGCATTAAAAGAACGGAAACTATGCATGCTTTTATGAATAAAAAGTTACCAAAAACTGCTCCAACACGCTGGAACTTCAATTCATGCCTTGTCACCACTGTACAAGAGCAATGAGATAACCTGATTTTATTCCTTGAATTCATGACAGAACCAGAAAACAATGTTGGTTGGGAACATGATATGTTGGTTAATGCACAAGGTTTTCTTTAGTTTTTGACGATTAGGTACTCTCTTCCTCCTCAAAACATTTTCGACAATATTTGCTCATACTGACATTCTCTTCAACATATTTCAATGTTGCATATTGCCATGCAAAGGTAATCCAGACAAAAACACTTTAGAAAAGCTAAGAAGAGAAGGGTTCCAAAATATTTGGCGAAGCATTTCTACTGAAATTACAAATGAACATGCACAAAAGAAAAGGAAGAACAATGAACCAAGTGAAGTTACTGAAGTTATGTTCAGGAGGATATTCTATGAAATTTTGGATAATGTGCCCTATCAAATACAAAATAGGTTTTCTGACTACAAAAGTTTTCATTTCTTTGCTCTCCTCAAAATTCAAGAATTACAGAATGCCTTTTCCTGATCACTATTGCTCAAAATTGTTGGACACCTATGGCTCAAATTTTGATTCGGTTTGTCGGAAAATGAACCTAGTGTTATGAACTCCTCTGAAGATTTTGAAGGAAAGTCAGTAGGTGAAATAGTGAAAATGATGAACGAAAAGGATCTGGTGTAGGTTATGCCTGAAGTTTACAAATTAGCTTGTTTAATTTTAACTGCACCAGCAACTGCAGCTTCTGTTGAACGGTCATTTTCCACTTCAAATGGAGTAAAATTTCACTGTAGATCAACAGTGGGCCAAGAAAGATTATCATCTCTGTCAATGATGTCCATAGAAGAGCAGTTACTTTATATGCTTCGGAAGGATGTTGATAAAAATTTCATGCAAGCTGTAATGGAACTATTTCTGAAGAAATCTTGTCAGTTGGAGCTAGCATTCCAGTAAACTGGCTACTACTAAAATAAACAATAATTTGTATATACAGGTATCTCTGGCATTACGCAATCTCATGAATTATCACGTAACACAAAAAACGCGTTAAGTGAATATGATAATGATATGAGCTATTTCAAGGTAAGCATAAAAATAAAATAGTTTTAAACAGATGCATTTATTTATGTCATTTGGACAGTGTCAAAATCAATTTTTAAAAATTGCTTTAAGCGAAAACGCGTAAAGTGAGATCGCATATAACTAGGGATGACTATATTTTATAGACTAAGAAAAACGATGACAAAGGGAGTGGTGCACTTAAATTACTGACCATGAATCGCCACTGCAACATCCCTTACCACGGTCACTTTCTTTGCATCAAATGTCTCCTTAATGTTCCTCTCAAGTACTCCTGTCATGGCTATGATTACATTCTTCTGTAATTCTCTGATGTCTCTGGCTTGTTCTTCAACAGATGGTTTTATCAGCTGTAATCTTAATTCTTGCAGTCTAGTCGTCTTTGGTTTGACTTCTTATTCCAGTCTGAAAAATCAAGAGGAATATTGTATAACCATTTACAGTGCCTGTATCAATGAGGGTGAAGAAGATGGATGGCTCCTATCTTCTGGTATCTCTTTTTGTAGAATTGATCAATATGTCTACACCACCTTTAGTTTCAATCTAATACAGGTTGGTAACTGCTTTTTTCTTCAGATCAGGCTCTGAACATATTGCATCATCATCATTATAAGAAGATTCCTTTTAGGTCTTTCATGACAGATGTATGAAACAATTGTGATTGGAGTCTCTGCTATATTAGGATCGCTGAAAGCAAATGTGCTTAAATACTGCTCTCTTCCAAAAATACCTTTGAGCTCTTGAGGAATTTGCTTCCTGTTGGACTGTAGTGTTGTGACCAGTGTAAGCTTGTGATTCTTCCACAGCTCTTCAGCTAAATCAACAAAAGTGCAGTTTATATCTTTTTTGTTACATTGTCTCCAGAATTATTTATAGGATGCACCAAGCCTTTATACAACAGAACTAGCTGAATTTCCTTGCTGGGTGCCATCGTTCTTCTTTCCAGCATATGGTTCCATACTAAGAATGTATCTTGCTTTTGAATCGGTGAACATGCATATGAGTATTCTGTATTTCCCTGGCTTGTCCTTCATGAACACTTTGAATGGACACCTTCCACGGATTAATGATAGCATTTCATCAACTATTATATGAATCCCAGCAGCAAAACTCCTCGGCATTGCTTTGTTCAGTTTTTCCAATACCTCTCATAAAACTGCAAATTTATCTTGTTCCCTGCATTCATTTTGGGTCTCTCTATCATCAAATCTAATTGTTTTATTTAGTTACAGAAAATTGGTCCTGCTCATAGTTGCAGTATATATGAATCTGCCAGAAATATCGGACTAAAGATCTGAAATACAGGTGTAACTATCACCTCCACTCCTATATATCAATGAAGTCTTATATAAGACATAAACTCACAGATATATGTTTGTGCTACATTTATTTTAACTGCTTCTTCAATGGTATGCTTTATTATGATGTTTATAAGTTCTAAAGTAAAAACATTTTCAAAGGATTTTCTAACAGTTTTCACTTTACCATCATTTTTAGTCCTTCTTGTTCTCTTCAAAGTTTGTACACATCTTGTAGGTTGATGAGGCTTAGATATGTAAATCCTTCCACTAGTTGTAACATACCTAGCTGTGATGTCAAATTCCAACTACACTATTATTTACATCTTCCTCCTCCTCCTCCTCCTCCTCCTCCTCCTCCTCCTCCTCCTCATCATCATCATCATCAGGTGATGAAATTGCTTCATCAGCTTGCTCCTACACAGTATTTTGATCTTCTGTTTTACTCACTGCCATCAAATTCAAAATCAGAATTTGCATTTTCAAATATATCCATAATTTTTTGTCAGTTAAATGATGTCGAGACATTTTGAAATAACTTGGCGAATGGCGTATAGTTATTTTGACTGCACAATAGGCATACTCTATACTGAATAAGTGAAAAAATAGATGAAACTCACAGACCAAACAAGAATGAGAAGAACAATAATGTAAACAAACTCCATTGTTGATGCAAACAAAATGGGAGACATTAAATCATTGTTGTAGAAGCCAACAGCAATATAAGAATGGAAATTCTAGAATGTTATGCATCACTTAAACTACTAATGGGGGTATTTTATGACCACTTTAACATTTTACTGTTTCTCAAAATTGTGAAGGATGAATTGAGTAAAATCAAAGGCCCTTCCTCCTAAAAAAAGAGCTTTTGCCCAAAATTCAAACAATAAAAACTTTGAAATAATTATTCAATTCAATAATAGAAAATGTTACTGTGAACTGCATGCCTTTAATCAAAAAAATTAAAAGACAATTTAAAAAATTATAGAAGATAGGCATAAAGTAACCCCCTATTGGTATTGCTAGGGTGTTAAAGTCACGTTCTCATTAGCCTCAGGATGGAGGAAATATGGAGGAACATTACATAGAAATAATTTGTTAATGATTAATAAAAACAATGTGAAGGTATGTGATATGAGAGAGATGAAGAATAGCTAATAAGTAAAGTGTTTCCATTATCTAAATATACATTCCATGTAAAAATTCAGAAACAATAAAGAAAGTGATTTTTCTTTTCATTCCTCTAATCTGGGGGGATGCAAACTAAAGGAAAAACAAATAAGGAGAGAATTTCAAACTTGTTATCCACACCTCAGAATGCAGAAATTTTGGTTTAACAAAGTGGAAACCAAATTTAAAATCATTATTCACAGTGAAACTTAAGAATATTCCTGATTCACTCAAAAGAATAAAGAAAACCAAACTTCTTATCCGTGCTTCAAATTGGAGGAGTATAGTAGTAGTGGTAATAATAATAATAATAAGAAGAAGAAGAAGAAGAAGAAGAAGAAGAAGAAGAAGAGAGAGTCTTCGAATGAAGGAATTTGGTAATAACATGAACAAAAATAACAAAAGCAAACTAATAACTCCTACTTTTGAGCAAAGATCTAAAGAAATTGTTCAGAGTGATGTCCTCCAACGTTCACACAGTCTGTGTCTTTGAATAAATTTGTCTTGAGTCCTTTCAAAGATGCCTGGAGTGTTATGAATTATATCATATGAAGCCAATATCCTTGCCAGCAAATCCTCAGAGTTGATGGGGATGTGTCCCCGCAGAAAATAATAAAAATGTGCAAGATCAGAGAAATGTGGTGGCCAAGTAACATCAGCACTGTGTCTAACACTAATCTAACATCCTGGAAACATGTTATTTAAATGGCCTCTGACACCCCTGTTGAAGTGAGCAGGAGCTCTTATCATATTGCAATCACATGTAGCATCATACATCAAGCGGGACATCTTCATGAAACCCAGGTAGAACATCAAAGAGGAACTGGTGGTGCATATTCCCATTTACTGCGGTGGAAGAAGGTATGGGCCGATTATGTAATTTGAAACTATGCCAGTCCATATGTTGACTCCAAACATGTCTTGATAATTCCTTTCAACAATCCCATGTAGAGTTACATGATCTCAGACATGGCTGCTTCTTTGATTTAATGCTGTTCCTTCTCTTGTGAAACAACAGTTGTCGGTAAAGAGCACTCGGGAAAAGAAATCTGGCTTTCGCGATACTGCTCAGAGCCCCAGTTACAAAACTGCTCTCAGGGAATGTAGTCAACTGGTGTCAAGGCCTGTAGCTTCAGAAGATGGAAGGGCTGGAAACTTATCTTCATCACTTGCCATATGCTGACATGATTTGTGCCGATAGTATGTGCAATAGCATGAATACTGGTTGAACAACTGTTATGAATCCTTTCTAGCACCTCTTCCTCGAATTGTTGTGTGACGGGTTCGTCTTGCACCGGCATTAGGCTATGCATAGCCAGGGATCCAGTTTCCTGCAGGTGTAAGGGAAAAGGCTGGAAGATAGAATGATGTGGTTGATGTCATTGTGACTGCATGGAGCCATGCAGTTTCGTGTGAGTTTCCTCCTGCCTCCCCATAAACAAAATACAGATCAGTTAACTCTGAAGAAAAGTATGCAATGTGAATAATTCAGTTCAAGTATCAGACAGGGTAGTAATGCAACACATGTGCAAATAGTCTGGAATGACCTTGAAAGTATGCATGTGCAGCTATTAGGGGCACATTTGCTTACCTGAGCCTTAACTCATGCTACAATGCACACACAAGCAAAATCAGTAATGATCCTATGTACATGTTCAAATGCACCATAAAAGTACATCCATAAAATATACTTACATTTTAATAAAAATACCATAATTGAAAATTGGGTTCACCTCAAACTTATACCATTCAACTGATTCGTGGAAAAGAAAAAAAAATTGACACTTGAACATGGTTTGCACCCTGCATCATCTAATTGAAAGTGGAACATGCTACTGACTACAGACGAGTAATCTATTTCAAGTAACTGTATCAAAAGTAGTAAATCTATACACTATTAGCTGAAAGTATCATTAAAGTACAAATTCACATCCACCAGTGGCAAATTCTCCTATATACCACATACTAAACTTTAGAGTATTGAAAATGAATTTCAATAAACATGTAAAATAATCAGAATTTTTGTACATCACTTTAAATAAATACGAAATAATCACAAGTTTATGCGGTTAAATTGTGTGTGCAAATCTATCTCACTGCAAGTTAAAACGATAACCATACTCCCAACATTCTCCACTAGCTAGGCAAGGCCAGCAGTGGTGTGTGCATGCATCTACTCCTTCGTAAGTTGAAGCGATGTACACACACTCCCAATTCTCTGCTGGAGAGGTGAGGGGAAAGAAGCTTAGTTGCCAGCCATTAGCTATCGAAATGCACTGCTAAATTTTGCGATTGACAATCGTTTTTAGTCTGTATTAGTGTTGTTTTGCTTGTTTTTGTGAAAATTACTGATGTAAGAGTCACTGAAGCTAGTGGTTCTTATGACTGTGCAGTAGAATATTTATTAAAAACTGGACTTTGGAATTTTTAAGTTTCTGAAAAACTTAAAATAAAAAAAACAATGGCAGGCCCACTCCAAACTACCAGGTCTGATAGCAAAATTCAAGACAGAAAAGGAAGTATAACAGACATTTTTCATTAGCAATTATTCTAGGTACAAATGGTTAACTGGTTGCCCCAAATTAAAAAAACTCTATTGTTGGCCATGTCTTCTTTTTAGTATTGACAAAAGCAGTACCATATGGTCTCAAGAAGGATTCGATAATATAGTTTCTCTAATTGGTTCATTAAGCATGAAAAAACACAAAAACACACATTTTGTGCATTCACTCTTTGTAATTTGGACAGTACGCAGGTAGGCCTGTAGCTAAATGCTCAGAAATCATTACAAATTTCAAAACATATGAAATGCTTAAAAGAACTGAGAAATATTGAATATACTCATTGATGTTGTCACTTAGGGAAGTAGGAATTAACGTTTAGAGGACACAACGAGTCAGAAAGTTCCTTTAATACAGGTAATTACATACAAACATTGGATTTACTCAGAATGTATGTTCAACTTTTAGATGATCATTTAAAAAATGCTGCAGTTTTCCGGGCCACTTCGTCATCCATTCAGAATGATTTAATCAAAGCTGTTAGGGATGTTTAACTTAACTGTATAACAAAAGAACTTGCATCCGCTAGTTTTTTGGCTATTCTCCTAGACGTATGCTCAGACATAATGAACAAATCCTAACTCTACCATTTTACGCTATGTGGACAAATCAGGGGAAGTTGATGGGCTTTACAGACGTCAGTGCAGACAGATCTGCTGACCCACTTTACAACTATATACTTACAACATTTAAAGAATTTGATATTTATAAGGAACTTGGCATTCAGACATATGATGGTGCAGCCATAATGTCTGATCAATTAGGTGGTCTGCAATCTAAAGTAAAAGTGGCATTTCCACAGGGGTATTATTTGTTCACTGTTACTGTCGTGTCCTGAATTTGGTTCTGCAACAGACAGCAATGTGTATTGCTAAGTGCAGAATTTTTCAAACTCTATCAGGGCTTCCTAATTTATTTTCTCATTCCACTAAAAGAATGGAAACTTTGCATGCTTTTATGAATAAAAAGCTACCAAAAGTGGCTCCAATGTGCTGGAACTTCAATTCACACCTTGTCTACACTGTGCAAAAGCAATGAGATAATCTGATTTTATTCTTTGAATTTATGATAGAACCAGAAAACAATGTTGATTGGGAACCTGATATACTGGTTAAAGCATAAGGTTTCCTTTATTTTTGATTCAGTTGGATACTATCTCCCTCCTCAAAACATTTTCAGCAATAATTGCTCACACCGACATTATCTTCAACATATTACAAGACAGGTCTATGGATATTGCATATTGTCATTCAAAAGTAATCCAGACTAAAACACTTTAAAAGAGCTAAGAAGAGATGGATTCTAAAATTTTTGGCGAAGTATTTCTACTGAAGTGATAAATGAACATGCACAAAAGAAAAGAAAGAATAATGAACTAAGTGAAGTTACTGAAGTTATGTTCAGGAGGATATTCAATGAAATTTTAGATAATGTGCCCTATCAAATACAAAATATGTTTTCTGACTAAGAAATTTTTCATTTCTTTGGTCTCCTGGATTCCTGAAAATTCAAAAATTACGAAATGCCTTTTCCTGATCACCATTGCTCAAAATTGTTGGACACACATGGCTCAAATTTTGAATCGGTAGTCTGAAAATGAACTTAGTGTTGTGGACTCTTCTGGAAATAAAGATTTTGAAAGAAAGTCAGTTGGTGAAATAGTGAAAATTATGAATGAAAGAGATCTGATGTGGGCAATGCCTAAAGTTTACAAATTAGCTTGTATAATTCTCATTGTTCCAGCAACTACAGCTTCTGTTGAATGATCATTTTCCACTTTAAATTGAGTAAAATCTCACTATAGGTCTGCAATGGGCCAAGAAAGATTATCCTCTGTATTAATGATGTCCATAGAAAAACAGTTACTTTGTACGCTTTGGAAGAATGCTCATGAAAATTTCATGCAAGCTGTTGTGGAACTATTTCTGAAGAAATCTCGTCAGTTGGAGCTAGCATTCCAGTAAACTGGCAAATACTACTACTAAAATAAATAATAATTTGTATACAGGTGTCCCTCGCATTACACAAGTAATTGGTTCTCATGAATTATCATGTAACGCAAAAAACGCCTAAAGTGAATGTGATAATGATATGAGCTATTTTAAGGTAAACTTGAAATAAAAATTAGTTTTAAACAGATGCATCTATTTATGTCATTTGTACAGTGTTAAAATCAGCATTTTTAAATTGTCATGCACACGCACACACACACACGCACGCACGCGCGCGCACACACACACACAGAGAGAGAGAGAGAGACAGACAGACAGACAGACAGACAGGCTCACTCTTCTAAAATCCTTATTTTGGATTCAGGAGAGTATCAAAACATGTATTTCCGGTGACATCTTCATATCAAATTTCTGTACATAGTATGCACATAGTACGTGTGGAGAAAGTAAAAAATCTTATATCTTTATCTAAAAAAAAATTCAACAATAAAACATTCAGTAAAGTCAAAAGGGTCCTAACAGAACATATAAATACCAGGCCTCTCATTATCCAACTCTCCACATGTTGTTAAACAGAAGGCAGAATAAGGATAAGTCTATTTTGCAGTACATGTTAAAATTGCAGAAACTCCATATACTGCTGGACAAGGCGAATAGACATATAAGAAAATATGCACAACAGCACTGTTTACATTAACGCATTTAAGAAGTGTGAGTCACATGAAGCACTCTAACTGCAAAAGCAGTAGTTGCTTTCGGGTCATAATAAAGACAGTATAATTTTGTAGACTTTTGCAACTGAGAAATTAAAAGAATTGCTGATAGTTATCAGGGGAAAAATAGACTATTGTAACAGTGGAAAGTACAATCATGGATAGTGAAGTTGATAGTAAATTAGTGAGACATCTTTCAAAAACTTAACAGGCAGTGCTGATGAAATATTTCACACTTTAGAAAACCTTCTCCTCCTTAGGAATTATTTTGGATGTACAGATCGGTCATGCTTAGATAATTCATTATATTATATATGTATGTGGGTGTGTGGGTGTGTGTGTGTATGTGTGTGTGTGTCCTTTTAACTTATTGTTATATTCCTATGTAACTTATTGACGAGTCCATATCATGTATACATGATCTGAAGGATGAAATAAATGAATATGAATATGCACTTTCTATAGTTATAGAAGTTGTTAATAAAGAAGAATGTTTCTTTAGTTTTGTTTTGTTTTTTTTTATTTCTGGAGGGAGGGCATTATGGAAATTTCGGAAGATAAAGATCACTTAGTTTCATTTTCATTAATTGAAAAATATTACAACAAATAATAATGTAAATATATAATGCATTTACCATCATTAAGGCTATTGTTTCCTATTATGCACCTGTGTAATTACAGTATGAATAATTAATTATGCAACCCTTCATATCAGTTAAAAGCGAACTCCAGAAAGCTCTGTTTTGAGTTCTATTATATACTGTATGTGAGTTAGTAGTATTTCGCTGTTGTAGAGAGCAGATAATTCCTGAGTAGTAGGCGTCATGAAAGAATCCTAATGCAGTGTTACAGAATATTTTCCTTAGTAATCTTAGATCAAAATATATTCTTGATTGTCTTTTTGAGGGGAACTACTCAAGTCTGGCCAAAAGTTCACAAATAGCTTTGACTGTTGAAAAAGCACATCAGACGTAAATAAAATGTTGCATACCCTGCTGATATACACTCATGTTAATATTCTAAACAAGAACTGTTCATCGAGAGCTAACATGGAAAAAAACATTGCAGTGTTTGATATGTGTTGCATATAATCAAAACATACAGGGCATAATATTTACATGCTCTTACTGTATAAAGCCCAACCATGTTGCACATGTCTTTATTGAATAGGGGCATAAAAAATGAGTCTCAGTCAATATTTAAAGCATCCTATTTTTTTTTTCATTTCCGTTTGTTTGTTTCTTTTTTTTTTCTCTCTCTCTCTCTCTCTCTTTTAATTTGTTAAACTGTAATTACACAGCATGAAAGCCACAACATTGACGATTAATTTGTCACTTTTCAATGCAATCTCCATCCTTTTCCCTTTTAACAAGAACATGTATTCCAGTATTGTAAAACACACTCTCTTGCTTCTGAAGTCATTGACACACAGATATTTTTATGGCCTCACGTTTTCAAAGCGAATCCCACAATGATCTTCCTTTAGTGGCCTAAACAAATGGTAGTCTCAAGGTGCTAGGTCAGGGCTGCTTGGGGGATGAGGTAAGACTTCTCATCCAATTTTCATAATCGTTTCAATGGTGTGATCATGCAAAAGAACATTTGCCATGCTTTTTGTTGGCTAAACTCTCTGAACATGTGCTTTAAGCTTTTTGAGGGTACTGACATATTGGACAGAATTTATCCCTGCTCCAAAAATTTCAATGTTTCATTCACATGTCTTTCTGTAGCTATTCTGCAACAGATTATTCTTACAAAAGCTGATCCTTCTCTATACTTCATGCTAATCATTATAAATAATAGATAGCAAAAATGGCCATATTAATTACTTATAAGTAGAAGGGAAATAAGGAAATGCACTAGGCTAAATTGATAGTTAAATGTTTTAAAAGTTGTTACTATGTGATTGAAATTCATTTCTTTGCATGGCCAAGAGCTGACAAATTCATGTATGAGAAAAATTTAACTACTTTAAAACTAAATACAATAACAAGGAATATCTTGGAACTCCATTAAAAGATGTGTATGACTAATTGTGTGTAAATTTTTATTTACCAGTTATGCAAAAGTCATCCAGAATGAACAGGTCTTCAGAGGCTATTCCCAGAAAATGCAAGATACACATTTTATTTGTCATCCAAATATCTTTAATGTACAGTATTTTATTCAAAATCATTAGAGCCATTTTTTAGAAAATCAAAATTTTTAAAAAATGTTCCATGCAAAGGATAGTTGGAGGTGGGATATTTTTCTGAAACTTTGTGTCACATCCTTGGCAGATACAGACCCTAAGTACCAAGTTTAGTATTTACCCAACTTTTCATTTTGAGTTATGCTGTCCACACACCCATAAATGCTTAATATATATGTTGTGCATGTGTGTTAGAGAAAGTAAAAATATTCCAGTATAGAAACTTCTCATAAAAGTTGTACATTGTGTTAATGTCACCAAGAATAAATTGTATGCACCTAACCCCTCACACACACCACACACACACACACACACACACACACACACACACACACACACACACACACACACACACACACTCTCTCTCTTTATTTTTTATTTATTAGTTTTACCAGGATTGCTGCTCATTCAAATCCTATGGGAATATATACTTTACTTAAATTCTTTTGTCTAACCAGTGTTTATTTAGGAACTGGTTGTGATAACGTAACAAATGAGTCAGCTAATCAAGTTTGTTTTGAAAGATGTATCTTCATAGAAAATTATAATAAACTTGACTACCTATATTATCTACAAAATATAGTTTTACCATGATGTTGGATTTAACAATGTTCAGCAATTTTTACTTTCTCTATACAAACAATATACATAGTGTATAAAGAAGGTATTGCATTGTACCCAAAAATTTGATACCGAGATTTCACCGGAAATACATGTTTTGAGACTCCCTGAATCCAAAAAAAGCATTTTTAGAAAAATGTCTGTGTGTCTGTGGGTAGCATAGCTCAAAAACGAAAAGACCATTAAAGCCCAAACTTGGTATTTAAGTTTGGTATCTTCCAAGGATGCAACAGGAAGATTTTCAAGAAAATATCCCCCACCCCAAACTACCCTTTACAAGGAAAAAATTTTGAAAATGTTGATTTTCTTAAAAATGGCTCTAACGATTTTGATTAAAATATTGTATATTAAGGATATTTACCTGACAAATAAAATGTATATCTTGAATTTTCTGGGAATAGCCTCCTGAATACTACTTTATTCTGGATGAATTTTACGGAATTGTGCATAACTGCTAAACCGTAAGAGATGGAGAAAAACTTACTACACAGAAAATGTAGCTCACGATAAAATACGCAATTTATGTCATGTACATTTTTTTCGTGGAGTTGATCATTTTTAAGATATTCCTGGTTTTTCATTTTAGCTTTGAAAAACTTGTACTTTTCTCATACAGGAATTTCTTGACTCCTTTCCATACAAACAAAGGAACTTCAGTTACATAACAACCAGCTTTTGGCTATCATTTTAACCTATGGATCTCCCTCATTTCGCTTCTACGTACAAGGAAGCAAGTAATAAGACTATTTCTGCAAATTAGCATGAAGTAGATAGAACCATATGCTTTTTAACTACAATTTGTTGCAGATGTAGAGAAAGTCATGTGAATGGAACACATCAGATTTTTTTAAGTAGGTCCTAGCCTGACAAAATAACTATTTTTTTTGAGTTGGTACCTTGATTATTGATTTTTTTTTTTTTTTTTTTTTTTTTTTTTTTTTTTTTTAATGATTTATTGATCGATCAGCGCATGTGCGCTCTACAGATCATTGATTTTAGACAATTGATTATTGATTGAGTCTAGATATACTGTATGAATAAATTAGCCCCCCCTTTCCCCACTAGTTGTTTGAATGTAGTCTGTATGCATTTTGCTATGAGCAGTAAATGTGTTTACCAATTAATGTGATTATATTTTGAACACATTTGAGCTATTACTGCATTCATTTTATAATGCAATGATGAGCCTTCTCATGTATCATGCCTTTTAGAAAGTTCCACTAGAATGGCATTTATATTTGTAAGTATTGGTAGTTCTACAGAGATACTCTCAATGACATGATTTTTAGAATTCACATCATTTTACTGCCAATATTCAATATGAAGTCACTTTTGTTAAATTCTTGTGCATGAGAATAAATTATTTTGGTGTCTTTCATTGCCAGGTTTCATCAGGGCTTTAGTTTCTGGGGTATCTTCAATATGGGAGAGTTTTACTGAGATACTTTTACCATTGCTTCCAATATTAGCAATCTTCCCGATGTTTTAATAAAGTTCCACTTAAAGTATTGTTGCCTCCAGTCTTAGTTTTTCTGGGTTAGCAAGCAAGTTAATATTCTCTTCTACTGCATTTTCCTCTTATAATAGATAATAAATTGTAACTAATATGATTATAAAATATCCTTTTCTGCTGATTCATATTATTTTGAATGCTGGGTGTTTTAGAATATGTCTTGTGTTTGTTGCATACATTCTCCAGTTTGTATACTCCATGTTTGTAGTTAGATTGGGCCAGTTCTTGTTGTTCGTATTTATGAATGGTCCATGTGCTTCCTTTATATCTTTGAGTTTCTTCTGCAGTAATTCAATAATTTTTTTAAGGAGTGTTTTCCTTCTGTTAGTTTCTTAAAAGATTTTACTATCTTTCAAGTTACATGCACTAACCATAGTTATTATGACATTTATGTACAATGTGTGATCTGGGGTAATATGCTAGCCTCTAGTTCCTAAGTCATGGGATGAAACCTTCACTATGCAGTGGATTTTTTGGGGGTATAAAAGTCCTTAGCACGGCTTCAAGGGAAGTAAAGCTGGTGGTCCGTGTTATAGATTTACGGTATGTATAAGAACCTCAAGCCTGATAAAGTGGCGTCTGAGCAAAATTAAGCCGTCTTTCACTCCCAATATAGAATGGGGCTCTGAGAGCCACAGCAATTAAAGAGCATCCTTAATATATATTAATTTTTTTAAGTTTATGCACAGATCCCATGTACAAGTTTCATGAATTACAAGCACTATTATGAGGAGAAATGTATTAAGGTATGGCTACTAGTACAGCAATCTGGAGTTTTGATGTATTGAAATCTGAAAATTCACTGGCAACTTTTCAATAGATTGTTGTCTTATACAACATGGATGGCTTATTTCATATACAAAGATATAAAATGGAAAAAAGTGGGAGTTTTTAATGCATTTTTTTTTTCTTTCTAGATTGGATGCTACATCAAGTCCACTACCAGGATCACTCAGTTCAGTAGGTACACCAGAATCACTTTCCAGTGCAGATTCACCAGGTTTCGCATTCCGGTCTTTGGATAGCCCTTCACCCGGAAGACCTCCTATGTCTGTCAGTGATGAACCGATGCATGAAGAGAGACAACCTGAACTTTCAAAACAGCTTGGATCAAGTCCAAGTTAAATGTGTGGTTCAGGCATAAGAACCACCTTCTAGTCCATTGCTGGTTTCTCTTCCTGGCCAATATTTGTGCCATGTGTTCTGAAGCAACTTAAGCACATAAAAAAACTAAAGCCATACAATAGGAATCTCAGATCAAAAAACCTTGAGTTTCATAACTCAGCTGTTATATCCTCAATGTTAAAAAGCAGTATTTGTTTCAGTAGTGCCCGTGAACTGCATTTTGAACGTTTTAGATTAGTATGGATTTAATTGTATAAAACATAATTTTTACCTGAGGTGGACAATCATTACTGCATAAAGATTAGTCAGTATAAATAAGAGATATTAACTCGTTAATTTGAATTGCTGTTTGAGCTCTCTGTGTTATAGCACTAAATTTTTAGTTTACACTAGTTCCTACATGTTTAGAGGGTTAAGTCAAGGCAAGACTCCATTCTGAAGCATTCTTTGGCTCTATTTATATGCATTTCATACACACTCTTTTCTGCCGTAATATTCTTAAGCATAAATAGTTGAGTATGCTTTCTGTATGCATAATATGCATATGTTAAAATGCATAGAAATGCAAAAATACGTTTATGCTTTTGTTATATTGTGTAGGCAAAATTGGCATACCAATAAAACCTATTCTGAATGCTGTACATAAGAAGGCTGTTCGCAATTTAATAGTGACATACCTCAGCAACCGTTCTTGGGTACATTTAAATATGAATTATTTATTACTAATATTGTTCTTTTATTTTTTACTGAATATAAATGTTATTAGCTTTTAGGACTGTCAATTTAATTTGTAAGTAAAAAAGAAAACCATTCTTTCATGAGAATATATATAAAATTTTACATAACTTTTTCATATTTAGTTTCATGTTTGCATCATATATGCTCTTGATTTGGAAAAGCAGTTTAAGATGTAAAACATAAACATAACTGTTAAGTCAACCATAAAATTATTTTTTATAAAGAGTATTCTCTTAATATCAAGAAATAGATATATTTTACCTTGAGCTGCGTTATTTCATACAATATAATTAAACAGTTACTCATCCCTCAATGAACTTCAGCTGCTTTGCCAAGGCATTTCAGAACTAATACATTTTAGAACATCAAAAATATTTATACAATCTTCTTTTTATTTAGCACAATAGAGCCCTAGTAATTGAAACCCTGATATTTGAGGTTCCATATACTTTGAGTTGGTCTTAGGAAAATTAGAATTTTACATAAAACTAGAGTAAAAATTGTCTTTTTATACGTTGCGTGCATGTGCATTTTACACACTTTTGAATGTACCACATTTGGAACTTTCTTTCAATTTTCCATATATAATATGGTAAAACTGTCCCACTTAAGGTTTTTATTCATAATGCACTGACTGCTGTGCATTTCTATTACACTAGTCCGCAAGATATCAGATAACTGAAAACTAATAAGCGATTCTGACTCATTTTTTATGCTGATTTCAGAACTGATTTTAGTTTTTTTCTATCATGTACATTTTTTTCACAATTTCACTTCAAAAATATGGAGTTTAGTCAGTAGAATGATTAGTATTGTTCAAGGGAAATTTATCATTTCTTGGAAGGAAATTTCTCAATACAGACTTTAAACCTTTAGGTTGTTACACCTGTAGATACTGGATGCTATTTGTAATTTAGGCAGTGTTGTTATAAATGCAGACTAGTGTTGGCAATATCAGAGGCTTGTGTTTATTAGTGCTATATCATGTTTGAAGTTATAAATACATTATGTCTACATGCAAGTGTGTGAACAATCCAAATGTCTTTTGTTACATTTGTGGAAATTATACAGTGCTTCAGCAGAGAACTGATATAACAGACTTTGAAAAAAGCATACCATGCTTATTTTAAAATGAAACCTGGTGACAAAAATAAGGCCTGGGTTCCAAAGACAGCTATTGTGTTGAGAGGTTAAGACTGTGGATAAAAAGAAAGAAGTCATGCATGCCATTTACAATTCCAATGGTGTGGAGGAAGCCTAAAGACCACTTAATAACTGCATTTCTGTTTAGTTAATGTTCAGGGGTGCAGTTTGAAAAATAAGAAACACATTGTATATCCAAGTATTCCTTCAGCAATCAGGCCAGTTCCACATGGAGAAGATCTGCCTGCTCCTTTTCCTCCAGCTTTTTTAGAGAACTTGGAAGATGATGGTGAAAATGAACTTCATCTGCAATCACCAAAGATGATTCTGATGATGTCTACCACCCTGAATACCACTTGACTCCACAACTGTTCTCTCAGAGTGAACTGAATGATCTAGTGCGTGATTTGAATTTGTCCTAAGGAACCTGCAAAATTACTAGGCTCCTGTCTTAAAGATAAGAATCTTCTGGAACCAGGAACACATTACTCATGGTACAGACAAGGAGAAAAAGAACTAGTTCCTTTTTCCTCACAGATCGAGTCCTGGAATAACATAAACGAGTTAAATGCACTTTTATGACATTGAACATGATCCTACTCAGTGGAGACTTTTTATAGATCCATCAAAGAGGAGCCTAAAAGGTGTGTTACTGCATAATGGGAATATGTCTGGATCCATCCCTGTTGCACATTCATTTCAAATGAAGAGATGGTTGAAAACGTGAAGATACTTTTAAGAAGTATGCAATACAAGGAACACAAATAGCTTATTTGTGGTGATTTCAAAGTTATTGGGATGCTATTAGGACAACAAGCTGGGTTCACAAAAATGCCTTGTTTTCTAAGCAGATGGGACAGTTGGTTAAGCAAAGATAGTGGAGTATGAAAGTATGACCAGTGTATACCTGGAACTAAAAACATCCTGCATGAACCCGCTTGTAGAGAGACAAAAGATATTACTTCCACACTACACATAAAATTGGGCTTGATGAAGCAATTTATAAGGGCTCTACCACAGGATAGACCCTGCTTCAAGTACCTTTCATAGAAATTTCCCTTCACTACACAAGACAAATTAATGGCTAAAATTTTAGTTGGCACTCAAATAAAGAAGTTGATGAAGGATGAAAATTTTGAGAAGACAATAAATGAGAGAGAAAAAGAAGCATGGACCACCTTCAGATCAGATACTGAAAATTTCCTAGGCAATAACAAAGAGCCTAATTACAAGGCCATTGTCAAAACAATGTTGGAAAATTTCAAAAAGATGGGTTGTAACATAAGTGAAAAAGTACATTTTCTGCATTCACATATCGAGTACTTTCCAAAAAATCTGAGCTATTATAGTAAAGAGTAGGGTGAATGTTTTCACCAAGATATTAAGGAAATGGAGAGGAGGTATCAGGGGAGATGCAATCAAACTATGTTGGCTGACTGTTGTTGGATGTTGAGGAGGGACCGTTATCTTCAAGGATCTGCATGGAAGAGAAAGTTTGAAAGAAATTAAATGAAAGACTTTGGCTTTTGGTTTTGTTAAAATGTAGTCATAAATAAATTAGGGGAGTTCTTGAGAGTATTCTTAAAACTTACATTTGTGAAATGATATTTGAATACTTTTCTAAGCTCATAAGTAAAATTGTATAAACATTACTTCTTATTTTGTGTAAAAACGTGACATGAAAGAGAAAAACGAAATTATTTCTAGAATCAGCCCAAAAAGTTGATTCAAGAACACCTACTTTTAAAAAATCATCTGACAAAAAGTTATAAAAATGCATACTAGTGTAATAGATTAACGGGTATTGTTAGGTTTGAAGAGTGCGCTTGCTCTTTCTTTGTTGATCCTTCACTAATTGGGACTGCATATCGATAAATTATATAATGCATACCATCATTTCAAAAAAAATACTGTATATAATCCTTACTCAGTGAGTGGTAATTAAAATATACTTAAGTAAATATATGTGTATGTATGCATTTTACAGCAGTAACAGACTGACTGTTGTGGTAGATGATACTTGTACATACCTGTTGTAGATGATACCTGTAGTGAGCCCATCTATGTCACATTAATTTTAAAGTGTTTTAACTTCCCATTGTGTGAGTCCGTGGCATGGGAAAATTTATCTATAATATAACTATGTTTTTGCAACTTGGAAACATATGCTCTCATATGTACATATAACATAGGTATGTACTACATATTTTATTTTTTAATCATTATTGTGCTTATTAAACACTTATTCATTATTTACCCATTGATTTAGTGATATTTCTGTATAATCCAATTTTTTGTAATTCAAGGTAGCCTCAGCCCCACCAATTAGCTCAAATTACCAGGGCTCTACTGTATTTACATTAATGGTTTTCCATGCTAATAAGCTTTCTTTTCTACCATGGCTATAGCTCTTTACCCTCAAAATTAGAATGAAGGAAGTTTTATAACAGAAAAAGGTGGCTGACACAAAATTATGCTCAGAGGTTGAAAATTATTTTAAGAAATAAATTAAGAAAGATTTCCTGTTAATTTTTGGGCAGAATTAATGACTAATGACATGACAGAAATGAAATTGACAGGTAACTAAAGTGACATATTGTACAAACCTCTTATTTCCAAATTCAAAACATTTTATTTCAAATCAATATCATGCTTAGTATCAAATATCTCATTCAGACTTCACCAAACTATAACACACGATATGTGATAAAAAAAATAATGGGCATTTTACTTTCTCTAGCACATATGTACAATGTATGTAGTATACAGAGAAGGTAATGTATTCCACCCAAAAATTTGATCCCGAGATTCCACTGGAAATATATTTTATGGCCCTCTGAATCCAAAAAAAGCATTTTTAGAAAAAGGCCTGTCTGTGCTTGTGCAAGCATGCGTGTGCATACATTACAGTCATGGAAAAAATGATTGAGCGCTGTAACCTTTCAAAGTATCACTTCAGCCTCACAGAAGCACACAAAGTTACACAAGCTGGATTTACATGTCCATGTGCGCTAAGCTACAAAACATGCTTTTATACAGCGAGTTAAGACGTAATTTATTGCTTTACAACATAAAGTAGCAACCGGGGAACAACCAAAATAAGTGTTTTTTGCTAACATGTATAAAAACACTACCTTGATGGTTGAGCTGTCTGCTACAGTTATTTATAATCAGGGAATAAAGTATTCAGTGTAGAAATGGCTCAGCCGTAACGTGCTCCGTTTAAAACTCAATGTGCTACCTCGCATAGGTTCAAGCCCAGTTTAAGCATAGGTTTTTTTTTTATTATTTTGTTTTTTAGTTCATATTAGTACTCTTTACAGCCGATGTACATTATGTTATATAAATCATTCACTCTGTGAAATGAGAAATCTCTTATTTGCTGCTTTCGAAAACTAAAAAACAAAGAAGAACACTGCAACCTGATCTCCGGTTGCTTTTAAATGCAACAAAGGCTAATAAAGCAAGAGAAAACAAATTCTAATATTTGTGGTCCCCATTATTTGCTATCAGTGCCCTCAATTTTCAAGCATTTGAAAATAAATAATGTTGTCTGTAGTGAATCCCAAGTGTCTGTCATGGTTCACCAGAGTTGTGTAGCATTATTCAATCTGGGACCTCGAGAAAGCTTCTGCTTCACTTTCGTCCAAACATGTTCAATTGGGTGAGATCTGCTGACTTTGTAGGACACGGTATCTGCTCTAAGACACTCATGTGCTCCGAAAACCTCTTTTAAACTTTGGCCGACTTGTGGACCGAATGATTATCTTGTTGGAATTTAATAATACCTTCAGGATAATGCTCTTGGGCTGATGGAAGCAGAACATGTTCTAGAATTTCAGAATAGGTTTCTTTATACAGCTTTCCATGATCATGCTCCAGCATACCTGCACCTTCCCGAGATATCCATGCCCAAGCAGTAATACTCATTTGACCACTCCTTGCAGCTATTATAACATGTGTAAAGGAAATTCTGCAGCAGAAACGTGAATATGGCAAAATAGTGTCAAATCAAAACAGAGATAACTCAAACTGAAGTAATTAAATGGGAAAAATGAACACCATGGTGTCATTGTCTCTTGAAGTAATGCCTCCAGCAGTTCCAAGAGACGTAATATGACGGGAAGTAATATGACGGGTTTTTTGAGTTGGTGCAAATCCAACTCCCACACAGAGTTCCAGATTTTCCTCTATCAAAAAAAAAAACAAAAAAAACTTGCACGAGTGGCCAAACAATGCACATCATATCGAGTACCACTAGGCCTGTAAACAAACATAGTCCAATTGGCATCTGCAATAGAACGTTGCTTCTTCGGAGAAAACTACTTCACTCTAATCGAAGTTCTAGTACTGTACAGTAAATGCCAACCTGTCAATTTTGTGGGCTTCAGTTAGCACTTCCTTATCTGCCGCATATCTACGCCGAATTCTGGCATCTTTACAGTGGTTGCTAACCGTCCGTGCCTTACCCGGGAATAAAGATAAAAAAGCCTTGTATTCAGCGGCTGTCAGAAATGAATTTCTTTCGAACTCTGCCATGAGAGATCTGTCTTCATTCTTAGTAGATGCACGTGAGCGATCAATGCTCTTCCTTGCAGCAACCTGTCCCTCTTCACGATATAACTTGGCCCGCTTCCTTGCAGCAGACTGTAGAACATCACAAATGCTACCGGCTCTGGTGCCCGTGAAACCAGGGTGAGAACAACAGAACGTTTATCAACTGCCTCTGCCATTGCTAAAGTGTGAATGAATGCATCTTTGTAGTAGTGATTGAGGCCCTCTTTTGGCAACTAATGGAACCAAGCACAAACATTTGACCAACACAGAAAGAAACACAATTACGACAAAGAGATCAAACTTATTAACAACTTTGGCTATTATACATAAGATATATATATATATATATATATATATATATATATATATGTATATCTGCATATTATCTAATTATAACTAATATAGCGGAAAACCTGTGTTAGTATAAATTAAGAATGTGAAATAGAAAATATGATAGGAGAAACAACATAATTGTGGGAGAAAAAAATTATGCTGTTGTATAGGTTTGAACTTAGGTTTGGCAATTTTTAAAGCGTTTGTGTTACCTCTGAGCTATGTTTATTTAGGGCAAAAGGCGCTGCCGACACATTTATATATGCACCGTAGTACTAGTCATTGTTCTTATGATAACGTGAATCATTTATCGTACTCAGGGTACTTCATGGCTTCTGAACCAGCTCATTGGTTGTTTCAATTGATTGGGAATTGGTTGCTCCACCTATATGTATAACTACCAATGAGCATTACATCAGGTAGAAACACTTTTGGGTTTGTTTACTAATTGGCTAACGAATGGGTAGCATGGCACTTGTCGCATTCTTTATCAGGAACCAATACAAATGCGAGACACACTGCAAGACACAGCCTGTTAATGTGTTCGACAGGTGATAACGTATGTTGCAGACACGGTTAGGTAAGACTAGCCGCATATTGGAAATAGCGACTTAGTTTTTTTTTTAACTTAAAGTCTTTAATATATCAATAAAATTAAAGTGCTAACTAATATCCCTAAAAATAGTGTATTAAACCTCACTGCTATACAAAGTGGAACTTTGAAATATCCTGCTCTGAGAGTGCGCTCAATCATTTTTTCCATGACTGTAATACATAACTCAAAAAAGAAAAGTTGGGTCAATACATTTAAGTTCAGGATCTTCCAAGGATGTGAAACAAAGATTTTCAGCAACACCCAAACTACCCTTACATGGAACATTTTTCGAAATTTTTTATTTTCTCAAAAATAGCCCTTAACAATTTTGAATAAAATACCATATGTATAAGATATTTTTATGACAAACAAAATGTATCCTGAATTTTCTGGAAATATCCTCTGAAGACTTCTTCATTATAGATGACTTTTGTATAACTTTAGTATAACTGGTGAATAGTAAGAGCTAGACAATAATTCAAAATGTGTATAGACAATAAGTTACTATACCAAAAAACACACAGTTTATTATACTTTTTTTAATATTCTTTGTTATTAGTTTCAATTTTAAACTACTTTTCTTTTTCTTTTTTCATCTCAGTTTTGTTTTACTTCTGGCAAGCAAAGAGAACCATTTCAATTATTTCACATAGTTATCAGCTTTTAAAAGCTTTGATTAGCTTTACCCGAATGCATTGCCTTATTTCCCTCCTACTTACAAAAAAGCAAGTAGTAAAACCATTCTGCTAATGTTTACAAAATTGGAATTTAGTTTTCTCTGTGGTTGCTTCTTAACTGCTGTGATTCTCAGCATTGTATTCCATATTAGGCATGAAGGACTTATATTTTTTTTTAATGACTTTATCAGGCGTGGGTTTCTGTTGTATGCCATAAATCTATGCAACACAGGACCAGTGGCTTTACTTCCCATCTGAAGAAAGTTATGCTAGTATTTTCACTCCTAAAAAAATCCATTGTCCGAGTTCAAATGTTTTAATGTTGCAGCTTTATACATTTGAGTTTCAAACCTTTTTTTTTACTTTCTCTAGCCCCATATGTACAATGTGCATAGGGATAGAGAAGGTATTGTAAAGCACCCCAAAATTTGATACCAAGATTTCACGAGAAATGTATGTTTTGGGGTCCCTTGAGCCCGAAAAAAGCATTTTTAAAAAAAGGTCCGTGTGTCTGTCTGTCTGTGTGTGTGTCTGTGGACAGCATAGCCCCAAAACGAAAAGACTGTTAAATACCAAACTTGGTATTTAGGTTTAGTATCTTCCAAGGATGCGACACGAAGATTTTAAAAAAAAATCTTCCTACTAAAAACTATCCTTTACATGGAACAAATTTCAAAAAATTTGATTTTCTTAAAAATGGCTCTATTTATGTCCGAAATAAAATGTATATCTCAAATTTTTGGGGAATAGCCTCTTAAGATCTCTTTATTCTGGATGAATTTTGCTTAACTGCTAAACCGTAAGAGATAGAAAAAAACTCACTACACAAAAAATGTACATCATGACAAAACTCACAATTTATGTCCTTGACGTTTTTGTTGTGGAGGTAACCATTTCTGAGATATTCCTTGTTATTGGTTTCAATTGTGAAGTACTTAAACTTTTCTTTTGTTATACTCTTGGCCAAGCAAAGAAGTGATTTGCAATGACAATCGCATAATGATAGCTTTTAAAACATTTGACAATCATTTTAGCATAGCACATTCCCTTATTCTCTTCTACTTATTAGGAACTAAGTAATAACATTCTGCTAAAATTTATCTCGATTAGCAATAATCTTTTGTAGGAGGTTTGTAGAGCAGCTAGAGAAAGTCATGTGAGTGTAACACATCAGATTTTTTTTATCTTGTTGATGTATGTTTGCATTTTCAGCTGTTTTGAAGTGCTTAGGGAATTTTTACTTTAGAAAAAGATGGATCAAAGAGTTTGCATTAAATTTTACTTGAAAATGGAATAAAGTGCAGCAAAACATTCAAAATGCTGACTATGGCTTTTGGCACATCTACTATGAGTAAAACAGGAGTTAATGAGTGGTATAAATGTTTCAAAGAGGATTGAGAAGATGTTAAACATGACTGCCCTGGATGCCATAGCACATCAATTACTGACAACAATGTGGAAGTAATAAAGAAAATGGATTTAAAAAATCACTGTGAATCACCATCAGAGAGGTTTCTGGTGATGCAGCAGATGACGAAACATGGGTATATGGGTATGACATCAAAACCAAAATCTAATCATCCGAATGGGAACTGCCTGAAGTGCCTGGACCAAAAAATGTTGACAAACTTGATCACACATGAAAATTCTTGTTTTCTTTGATTACAATGGGATAGTGCATCATGAATGCTGCCTTATGGTCATATGGTCAATAAGGAGTGCTACCTGGAAGTTTTGCACTGTTTGCATGAAGTAATCTGAAGAAAACAACCAGAATTGTGGCAAACCACATGGAAATGGCACCACAATGCTCTCGCTCATATCTCAATGTTTGTTCATGATTTTTGGCAAAAAACAAAACGGTTAAGTTGCCTCAATCACCGTATTCACTGAAAATGGCTCCCTGCATCTTCTTTCTATTCCTGAGGCTGAAGAAAACCATAAAAGGATGTCATTTTCCCACCATTGATGAGATAAAAACAGAATCGCTGAAAAATGAGTTGCAGAAGTGCTTCCAAGTTTGTAAAAAGTGGTGGCACAAGTGTATTATATGTGAGTGGAATTACTTTAAAGGGGACAAAGTTGATGCTTATGAGTAAATTAATATTCTATAAGAAAAACAGAAGGTCCCAATATTTTTTGACACCTCGTACAAGTTTTTAATTTTTGATAATTGTACTTCTATCTGTTAAAACTAAGTTATCCATTATTTATTATTAATTAATGAATTGAATTTATTTCCACTTAATAATAAAATTAGTTCTATAATACTATTTTGCAATCTCTTCACATTACCAAGAAAATACAGCAATACTAAATACTATTGACTCCTCCCGAATTGCTGTTTAACCAAGTGGCCCGAATAGTTTCAACCTTGCAGTATTTCAACAGGCCAACTTACATGTAGAAATTACTTCCATCTCTATATTTGGTTATGTTTCTAGCCAATCTAGATCCTGAATTTTATTTATTTTCCTTGACCATTTTCTTTTAACCTGGCCCAAATAATCTCCATACTCTTAAGATTTCAAACCTAGCTTTCATATTCATTAACTTTTTCCCTCTTATTTCTATTCATAAATTAGCCCACTTCTCAGTCTGAAGTTTTGCTCTCATTTTTAGCTTCTTCACATTTCAGAATTACATGCCAATAGTTTTTTGCATTACACACATTGTGCATTCTTCTATATTTAAATCTCCTCTTGAACATTTCATCCACTACCCCTGTTCGGGCCCATGAGGATCCTTCCTTCATCCATTTGTCACCTTTATCCACATATTTTCTTTAGCTCTGTATATCCTCGGTGACTTTTTATTGCTGAAACTACCTAATTACTCCTGCATTTCCATATCATCAATTCTTTGTTTAACTTCTTTCAAAATCCACTTTCCTTGCTCTTTCTATCCTGTCACACCATACCCACACAGATTTTTTTCCATTATCTTGTTAATTCTATTAACCCAGGTGTTTCTTCCCCTCATGTTTTCTTGTGCCACTAGACAAGTTTCAAAATTTTTCTTCAAATTCTTGATCCTAAACCAATATTTCAGGTTCTTGTCATGATTTTTGCTTTACTTCCTAAACTGCTAGTTCAGCCAGAGCAACCCCATTTGGAGAGCTTTTTAGGTAGCCCCAAAATTTGTTTATCAAAGTTCCTGTGAATCAAATCTATATATAACCATCCCTCCAATGCCCTATATTTCTAACATAAACATCATTTTAGCCTATACTGCTGCTGCATACATTTTATCCAATCATAGGTTATACATAGAGAAAAATCTCTTGCTGTCAGCATTTGATACTGCTAGCCAAAGATATTAAGGGACTTTTCGCAGAAAAGTGGTAAGTCGCCTTTTACTTTCAAAAACAAGAGTGGTGGTCCTACATCTACTAACCATTAGCTATTTAGTTATTAAAGTTTAGATTAACTATTCAAGAGTGCACAAAGTGCTTTGTAACAAAGAAGCAAATCAGAATTAATACAACTAGTTTTAAATGCATGTTGGTTAAATTCCTTTTTTTTTGCCATTACATTATTTAAATCCCTTATAGGTTCTTATACTTAATAACTAGCCTTGAAGGCTCAAACAAATGATCTAAAGCTTTTACTATTACATCGTGAGTTTTCTTCTGCCATAATAAGAGTCCAATTTATAGAGATACAACAGCAAACTTTTTGTCTTCTACTGTATCTCCAGTATATTGCCTAAAAATGCAGCATCCCCAAAAGTTCCCCAGCATTGCATCTGTAGTGACATATTTGAAGCCACACTTCCATAGGTGAACAAATTTCGAACAAGTGCAAGCTTATCAAGAAGTTTTCTTTCAGCTCTGGTTCTAATATCAAGCCAAACACGCACAGAATAATAAATAGAAGAAATTGTACATTACCAGGTGAAAATATGAAGTTGTATCAGTTACCCAGAGGTTCTCAGCCCAATGATTTGAAGACATCATGAACTCTGCCAAATGCAGCACTCCAAGAAAAACCCTTATTTCATGCATATTTATGTTCAACAAACCTCTACACATCTGGCTATATTTTCAGCAAATTTTGTATTCATGTATTTCACAATTTGTTCAGTGAATGAATCAGATAAAATGACAAAGTATACAAAATTAAAGCATTATTTTTGGGGAGAGGGTGGCAGGTATCCATTTTTAATTTAAGACTTGAAGCTTGATCATCATATGTTCAACGTATCAAACTTAGTTTTATTTTATGATCTATTGTTCAGGTACCCTCCTTTTTTGCTGTACATGTACAATGAGATTTCATCAGAAATATCTTCTTAGGTTCCTTGAGTCCAGAAAAAGGTGTGTGTGTGTGCATGAATGCATGGGTGTTTGTTTTTTTTTTCTCTCAAAATATAATTTTAATATCTTCCAAGGATGTGACTCAAAAGATTTGCAAAAATATCCCCCCACCCCAAACTACCCTTTCATTGGAAATATTTTTTGAAAATGTTGTTTTTCTCAAATTACTCTTAATATATTTGATTAAAATACTGTATATTAAAGAAATTTACATCACAAATAAAATGTATATCTTGAATTTTCTGGGAATAGCCTCTAAAGATCTCTTCATTATGGATGAATTTTGCAAAATTGCCAAACCATAAATTCACTGCACAAAAATGTAGATCTTGTTAAAAAACGCAATTTATGTCTTATACTTTTTTTAAATACAGATTTGACTGTTTCCGAGATGATATTGTTGGTTCCAATTTCAAACTATTTATTTATTTTCAAAAGGGTAGTCAAGGGAAGTTTCATCTCTTTTGTTTTACTGCTGGCAGTGCAAAGCTAATCAAACTTCAATTGTTCACATAACAACCTGCTTTTAAAAGATTTGACTATTTGCTATAGCCTAACATATCTCCTCATTTCCCTTCTGCTTAGAAGGAAGCAAGTAATAAAAGAATTTCTGCCAATTTTTATCTTGAGTAGCATGATACAGATAAAGGGATCTTATAAGAATAGTTTGTTTGTAGAACAGATAAGAGTAAGTCATGTGAATGGAATATATCAGATTTTTATATAATTCTTAATATAAAGTTTTTGCATCATCCATTGAACAAGATAAGTTTGTTCCTGAAAACTATGCTATACAGGAGTCAGGCCTCAATGAAAACAGTGTTTAAACCTTTTTTTTTTTTTTTTTTTTATTTCTCAATATAATCTCCAGAAAGGCTAATGCATTTGTCATAATAGTGTTAATTTAATTAAAACATCTCTGTAGTGCAATTTATCAAGGCCCTCAAAATAGCTGTTTACTGCATCAATGACCTTGTTGCTGTGAAATCTTCGTCGTCCAAGAAATGTTTTTGAGGTTTAGGAACAGGTGGTAGTCACTGGGTGCTAGAACTGCTGAATAGGGTGGATGTTCAAGCAATTCAAACCTTAATTTGCCCATTGTCCCCATTACAATGACTGAACAAAGGGCCAAAGCATTGTCGTGATGAAACAAGGTTTTTATTTTTTTTTTGCCAAATGATTCTTTCTTTTCACATCATCACTCAAACGTTGCAGTAAGCTTGTAGTAGTCATCAGTGATACTTTTACTCTTTTCCAAGTAATCAATAAAAATAATTGCCTGTGCATCCCGGAAAACACTTGTCATAACCTTGTTAGCTGACAAAACTAACTTTGCCTTTTTTGGAGTTGGTTCACCTGGCGCAATCCACTGTTTTAGTGATTTACTTTCTGGAATCTAGTGATGTGTCCAAGTTTTATCCATGGTAATAAGCCGTTTCAAAAATTGACTGGGTGTTTTATAATAGAGCTCCACATTACTAACAGAAACAGTTTTTCTTTGCAACTTTTGATCAGGTGTCAACAAACGCTGCACCCATTTTGCCCAGACCATGTGAGATCCCAAAACGTTACTTAAAATACTACCTGCATGTTCTTTTCATATGTTTACAGCCTCTGCTACCTCAAAGAACTTTAATGTGCGGTCTTCCAGTACTAAACGATGCATTTTTTCAATGATCTCTGGCTTCATTTCTACAGGGCATCCAGAGCGAGACTCATCACTAGTGCTCGTACGTCCCGTTTTAAACTTTGCAACCCACATTTTAATCATTGAATATGAAGGGGCAGAGTCTTTCAATGTACTGTCTATTTCCTCCTTGATTTCTTTAGATGTTATTCCTTTTGAATGGAAGTATTTAATCACTACTCGTTTTTCCAAATCCTCTATTTTCATGAAAACTCTAGAGTTGTCTTGTTTAAAATGCTGTCATTCGAAAACTAAACAAGCTAATGACCTGTAACTAAGGACACAAGCTAATCTAGAGTTAAACTATACGATACTACCATCTAATTGACCTAGTGGCGCCATATCTGTGTGAGGCCAAGGACTTATCAGCCGACCCTCATATAAGCCTGTTACAGAGATTCTATAAAGTAAGTTTTAAGAGTATTAAGCAACAAGTAACCTATCTGTTCACATAATCTCCTGAGAATTATAGAAATGTTTGAAAAGAACAGTTGCTACAGGGTGGATCTCATTTCAGAATTATCGACGTTACTCACAGGGGCTGGCAAATATTTTGCTAACCAACATGTCTAGCATCAACTCCAGATGATAAAATAGTCAAGAGGAGGTTCACCATATTATGAGCAATATATTGAGCATTTAAGCCTCAAGAACTAACAAATTGAGTGCCTGTATTTTGCTCATGTAAAAATATGGAAATTTGCATATTTATGTTCTGATTTATATTTGTTTTATTATTTACCTCAAGGAGAATGCCATGTAACTAAAACAATGGATTATTTACATACAAAATATTTAATTTGTATCTCTTGTTGACTGTATTTCAGATAAGATATTCAGTTACCTTTGCATTATTTCAGTTTTAAATACAGTAAACAACTAATTAACAGAAATTATTATTTATATGTGTGTGTGTGTGTGAGTGAGCACAACTAATACTCTTATTTAAATGTAGTAGTTTGTTTATTATTATTATCAGTGTTTTAATTTTTTCCAAACGATTCAGTGTTGTGTCATTTTTCCAGACACTGGTTGCGTTTTCCTTTTGGGGGTGGGGGGTAATAGTTATTTTGTCAGTATTCACTGAGAATCATTGTATATCCTAATTTTTTGGCATAGCCTCTGAAGTTTTAAGACAAAAAGTTATTTCACAAAATATTTAGATTTCAAAAGTCTAATATTTTTAAATACGAGGGGCATACTGAAAGTCACGAGCAACCCATTGTAAAAATTTAAATTTCAACAATGTAACGAAATGAATTGCAGGATCGTAATCTATAGACTTTAAGCCACATGTTGACATATTGTGACGTCATTAGCTTCTATCACGTGACCACAGATGGTGTTTGAAAAATGGCTGACATTGATGTTTCGTTTCGACAGTGTGCTGTCATTGAATTCCTTGTGAAAGAAGGAAAATCTGCTCCTCGGGCATCCTCGAACTGCCTCTACAGAACGCAACAAGCAAAGAGTTGATTAGCTCATTACAGGAGATAGGCGTTTCACTGTGAATGAAATTGCTGCGAAACTTGGAATAGGACATAGTGCAGTGCAAGAAATGATCCACAGCTTGGGTTATCGAAAGGTCTCTACCCTTTGGGTCCCCCGTTTATTGACTGAAGACCACAAACTTCAGAGAAGAACCTTGCACAAAACCTTCAGAGATTTCATAATGAAGGTGATGAATTTTTGACGTGTATTGTGACTGGAGATGAGAGCTGGTTCCATCACTATGAGCCAGAAACGAAACGTCAGAGTATGGAATGGCACCACTTGAACTCACCATCGAAGAAGAAAGCGAAGACAGTGCAGTCTGTAGGAAAAGTTATGGGAAGTGTCTTTTGGGATGCACAAGGTTGCATTCTGGTTGACTTTCTTGAACCTGGACAAACCATAAATTCTGCCCGCTACATCAAGACACTTCTGAAGCTCCATCGGGCTTTGCGTGATAAACGCCCTGGAAAGAGGATCATCCTTCAACAGGATAATGCGCGTCCGCATACTGCCTGTGCCACTATGGAGAAGATCAGGGCATTAGGGTGGGAAACTCTTCCACATCCTCCCTACAGTCCCAACTTGGCACCCTCCGACTACCATCTTCTCGGTTCTGTGAAGGAGCAGATGTGTGGCCAACGCTACGAGGCGCTGGAGGATATTCGGAAAGCAGTGCATCAGGGTCTGCTGGCAGCTAGAACGGAGTTCTATCACAAGGGCATTTTCAAACTTGTAGAACGATGGAAAACATGTGTGCAAAACAATGGAGACTATGTCGAAAAGTGAAAGAAAGTCTGTAGATTATGATGATGTATTTGGCTTGGCTTAAAAATAAATATTAAGATTGTAAAACAGTGTTGCTCATGACTTTCAGTATGCCCCTCGTATTTTTGAACTATTCCTTGTTAATGGTTTAATTTTTCCAGTGCTTATTATTTTTTCAATTGGGAAGTCATATGATTTTCTTTTGTTTTTACTCCTGGCCATATAAACAGCTGCATTTAATTGTTATTACAGAGGGACTAACTTTTTAAAGAGATGACTATCACTTGTCCAGTGCATTCTCTTATTTCTAAACTGCCTACAAAGAAATAAGGTCATTTCTGTTAATGTTTATCTGGATTAGCAGAATAGAATAGTGAAAGTCTTTAGAGTCTGGAACATATTATAATTTTTTTTTTTTTTTTTTTTTAAAGAATAGTTTGGCTCTGAATATTAACATTATGATTCCATCAAAACAATCAGCAAGGTCCTTACATATTGTCATATTCCATCTCATGATATGTAGGTGTAAATATTTGAAGAGCTGTAGGGAAAATAAGACTTCATTGATATGTCACTCTCAGTGGTGAGCTGATGTTTGTGGATCATCAGAAGCAGCCATACCAGAATTTTTTTTTTTTTTTAGCTTAATGTCCTTGAACCTGGTTGGTCATATCGAAGAATAAATGAAATTGGTGAAATAATGTTCATATGATGTCAGGGTACATGGAGCTTAAGCTTAAAGCTACTCAAAAAAATTCACCCTAAGCGAGATTCAAGCTCGCGACCTGTTGAACATGGGGCACACACACTACCCAGGCGGGCTGCCAGAAATGTTGCTTTCAGTTCAGAATGGAATGTCATCATGGTTAATATTGTTTCTAGATTTTTAATTTAGTTTTACATTCCTTCTCCAGATGGCAATAGTTTAGTGTGAAGAGCAGAGAGGTCTCATATTTTTTCCACACTAATCTATAAATAGTCAATGTATATGAACACAAGCCTTTAATATAGATAAGCTAACACTAATTATTAATCACAGGTTCATTACAGCTTCCTACATTTTGCACTCGCTTTCAGCTCTCAAAATGGTTACCATCAGTGCAATGCATATATTACAATGGTGAATGGTGACAAAACATCTTTCAAGATTCCCTAAAATGTATTACATCCAGGAATTAAAATTCACCTCTTCATCCTGTCCGGTATCTCTATAGATTCTTATTTATGGAAACCTGCATGCTAAACGCTTTGGGAAAAGAAAAAAAAAACAGCTTCATTAACTTCTGTAGCTGATTCAACAAAATTATCAGTAATGGAGAATTCAGTTGCAGTTCCAGTTCCAGATTTATGCACAGCATTTTACCTATATTTAACTATTCCTATTACTTTGAATGGGCAGAATTGGACTGAAAAATTGAATGTCATAGCCAGGATTTGAACCATGGATCTCTAGCCAGTTGCTCTAAATACTGAATAAGAGCAACAATTGGATTATTCAAAAAAACTGAAAAGAGTCTTATGCTAATGCTGTATGCGTGCAAGACAGGACCCAACAAAGGGAAACAATTTTCACACAGGAAAACATGAATCTAAACCCATAGAAAATAAATCAACAGTCCCAGGCACAGACATGAGGAAACTGGAGCAACAATCTGCCAGTAACTGAGAACAAGAAACCCAAATGATGGACATGAGGCCATGAGGGGCGGACTGAACAATCTAAAACATATGTCACTCATCAGAGAAATTAGGTGGCCGAGTGGTTAGATCACTTTTCTCTCACCAAGGTGGCACAGGTTTGATCTCAGGTGCCCACATGTAGGATTTCTGGGGAAAAAAGCGGCACAGAGGCAGATTTTCTCTGATTTCCCCTGCCATTGCATTCCACCAGTTGTCATTTTCATTTCATGTATCAGTGTCATCGCTTGTGACACCATAGTAATAAAAGCAGGTGTTAAACATAATTAAAAAAGGAGATAGGAGCCATGGCGAACTCGCTTTGCAATCAGAAGCTCGGCAGTATGTGGGAGGGTTACAGTACAGCACACAAGAGGACAATTACACTATTTACTGAGAAATGGAATATCAGGCACTGTCCAATGTGAAAGACTGAAAACAAGGGGATTAAATGCATCGTTTAAGATGGGTGTGCCTCTGAGCAAGCTGTAGAGAGTGAAGATGCCAGAGTTTTGGCCTCAAGAGATTGCAATCAGAAGTATCAATCTTCACCATTCTCAAAGAGTGTGGGGGTATAAGGGCGTTCAACTGCTAGGTTATCAGCCACACAGGACTTAGACCTTATGGAACTGAAGCTCATATTATGGAATTTAGAAGAACTATGGAAATGACTCAAAAATGCCGGAAGATCTATGAAATTTGACAGTCTCTTTGTGGTTTGAAAGGTGAACTTTATGATTTTGTGTTTTCTATTCACAACATAATGGGCAAATCATGTGATCTGACACCTCAAAAAGTTTCAAAAGTAAAAACTTTGATTAAAACTGATTTGTTTTCAAATTTAGAGATTTCTCGAAGATTGGTGATGCTTGAATCATCTGTGAGGTGAATTAAAAAGAAAACTGAATTTGGTATGAACCTAGCCCACAACGGAAGAATAAATGTGAGCGAAAACAGATTCTCACACAAAAGCAGTGATGGCTTTTCTGAGAGAGCAAAACATATCTTTGTTGCTATGGCCAAGGAATTCACCATATATGAGCCAATTGAAAATACTGAAGCTAGTGAAGAAAGAAGTGGCAAAGAAAGTGATTACTACAAAAACTAGGTGTATTGAAAAGATCATAGAGGTCTGTAATCATCATCCACATACACAAGAGACAGTTCAGGCATGTATAAATAGCATGTCAAGGCAAATTAAAGCATTGATAGCTGCTAAAGGTAGCTTAACTAAGTACTAAAGGTTTCTAAAAGTTGTAAACATCTGATAATTCAGAAATATATCCAATTATCACCAAAAGCATGCATATTACACTTCAAATTATTCATAAGTGTCTAAGAAACTAATGTTTCAATGTAGGCTAGTAAAAATGAAAATATTCGTTGCATTTTTGCCTCTTAATTTTGTATTACAGGGAAAAATCAAGGTGCATCTAATAATACGGTCAGGTACTATACATACCGCCCTAGCACCGAGCCGTGACCCGAGGCGGCCCGGATTCGATACCAGATGACCGCATGTGGGACTTGTGGAAAATAAGGTGCAGGGGCGGGTTTCTTGGTTTCCCTCGCATCGCATTTCATGTATCATCAATGTCAGCGCCAATGGTGCGTTAAACACTACAAAAAGAAAAACACCCTAGCGAGTAATCCCGGAAGGGGGAACCTCCAGCACGTGTAAAAATACAATCGGAAACGTTGAAAAGGTGCATCACACAAGAAAGCTAATTACCCTTAAAAAAAAAAAAGCATGGGAATATACAGCGGCCCGAATCAAATTGTTGACACCCTCGACCAAAAAGAAAAAGCTGTAGCCAGTGTACAAACAGAACACATAATAGAGATCTAAACTATAGGCGTGATAAGCCCAACAACAAGACAGGTCTGATTCTAGATATGGCTCAAATCTGATCAAAGCAGGTAACGAGAGAGAAATATCAAACTAAAGAGCTACAAGGTAACAAAGCAGTGAAACATTGGTGGAACACTGCTGGTATACGCATAATTTGATATGAAAATAAGCTGCAAGGGACAGACAGCAGAACAAAAAAAAAAAGAGAGTGAAGAATTAACTAACCCAGCCGATCTCCAGGACTACAAAAACGTGGCGAAACTGAAAATCTACGAGGTACGGCCAGAAAGTAAGTTCTGTTTCAATTTATCTCCGCTGCAGCGCTGCGATCGCAGTTCCGCACATGCGCTGTAGACGTTCTGTATCAAGGAGAAGAAACGTGCGCCATTTTGAGATCGCTGTCAGCCACATACGCTTTGTTGTGCTTGTTTACAATGTCGGTGTTGATTGAAAATCCCGCCGCTTGTGAAATCAGATGTGATTCGTTTTCTGAATGCTAGGAAAGTGAAACCAATTGAAATTTATCGGCAAATTTGCGAAGTTTACGGGCAAAATGCGATGAGAGATTCAATGGTGAGAAGATGGGGTCCGACAGTTCAATGAAGGACGTAGTGAAGTGCACGATGAAGAACGAAGTGGGCATCCATCTTTGGTTACAGAAGAACTAGTTCACGCGATTGATGACAAGATCCAGGAAAACCGCAAGTTTACAATTAGTGCTCTCGCTATGGAATTTCCCCAGAGCTCACGATCACTAATTCATGAAATTGTTACCGAAAAACTGAAATTTCGTAAACTTTGCTCACGTTGGGTACAGGCGGCAAACTTCTATGAAAAAGGTATACAAAAACTTGTGCCACGCTATGACAAATGCCTGCAAAATTTCGGCAGTTATGTGGAAAAGTAGTTTAAGAGTTGTAGATTTTGTGCAATAAATAATTATTATGTATCTTTACACAATTTAATCTTATTAACAAACGGAACTTACTTTCTGGACGTACCTCGTACAATCAGTTTGGAAACCATAAATAAATCCAAAGATGATGTTACAAAAGACTACTCAAAACAAGGAAGTCTATTTACACAGAAGAATAGGGCTTATATTGAGGATCCGAACATCGCTCTGAATGCTAATATCAAGGATTTTGAGGTTGTACATTTTTTCAGAAGAAAGCAGTATAATACAGCTATCATCCTTAACTAAAAAGTCTTTGCTTCCATCAACTATAGAACGTCAGAATGTTTCAAAAGATGTAAAAAAAAAAAAAAATGTGTGCCATTAGAAAAATAAGAATTAAACACTTACATCGGGGGTTGCTCGCAAACCGGAAATCACTGAAGTGCTAAGAAAAACTTCGAAGCTATGAAAAGTTAATTTTTCTAAGTCAGAAGGTTTACGTCGCCTGTGTATAGGCAATTATAAAGCTTGTGTTAAGTAAGAAAGTGTCCTGTTGCATCATATTATAGGTGATTATAAGTGATATGAAACGGAAAATATTAATGCATGACTTCGAATGAAACGATGAAAATTTGGAAAGTCGTAATACAGAAAAAAAATCAAATTTACGTTATTTTTTTGTAGATACGGTCGATTCTCCTGCCCTTTAAAGCTGCAAATCTGTCGGTGATATCTAAAAAGTTAGGATTTTCTTGCAATACGAAGAGAAGGTCTCTATAAATAGAAAAGGTAGCCATGGATGACAAACGTTGTGAAATTGTGTGCAAAATGTTATCCCTTTCAGGCATGAGAAACTTCTATCAACAGACACAACGGTGGATGGCAAAGATACTACTAGCGAACACAATTTATAAACTTCTTAAAATACGACGCACTCTGTCGCCATCATCGGGTAACTGGAGAGAAGTTAGTATATAGTAGTATGTGAGGTTATTTGGTTAGTCGGAGACTAACCTTGGCTGGTTAGGGTTAATTCCCTCTTCAGCCGATGTTTTTAATTTTTAGTTTTTTTTTTTTTTTTTTTTTCTTAGGTTGGGAGGGCGGGGTTTTTGGTTATTATTTTGTGGTTGGCGTGACCATTGCTGTTTGTGTTGAGTTTGAGTGTTTTATATACATATATATTTATGAGTTGTTTTTTTTTTAATTTATATATATATATATATATATATATATATATATATATGTTATACAATTGTATAACTCAACTAGGTCAAATCACTTGATTTTTTGCTCTGGCGGTGATATTTATACCTGGAGGGGAAGGGATCTTTCAGTCCTGATGATGGCGACAGAGAGCGTTGAAAACTTGGAAATTAATCTAACACTTAACTGGCTGACGTCCCGAGAAGAAATCATTAATATTCACAACTGTTTGACAAAACTAAATTCAAACGAAGTGCTAAATAGCAAATGAAAATAGCCCGAAGAGCTTCGTCTTTCACTTTCGCCTGTAAGCATTTAAATGATTGAGCATCACACTTGCACCATCACAACTCAGACCTATTAGTTTATTACGATAGTTGAATTGTAATTTATTTATATATTATGTATTGTAATTTAATATCTAATTGTAATTTATTATCATGGCAAACAATCTTGTGCAGTACGATCGGCACTCACGTCATTAAAACCTAAAAACCGCTCCACTAATTTCGCATTTAAGTTATTACCGGGCTACCCAAAAGGTTAATATGTTGGCATCAAAGCTTGCTATAAGACGTGTTTACTCCACCCGTACTCCACGTCTTTCTGTCACTTGTAATATCTAATGGCTGAAGTAACGCGCTCATTAATGCACTGCAAGACGTCGGCTACTTCCCAGAATAATCGGTGAGAGGTTTATATTAACAAAGATAAAGCACTTGTTAACTATTCAGTAGTATATAATATGACCTCACAACAATAGAACACTGGCAGCTTTGATAGATATCGGCTGTATCGTCAACTTGTAAGGGCGGGATCAGTTTTATTTAGCTCTTTCTCTGTTTGTTCATATACGTAAGCTGAAATACATTCAATTGTTTCATTCTGAATTATCTTTGAGTCACCGCTGAGCACCAATTTGATTCTAACGTAATGTTTCTTAATTTCATCAGAACATACAGGCATCAGCGCATTAAGTTGTTCTTTGAAATTACCGCGATTATTTGATGAAACAGTCTCATGATGTCCTCGAAATGGTAACTCTTGTTTTCCTAAAAATTGAGTGGCATTAATAATGTGCCATAAAGGTACTATTATACGCACATTTTTATTCAATATTTTAATGCTTAGCGCAGCTGTTCCTGTAACACATCGCAAATGGAGCTCAAGTTCCTCTCAACAGGTTTCAGTTGTAATACACATTTTAAATGTTCTCTCGAATCTGCATGTTTATGAAAAGTTCGTGTTGAGTTCATCAAATCTCCAAATCTTGTAGTATTCCAAACGTTTTTCTTTATCCTAGTAAAAGCCAGGTCCAAAAAAGTTTTTTTGTAGAAAAATAGTACAGTATAATCACATATTATCCATACCACGTGTTTTTAAAATATAGGTGATAAGAGTGCCCTGATTTTCTTTGTTTTTAACAGAAACCGATAAATCGAGAGTGGTCAATTAAATGTTAACAGGTCATGGTTCCCGACATAGTGAGAATTTTTTTATTGTGTTTAACGCCCGCTTTTACATCTTGTGGCACCGCAGGCGATGACACTGGTGATACATTGAATGAAGATGGAGCACCGGTGGAATGCGGTGGCGGGGGAAACAGGAGAAAACATGCCCCTATGCCGCTTTGTCCATCACATATCTGACATGCGGTTGCTTGGGATCTTGGTGAGAGGCGAGTGGTCTAACGACTCGGCTTTGGCACGGCCAATTTGAGAATTGTGTTTCTAACACACTGCAAATCAAGTCGTTTTCTGGATTCATTAATACTCTAGAAACCATCGAACACTTTGAACTGATATTAGGAATGACCTCAATTAACGTCTTTCTCAGACAAAAACTTATCGAAATGTAATTCATTCCACAAAATTAAATACACAGTATAACCGTATACCTTGTTCTCACCAAGGTAGAGCTAAAACTGATTTCTTAAAATCCGAAAGGAAAGTTCCGTAATTTAGCATGTATAAGAGTAGCAACCCTGTGTGATCTTTCAACAGGAAATGAAAACAGTGGTTACTATGATAACCGGGTGGAATAGCCGTACACAAATACGTTTAAAACGGCGGAAATACGATCATTTTATCCAGAGATATTTGTTCTTCTTTGAGGGAGGAGAAAAGAGACTACCAGAACGGTCAGCGACCGAAGCAGAGCATGTTCCTACCACTTCACGAGAGATTTCGGACATAGTACTGTGTGAATTAGTAGTACAAGAATCAAATACGCAATGTTGTATTTCTATTGAAAGTTTAGCTGAAGAGCCACTTCATACACTTCACCTGGCGAGCCGCCCTAGACCTATAACTAGTGGGCAGCGCAGCGCTAACTAAAACTATACTTTCGAGGTGGAAAACTGTTAACGTTAGATCTCCACAAACAGGATCCCATTAAGAGACCATTAGAAGAGCTGAAATGTAGTGTTTCTAAAAACCTTTTCTGTCTTCCTGAAAACTTTGCAAGGATTAACTATAGCATCGATCTAAGTGCACAGGAAAATTAACACAAGACTTTTTTCCCCCCTTTCTTTCTATAAAGTATATCACAGAAATGTTCAAAAAAAAAAAAAAAAAAAAAAAAAAAAAACACGTGCACACACACACAATCAATTGAAAATCTTAAGAAAATAGGCTCATGCGTATTAATATACACTACCAACTTTGAACCTTATTTTCTCACAATTTTTTTTCAAACCTTTTTATACTCAAAATGCTCTACACGATGTAATTGTTTCCACGTTTTTATGCTGTCTTTCAAAAATACATTAAAGAAAATTGTCATATACATTTTTGAAATTATGCTCCAATTTTGAGAAATAAATTATTAAACTTGATGAACCAAGAGTTTTGAAGAATGCGAAAAGTAATAATTTGTCTACACTAATTAGGGCTAATATAAAAAAAAAATCTTACTGTTCCATTCACATGACTTTCTCTACATATCTCTAACAAATTATTGTTAAAAAGCTTATTCTTCTACATTTTAGTGCTAATCGAGATCAATTTATCAGAAATTATCTTATCATTTGCTTCTTCGTAAGTAGAAGGGAAATAAGAGGAATTGTAAGCTAAAGCGTTTGTCAACTCTTTTAATAGCTGGTTGAAATGTGATTGAAATTCTGTTGTTTACATGCCTAGAAGTTGACAAATTCCCATATGAGAAAAGTTCAAGTATTTTAATACTGAAACCAATAACAAGAAATACCTCTGAAACGGCCAGTTCTACATAAATTATGTTTTAACGAGGTCTATGTTTTTCGAGTAGTGAGTTTGTTTGTGTGCGTGTGTGTGTGTGTGTCTCTCTCTCTCTCTCTCTCTCTCTCTCGATTTCCTAACTATACAAAACTCAGAAAAATTCACCCAGAATGAATATGTCTTCAAAGGCTATTACCAGAAAATTCAAGATATACATTTTATTTGTGATGTAAATATCTTTTAATATACGATGTATTAATCAAAATTGTTAGTCATTTTGGAGAAAATAAACATTTTGAATTTTTTTCCAAGTAAAGGGTAGTTGGGGTAGGAGATATTCTTGAAACTCTTTATGTCGCATCCTTGCGAAATACAAAATTTAAGTTTAGTTTTTAACGGATTTCTCGTTTTTGGGCTATGCTGTCCACACACAGATCTTTTTCTAAAAATTCTTTCGTTTATCCAAGGGGTCTCAAAATATGTATTTCCAGTTAAATCACGGTATCGAATTTTTTGGTGGAATACATTACCTTCTCTATACACTATGCAACACGCAGCTCGTTGTATTAGAACATTGAATTTAGACAATTAAATTATTTAAATAACAATTCCAGCCAGAATTTTGATACGTTGTAAAATTCTCGCTGTTGTGAATAATAATGGGTATAAATTTCAGCAAGGTATTTTGCATCTGTGGATTTCCAAATTTCACAGATGCAGCGCATAAATTGATTGTCTTTAAAATAATATGATGGTACAACTAGCTGTTATTAGGAAAGTTTCTGAAGATCCACTGAAAAAAAGTTTTGGTGGATAAAGGCAAATATCTGTTGCTGTTATCAGAGTATATATGTTTCTCAAGTACGTGGCTCAGAGAAGAAGCTTAAAATTATGTGTTTTGAGGTCAAAGTTTTCAGCATATGAGAAATTGTTTTGAAAATGTTTAAAACTTAAACACCTCTTCGAAGGAAGTGAACATTTACATTTAGCCATATCAAAAAACAAAAAAGAAAAGTTGATTCGAGTGCTACATCTGTGTTGCTCTATATAGCAGGGTATGTTTCATATACATTATTGAAACATGCTAAAGGTGTGAACAGTGCGGAGTTTGTATTGTTCTGGACAGAAATCTATTAACAAAATGCATACCCTTACATTTTTTTAATTGTTTAATTTGAAGGCTCCCTGTAAAATCAAAAGCGTATTTATCTCAGTCATCTGAGAGGTGTAAAACCAAAATATGGCGGCTTGACAAAAACGTGCTTCACCAACCTCAATGCATACAGATATGGCATTTCCTATATATTCTGTATATATCTGTGAGGCGATGCCTCGTTCTATTCACTATGCGGGGGAGCTAGGAGACGACTGCTAGAATTCTCCGTGAGTGATAGTTGATATTTGATATATACATCCATAAACATAGAACATTAAACTAACTTGAGAGTTGTGGATGTCTTCCATTAGTTCTGTTAAGCGATTTAGAAAAGAAAGAAAGCAAGATTGGGTTTTGAAGTAATTCAGACGTAAGATGTGCTCTAACCTGTCATTGACAAGTATATTTATCAGGTGTCCACTGTTTAAATGTTAGGAAGGGTTACATTGTCTCAAGGTATATGTTTCTAAATAAAACTTAAAATTGTCTCTCATCTCTCACACATATAATATTATCTATCAGTTGTCTCTGTTTTTAATTCACACAGAAATATCTAATCTCATGTAGAGATGTCGTCCTCCGTGGTCTAAAGATTATATATGGATCCTGAGTTGCCTGGTTCAAACCCGGTGGAGTGCAATTGGTTTTTTTCGTGCGTAAAAATCCTTTTCATGGCTTTCTTTGGAAGGGAAGTAGATAAAGCCGGTGGCTTTAGATTTAGGCTTAATCCTGAAGGAGGCCTCTGAGACAATTTAAACGACCTTTCTCGCGCAATAGAAAATGTGACGATGATAACCGTAGCAGTTAAAGAATGTTCATATATCAATTTTAAAAAACTCACACGTGTGTGATTAATGAATGATTCAAATAACTGACAATCAGAAATTACGGTCAGTTAAAACTCTTCATTTTTCTTAGCAATTAATGTCTATATAGTTTTCTTAGATTGTTTGTGTATACTTAATCTCGGCATATGAATTCAAGGCAGCACATTGCAGCAGTTCTCTTAAGCATGTAAATAAGCGTGGTATAATTTGATAGTAAAAACGATAAAGAATAGGTGCATAAAATTTTAGGGGGTAGTGCCCAAGGGTAGTTGGAATATCTAGGCCTCGAACCACGGATTTTAGGCTTTCCTCTCAATGCTCTAAGATTGCATTACGGTGAAATCGACATTGCCTCAAATTATTCGAATTTACCTTAAACGCCTAATTTTTGTACTAAAAGTAAGACTTATTTTTATTGTCTGTCCATGTTTGTGTTAATGCTACACAACCAAAAAACCTATTTGCAGGCAACGACCATGCCAGTCATACTCTTTAGTTAGCAAAGATACAGTGGTAACTTCGCCGTATTTACACAATCTATTAATTTATTACTCCATGCCGGCAACTTAACCTTCAGTTGTTTTTAAAACCGCAAAATATACATGCGTGCAAGAAAATCAATAAACATGGCGACGTGTATAAAGCGTAATGGTTGTTCGTTCACTTGGTAAGTTAAAATTTACTTTTAATGTGCCTGTGATTGACTTCCAGATAAATTTATTTATAAATAAAACTTCAAATGTTTGTTTTCCGAAAAACGGTATAATTATTTTTGTCTATGAAAGAGGCCATTGTTTTACTTTGACATGTGGGCGTAGCTGTCAAATGCAGACGATAGTAAATAAACGTAATGTTTACATTAAGCCTTAGTTTGACATTGCGTTTTAAAGACGTATTATTCATTTATGCACACGCATGCAACAACATATCGGCAATAGTTGAGTACCCATGTTAATTATTCAGAGCTAAAATATTTTAATAGCTGCTGGAGGTTAGAGTTCGCGTCGCTTAAAGAAAATGTATATTTTTATCTCTCTCTCTCTTTTTACTGAGACTAATGCAACTTCTTATAGCCGTTTCATTTTAGTATTAGTCAAGATCGTAAATGGAGGATAGGATTAAAACAAGACTTTTTCTATATAGATTTTTTAAAATAAAGGAAACATATGCTGCAGTTCTGTACTGGTTTTCTATGTATCAATTAATATTGATGTAAATAAATGTAACATATGATTAAAGCAAGAGTTCTTCTGGCCAGATTTCGAAAAGAAAGCAAACATATGCTACAAATGTTATTTTTTGTCCATTTATCTATAATGGAGGAAGGTTCTCAATTAACCACCTGGTTCATAAGAATACAGTATGTACATAATTATAATTAATTAACATATATATATACATACACACACACACATACATACATCAAATATTTTCAATCGTAAACAAAAGGGACAACCAGCTTTATTTAGTTTAATATTGTATAAAGCGTATATATATATAGTATTAAGTGGCACAATAAACAGCAGGAAATATTCAAATACAAAAATATGTGAAGAAACTAATTATCAAGTTATGTATCTATGAAAAGCACTTTACTTTCTTTCTCTACACATTACCTGAATTTAAAGATATAATTTAATTAAAGCCTCCATATCAAATTGTCATAAAAACATATTAATATAACTAAAAAGTATCTTTTTAGGTAAACTGTTGTAAAAGAAAATAATTACATTGTAATTTATGTGAATCATATTTGGAGATATTGGTTGGTGTTAGGTTTCTTGCTCTTCTACTTGTGTTCATAATTTTTTTTTTTTTTTACTATCTTGTCTAAGACTGAATTGGGAGAGTGTCTTCTGTTTCAGCAGTCATGCTCAGCTCAGAACAGGAGTGGGGGGGGGGGGGTTGAAACATGTATACCCCGTCCACTAGCAGATAATGTTACCCTGTGTTAAATATGAATGTCAACATAACTCTGCCTACAAAATGACCAGTTGTATAGAATTGTAATGCCTATTGTCTTAAATTGAATATAATAAGTACTTTAGTTCTGAAAGCATTCTTTATATACAAATGCATACATTCATACCAAAACAAATGATAACATACTGCAAATATAAGTTTGTACACATCAGTATCAAACCCTTTTAAAATACTGAAAATCATAATTACTGGTGCTAAAAAGGTTAAAACTGCTCGCTACTCGGAAGATGTCATTTACTGTTGTACTGCAAGCAACTGAAAAACTACTTTATAATGCCAACAAACATTTATATACATACAAATTACCTAGGTATGTATGTGCTGGAGACATTTCAAGATATACAGTCTAAGCAAAGTCCTACACATTAATAATAAAAACAATGAAAGGCTTAATTTGCAAAATAAATTCATTCTTACTACGAGTCCTGAAAACATGTGAAAAAATACTTTACATACAAAATCAAGATTTATACTTGTCATTTGAGTTAAGTATAGGTATTGGGAAATTAAAAGAAAAACCAAGGAATATCTCAGAAATGGTTAGAAAAAAGAATCCATTTAATAATTTGATTTTGTTAAATTTAAAATGAAAACTTATGACCTAATGAATGCGGTGATTGCTTATGGACAACAAGTAGCTGCAGCTTTTAACTTCTAAGCTATGTTTGGAGAAGTGAAATTCGAAAGATTTTTTGCATCGAGTTGTTATTGTCATGGGACCTGGATTCATTATTACACTCTGAAAACCAAGCAACAATCAAAACACTGGATTGCTTGTAGTAAATCTCCCCCAAAGTAGGCAAAGACGGTTCCATTAGATGAAGAAGTGGTGACAATTATTTGGTGTGATTAACTTCAGAAAAAGGAAAAACTGTGTGTGTGTATGAGCAATACTGCAGTGAGCTACTGGCCTGATTTAACAAGGAACTGAAGGAGAGACAGCCCTATTTGGTGAAGAAGACAATGCACCAGCACACATATATATTCCATTTACATCAAATTTGAAAAATTCTTCTTTTCTGGTAATGTGCTGCTATCTGTTTTCAATTTGCCTTTCCTAGATATACTGGTCATCAAATGAACAACAAAAATGAAATTAGAGACAACATACATCCATCGATATCTAAAAAAATGCTCTACCCAGGATCCAAGGCAGAAAATAGTAAAGTTAAAACTTAAAGCAAGCAAGAGGCTGCTACTCCCATTTCATAAAACAAGAAATGGAACAATTGGAAAAGTCTATAGAAGCAAATGGCTACAGCAGAAAAAAAAAAAAATATAACATGGAAAGAAGAGATGCTTTCAATTCCTTCCCAGGCATCTCCAAACTACATTCCTGTCATATTTATAAAGTCATAGATCTCATAGTAAAGCTGCTATTTACATACCAAAGTAAGATCAAGCTTACAAAGGCCAAGATAGGGTGATTAAGGTTTTTTTTTTTTATGAGGACTTTGCCCCCCTTTTTTTTAGGTGCCTTCCAACTGGATGCAAAGGAAGAAATAAAAACAGAATCCTACCTTGTATATCCACGGAGTTATTTTGTTATATTTAATTGTAAGTCATTGGTTTTCTCTTTTGAGATGTTGGTAAAATTGTATACCTACTTTAAATTCAAATTTTCCATTCACAGCACCTTACCAGATAGTAATAAACAATTTTTTGTTTAACACAATGTATTTTACTCATAGCATACACAAAAGCTTTTGGTGTTGTATGATCGATTGGAACTATCAATTCTTTATATTTATACTCATCTATTTCCAGTATGTATCATAGCAGTCAGAGATTGTCCTCAGTAGCCAGTAACATTATTGGTGGTTGAAAGTGCTGAAGTGTGTATCATCTCAGAAGTGCAGCATTATGATGCAAACAAATGTTCATAGCTAGAAGGTCTTAAACTTTTGTAATTATTTGTTAATTGCTTTAAAACAGTAGTAGCTTCACAATATATGTGTTTTCCTGTTTTATATACCTCCAAAGGGGAAATGTATATTTGATTCATAACTACAGGTTCTGTATTTGTTCACAAAGATAGGAAACAGAGATTGTGATGTACATACCCAGAAATATTCAGCCATGTTTTCACATAGCATCTCCAAACTGCAAAACACAAATCAACTGATTGGCTAGTACTGCTTTCGGTGTAAACATTAAAAAATTTTCCAAAATAAGGATTTTGTTCTTAGAGAAAATAAACTGGCTGCAGTATATGCTTTGCATATCACACAGTGCAGCATAATCAATCATTTTGTTCAAAACGTTTTAAAAAGTGCTGTGTTTACAGTAATCATGTTCAAGAACAAAATCTGAACAATTATAACTAATGTGATCAGCTCTTTAATTTCACACCTAAAAATGATTTAAATAAGGTAAATTAACTGAGTTTTACAGATTCTTTGAATCAAGTTTTTCCATTCTTAATGCGCTACTTCCTGTGGTGGGGTACAGTTGAAGTATTTGATTTCCAAAACAACTGTGGTGAAACATATGGTATTGTGTCATCTTATGTTCATTTTGAAGACACTAAGTGACTAAATTGAAAGTAGAATTATAGATATATATGCTGACAACACAAATTTTGGCCTTGGTGGAACAGCTAGAAGAGGTAAAATAAAAATATACATAATATCATTCAAATCTGTTATAGGTGTGGCTATTCTGCACACAAGGTGAATTACTACATGCAAACTGCTATTGACTAGCTTACCAGTTTGTATAGAAAGAGTTATTAAGAAAATGCTCACACTTTTATACACACACAATGCAAGAAGCTAAATTGTGTGAATTATATTAGTCTGTTGAAGTAGAGTATGTAAAATTAATGTTTTTCTTTACTACTAGCCATAGCAAGGGCAGATTCAGAAGGGGGCACAGATAGTGCTTACCCCCACCTCACCAAGAAAAACATTAATAAAAATGTAATGTTGTGATGAGTTTACAGGACTTCTCTATCTGTTCTGCCAACAGGCTATTCTTACAAAAGAAAATGTGAATGGCGTGTTATTTATGGACACTCTTTAACTGCTGTGGTTCTCAGCATCCCATTCTATATTGAGCATGAAAGGTTGCCTAATTTTGCTCAGAGGCCCCTCTGTCAGGCTTGAGGTTCTTTACGTGCCGTAAATCTATGACACGGGACCAACGGCTTTACTTCCCTTTCGAAGGAAGCCTTGCTAAGGATTTTTATGCTCGAAAAAATCCATCTTCCTCTGCCAAGTATGAACTCGCTACCTTGTGTATATGAAGTTAGCATGGTAGCCATTACACTACGGAGGGCAACTACAATGCAAAAGACTATTCTTTTATCTACATCATGCTAATCAACATAAACATTAACAGCAATGTTCTTATTACTTGCTTCCTTGTAAGTAGAAGAGAAATAAGGGAACACAGTAGGCTAAAGTTAGACAGATCTTTTAAAAGTTGGTCACCATTTGAAACAAAAATTGCTTCTTTTTAAATGGCCAGAAGTAAAACAAGAGAGACACACAAAAGATGACTTCCTATTTAAGAAAAGTTTAAGTAGCTTAAAATTGAAACCAATAATCAGGAATATCTTGGAAACAGTTAAATCTACAAAAAAAATGTATATGACATAAATTGTGTATTTTAACAAGATCCATATTTTTTGTGTAGTAAAGTTTTGTCTGTCTCTTATAATTTATCTTACTCTAATTTTATCCGGAATGAAGCGGTATCAGAGGCTATTCCCAGAAAACTCGAAAAATACATTTTATTTGCCATAAAATATCTTAAACATATATTTTAATAAAAATCATTAGAGCCACTTTTTAGAAAATCAAAAGGGTAGTTTGGGATTTTTGTAAAAATCTTTGTGTCACATCCTTGTAAGATACTGATCTTACCAACTTATGAAGTTTGGTATTTAACCAACTTTTCATTTTTGAAGTGTGCTACTCACAGACTCATACACACAGACCTTTTTCTAAAAATGCTTTTATTTTGAATTCAGGGGTCTCAAATTTTTGGGTGGAGTATATTTTCTCTATCTATTATGTACATTGTATATATGTGGCCAAGAAGGTAAAAAACTCAGGCTGTAGCATATTAAATTTTGAATAAAGGTTAACAAACTGCGCACAATATTATAAAATAAGTATAAACTTAAGTAACATTGATTTGTGTATAAAATATGTGGTCTGCTTCTTTAACCTGTTACATGTTTACTGGCTTACTTGGTTCTGCTGAATGGAGAGGCAGGCAGGAAATGAGATGCCTGCACAGTAGGGAGGGCTTCAGTTTAAACAGTGGTATAATTCTGATTGTTTACATATGTGCTCTTATTTGCATAAAACGAATAGATTTCAAAAGTGTCTGTAAAAGTACTAGGCTTTTTACTTTCTCTTTATGTATTATGTACATAGTATATAGAGAAGTTATTGTAATGCACCCAAAAATTTGATAGCAAGATTTCATCTGAAATATATGTTTTGAGACCCCCTGAATCCAAAAAAATGCATTTTTAGAAAAATGGCCATGTGTGTATGGGTGTGCGTGTGCGCATCATAACTCAAAAACAAAAAGTCTGTTAAATACTAAACTTGGTGTTTAGGTTCAGTATCTTCCAAGGATGTAACACAAAGATTTTCAAAAAAAATTCCCCTATCCCCAACTACCCTTTACATGGAAAACTTGTCAAACATTTTTATTTTCTTAAAAATAGCTGTAACGATTTTGATTAAATATCGTAGATTTAAAGATATCTATATGACAAATAAAATAATATCTTGAATTTTCTGGAAATAGCTTCTGAAGACATCTTTATTCTGAATGAATTTTGCAGAATTTTTTATAACTGATAAACTGTAAGAGAGAGACAAAAAATGTAGGGCTTGTTGAAACACATAATTTATGTTATATACATTGACCATTGACCATTTTTGAGATATTTCTTGTTATTGGTTTCAGTTTTAAAATACTTATACTTTTCAACATACAGGAATTTGTCAACTCCTGGCCATACAAACAAAGGAACTTCAAACACATGGCAACCAGCGAGTAATAGATTTTACTATTGCTCTAGCCTATGGTACTCCCTAATTTCCCTTCTACTTACAAGGAAGCAAGTAATAAGAAATGTATACTAATTTTTCTTTTTTTGGTTTGCGTGAAGTATATAGAAGAATAAGATTTTTAAAATAAGTCATGTGGATGGAACACATCAGATTTGTTATTTTTACGTTACTTAATTCACAGCTATTTTATAATATTTTCCCTAGTGTAATGGCTTTCATTTAGTAGTTTAAAGTATAATAAACATTATTAGTAGGGTATATACACAGGATATCCCAGAATTCAATCACAGATAGGATTATAGATGAGTTCTAGATAAACTCTTAAGAGATAGGAAACCTATTGTCCCTTTTGCCAAATATCAAAGTTATGGTACGTTTTCTGGAGTGCACACCAAAGGCCATAATTGAAAAGAACATGGACATGTGTCCTATTTTCATGCAGAATGCATCATTTGTATGCCATTAGTCGAAGAACCTCTGAGCAAAATTAAACGGTCTTTCACGCCCAGTATAGAATCGGACGCTGAGAACCACAGCAGTTAAAGAGCGTCCATAAATAACACGCCATTTCCATTTTTTGGACACCCCCACAATCCTGGCAATTTGTGTGGTTGAATTCTGGGACATCCTGTGTGTTCATTTTTCCCTTTTTATGATATGTTCCTCCAATACTTTTTACCCAAAGTCTAAAATTTTAAAAATTTTCTGAAAGAAACCCCAATCTGCAAGGTTCCAACCCCCTTTACAGAAATTCTGGATCTACCCTTGAGCCATAGAACATTCAACTGATATTTTTCCAGCACCTAAATTTATTTCCAATCACAAAATAAGTGTGTTACTGTCATAAAAATGATTTTCTAAAATCCACTATCTGGAGCATGGCTCCATTTTTTTACAAAGTCATGCAGAAGTTTTTAATGAAAATATTGGCTCGTTTGAAGGGCAGTATATTTTTGTGGTGGAGTTCAGCAATAGTTGCAGGGCTTAAGCAGACATTAGTTGTCAGATGAAACTCTGCTTTTTTACCACTTGTAGTAGTAACAAAACTCAACTATGGAAAGATTTGGATCGGAATGTTTAGCAGATTTTAAGAAAAGTGTTTCTTCTTTTTGTTCATCTTGTATTTAATGCATGTCATGGTCTTCTCCATTCATCGAAGTTGTGTTTTAGATTGAGTAAAGCTTGATTCATTGAGTGGGCCAGTATTAAAAACAGCTTGAACTATACCAATAACAGTACAGGTATGCAAATCAGTGATTCCTGTGTTCAGTGAAGTTGCATATATAGTTGTGTTTCCAGCTCTTGGACCCTGAAAGGAATCATGTACAACACACTCATGAGTACAGATAAGGTGATACAGATAGAAAAGGTATTGAAGAATAACAGGCAGCCTACCTTAATAGATTTCCGTATCCAATTCTGAGCACAATGCTGTTTCATTTGCTGAAGAAGAAGAAGTATTGTTGGACTCCAGAGCTGATATAATAGCTTTATTCCCTGAAGATGCCAGATGCAGATTTCGGGGAAACGTATAATTAAACAATTTGTACCACGGCCTACAAGCCCGGCTACCAATTATCAAGTTGACAATGCCGGCTGTGAAAGCTTAAGTATTTATGTAAGAAGAAGATTAGTTTTGTGTTTCTGTGTGTGTGTGGGTGGCATAACTCAAAAACGAAGCGTTTGTTAAATACCAAACTTGATATGTAAGTTCAAAATCTTCCAAGGATGCCCCACAAAGATTTTCAACAAAATCCCCCCACCTCCAATACCTTGTACACATGATATTTTTTCAAAAATTTTTATTTTTTCAAAATTAGCTTTAACAATTTTTATTAATATACCATATGTTTAAGATATTTTCTGGCAAACATAATGTACACCTTGAATTTTCTGGAATAGCCTCTAAAGACTACTTCATTCTGGAGACTTTTGTAAGTAAGAGAAAAACAGAAACTCACTACACAAAATATGTAGAATTCATTAAAACACACACTCTATGATATAGAACTTTTTTACTTAGGTGATGTGTAACCACCATTTATGGTGCCTAATTTTAATGGTTACAAAAAGTTGAACAAAAACATTCGAGATAAAAATGATATCCCATTAGAAAAAGAAACATTCCGGAAGTAAAACAGTCCCCCATTCAGATTTCCGGATGGGTACCTTTTTCCAAGGTAAATAACAAAATATAAATGACAAATTAAAAATTTTACAATGGAATACAGGAGGTCTATCACAAGCGAAGAAACTTAAACTAAGTAAAATTATATATAATATTGATACATTTACAATTCAAGAAGTAAATTTAACATTAGAACAACTAAAATATTATCAATTTCAAAATTTTAGTATGGTCTTACATCCTAAGGGACGACAAATAAGCAGTGGCAATCTAGTTGGAGTTCGAAAAAATCTTACTTCATCTTTTAAAAGTCATTAAGGAGATGGACAATACAGATAAAATAAAAACAATTAAACTAAACATATGGAAAAATAAATCTCACTTCAAAATTGATTCTGTTTACAATACCCCAAATCTTGAAAATATCACAGTAAATTCAAATACAATCATAATTGGAGATTTCATTGCCCATTCAAGACTATGGGGATATGACAAACCAAACCATTCTGGAAAGATCATAGAAGACCCACTAAATTCAACAACTACAGAAGCTATTTATCACAAAAAAGAACACCAACCTTTAGCCACTATTCTGGTGCTGGTACCAACCCTGACTTACTGTTAGTATCCTCAGATTTATACTCGTCAACTTACAAACAAATCTTAGAAGGATACAGAACTATAATTGCCACTATTCAACTTGAAAAGAAAAAATTAGCTCCTATAAACCATAAACCTAGATGGAACTTTAAAAAAACAAACTGGAAAAATTTTACAAATGAATTAGAAACCAAATTTGAAACACAGTTAACAAATCAACAAAATCACATAAACCAAACAAAGATGTATGTGATACAATTATGAAAACAGCAAAAAAATACATACCAAGAGGAACTCGCAACTAGACAAAATGAAAAAAAAAAAAAAAAAAAAGAAAGAAAAACAGAGAGAGAGAGACCTGGTTAGAATCGCAGTAGAAAAATCTAAAGATCCGAAAGAAGTACAAAATAGGAGATAATTAAGTGCTCAATTCAAAAAACAATTAACAACACCAAAAGAGAACATTTTTATAATTTTCTACAGAACATGGACAATAGAAACTATGCACAAAAAGCATATAGATTCATACATAACATTCAAAACAAGAAAGACAATAAAAAGTACCTTTTATTTATAATAAAATAATTACAGATGACAATGAAATAGCTAATAAATTTAATAAATACTACGCTAATACCTATAAATTATCTGCAAATACCAAAAAAGAACAAAAAATATTAAAGAAAAACATTAAAGAATATATAAAATCAACAACTAAACTTAAAGATAATATATTTAATCAGGAATTCAATATTAAAGAATTGAACATTGTAATTAATAGCTTAAAGTTGAAAAAATCTCCAGGACCTGATAATATACATACAGAATTCATCAAACATCTGGGGAAAAAAAGCATAATTAAGACTCCTAAATTTCTATAATTTGTCATGGAATACAAAAGTACCAGATGAATGGAAGAAATCAATAATAATACCTATTTTGAAATCAAACAAACCAGCAGAAAGTTTTTCAAGTTATCGTCCAATAGCACTTACTAGCATATTAGAAAAAATCATGGAAAAAATGATTTCCAATCGTTTAAATTGGTTTCTAGAAAAAAATAACTTAATTTCAACTAAACAAGCAGGTTTCAGAAAACACCATTCAACAAATGAACAGATTTTAAATCTTAGTCAAGACATTAAAAATGCATTAAATAAAAAAGAAGACACTCTAGCAATATTTATTGACTTTCAAGGAGCATATGATTGTATTTGAAGATGCAAACTACTCGATAAACCTAAGATTCTAGGAATCCAAGGCAAAATGTTACATTGGATCAGTGAATTCATTATTCAATGCTTTATTGCTACCAAATATAATGATAAATTATCAAAATATCAACAGACTCACCGTGGTGTACCTCAAGGCAGTATCCTTAGTACTACGCTCTTTAATATGTATATCAATGATCTTCCATATCAATTACAAAAAAGAGAATCAAAAGTCTTAATGTTTCCAGATGATGCAATCTTATGGAATTCCAAACCGAAAAATCAAAATCAACAATTAATAAGTATAGTACAACAATCCTTGACAACATTACAGAATTGGATATCTAATAATTTAATGAAAATTAATACACAGAAAACAAATTATCAACTATTTACACTAAGGAAGAAACCAATAAATATTTCCCTTCAACTAAATAGAAAAACTCTCACAGAAACACGTGGAGCCAAATATTTATGTATTGTTTTTGATACAAAACTAACATGGAAAAAACACATTGATAATATGATAAAAAAAACGGGGAAAAATTACCACTATTAAAAAGACTGTCAGGCAAGAAATGGGGAAGCATTACACAAATTTTAAACACTTTTTACAAGATTATATTTAACCAACATTTAAATATTGTGAAGCGCTACTAATAACTGCAAATATAGAAAAACTTAATATTCTACAAAATCAAATTCTTCGCCTAGTAACTGGAGCTGTTAAAACTACCCCAGTACTTGCTCTACAAATTTTAACAAATAACCCAAGACTTGAACTTGAACATTGAATAAGCAGCCATCTTACAATATGAAAAATTAATCAGACTACCTTTTAATGACTGGGAAAGAAGAAAACCACAAGTAAACCTAAAACTCGACAAAGTTTCCTTAATAAAGTCAAAGAAGTCAAACAAAGATTAAAACTTCCTTACTTAAAAGAAAACATACAACCAAATATTAACCCATTAGAACTATTAGATATTGAACACTATCTACACTTAGCTGAAGAATTTATGAAATCTGAAATCTCTTCGTGTGCTCTGAAACAAATGACACTAGAAATCATAAATTTAAGATACCCTACCAATGAATGGCTACATGTTTATACTGATGGTTCTAGCTTACCAAATAACAGTGGTACTGGTGCAAGTGCAATATGCCTTCTCTTCTCTTCCTACAAAAGATTAAGTTTAAATACTACAAATTGTGATGGAGAGATCTCTGCAATACTTCAGAGCTTACGAAACCTACTATATCAAATAAATTTGAAAAAGTTGCACTATTATCTGACTCTAAAGCAGCTATTATATCCATAACATTTGATGTAACACCTAATACTTAAATATTGCAGAATGCCGCAAAATCATAAAACAACTAAAGAATTTAAATAAAAAATGAATACTTCAATGGATACCAGCAAATTGCAGAATACAGGGTAATGAAACAGCTGACTTTTTAGCCAAGAAAGGTAGTAAAATTACATAAAATTCATCTGATCCAATAAGTTATCACTATCAAAAGAATCATTATAACATATAATAAAAAAAATTAAAGAAGATAATGTATTACAAACAAAAGGAAAACCATGGGAACATTTATGTAATAACACGACCAGAATCACTTCATTACCAAGAAATTCCTCTGTAGCAACTTTTAGACACCTAACATAAACATAAACATTTATTCAGGATTGGTATAGTGAGATCTCCTCTCTGTCCTTTCTGTACACTTAAAGAAGATATGGATGGAAACCATCTACTGACTGCCCAACCTTTAGTCTACATGATAATATGACATCAAAATACTGGAATGCAAAAGAGCAAATGGCTTCACTGCCAACTGCTCAACATTAGATACCAACCAACCAACATTTCTTAACTTTAGACATGGTGAAAAGAATACAAATCTTCTTACATTGAACTACTGCTGCACCTTATTATGCTAAGTAGGTTATGCTAGATTAATACACATATCTGCATGAATGATTACTGCATAACAGCTCACCGGGTAACCAGATATCACTTTCCCCTCCCCTGCAGGGCTCACAAGCCCAGAACACAACTATACCACCATTGATAAAATCCAGAAATGGAACAATATTAATATAAGAGTAGATTTAAGGTGGGTTGAGATAGTCAATCAATGTAAGAGAGAAAGCATCCCATTTTCCATTTGTAATGTTGTTGAATTTAGTTTGTCTTCCTGCAACAAATAGGCCCAATGAGAGCATTCTCAATAATGAATAATTTGTAAAAAAAAAAAAAAAAAAAAAGAGAGAGAGAAATATGAACTAAAGCCAGAAACACTGTAATATCTTATAACTAGATGTAACTTTAGTTGTACATGTATTGAATTGTATGAAATTATTATTCAAAATCGCATAAGTTTATACACGTACATTCAAATAAAAAGTATGAAACCCCTAAAAATAGATAAAGTGTTTGTGAAAGGTGATTTGTTGATAGGGTTTATGATAATAATTTCAAACAGCTTAATTCTTCTTGTACAATACACATTTTTAACATAATGTTTTATGACATATTTTTAAAATGATGTCTCATAATAAGACTAAATTTTATAATTTCTTTAACCTTATGCTATTATTAAAATTAATTACAAAAATCATTAAAAAGAACTGTTACTGAAAATATTTTTATAAGTGAATGCACAAAGTCGCAAAAGTGTTTACATCTGTGTCCTGCTTTCTGTCTCTTTAAATCTGATCAGCCTAATTTAAGATCACAAAAGTAGACTCCTCTCAACTCAGCAGGTGTATATAAGATACCATGTAGCTCTGAACAGACTTAAACAGAGGCATCAACACAAGATTAAAAGAGCAAGAATGCAATTGCAGACTGGGATAAATTGATGTATCAGCTGTAAGTGAACATGCTCTTCAAAATGGTCATAACAGTGTTTCCGGGGCACCTATCTTCTCAGTTGTTGTAAACAATTTCATGCCAGACTTTATTGGGAAGCTAGCTATATAAGCACCAGTATTTACCCGCATCCATATTGATTGACATTAGGTGCACTTTGTGTATTTAAAACCATCTCGATGAACTCCAGCATCTTCCGGTTCAGGTTTTCAAATGTTCTTCCTTTGATAACACTTATTTTTGCTAGCTGGTAAAAAATACCCAGAGGATCACCTTTATTTTAGAAAACTATTAAGCACACAGTTAAATAACAGAAAGAGCAATTAACATCATCCACTGATCATGAACCCAAATTAGAGTAGCTTCATTGTAGTAGTCTCTGGCTGTACTTTCATAAATGTGCAATCTCTTCAGGATTGAAGTTCTCCTGTCGATTTTGTAGGTTTTCATTTTAAGTTGGCAATGGAAGAAGTTTCATGCATAATGAATATTAAACGTTCTGTTTAGTTTTAAAAAGTAACTTATTATTTTATCATAGCGCTTCAATGTCAATACTTGAGCTTTCATTCATTACCTTGTGGTAACAAAAGATACTGGTTATTGGCTCTTCCAGTCCTAGAAAACTATTTGTTTCTTAACAACCTGTCAATAACTAGGATCATATCAGAATTTCCAGTTTTTTCTTACATGCCAGTAAATCTACTCAATATGAACACATTCGAGCTGTAAAAGAATATGAAGGGCATGAATATAATTGAGAATGCCATGGGGTAGTAAATAGTTATTGTTACACCACTGAATGCAAAAGTCACTGCACAGAATTCTTTGCAATAAAGGTAACTAAAGCTGGTTACAGTTTATTGCAAGGACTATACGTAGATGGACATGATGTAACACTTTAGCAAACAAAAGACAGAGTTTAAAAAGTGACAATCAATCCTGTTGTATTTGTTTCTGTATTTGCCATTTATCAAACACTGCAAATGTGAATGTAAAAAAGTGTTACATTCACATGACTTTCTCTACCTATTCTGCAACAAACTGTTTTTATAAAAGCTTATATTTCTTCAAGCTAATCAAAATAAACATTAGCAGAAATAGTCTCTACTCCTTGAAGTAAGCGGGAAATAAGGGAATAACTAGGCTGAGAGCGATATTCAATTTTTTTAAAAAAACTAGTTGTTATGCAATTGAAATTCATTCTCTTTGCTTAACCAAGAGCGAAACTAGAGAAACAGGAATGTCTAATTTCCTTTTGAGAAAAGCATTTTAAAATTGAAAATAATAACTAGTAACATCTCAGAAATGATCAACTCCAGGGAAAAAAAATGATATGACTTAAGTTGTGTGCTTTAACAAGATCTAGATGTTTTATGTAGACTCATACAGTTTATCAATCATTCAGTTGCCTTCAGAGGCTATTCCCAGAAAATTCAAAATATACATTTCATTTGTCTTGTAAATATCTTTAATATACAATATTTTAATCACAATTATTAGAGACATTTTGGAGAAAATGAACATTTTTGAATATTTTCCCATGTAATGGATAGTTTGGGGTGGCGGGGGGATTCCCTCAAAATCTTCATATTTCATCCTTGGAGAGTACTAAACTTAAATACCAAGTTTGGTATTTTACCGAATTTTCGTTTTTGAATTGCCATGTACACACACACACACACACACACACACACACACACACGCACACGCACACATGGACCTTCATCTAAAAATCTTTTTTTTTTTTTTTGTTGGATACAGCGGACCCTAAAACATGTACTTCCGGTGAAATCTCAGTATCAAATGTTTGGTTGGAGTGCCATACCTTCTCTACCTATGTACTAAGCAGAGAAAGTAAAAAGCAGTGCCCAAACCTCTTAATAACGTTTATTATGATTCTATATATGTATACACTGAAGTTATGGATGCCCAAACCTAATGTAAGGAAGTTTTGTTTTATTTCCTTCACATTTATATTGCAATCAAATTTGTTATTAAAGCATGCTATATAATTGTATTAAGAAAGTAAACTGCTAGCATTAGAGAGCAGTGAGCCAATATTTTGTATTTACTGAAAAGATCATTTTTCTTTATTATTCCAGACTGTCTTTTGTGCTCTGGGAGTGCAGAATTTTCATTGCATATGTTAAGAGTTTCTGCATGTCGTTAAATTATGTGGATATTATTAAAAAAGCCACCAAAAAGAAAGTACAATGGTTTAAAACGTAACCTAATATATTTAAGTTAAAATGACTCAAACATTCCAGCCAAGGTTTCTTCCACCACCAAATGGCTATGCAGTATTTCCAAAACTTGAAATCTGACCTTCAGGGGGAAGGTTTTTTTAAGGAGATGGATGTTCCCGTGATGTTTCATGTTCTTTTGCTGGAATATCGGTATTAATTAGTTACTGTGCAATGTTGGGTAAGAAAGCTACTCCACTTGTTAACATACAAATAATTCAAACTCCTTCCAGTCACTAATTTATGTGCATGGAATTTTCATGGAAGGTGCTTTCTTCTGTCACAAGGTGGTGGTGGTGGTGGTGGTGGTGGTGGTTGTTTTTTGTGGGTAAATGATGTTTCTAAAATGATCGATAAAAAATAACAGACAGTTATACTAATTTGTGATAACTCTAAAGCGTTGCATATGCCATGATATATTACTAAGAAAACTGGAATATTATGGCATAAGGAACACTGTGTATTAAGGTGGTTTAAAAATTATCTCAAAGATAGGAAACAAAATATAATTATAAATAACCAAATGGGTATATCCAATCAAACTGGAAAGAAATAAAAGCAGGAATCCCACAATTTACTGCCTTGGAGCCCTTGCTGAATATAACACACACTGACTTTCTTAATGGCATAAAGGGGATGTAGCAGATGACATATACATCTTCTCCTCAAGGAGATACTAAATAATTTGTACAAAAGAGACTACAATTAAAGAATTGGTTTACAAGTAATGGCTTAAAACTAAACACCTCCAAAACATCAATCATAAAGAAAGTGCTAAAATCCTCGGTATCTTTTTAAACAAGCAATTAAAATGGGATGATCGTATCCATTATTTGCCTAAAAAATCTTGTGTTACATTCACATACTTTCTCTAACTGCTCTACATACAGACTTCTTACATAAGACTATACTTCTTTCCACAGCATGCTAATCAAGATAATCATTAGCAGAATGTACTTATTACTAAGTTCCTTATAAATAGAAGGGAATTAAAGCAATGCTAATGCGTTAGCCAAATGTTTTAAAAGATATTGCTATGCAATTGTCATTGAAATTAGCTTCTTTGCTTGGCTAGGAGTGGAACAAAAGAAAAACAGACTCTTCTTGTCTGAGAAAAGTATTTAGCATTTTAAAATTGAAGCCAATAACAAGGAATATTTTGGAAATGGTCATCACTACAACAAAAATGCATATGACATAAATTGAGATACATTTGTTGTGCAGTAAGCTTTTGTCAATCTCTTATGGTTTAAACATTATGTAAAATTCAGCAAAAATCAATTAGAATAAAGTGCTCTTCAGAGGCTATTCCCACAAAATTCAAAATATACATTTTATTTGACTTGTGAATAACTTTAATATACTGTATTTTAATCAAAATTGTTGGAGCCATTTTTGAGAAAAACAAAATTTTTACAAATGTTTCCATGTAAAAGGTATTTTGAGGTGGGAGGATTTTCTTGAAAATCTTCATGTTGCATCCTTGGAAGATGATAAATTGAAATACTGTTTGGTATTTAACGGTCTTTTAGTTTTTGAGATATGCTGTCCACACACACAACAAATGAAATAATTATAAACAAAGAAAAACTATTGCAATGGCTTTTCATACATGGCAGAGTAAAAACAGCATCAAACCTCAAATTTCCATAGATGGAAATAATATTGACTACAAAGGAGAAACAAAATTCTTGGGTATTTACGTGAATGAAAACCTTAAATGGGATAGTCACACTCATCAATTAGTTACTAAACTTGGCTCCATATGTTATATGCTCAAATGTCTAAAAGGTACACTAAAAAATATATGTTTCTCTCAGTTTCGTAGTCGATTAAAATATGGTATTAAATTTTGGGGGAAAAAAGGTGAGAGAATATTTATAATCCAAAAGAGAGCTATAAGAATATTAAGTGGAATAGATAATAATACTTCCTGTAGACCATACTTTAGGAAACATAACTTTTTACCATTAGCATGTACATATATAGCAGAAGTTGTAAAACATATTAAGAACAATCAAGGCGAATTATGCACAAATACAGATATCCATCCTCATAACACAAGAATAAAAAATGGCCTTCATGTTCTGATATGCAGAACAAACATTCTAAAAAATAATCTCACAAATTTAGGAATTAAAACTATATAATAAACTACCTGCAAACATGAGACAATTTAATAAAGAAGTCAAATCCTTTATACTACAGCATACCTTTTATTCAGTAGATGAATATATGACAATTCAATTGTAAATAATATACATTATAAATCTTGTATAAGTATTGTGCAAATTGTAAATAATTGTTGTTCTGTTGTCAACGCCCATATCATATAACATGATCTAAATGGTGAATAAAATTATTATTATTATTATTATTATTATTATTATACACACGTGCATGCAGACCTTTTTCTAAATATGTTTTTTTGGACTCAGGGTTCTCAAAACATATTTCCAGTGAAATCTCGGTATCGAATTTTTGGGTGCAATACAATACCTTCTCTATACGCTATGTACATAGTACGTGTAGAGAAAGTAAAAAACTAAATAGTGCATGTTTTAATATGAGTTGCAACGCTAAAATAACTAACCTCGAAATAAGAACAATTGACTACTTCAGTTACTGTCATTCGATAACGACGTATGGAAATATACCGTCATTATATTATATGGTAACCCACCTTTCTCTCCTTCGCTACTCCCGCGCAGTCTGCCGGGACTTTGGGCTGCTAATTCCCCCTCGAAAATGCATTGTCGCCATTTCTGTGTGCTGAGTTAGGTACTTGTATAGTCAAGCATTGTCAGTAATGTATTTCTTTCGCTGCAGTAAATATAGTGCATCTTTTAACTGTGGAAGAACGCTTGTTTCTTTGTAAAGTTTACCTTAACCCTCCGTTGGTATCATGAATCGTACAGCATTCAATGATAACAGGGGTGATTCATCATCCCATTGCTTTATTTTATATTTATTGCTAACTATACAGTTCTTTCAAAGCGAAAATTGGTTCATTGTTAGACATTAACATTGTTATTAACACAGAACACAGTTATGGTAATTTAATAACAGTTACAGTGCAAATTTCTTTTCTGTGATCATTGCATGCAGTCTTTCCGCCAGGAGCAGGAACTAGTCGCTCGAGTGTACTCGGGCGGGGGCAAATCACCACGGTACCTATCCGCTTTTCTCGCGGATTTACCCGTGTGATATAAAAGATGTAGTCTTGTGCAAGCGTTTATGTCTGTGTCGAAGTAATGTGGGCAGGGTGTTTCCCTCTGTGCAGCCGGCGCGGGTTGGCTTACCTACCTGAGTGGTCACCCACCCAGAGAGGGACCAGGCCCGATGCTGCTTACCTTGGCCAGCCGCTTGCCCTGTTCTGCACGGTCTGCAGCCTGCGGATGGTGGAACGAGCCACCGAACCCCAGACCTCGCAGCCGTACAGCATCAGGGGCTTTCCGCATTTTACACAAGCCATTTTCACTTTTCTGTCTTTATCTCTTGCGCACAAATGACATCTTGCTTGCTTCTGCAGTTTGGAAGGTCTGTGGTCTCGATCTTGGGAGTTCTTGGTTCTCTGGAATCCCAGAAGTGAAGTTATATTTTCAGACAACTCCTGCGTCAAATTCGTTTGCAGACAGCGTTGCATATGTGGTAAAGCAAGTTGAAATCCAAAATTCTTTAGAAAATCTTTTCTTTTTATCTCCTGCGGTGATTTTACTAAGAAAAGAATGTAAACATTTATTGCTGCCTGATCCAAAATTCCATAAAACTTTCGAAGCGGCCATCGCCGTGTGCCCCTTGAAACAGAGTATGCATGTACCATTTTGTCAAACACATCCACGCCTCCTTTTATACTATTATTAAAATCTATTTTCTCTGGCTTTTCGGTAGCCTCGTCAACATCAGGAGCACAATGCATCGTAGACAAAAGTACCACCGATTTTCCCTTTTTAGGAGTGAAGGAGAGAAGTGTCTTTCTGATGAAAAGCAAATTGAGAAGATAGTACACTCTTCTTCATATTAGGTAGGAAACTTGGTGGGATTTCCGCCTTATTTGAAAAGCGTTGTACCAACAGTTGTCAAATTATCTTTCAACATCATTTCTTCCAAAGGTACACCTGTGAACCAATTGTCACAAGTGATGTTTCTACTTGTACCACAAATTGTTTCCGTCAAAGCTTTCACATAGTAAGTTGGCAAACTTTCGTTCGTGTTTTTATTCTCCTTCCCTATGTTTGACTTAGCATCAATCATGGAATATGTTCTGGCATTCACACACACATTGTCATTATTTTGATGCCATGTTTATCTGGTTTTGAAACAATGTAAACACGGAAAGGACATTTGCCACGAAACCATAAAAGCTGCTCGTCAATGGTCACATACATATGCGGAGAGTAATTAAAGCGGCAATTGCTTATGAAAACCGTCGAAAGTTCATGGATAGGTGAACATTTATTTTTGGTTTCTCTTTATCTTGTCATCAAATCACAGACAATTTAGCAGAAATTTGAATCTCACTTGGCTCATAATACATTTGCACACTGATGAGCTAGACCATATTCTTCAGTTTTGAGGTGACCATATTTTCTGGCACCTGACATGTAAAGTAATCCTATTATTGCACATATTTCTTCTCTGTCCGTATCGTCAACAAATCTGGCCAGAATATGCGCATCTCTTCCTTTGAATTTCTTCATTTGTATGATCTACGACCGTCTGAACATTATTTTCATTTAATAGAATTTTGAGGGCGTCATGCTCTGAATTAATGTTTTGAATAAAGCTAGTAGCTTTGGGAATTTTCATAATGTTCCGAGTAGGAGTTTTACCTTTCTTAGGCTGTTCTACAGACCATAAAAATCCATTCTTACCAATACTGTGTTTGGTGATGATGCCTCCTCCACCTCATCTGATGTTGTAGCTTCAATCTCAGAATTATGTGCAGATGCTGTTTCTAAGTTTTCTTCTTCACTTGAAAATAAGTCATTTTCGCTGTCATCCTCATATTCTTCTAAATCTCTTCTCATAGTCATCAAATCTTGGGTCACTGACATTCAGAGATTCCATATTTGAAAATCTAGGATATGAATGATAGCTACACGCACGGTAACAGGCGTGACTTATAACCCCAAGGATTATTCAGTTTCGAGTAGCGGCTGAAACTGACTTAATCAGCACGGCTGACCAATAACTGATATACCAACAATGACGGAGGAATACATAGGTATTAAAGGAAAGTAAAACCATTGTAGCCAAATTTAGAGTCGAAACAAATTGTTGGAGTGATGCGTCACCCCTGTTACCATCGGAGGGTTAAGCTTGAATCTGCTCGCCTTGTGCTCAGGGAGTTTGCTGAAAAGTTTATAAACTCTGTACCACCTATAAGAAAAACTATACATGCGGTCGACAATAAAGCTCCGGATTCATTGTTGGGCAAGAAACATTTTAGGAGGTCAGTGTTAACAGAAAATAAACTGGATGAAATCGGTGCTGCTTTGGAGCTTTCGCCTCGAAAATCGCTGAACAAATTAGTGTTGCAAACAGTGTATCTTCCGCTAGAAATGCTATACGTCTGCTGAAACTAAAACTTTAACGCTATATACGAGTGCTAGTATTAAAAGCAAATGAGCCCGGTAAATGTGTGAATTATTGCAATTGGTTTTTTCAGTCTGTGGAAAGACCTACTTTTTTTTCCTCTGGCGAATCTTGGTTTCACTTAAATGGGCGTGTGAATACTGACTACAGTCCATACTGGGCTCCAGCGAGTGAGTGACATTTTTAAGATATACAGTGCTTATTTGGGAGCAGAAGGTCAATTTTTCCAGCATCTATTATAAGGTAAGGATTTTCCGCCTCTGCCCGCATAGTTTTCCCGGCTACTTCCGGCTCTCTCGCGCATTGTGACCCTTCTATGAGGAAAATTGACAGGTTGGGAGTCAATCTTTAAAAATAAATAAAACACCAACTATAATAACACAAACAGGAGCAATAGAGTCATGCTGAAATCTGTTCAACACTTGAAAATTCTAACCTTACCATCCCAATTCCTATACAAAATAAATACATACAAACTTTGAGGTCCTAACTAACTTTAAAATACAACATAATCGTGGAACGAGAACTAAAAATAAGCTGAAACTACCCATGCATACATTAGCATTATATGAGAAACGTCCATTGTATGCCAGAATAAAATCCAACAACAAATTATCCATTAAAATTAGGGAAGTAAAAAACAGAAACTGTCTCAACAAACCATTAAAAAACCTTTTAACTGACAAGGCATATTATTCAGTCACAAAACACATGAATGGCAAATGTTTATAACATTTTTGTCATTCCGTAAGTTTATTGTTTATTTATTTTTTATTATTACTTTATTACCTAATTCCTTTTCTACAAGGTACTCTACCTGGGAACAATACACATGTTGGTATGCTGGTGGACAGACAGCCCTATCTAAATTTAATAATAGCATTACAATAAGAACTAATCACATAATTAAACACACTAAAACAAAAATAAATGAGATCAACAACCAATTCTTATATAACAATTGCACTAAAGCAAAGAAATCAAAACTCTAAATAATAATTTCAAATAGGAATTTAATAATATTATAGTAGAGGAAATTTTGGACTATAAAATTACCTACTTGTACATGTTACAACGCTCCATATGTTAGTTATCAAAATATTTTCTCTTAAAATTTCAATTGTTTTTCTTTTAAAACCTTTAATGTTTTTGCAGTCTTTTAATTCTATAGGTTGTATAACTTAATCACATTTGAATTTAGGCTGTTTAGACCTTAAGTAGAAGTATTCACAGTTGGTTTCATTATGCTTTTATAGATGTTTTATTATATGCATGTTTAGAGCTTTTAAATGTTAAATTCCTCTTTAATAGATTATTGTTTATTTATGGAGGTATATTATCAAAGACAATTTAATGCTTACTTGTAAAGGTAATATGTTGGTCACTTGGTGTAATGTTTTTGTGTGAGACCTATAGTCCTATATAAATCATTTTTAGTGCATGATTTTAGAGTGCTTTAAGATCATGAAGTAAAACTTAAACAGAATTATCCCATAAAATGTTTAAGTAGTCAAAGTGAGGTTGAATTAATGCATGATAGATGCTCTGCAAATTATATTCACTTAGTCCTTTATATTTCAATCTATGAATTGCAACTAGTACAGCTAAAAACTTACTCTTTACATGCATAATATGATCTTACCAAGAAATGGCACTATCTAGTTACATATACCTATTGTTCCCAGGTTAGTATCCTGCTAGTTGTATATTGCAAATTTATATTTATTGTAATTCGTATTGTATTTTTATAACTGACAAATCGCCTGTTTATGGAGATTTTACCCAATTTATTCTAGGTATAACAGTATCTAGGTTGGATAAGTGGGCAAAAAAATCTCATAATATATCATAATGTAATTTATTTCTAGAATGTGTGTGAATGCTATTTTGGTTGGCATGATCAATATAATTATTGCAGCTAAACGCCAACCTGGTTTTAAAAGGTCTATAAATTTGCTATCACTACAGCACATTAACATAGCATACTCATTTAATTGTGTGCAGTCCCATTTTAATTAATTTTAACCTAACAAAATTCAAATTCTGATGGTGCCATGGAAAGATGACATTGCTACTTCTAAGAACATCCTCGTGTAAGGAAGTTTTGTTTTATATCCTTCATATTTATGTTGCAATTTTATTGACATATCCATTGTTCCAACTAATGTAGGTTTTTATGTATATATATAAATAAATGAAGTTCCTTAATTATTGCATATCCACATACTCTAGCATAAAAAAACAAAACAAAGTGACTATTGAATGAAAAAAAATAATAATAAAATACGTACCTAATTCATAAAATAAAAAAAGCAAATGACTGAACATTAAGTTTACATACCACACTATGGAGCTACAGAAACACATAATTGTGTATCTATTACATTTCAAAATACTACTGGGCTGCGTAATAAGGTCTGCCAACTAACTATTCACACAGCCGTGATACTGAACATTGTCTTAGGGATAATTAATATAAGTTTTATACCTAATATTTCAAAAATATTCTGATAAGTGGTTAGCCTGTAACATAGTACCTACATTAATTTGTTGACCTGCTCTAGTGTTATACGAATAAATATTTTGTCTATTTTGAAATTCCAGTAAGTGACTTTTTATATACAGTAATACAGTCTACATAGGCATCCCAAGCCGAGTCAAGGTCGCGTGAGGGCGCGCGGGGCTGAACATTACATTCATTGCGGTCCGCGCATCTACACAGTCCATGATATCCGTGCATTGGCGGTGTAACGCTACATATTAGTACCGTGGTGTCCTACTTATGATGGTTAGTACATCCGCGTCGGGAAGACGGTCGTCCACACGTGATGTTTCGAGCAGAATGGGAAGAAAATTTTCTATCTATGAAAGAAAATGACGCGGCAAAATGTTTAGTGTGTTACAAACTTCTAAACAAAACAACTAAATACAATTTGCAATGGCATTACTCGCAATCTCACGCACACGATTATGATAAATACAAAGACACCGAACGCACGTGTGTTGTTGCAGATCTGAAACGTAAAATGAACAAGGAAGATGTAAATACTCGTGCTAGTGTTAGAGTGAGTTACAAAATAGCGTCACGTATTGCCAGGAACATGCGACCTTTCATTGAAGGTGAGATAGTAAAACAATATGTAATTGATGCAGCTGAAGAATTGAGCCCAGAGTGTGTACACGATTATCAATCAATCAGTTTATCCGCCTCCACGATTACACGTCGTGTGGAGGGCTTTGCAGACGATATTCGGAGACAGCTGTCTGAGATAATCATAACATTCATTGCGTTTTCTCTTGCAATGGATGAGAGCAATGATGTAACCGACACTGCACATCTTGTCATCTACATCAGAGGCGTGAATAAATATCTTGAAATAAGGGAAGAGTTGTTAAATATTGTGCCGATGAAGCATACTACTACCGGAGCCGATATCTTCAGTTGCATCGAGGGAACGATGGAACAGTTTGAACTTCCATGGCATAAAATGGTGTCGTTAGCTACCGAGGAGCACCGGCTATGTGTAGAAAGAAACAAGGTGCTGTGGTATTGGTACAACAAAGAAGGAAAGAATTAAACATACAAATGGAACTTATACCGGTGCATTGCATTTTACACCAAGAAAACTTATGTGCTAAAATCATTCATCTGAGCAATGTAATGGAAGTTGTGCGAACAATGAACTTCATCAGATCTATAGGGCTTAATCACAGAGAGTTCCGGGCACTGATTGTTGATATTAACAGTGAGTATGGGGGTTTACTTTACCACACGGAGGTAAGGTGGTTAAGTCGAGGAAACGTTCTGGAACGTTTTTTTCACTCTCAGGAATGAAATTGCTTTCTTTATGGATGTACCTGTTCCAGAACTCCAAGATCAGCTGTGGGTAAATAATTTGGCTTTCCTTGTAGATTTAACCCGTTATCTTAACGAAGTGAATACCACACATCAGGGTAGAGAGTGCATTATCACTAACTTGTTTTGTACCATAGAGGCATTTAAATAAAAGTTACGTCTTTGGGAGCAGCAGCTTAGCAATGCGATGACGGTACATTTTTCGACCCTAACCTCAGTGATTCAATGTGGACTTTGATGAATATATAACCATACTGCGACAATTGCGCGAAGAAGTCGTGCGTAGATTCCAGGACATTATACCACTTGAGAAGCAATTTAAGTTGTTTGCAACATTATTTTCAGTGGATATCTTCGATAGTCCGGTTGAACTGCAGTTGGAAATAATAGATGTACAAAATGATATTGAGTTAAAAGATAAATAGAAAAAGTATAAACCATTTCTACACCTCTGTAAGACGCGAAAGATTTCCTAATCTCCACAATCTAGCAGGAAGAATTTTGTACATGTTCGGGAAATCTATGTTTGCGAATCACTGTTTTCCTTAATGAAGTGTGCAAAGTCACGTCACAGAAGCCAATGAAGTGATGAGGACTTGAAAGCATGTTTGCGATTGGGTAGTTCGCAAACAATAGTCCCACGTATTGAATAGCTGGTTGAAAACAGACAACTGCAAACATCTCGGCGATTATCGGGTGGTTAAGAAAGATTAGTTTTCATAGAGACATTTATTTGAAGAATATTATGTTTATTTGTATCGTTTACTTCATTAAATTCCATAGTACTAACAAGAAGAAAGATCTATATCATATTACAATATCTATTTAGTTTATTGGTTTTATACGAGTGGTTGTATTTCGTTAATTGAATTCCTGCCAATTAGAACTTTATGTTGTATTATATTAGTTATCAGTACTACAGTGTATAAAATACTGCTATCATTATTGTAATTGACAGTGAAAGTGAAGGTTAATTCACACAATCGTAGTTCCGCCACTGTAGCACCTCCATTTCATGCCCGCAACCGGACAGTCAGGCTTTTACTGCCGCCCGAGCGTGCGGTCTATTGGGGACGCCTGGTCGAGATGAATGAATTTATCCAGTGATTATTTTTAATTTGATAAATAATAGTTTGCAATGTGCAAGTTTTGCTGCATATGAAATTATTCAAATAACTTTTTTTTTTTCTTCTTTTTTCAATAAAGAAATATCAGTAGCATGCGAGCTGTTTCCCCAGAGTAAAATTCTATGTGTTATTATGCTATGGAAAAAAGCACAATATGCAGATCTAATAAACTCTTCAAGTATGTAGTCTTTCAAGTTTTTAATCATCTCTGGAAAGTTTGGATGATATGTAAGTAATATGTGGCAGCCATGATAATTGATTGTCTATTACTATACGTAAATTATTATGTTTTCTGAGGTATTACTTATAGGAGCCTCTCTTAAATTAAATAACATATTTCGTGCTTTATTCTGGTTAAGCAAAACCCATTGACCTTAAATCATTTATCAGTTAGCTTTAATGTATTTTCCAATATTGAATATCTGCGCTAATGTAAAATACAAACCACTTGTTTATGATTTTTCAGACAGGAGCTGAGGAGTTCTGTTGCAGAGGTGTTTTATTTGTTGTAATTTAATTTAATTTCAGTGGATCATTCAAAAGCATCAGTTACATAAGAGAGATGTTTTCCTATGGTCAACATTCACTTAAACATTAAATTCATAGCAGATTTCATATGTAGACAATTTATGCCAGGACATGGAAATTTTGGATTCTATTTCAAAAGATTAAAATTGCAGAAGAACAATGAAATATATATCTGTCTTGATGAACAAACAGTTGAACACCTTTTGTTTCATTGTCCTATTTTTTGAAAGAAGAAGATACCTCTTGGCTGGACATTTAAACTCGCGTGGCATGAATTTAGAATATATTGAATTATTTTTTATCTTCAATAAAGTTTTTTGTCACGTTAACAATTTTATTTGTTATATTCAATTTTATGTATATTGAAAATCCTAATATATTATAATTGCAAATCTGGAGTGTGTTTAATTTAAAAATTCTATTTATAGTTTTTAAGTTCTTGTTTAGTTACTGATATATATTATTAACTGTTGAATTTTTGTAGAGTAACATTAAATCTGTATGACACTTTAGTTATAAGCCTATTATACTTTATAGTTAAATAGAGTAGGAGAAATTGTAAATTAAATCAATAAATAGGATCTACGCAATCAAACGCTTTACTAGAGTATGAAAAAGTAGTCTGTACACATTTTTTTTATTATTATCCAAAAGCATCAATAGATGACTTTCCTGTCCTAAAACTGAATTGTGATTCTGTAATATGTTGGCTTGTCTAGATACTGGTATAATTGAGTGCACATAAGCGATTCCAGTACTTTTAAAAATATGGGAACTAGTGATACTGGTCAATTAGTTTGCTGAATTCTTATGGCCCTTTTTATGGATTAGAATAACTTCCGACACTTTTAGTACATTTGGGGTAATTCTAAGAGACATCTGTTTATACAAAAAGTAAGTGGGAATGCAATGTATTCTATAATAGCTTTAATTATATTGTTGGATAAACCATAAATATCAAAGCTATCTGATGATTCAAACTGCTAACAGGGTTTAATACAAGGTCTGGATTTATCTTAAAAAAACATATAACAATTTATTTATTTCAATTAACTACAATGGCTACCATAACAACAATCAAGTTCACGACATGAATATTAATAGAATTAAAATTGTTCACTAATATAAGATTAAATATGCCACATTATAATTATTTTCTGCATTAAAAATGTATTTCCTTAAATAAACGTGGATAAAGTATTGTATTCAACTTGGTTCAAAAATAGCTTTATTAACTCGTGGGTCTTAGATCACTCCCTGCAGTTGTGATCTAACTTGACCCTCTCATTAATAAGGCTTGACTTTTACACATAGTTAAATAATATACTATTATTCACCGTTTAGAGAAAACGTATATTCTCATGGATTCGTTAAATCAGTAAAATATTTATATAATTAGAGACTACTAACTAGATTCTTTCATTTACAATTATAACGCATAACAACTCTGTACCTGAGTAGAATGATTGACTTAATAGGAATGACCTAAGTGTCTTTTTAAATAATTTGAGATGTTCTATGTTTTTACTCCTGGTAGGTAGCTTATTATACAGTATTGTGGAAATGCTATCTCTCTCTGTATAATGGTCATTTACTGTTCATTTTCTAATAGCTTAGTTTGTGTAATCAAATATAGTATAAACTTTTAACATATACATACAGGTCACAGGCATGAACTTCATTGTTTTGAACAACTCTTTGCAAGATGTTCTATTACACTTACCCATCATTATTTTTATTGCTCTCTTTTACATTTTAAACACTTTTCCTCAAAAATTAACCTGTATCAAATCTTGAACTAAGGCAAAATAAACACTTCTGAGAAATTGTGTGCTAGTAAGATTTTTTAGTTTGCTTAAGATGAGGTAACATCATATGCTTAGTATTTTTGTTAGCATAAAATAGCGTCTGATCCATAACAGTTATGATTACAAACAAGTTGATACAAATACAGCTGCTCCCAACAAGAACAAAGACAACGATAATGGTATTTATGCATAAGTTATCTTACGAAGGAAAGTGTAGTTTTGTGGATATTTGTTGCGACCATCATTAAGTACAGCGTTCTAAGGCAAGAATGAAGTAATGTGAAAATTAAATTGCAGCTGGGAATATGAGATTCCGCGCGCATGTTCCTTATTTACTTCTACCTAACTCATAAGATGGCAGGATTAACACACTATTACACATACTACCCTGTATTAAGAAATGCAGTGTTAAGAAGCATTAACATTATTGCCCACTAGCGACCTTGATTTCCAATGCAATGAGCTACCATCTGGTGCCATTAATCTTAAAATATTCTGATAGAGCACGGAAAAAAAGCTTATTCGTGCGTGCTTTCTAGTGTGTATGCTGCATATGTATTTGGCTCATAAGGTAATTAAGTCATACGAGTCGCGCATGCGCAAAAGCTACTTAAAACTTGCACCACTCATGTGCTGCCGACATTGATGCCACATTTCATCGAATTGATACCAGTAGCGCTGTAATTTAAATGCCGTATATTTTAAATTACCGTAAAAAATCGTTACGTTTAACAGCATTAAAAATAAACCAAAATCTACAAATAAGTGGGATAGGAAAAATAGAAATAGCAAATGACAAACTAAACGGCCAGTTCACAGTGCAAGAGGTCTACCAGCAATTAAAGGGTTTATATAGAAAAGAAATAAAAATATATAAAAAGAAAAGACAGTAGGGTATGATAGAATTCCAGGAGAATCTGGAAGATATAAGGTGAAACGGGAAAGAGCTTAGAAATAGGACAAAAGTATTAAAAAAAATAAAGGAAAGTAGGAACATCCCGGAACTTGGGAAAACAAGCATGATAATACCTATATATAAGCGGGAAGGGGGGGGGGACCAAATAAACCAGAAAACTACTGAGGAATAAGTTTGCTATCTATTTTACACCGGGATATTGGCAGAAATATTAAAAAATTGGGCGGAGCAGGAAAGGAAGCTGCCAGAATTTCAAGCAGGTTTCAGCAAAGGGAAGCAAACAATAGATAATATATTTATAATAACGACAATAATAGATAAGTATCTTAGTAAAAAAGAGGAAGGGTATACATGTTCTTGAGATTTTGAGAAGGCATTTGACCCTCATCATGGAAATTAAGAGGAAAGGAGCTGAGTGAAAACTGCATGAAAGAAATGGAAAAAATATATAATGGGATAAAGTTTTGTAAGATGGGAAAAAATAAAAAAATGGAAATGACGGAGCAAACAATTGATCTGAGACAAGGATGTAAACTGAATCCAACATTAGTTAATATATTCATAGATGATATAATAGAAAAACAATTTTTAAAAAAAAATTAAAAAAACAAACCAACACTGTCCAGTAATAGCGGATAAGAATAGCTGACGATTTAATGGTAGAGTCCATATTAACTGTTGGATTACAAAGGGCAATAAACGAGGTTCAAAATTTTTGTGAGGAATGGGCAATAAAATAAATATAAGCAAGTCTAAAGTATCTAAATTGAGAAAAGAGAAGAGGTAGGTATTAAATGGTAGAACTTGGGAAAACAAGAGGTAATTGAATATTAATGAAGAGAATAATAAAATGTTGGTATAAATGTTTGGTAAAAGAAGAGGGAAATCTTAAAGCTATGTATAAAGCAAAAAAAAAAAAAATCTAAGAGAGCACAAATAGTTGGTGGGCAGGGATTGGAAAAATTGTAGAGAAAATAGGAGTAGGAGATATATGAAAGCTTGAAAAGATAAATAAAAGTAATGTATGTAAACTAGTAAAATGGAGGGTAGAAGATTTAGAAAGACAGGGGATATAGAGAAGTTTAGAAAACAAGAAATCTATACAAGTTTATAAACAAAAAGAGACTGGGGACGAGAACTATATATATTACTGCAACGGGCAAGAAAAATGATTAGCTTGGATAAGAACAATATTTTTAAGAGGCTGTGAAAAGGAATATGGGAAATATGTGGTGAGAAAGAAAGTGTGGAACATTATATGATAATGCAATGAACTAGCCAAAAAAGTAGAGGGGAAAATTGTAGCTATAAAAATGTTAACAGGGAAGAAAGAAAAGGAGGTGAGAAACATAGGTGGGTTGGATACTTGCAGGAAGCAAGCGAAAATGGGCAAGAAAGGTAAGGAGTGCAAGACAGTGGAGGAGAGGGATAAGTAAGATAGAGGGAAGGGTTGACGAGCTACTCGGGAGGCTAACGGCCTGGGTGCCATGCAAACTGAGGTAGCAATAAGGCAATTAAAATGTGTACATAGTTTAGATTAGAAAGCAAAAATGTAAAAACTATATAAAAATTGTATAAATAAATGTTCGTTCATTAAAAATCCAAGAAATCTATAATTTGCCAAAACTTAGGGTGTTATAAAAAGCTCTTGTGTTCTTATATAGTAGCCACCGCTGAAACTAAACTCGCTGGAAAGCACTGGTTGTGTTTGTTTCTAAAACGCAATCCGGACCTTGAGGAAGCTTACGCTAACCTGGATGCATCGTCACGAATAACTTCCTTAAATAAAGATGAAGTTGGCATATTTTTTTCGAATTTGGAAAATGTTTTTCCAGACATGGATTCCTTTCCCAAAGAGCGTACAATCAGGACGAAACTGGCACATCCGTTGCCTTAAACAAATCAGCAAAAGAACTAAAGAACGTGGAAATTCTAATATCGGCAGAGCGAGAGTACAACATAAGAGTGATGTGTTCAATGGGTGCTGCACGTAGTTTACCTCCAATGCTCATTTTTCCTCGGAAGAGGATGTTTTCTATCCTCGAGGTCAATGGACCAATAGGTGCAGTTTACCATTGTTCTGACAGAGGCTCAACGAATGAGAGGTGTTTCTGGTGTAAGTGATTTTCAGCGCAAGTTAATCAACTGAGGATGACTGTACTGTTGATTTGGACAACCATTCAACTCTCCTTCCTTGGAAATGTACAATTGTTGTAGGGATAATCACATCTTCGTATTGTCCTTACCTCTCCATACTTCCCGTCGTTTACAGCCTCTGCACCTAACATTGTTCGAGTCCCTAAACAACGTTTTTACCCGAGAATATAATGTCTTCATGACAAACTATGCCCACCAGTCCAAAGAAAAGTACGAGTGACATTGCAAGACTTTAATAAGGCATACATGAAAGTGGCAACTATGGAGAAAGCTATCTCAAGTTTCAGGTTGGCTGGAATTGTGCTGTTTAGCCCGGAAAATTTTGCATCTGCCCAAGAAATATTTAACTTTACATTTGAGGCAGAACTTGAGACACAGCCGGTGGCTTCTACTCCTGGATAGTGGGACACCTACCATCCCCTTCCATCACAATGGAAAACATGCCGTTGATGTCCATCTCATTAGACCCCATACTCTCAATTTTTGGTGCTGCAGAACTGTTTCATTTGGGAAAGCTTTGTTATCAGACACATTCATTGTACTCTACTCCAAAGCAAATGCAACACACATTATGAATAAATTTCCACGCAGAAGGTCGCACTCAAGTTTTAACTAGCACTCCCATCAGTAGAAATTTAGAGGAAAAGAAGCTGGGCGCACTGACCAAAAACAAAGGGGTCACTAAAAGCTTCAGTTGGAAATGGAATATGGAACCCGAAAGACAAAGGGAAAGTCAACGGGAAATTTTGCAACAGAAGACATTGAAAAAGGTATTTCTTGTATTGATGGGGACTAACGTGAAACGTCTTGTCTGCGTTTAATTTGGACAGGCAAGGAAAGTATGGTGTCGGTGTACACCCTTTGGGAATTGGTCCCATGTAGATTGTAGTGGGTGGGATTATCCATGTGGATATAAGTGCGATATGTGTGATAGAAACTAATGTTAAGGTTTCATTGTTGAAAAGAAAATTTAATGTATAATTACAAAAATCAAGGCCAGCGTAGTAAATAAACACCGAGTATAACGGCTCATATTTAAAAATGGTTTATGATTATCAGTATTAAAATAATTTACGTCGTGTTTTAAACAAATGGTAATTTATTTATTCTCCTGAGATGTTAATGGATGCCCGGTATTACCCGCAGGTTTGCATGATTTAGTAAACCAACATTTTTTTTCGTAATATGACCTTGAAACTATCACTTGTATACGTACTCTATTCCCGGCCTTTGTGTGGCTCCGCACATCAACATTACACCACTTCACAACTCCTGGTGCAAATAAAAATAGTTGCTACATTGGGTATATTATTATTTGATACATTTAAATGATAAACGAGCTGAATAAGCACTATAATTCAACCTCCAAAGCATTTAAATACGAGCTTAATATGTAATGTATTTATTGTCACGTGGCAGTTGGTACTTCCCCGACTGTTTTGTTTATTGCAGCAAAGCAATCTTCTGGCGCCCATCCCATTACACTATTTTCACCGAGTGAATAAGTACTCGTTTAAAGAGAGACACGTGCACAAAAGCTAATCCAGGTATGTTCATTGGCTGATGCCGCGTATTACAAAGTACAGCGGTTACAAAGTAGTTCGTTGAGTACTAAAAAGATAACTACTGGATCTCCTCTGCATTTCGTAACAACGGATTGTTTACGTATTATTATGTAGAATTGCAGAAAAATGAATCTAAAGTAAGCAATCAAATTGAACTTAATTAGAAAATGAGCAAACAGAATACGCAGACTGCCTTCTGCTGTTGAGCTTTGGAAGCGGAAGGTGAGATCGTTAGTACATAAATCAATGGCCGAACAAATACAGTTTGTAAAATATCGCGAAGTAAGCCTTTTAACGAGTGGTGAGAAAGGTGTAATTTTGAATTGTGCCACAAAGTATGTAAGAAATATCCAAATTGGCCATCAAGGATATTGTTAACGTGACAGCGGAGTTGCAGGGGCGGCGGCTTCTTAATATAGTAGTCAGTTTGTGCTATAACCAAAATGTTGGCTATCACTTGAACGAAAATTATATGTAACATTTTATATTTTGGGTACATTTTGATCTGACCTTGCATAGTTGGCTTCGGCAAGCATTATATTGTTTGCAGGTGCTAAGTATTTCACTCTCACCTACTACCCAAGTCGTATAATGCTAAGTATAGGGAATGACGAACCAAGAGAGTGATGTAAGGGCCGGAGGAGCAAGTGCGGGGCATAAGCTGTATGTAGTTGGGTAACCTAGTAGTAAGAGAGCATCGAATAGGACGATCGCTAACGGGAACAAACCATCTCATCTAGTCCCACAATCCCACAACAGTGCCATCTATTGATTCCATAAGTAGTATATTGTTGCTTCTCTTCCGGTCCTCTATCTACTAAACATCATTACATTGTCTGTATGCCACGTGGTTTCTACTTGTTTTGTGTGCTTAACTATATCTAGTTTTAGTTGGTGAATCAGAGTGGTTTGTGTTGTTAAATGCAGGTAAAAACAATAAATTCTTTTCTAGCACAAGCATTTTCAATGGTAGCATTGGAAGAAAAGAATGAAATTAAACGTATTGGTAGACCCACTTCATGTCTCAAACTCACTCAGGTAGTTAAAAAAATGTTTTAGTAGAAATTTTAACGATATATATGGAAAATATCAATGGATGTGTGGATGTATATTAAAAATGCCCTGTATTACTTTCCTTGCGTTTTGTTTGGTGGTGAAGATCCATGGATAAAACGTGGCGTGAGTGAATTACATCTTCACGATCGCGTCAAAAAGTATGTAACGTCAAAGTTGCATTTGAAAACTGCCGTCAGTCTTGTTATGCTTGGCAGTGTAAATATAGCAAAACAGATGGACTGAGCATATCGAAAAGGAATTGAAGAAACCAACCAGAAGGTGGTTCAAAATAGATATGTTTTAAACATTATTATTTATTGCATTAGGTTCTGTGGAGCCTTTGAGTTAGCTCTGAGAGGACATGATGAGTCAGCGTCTTCAATTAATCCTGGTATTCTTCGTGGACTGATACGTTTCATTGCATAGTTAGACTGTATTCTGAGAAACCATCTGGAAAATGCAACAGTGTTTAATAGCACCTCCAAAGCTATACAAAATGAGATGTTACAATATATGCTCGAAGTCTGTCATGAGGAAGTACCAAAAGAAATCAAAGAATCTCGTCATAGTAGATGAAACTAGCGACGTATCATCCAAGTATCAAATGGTAACTGTCTACAGATATCTAGTAAACCATAAAAGGAAATATACTGGGGATTTGTGAATCCTATAGGGCACAAAGCAGAAAACTTAGCTGCGTGTATGTTACCAGAACTTGGAAATCTGTTAGATAGTGAGCATAAACTGATAGCTCAAACATATGATGGGGCTAACGTTATGTCTGGGTCAAAAATGGCGTTCAGTCCATCGTAAAACAGAAGTATACATCCACAGAATACATTCGTTGCCATGCACATCATTAAATGTAATTACGTTAAATGCAGCAAATAGAAGTGCAAGAATCTTTTTCATATATTTTCAAGGCATTTTTTCTAACTCTCTTCAGAGAACATCAGGTTTTAGAGGAAGTGGTACAGAAACAACTGCCAAGGTCAGTGCAAACGAAATGGAACTTTCAATCGAGATCTGTCAACACAGTTTACGAATACATAGAGGAGTTAATAAATGCATGAAAGTTATAAGGACAGGCGAAGAATCATCAATCCAAGTTCTGTATTTATGCTTCTGGTTTTATTGAAATTTTAAGCGATTTAGATTTTATATTTTGGTTGTCCTTCAATAAAATTATGCCCCATGTCGATATTTTCTTTAACAAACTTCAGAGGAGTGACTGTACTCCTATAATGGTTCAAAACAGACTTAATTATTATGAGATGGAAATCCAACACAGCATAATTTCCACTGCAGTTGATGAGAAAATAACAAAGCAAAGAAACGCTATAGAACACACTGAGAGAAAACGAGTGGCAATTGAAGTATGCGAAGTAATCATTACTGAAATAAAAGTCAGATTTAGGTTTGTTGCTCACACAGGAGCAGCAGCTCTCTTTCAGCCCAACAGATTTTCAGAATATTGTGTATCATTCCCGGAACAGTATATAAAAATTGCCCTTCAGACATATTCATTCATTGTGTGATTCTGACAATCACCATGACAAGAAGTGAAGCGGAAAGATGTTTCTCTACTCTGAAAGGAATTAAAAAGTTCCTAAGTAGCACAATGTCCGAGGAGAGGTTGTCAGCATTGGCCATGCTTTCCATTGAAAGCGACTTCATCGTGCAGACCAAGAATTTCAATGAGCTAGTTATTGATAAGTTTGTAGGCAGGAAGGGGAGAAGGACTGATTTTCTCTATAAATAGGTGAGTGCTATATGCCACACAGTGTTTATAAAATGTGCATTTGTTGTATGTTGTGAATTTCAATTTACTTGTTTAATTGCGTAAATTTATCAGCCTATAGTGAACAACTTAAGACGGTATTTACGCTTTAAAATGTTTAAATGTTAGCGATAATTTTGTGAACCATCAATGCTCAGAGACATCAGCCGCCCTTGGTTTACAGGTGTGTGTGTGTGTGTGTACGCGCGCGAGCGTGTGCGTGCATTAATTATAAATTACGCGTGCAGTGAAAGTTTAAAAACGCGCAGGATAACCAACCTGAAAATCAAGAAAACGTTAAAAGCCAGTGCTAGAAGTTCAGTGTGACGAATTTATTAGGAGTGCAGTGCGTCAAAAAGTTCATCATTTCTTCCACATCAATGAGCCACTTGTAATTCCAAAAACTACTTGCGTTTATGAACGGTGACTCCGACGTTCCTAGTTCAGGCAAACATTTTTATAAGCTGTTACTTGGCATTGATTTTGAATCCCGGAAAAGAAACGGAAAGAATGTCATTGTTGAAGCTGTATTGTTAAATTCCCGCGTACAGATAGGAAGGCGGAGGCTCTAGTTTCTCAACGAAATATGGGAAAATGAAGGCATACAACTTCCCAGGTGTGGATAAACATCACCATTAAGAGTAAAACGTAAGCAGAAGAAGATAAAGTGAGAGGAGTGGGGCAGGGGCAAAACTTCGATCTTGATAAATACAGCCTCTTTCAGAATCAGATTAGGTATGCCTTTCGTATATATTTTCGTATAGTAATTTTTATATATCTTATCTATATATTTAGTTCGGAGTGGTATACACAATTGTTACCTAACAGTAGCGTGTTTCTAAACTACCCCACGAAGAAGAACGGGTAGAAGGAAAGCGATGCCAGTTCCAAGGTTCCACGCGGTTATCTCCCTTGACGCCACATGGTTACGAAAGTAGTCCCACGTGCGCTCCCACGTGCAAGTAAGCGGAGGAGTACATTTTGTGCTTTGTTTACACAAGGACAAATTCATCCGGTGAAAAGGGTTTAGTAGTGCATGCGCCCGTGCATTCATAAATGGTGGAGTGTGCAGAGAAACATAAAAGCGCCAGTGTTTAAAAAGTTGTATATGTGTGAATAGTGTTTCCAATGCGAGAACGGGAAAAAACCTGGGAGCTGCAAAAACCCCGAAAAAGAAAAGTGAAAGGTCAGTTATTATTTTCGGACCCGTGGATGATTTTGTTAAACGTGCCATTCGTTTTAACGTGTCTCACTCTAGATAAAGTGCTTTCTTGGTGAACAGTGATGACCCAGATCTTCCAAATTTTAAGAAAACCCCTTTTCACTTTGGTTTTCAGTTAGCAAAAAGAAACAAAATTAGTGTGCTAATCGATCGGGAGGGCGTAGTGGTGTGGAGAAGACTTTACCTGAGATCTGTGAGGCAGTATCGTGCATAAGGGTGCATAATTTATTATTTAGACGAAACCTGAGTAAAAGAAGAACATGTCACTTCAAAGGCTTGGACAGGCACTACCGTAGAGTCAAAGAAAGGCCCATTTTCTCCTTGGCTTTACATGGGTTTGAAAAAGCCAACAGGTAAAGGTAAATGTGCCTTATAATGTTCCAATTTATCAGTGATAACCGGTTTCTTGTTGGGGGGGGGGGTTGTAAATGTGTTAGTCCAAACAAACAAATGGCTGTCATCAGAAGATGAAATTGGGAAAATGTTTAAAAATGGTTTGAAAGCACTGGTTTCTAACAGTGTCATTGTTATGAACAATACCCCATACCATGTAATGTACGTTTTGATGAAAATGATGATAAAGTCGAGCTACTAAAAGTTGCATAGGCACTAGCAGATCTAGATAAAAATAAATACATTATAGTAAAGCAGGTCATATTGTGTTAACATTGCCACCATGTCACAGCAACTTAAACGTGGCGAGGAACAATAAGACGTTTAAGCTAAAAGAATTGCAACAGATAGCAGAGAAGTTAATGTCAAGTATGTGGCAAACAGATATACGTATCATACGCGAGGAATACAGGATGTGGCTGGTTGAAGGTATGTCTGACAAGATAGTGGTTATAAATCTGTACGACACTTCAAGTGACACACTTTTGATTATGAGCTGGGTGTTGCTCCTCTACCTGACGACTCAGATTAGCGTAAGTTTTTAGTCACAAAATTATATTTCATAAATTTTCCTCACGCATTCCTTGAATTAATTTAATTTATTTAGTGTGAGCCGAGTGCAATTGTCACACCCAATACTGCTGCAGTGAAAGATAGCACACTGTTACAATAACCATGAGGCTTAAACAGCTGAGCAAGAGTTATCTCCTTGCTGATTTCAGTGAATGGCGGCATATGCACGTTTCGGAGTAATACAACTAGGGGACGGTAATTGCTGACAAATATTCGCGACTACGTTGGTGAGTAATTCCCTTGTGGTTGACACTTGAAGGGTGTGTCGTCTGTTGGCAGGGGCTTTTCAGATCGCTGACCAATCATAGTGTAAGAATGCATAACTGTCAAAGAGATCATGTCATCGGTTTTGCAACACCTATGGGTTGATTGTTTTTCTTTTTTCTTTTTTTACGCGCGTTCTCATGTATGACCGATATGATTGTTTGCAATCTTTGTTATCATCCTAGAACTACGAGTGACACTGTGATTTGATGAAAATGCCTTACAGCAGGGGCGGCTCGTCCTTACGTGCTGAAGAGCTGCAGCACGCTACTTTTTTTTCTTCTAAATTACATAACAGACATGCTGAAGGACCATGTAACAAACATAACACATTATGGTAGTAATAAGAAAGGCAGCACTGCCAATGACGAACTCTCGAAGCAAGGTAAACACGCAAGTTTAGCTAATGGAATGCATCCACGTGCTCAAAGCGATCAAGCACGGTAGGTGAATATTGCGCTTGCGTAGAACCTTCCCCTCTTACCCCCCCCCCCCTGACGGTCGCTGTCCCATCGTTTTCGCACTGCTACGTGCTGCGTTTGGCTAAAGCACGGAATCAATGAAATCGCTACGAGTGTTAGTTCTTTTCCTTATAATCGTTTTGGCAGCAGACGAAACAGCCCTGCCACACTCACCTAAGTGCCACACTAAACATCAGAATTTAGTGAAATTAATTAAAGCGTATTACAACGTTTTATTTTAGTTATAATAACTAATTATATCTTTGTGATACAAACTGAGCCATAAAAGGACTATTATCTCCATACCTTATTCACATTGGAACGTACAGAACATTGTTTGTTATATTGTTTGTTAACATTGGTAACCATAAGTTCATATTGGCGCAATGTGTTACTTCCGCAAATGTGAAATCTAACAGGCCCACGTGTATCACATTGAAACAAAGTGTTCTGTTGTGTAAATGTTATTCAGTGTCAGTTTTCAGTTTATTTCCAACTGTGATCGCACTTTATTATATTTCAGTATCATTCAGTGTAGGTTTGTGTTACTTTCATACGTAAGAAAACTTTAGTCATACATAATGAATATAGTTGATGAGCTGTTAAAAACTCCCTTTTCAAGGCGATCGTTAGATGAAAAGATCAGGATAAAAAATTTAGGGCGACCTACTCCTGATCTAAAAAATGAACAGAAAGCAAAAGGAAGTAAAAATTCTATTTACACAAGAAAGTTTAACACAAATATATATGACAACAGTGACTGGATCTGTGGTTGTGAAATCAGAAACGCGCTCTTTTGCTTTCCTTGCCTCTTGTTTGGAAGTACAGATTCGTGGTCTACGACTGGTGTTAAAGATCTAGGTCATGTTAATGAATATATAAAAAAACATTCAAATAGCAAGAAGCATATGAAAATCTCGCTTGACTTCTCAATGCTTGGAGGTGTAAATATTGCAACGCAGCTAAGCAGGGCATATCAAGATGCTACACAAAAACATAATGAACAGGTTGAGAAAAATAGATACATATTATCCAGGATAATAGACTGCATCAAATTTTGTGGGGCCTTTGAGCTTGCTTTGCGTGGACATGATGAGACGGAAACGTCAGATAATCCCGGCGTGTTTTTAGGCCTTATAAATCTATTGGGCAGTATAGACAGTGCGATGAAAGAGCATACCGAAAGCAATAAGGTGTTCAAAGGATTATCTAAGACCATCCAGAATGAACTACTTGATTGCATGTTGGAAGTGTGCCACGAAGAAATTGAAAGAGAAATGAAGGAGGCAGCCTATGTTGCTATCATGGCAGACGAAACCACTGATATCACTGAAAAAATTCAGTTGGCATTAATTTTTAGATATGAAAGGAACGGCTTTATTTATGAACGGTTTTGGGGATTTTTTAATCCATCTGATCAGACCGCTAATTCTATTGCCGGTTGTATTTTGAAAGAAGTGGACACCCTTTTTAAGGATGATCGCCATAAAATCATCGCCCAGACTTATGACGGTGCGTCTGTAATGAGCGGCAACACAGGAGGCGTGCAGATCAAGGTGAAAGAACACTATCCTCTCGCACAGTATGTACATTGTTACGCCCATCAATTAAATCTGGTTATGGAGAAAGCAGCTTCTCAAAATCAGTCCGCCAGAATATTCTTCTGCAGTCTCTCAGCTTTTCCAGCATTTTTTTCAAGATCTCCACAGCGTTTAGCAGCATTGGAAGCAACTGTTGCTCGAAGAGTTCCTCGAGGATCTGCAACAAGATGGAATTTCAAGTCTAGGACTGTTAACACCGTATATGAACACAGATTGTTTTGACGAATTAGAACAATCTTTATCAGATAGGACAGTGCAAGAAGCTCGTGGCCTGCGGCATAATTTGGAGGATGGAGAATTTAATTTCTGGCTTGCTTTTTTTCAGAAAATAATGCCACATGTAGACATTTTGTATAATCAGCTACAAGCAAGACAGATGGATGCAGTGAAGGCAAAAAATGCAGTCCAATCTTTTGCCAAAGCAATTGATGCCGTGCGAAGTAGAACGGATGATATAGCACACCAGATTCAGACATCTAACGTCCACGTTACAAAAAGACGTCGTAGGGAAACTAACTTAGGAGTAGATGCCAAGGAAGTATGTGACCGAATAATATCGGAGGTACACAGCCGCTTTGAGTCCACAGAACATCTTGATGCTGCAAAACTATTGGATGCAAAAAACTTTGAATTATTTTCTCAAGTTTTTCCTGAAACAGAACTCGGCATTGTCTGTGATCGATACAAAGATCTCGACAAAAACAAGCTCCGAACCGAACTTAGCATTTTATATGAGCATCCGGAATTCAGGAAAGTAGAAGGTGCTCTTCCACTCTTGCAGTTGACACTAAAAAATAATCTGCAAAAAACTTTTAGTGAAGTGACAAAGGTTTTAAGAATTGTTGTGACTATTCCCATGTCAACTGCAGAACCAGAACGATGTTTCTCCTCTTTGAAGAGGATAAAAACCTTTCTGAGGAACACCATGTGTCAGGATCGCCTTACCTCTCTGGCCATGCTATCCATAGAGAAGAAATTCGTTACAAATATCAGGGATTTCAACGTCAGAGTGATGGACAAATTCTGCATGAAGAAACATCGGCGTATGGACTTCATTTTTCGAAACTAGGTGAGTTGCATGCATTTTTTCCCCCCGTGCAGCACGCTACTTGTTTTAGGCACGAGCCGCCACTGCCTTACAGCCGTGATAAACGAGTTGAGGTTAGTTAGCCGACATAATAAAACAGACGAAAGGAACAGATGAGGTAACTAGCGAGAAACGGGGAAAAATACTTCGACATTTAAAATGGAAAATTTGAAAATGGCGTGTTATTTATGGACGCTCTGTAACTACTGTGGTTCTCAACATCCCATTCTAAATTGGGCGTGAGAAACCGCTTAATTTTGCTCAGAGGCCTCTCTATCAGACTTGAGTTTTTTTTATGTCCCGTATATCTACGACACGGGGCCCAACAGCTTTACTTTCCTTCCTAAGGAAGCCATGCTAAGGATTTTTACATCCGAAAAAATCCATTGTCCTCCGCCGACAATGCGGAGGCCGACTCAACATTCAATAAGTGAGATCGAAAATGCATGGAAAGGAGGTATTTTAGAGGAAGCAGTAGAACAAGTGGCGGCGCAGACGGACAGCGAGTAAATATAACGTACCGAGATAGTCACATGTCAGCAAGAATGTCAGTCACAAGGTTATTTCTCACCAATTATAGGCAATACTTCAGTCTAACATATAAAGCATACCTGCGTTTTAAATAAGAATCAGTGCGCTTCATAGTTTTAAACTTCAAAGCCGTTTACTCAATTACAATGCTTCTGCAGTTCCAATGGCAAACCACTTTCTTAGGAATATAATCTGGAATGATCAGTATTTCAGGTATCAATTATTTTGGAATTTTCTTGTAAGCTTTTCAAGGATTTAGAACAAGTGAAAATATTTAGCTCTAAAGCATGCCGTTTATTACTCACACAGAATGGAATCATAAAATTCTACTGTTTGAATTAAGTGATCAGAACATGCCAAATTTAATGTGTTGATACATAGTGTCAGATCTGTAATAATCAATCTACCATAAGCATACTCAATATACGGCATTATCATTGTCCAGAATACATCCCCAATTATTGCTCAATTTACATATTTACTCTGATCAGTCAAAGAACGGTCCCAAATATCAAGTGGGATAAAGATAGCATGCGCAGTAGCTTTGTGGGTATTGTTGAAGGTAAGTTTATAACAAGGTGTCTATTGACGAAGCCAGCTGTAGAAGAAAGTGGAGATAGCAGTGAAATTCCATATTGTGTTGCCTTTACTTTAGCAGAGGCAGAACACAAAAAGAAAATATACAGCTTTGTAGAAGAGTAGAACAAGTGTCAACAACTCGCTTACTTTTTGTCGCAGCAAGCAGGTTTGTTTCATGTGACAGCAGGAATTGTCTCTCCTCCTTGTGTAGTGCGTCACGTGTCAGTTTATAATATCGGGAACAGAAAACAATCCAACATGCCTGCCTTGGAGGAAGCTTTCTTATTTATAGAAATGACGAAATAATGCTTCAGAATATTCAATTTGCAACAGCAATACACAACACGTGCAAGTGTGTACAACAGTCATCAAGGAGTGGCACGTTTCTTTCAAATAATAATTGCGATCGATACTGGTTAATTACCAAGATGCTTGTTCATACTCAGTGCTATAATTTGAAAATTTTTCTTAAAAATTATTTATCATACTGCTGGCGATACATGCAGTTTGTTTTATTATGTTAATCCTTTAATAATTTCATATTATTATTATTATTATTATTATTATTATTTGCACTGATTTATGTTACGACCACCGGTTACCACTTATGAAAATATGTTTTTCTTAAATATTAATGTTATCTATAAATATTAACGATAGAACAAAAAAGAACATTTGTTCTTCTAATCACGAACCTACAATAGGTGCATTAACTTATAAAAAGTGAATTACTTATTTCAATTTCAAAATAATGCATACTGTCGCAGCACTGAAGAAATTGTTCTTGCTTTGTGCGCAGTTGTTCGCGCAATGCAAAATAGGCGCTTTCAGGAGAATTGAGTAAATTCGCTCTCTCTCTCCCTCTCTCTCTCCCTCCCCTTTGTGAGAACTCAAACAATTGGTGACCTCTGGAATATAATATGTCTGTTTAAATATATAATTATTTATTTGAGAAACTCGGAAAACAATAATTTGTTCGTGGAACCAGTAACACAGATTATAATCGCAAAAGAAATCAAATAAAGATTATATTGACTATTGCTGATTTAAATAAGAATAACTTAATCAGTTGTTGTTTTTTTTTCAAATATATTCTTCATTCATTTCAATTATGCAGAGATTTTCTTTATTTTTGCAGAAGAAAAAAATATGTACATAATGAATTTCTTAAATAAACAATTCGATCGTATTTAATTCATTTATGTAAAACAAATTTACTAATTGTATTTATCTAAATATTAAGAAGTTTAAGGCCCACATTCGTGCTTCAAAACCGAAGTGATGAATTGATGTAATATAAACATGTAATGAGAAAAGTAGTTCCAATAATTACACGAAGACCATGAAATCCAGTTGCTACAAAAAAAAGATGAACCGAATACTGAATCTGCTTAAAACAAAATTTGTCTTAAAATTTAGAATAGGCCCTCTCCTGGTGCTATACCACTGTTTTGCACAGCAAGTTGATAGTTGCAGACCTATAGCTCTTAGCATCAGAAATAGCCAAATTGTTTGAACGGATTTTGTTGCAAAGAATATACAACTATTTAAGCCAATACAATATGTTACGACTTTCAACATGACTTTGGTATAAGGTAATCCACTATTTTTGCCAATAATCAATGTAGTTATGAAATAATTTGGAAAATAGAAAATGGTGAGTTATTCTTTGACTTACATAAAGCTTTCGACTGTGTTGAGATTTTAATTAATAAACTTGAAAACTATGTATAAAGGTTTTCCCCTGGAATTAATTCGTAACTATTTAATTAAAAGAAAACAATTGAATGAGTATAATATTAAATGTGGAAGTTTATTAAAAAAAGGTTTAATCGAAATTGAAACTATGAAATATGGTGTACTACAAGGCCCATTATTTATAATAATGATATATGTAAACACTTCTTTAGTAGCTTATGTAGATGACGCTAGGACAACGTAGGAATAAAACAGCACTAAATACCACTCATTTGCTAAACTATTTGTGGTCCATAAATTTATATTGCATAACGAAAAAAAAAAAACAAAAAAAAAACTAAAGTGATGCAGTTAAATATGCTAAGCAAAAACAGTACCGATATAGTACTTAAAATACATTGTGGAAATCGAGATGCACACGATTTTAGGTCTTGCTGTAAATATAAGGTTAATACGGGCTCACCATAATGAATCCGTATGTGATAATAAGATATCCAATAAGATACTTTGGCAATTGCATTGTTGCTAAATTTAACTTACTATACTATGGATGCATATACCCATGCTTTACTGCATGGTATTGAAATTTAACTGTAGCTAAAACGCACATAGACAAATCAAAAGACAGGCATCAGGACCATGTTTAATTTAAAAGCGAGTGAACTAGTAAGCAAACGCTTATTAAGAAATAATATTTACCATATTCTTCGTATGTATATAGAGTAATAATGTGTTATAAATAAACATAACAATAAACATAATGAAATACATGAACATAACACAAGACGTAATCTGGATCATTATAGATGTAGTATAAATAAAAGTGTCTCAGAAAGATGCCCATTTTCTTGGAATTAAATTTAATAATAAAATTCCGCCAGAAATTAAATCAGTCGAAAGTAATTTAAAATTGTTTCTGATCAACAAATGTTTACATTGTATAAATGGGTTATAAACTATTGTATAATTTGTAAATTGTATTCGTACTGTATAAAATAAGATTTTGTAAATTGTACCAGTGTGTACGTTCAAAATCAAATGTATTGATAAAGTGGATGAAAAAATAAAATAACTATTATTATTATTGTTGTTATTATTCCAAAGCCGGTGGCTTGCAATTCCAAATCGTTTCAAATGTTTGACTGTTGCTCCAGTGTGTCGCACCTGCAATGAAATGTTAAAGAAGGCTTGTCTGCAAACACCTGTATTAATACAAAGTAGATTAAACGATAGGCGTGCAAAAGAATAATTTATAGAGACTATATGAAAATAAAGCATAGAGAAAATCTCCTCACTTTAATACATCAGTTTTTAGATTATAAGCTCCAGCAGTAGATTACATTAATATGTAATAAGCCCCGAAATATATTTTCTGCTTAACATGTAAGGGGAATAATAGATTAAAGCTAAATAATCCAGGCCCTGCCAATCATTCCTCCAGTTGATGACAGCGTCCCCTAATATTTTAGAATTTTATCACTTTTCTTCAATGAACTGTCACTCTGAAGATAGAACTTTATTCCAACAAAGAAGTGGATGCTCCAACTTGTAGCACGTATCTATTTATAGAGAAAATCAGCTCGTCTCCTTCCAACTGACAAACTTATCAGTAGCCTGCTTATTGAAGATCTTGACCTGCATGATGCAGTTGCTCTTAGCACCTACTGGTGGTAGGTTTTACACAGGCTTAATTACGAAGAATTTATTCTGGTTGTACAGTAGACTAACATTTGACTTCTCAGTGTACTCACAATGAATGTAATTTCCATGTGTGGTAAGCTATAAACATATGCATTAATACATTTATTTTTACTGCACACCGTGATCTGCGATGGCGGATACGTAAGATACCGGAAGCTATGCAGCACATAATCGCGAGGCAATGCGTTTACAGCCCTTTTGGCCCGATCGTCCTACAGTAAGGTTTGCTCAAGCCGAGGCACACTTTGGGTTGGCTATCACTGAGAGGACTAAAAACATCTATATAATATCACGGCTAGATTACCACTATAGAAGGAACAGCGTGTGTGTCAATTGTGAATCCATGAAGCATGGGGAACCGCAATCCCTCACAGTTTTTGCACCAACTGAAAAGCGTAGCCCCAGATGTTTCTGGTGATTTCCCGGGAAATATTTAGATGAGCCATCTTTCTCCGCACCTATAAGCCATCATTTGAGCGGATGGCAGTTCACGCTTACACCATTATTTTCACGTCCAGCCTCTCCTGTGGGCGCCATGTGTTGCTGCTATCGCCGCTTTAGGGCTCACGCTAAAAACTGCACACGCCCCTGTGAGTTCTAGCCATCGAAAAAGTCTAACAACAGCCGTTAGTGACGAAAGACGGTAGTCCTGGGTACACTGGTCGCCTCTTTGTCGTGGATCACACCACAAGAGTCCAGTTTCTCATTGATACGGGATCCAACTTATGCCGGCTACTCCCTGGACGCTGAAACGTGTGGCCTGTGTCAATTGACCCCTCATCCCTACCTATGAGTGAATACCCCCCAAACTCTGGACTACACAGGGTCTTTACATGGGCGCTTATGGTTGCTGGTGTTCAGGGTAGACTTTCAGACTTTTCACAAGTTGTTATTGGATTGTCACCATCAGCGTCTTCTAGATAGCTTCATAAACTTCTTATTCTCAGGTTCCAAGGCTAGAATACATCTGCCCAGCATCAAGTTATATCATCCGCGATGGTCTCTGCCCTCCTTAGGGGATTTCTTGACCTCGTGAGACCCAATGGTGCACCAGGGAGCACACAGCACAGTACCGTTCACCACATCAACACTACATTGGGATCTCCTGCCGATCATGACGATTTGCGCCAGTTCGCCTGCCCATTGCCAAGGCAGATTTTGAGGCGATATTACGAGATGGCACTACACGACGATCAGAGGGGCCATGGTCATCTGCTTGTGCCCTTAAAAACAGATCCATATGGATATTATGGAGATTTCAACGCCCGCACAATCCCTAATCCCTGTCTACCATATCCTTGAATAATCACAAAACCTTTCTGGTTGCATCGTTTTCTCCACTATCGACCTCGTCCGTGCGTATCACAAATCTCCATCCATCCTGACAGAATTCCAAAAGCAGCATTTTTTACTAGAGATGGGCTGAAATGAAGCCCGGAGTCGACTCCATCGACTCTGAACACTGGTGTCGACTCTCTCGCGAAGTCTTGCTTTCGCTCTGACGTCATAGAACGCATAGCACAGCCCCGCTCTAAACAAACGCAGTACCTCTGTCAACACAAACTTGATCATGTCGCGCAAATGGTATAGGACCAAGGACCATTTTCAGATTCCGGACCTAGCTGTACGTGCGTTAACTGAGCAGCTCATATCACATGGTAAATGAACGAAATGTTTGAAATTTGAATAATGCCCAAAATAGATCTGTAGGCTTTGGAGCTTAAAAGTTAGGTATCTGACTTTCGTCGTTCAGGATAAGGCAACATCCTGAGAAAGCACATATCCAGTTAAATCACGCTAACTAAGATTCGAACCCGGAACCTCTTGAATTTGATGTCTATGTACTTCTCATTAATAGGGTTAAGCATCAATACATATAGACACACACTCATACACACATATTTCGCTGCAGGTATGAGAAGACAGTTTAAAGTGACAGATGTTGAAAGAGAACGCGGGTATAAATTCCCTGCTGTTAAATGATTACGAGGAGGGAAACAGACGAAAGGCGATTTCCAGTTAAATTCCATGCGTATTGAAATTTTGCACTAATAATTGGGGATATAACGGAAACTGTTAATCTTACAAAGAAAAATGTATATGCCATAAATTGCTTGTTTTAACGAGTACTTCATTTTTATGCCCATCTTTACGGTTTACCAATTACGCAAAGATCTAGAGCGAAGAGGCCTTCAAAGACTACTCTCGGGAATTTTAAAATATACATTTTATTTTCCATAAATATATCTTAAACATATGTTACTTTCACACAGTAGTTAGCCAATTTTGAGAAAGTCAAAATTTTCGAAATATGTTCCATGTAAAGGATAGCTGGGTGTGGGGGAGTTTTTTGAAACTGTTACTGTCTCATTCCAGGAGGTTGCTAATCTTAAATACCAATGTTTGGCACTAAACGACTTTGCGTTTATGAGTTTTGCTGTTCACACATACACACACCTTTTTTCTAAAAATGTGTGTTACTTTCTCTAGCACGTGTGTACATACAATGCATATAGTACCTAAAGAAGGTGTCGTATTGTACCCAACAATTCGATATCGAGATTTCCCGGAAATACGCTTTGAGGTCCCCTTGAGTCCAAAAAGCCTTTTTAGTAAAAGGTGCATGTGTGTGCGTGTACAGCATAGCTCAAAAACGAAAAAACCGTTAGTATTTATGTTTAGTATCTTCCAAGGATTCGTCACGAAGATTTTCGGGAAACTTCACCCCAAACTACCTTTACATGGAACACGGAGCTGATTGCTGTGCCTGGCCACATTCCTATCTTCCCTGCCATGCTCCAAAATTTCCAGAAATATTTCCTCATCCTTGGCACCTTCATTGTTCCAATAAAGCGATTTCAGCATTGATCCATTGCTTCTCCCAGGGTTATCGGTATTGCCTCTCTTCAATTGATCGATTTACCTGGTCTTAGGCATTTCCCATGATTGAATCACAGCTGCAACTGTGGCTCACACCTTGCTATTTAGCTGAATTACTCGCTTCAGTTGCCCACTTAACCACCGATCAAGGAACCCCAGTCCGTTCTGCACTTTTTCGGACTCTTTCTGACATGTGCAATATCAGACTGAATGCCCTTACGACCTTTTACCCTCAGGAAAACGGCATAGTAGAGCGCTTTCACTGCACCCTTAGGACAGTAATGTATCTTTGTCTCTACATTGGGAAGTGGCACCTGGCCTTGCTGGGGCTCCTCACAGCCTACATGTCCAGATTTGGACTGTGTGCCAGAAAAACTGTCCTATGGAGAGCCTCTTCATGTGCCTTGTGGTTTCTTCACTCCAATTGTCAGCGATGTTCAGCCTTCGCAGCTGTAACGCTTGAGGGACATATACTACAAATTCGTCCGTTCCTGTGCAGCATCATGCAAACGAAGACGACTTCATCATGAAGTATTGAGGTGTTTTCGCTCCCCGGAATGTTCTACCATGTGTAGTTAGCTGTAAACTTATGCGTTAATAAAGTTATTTCTACTGTATACTTTGTTTCTGCAATTAGCCTCAAATAGAAAGCATGACAAATGCAGACAATCTCTCCCCGGACATTGGAATATGCAGATATGTTTTAATTATTTTAAAAGTAGAGTAACATCTTTTCTGCCTCATGGGTTGACATCTATAATGTCAGAATCACATTTAGTAACTTAGCATATTCATTAAAAGTGGAACACAAGTTATTGTCCCTGAAAAACTCCATTAACTGAACCCCATCTATTTTTTATATTCTTAAGTGTTATATATTATAGAAAGTTTTGATATTAGTTTCTTTTCTTCAATGAAAGAATCTGTTGACGGCTATTTTTGCATATGCTGGAAACGATAAATTATATTCTGAAAATATTTCAGGTTGAAAGAGCATATAAGCGGCAACCCTGAATACATCTTCCATTTCAATTAAAATTACATCACATACTTCAAGTGCCCCTCGTTTTCTCTCAGTGTGATCTAAAATATTTCTTTTCTTTGTCGCATTCTAAACATCTGCAGTGTAGTTTAGGTGCTTCTAATTTTGAGATTAAGTCTGTTCTGAACCATTACCGAGAAGTCACTCTGAAGTTATACGCAGAAAATATTGTCATGGTACATGTATGTAAGAAGGACTACCAAAATAGGGTAGGGAGGGAAGGAGAGAGAATGCAAATTCCTTGAAGATTCGTAAATATGCATACTTCTGTTTTACAATGGACTGATTAAATGTTTTTGACCCACATATAACATTATCCACGTCATAAGTTGGAGCTATCATTTTATGTTCACAGCCAGGCAGATGTTGATTAAACTGGCCATGTGCACGCAGCTAAGTTCTTTACCTTTCTCCCCTATAGAATTCACACAACCCATTTTGGATTATGGTTTATCAGATTTAATAAATATAGATTATGGTCAGTAATGTAGTAAAAGTAATAAAATCTCATTATTTATCCTATCAAACTGCAGCAGCTACAATAAATGGAAGGACAAAATGAAGTGAAGAATCGATTTAAGGTTGCATTATCTGTAGACAGTTACCATTATTGATACTTGAAATATACACGCTGGTTTCATCTGCCACGACAGATACAAATCTTTGCTTTCTTTCGATATCTTCTTTAGAACATTTCAAGTATACATTACAAAATCGCTATTTTTGGAGAGTCTCTTAAACTTGATAGCATTTTCCACGAAACATTCCAGATTACTTGAAGTCATGTTCCCGCAGAGCCAAAGCTCCCACAAAATTTAAGCCAAATAATTATATTTAAAACGTATTTATTTTTAGCCACTTTCTGTTTGTGACCTCAACTGCTCTCGGATATGCAGAGTCCATATGTTTTTCTATATTTACGTTGCCAGGCATAACAAGCCTACCAGTATTTTTTATGTGCAGCTTGGATCACATGTTTTTTGATGCGGCTATGAAGATGCGGCACCATAGACCTTCACTATCAAACAAATGCAAGGAAAGCAAAACACGACGTTTTTATCATCAAACTACATATCCAGACAGATTTTTCATCCTCCAAAGAAATAAAGACGCTTCCATCAACCACAAAAGTGATGGCGAATTTTGGAATGCGAATAGTGTCATACTCACTGACTTCTTAAAAAAGCAAAAGAACAATACTGGAAAATGCTATGGTCCCATCGCCACTTAGATAAAATTAGTTCTACGATCCGCGAGAATCGTGGACTTTTTCAATTATTTTCTCGTAACATCTGCCGACGTCCTGGGTGCTCCTCGTCAAAAATAGATGTGGTCCACGTTTAAAGTCACTGAATTGGTATCTAGCTGTAGTTAGTAGTCTTAGATTGCTAAAGGTCCCCATAAATACCAGCTAATTTCGCTTTTACCTCCTTGAAAGTTTTCCCATCCAAAGTAAAAATGAACAAGTGAACGATACTGCACTTCTTCAATTTTAGCGAAAACAGATTGAACAATTAACTGAAATACACAGTATTGAGTTTTATTTATGAACCCTGGTTAACTGCTGTGTTTCTCAGCGTCCCATTCTATATTAGGCGTAAAAGACAGCTTAATTGTACTCAGAGACCTCATTTCAGGCTTCAGCTTCTTTTATGTGCCGTAAACCTACGACCACCTGCTTTACTTTCCTTCCGAAGAAAGCCACACAAAGGATTTTTGCGCCTGAAATATCTGCTAAAGCCAAACTAAACTACGAATCACTACCAAATTTGTTTTGGCGACGTGAAACAAATGACAGTACTGGTGGTAACAGCAAATTGCTATAGCAATACCATCTATTTTGAAACGCTGGTACTTATTGGACCGCCATCGTATGCTTATGGAACCTAGTCCTATTTATTGGAGTTTTTAAGTAGCATTTCCGTCTATATTGGTTTATGCCATATGCCGAGTAATTTTTATGTGCGCCGTTGTAAATTTGTTTGCCACCTCGTTATGAGTCAGTTCCTTAGTGCAATTCAGTGCCTTCGTTTTACATGCTAACGGCGTTAATGTGAAGTGCGCTTGGAGTAGTGGTATCGTGCTGGCGCGAAGGGAGGCCAACTCTTTGTGGAAATAAGCTCAGCGTAATGAAGGACATTCCGTTAATCTAAGTAATCGCTTCCCGCGTATCTGCCGTGAGGCGATTTTGGCCGGATAACGTATTGAGCACTATAATTTTACTCACGATTACCTTTATACAGCTTACTCTATTCATATATGTCCTCAATGCAAGGAAGGTCTGCCACCCCATCTTGTGTTGCTAGGGGTGTGTATACCTCTAGCACATCTTCGAGACTCTCTGCAACTGCCAATCAATCTTGCAGAGGTTCTGACAGACGATAACCAAGCGGTCCAAAAGGTTTTTAAGTTTTTTAAAGGTAAATTACTTTCAAATAAGGAATTAGTAATATTTATAATTATGTTTCGTACCCTTTGGTGTAGTGTTGTAAATTTATGTATAGCTGTGGCTTTTGCTTTGGCACGTTTACCCACACTGTAGGCGTATGAGCTGATAATCTGGGAGACGTAACTTTGGTGCTGGGCTGCGCAGCGACCACTGGTCCTCTCTCCGGCGTTGCAGCTGGTGAAGTCGTTTCTCGACGCTCCTCAGCTATTTGTGGACTCAGTGATGAGCAATTGAGACTTATTTATATTTAGCTCAGGTATTGTGCGACGGTGATCTCAAGGGATGGTACGGGAAATTTGCTCAAAATAAATGTCGGCACTTTCATTTGATCAAGGTTTATTCCCCTTTTCAGCGTTCTCCAGACAGTTCCTGGCGCGATTCTATTTCCGTAAGTTCCCTCGCAATAGAGTGTAATGTGCACAAACGAAACTCGAAAGTACGTGGCGATAATTGCAAGGATTATTGTAGACACTTTAACTTTCTAGCGTGGATATCTTGTCACAAGGGTCGCTGGTTCCGCGTGAAGTTAACTTTCAACTGCTTAAATCACAATAATAAACTTTGCGGACACTTTTCTATTTTGCGTGGATTCCTTAAGCTGGGTGTTGCAGGTTCCGCGTGAAGTTACATTTCAACTGCATGTAATTTAGAGCGAATACTGTATATTTATAGTAAATCCTACCCACGCGCAAAACTCTCAACTCGCAATCTCATTGGTCCATTTTGGCGCCTAAAATAGCTTGGGGTGTGCTTCTGACGTGACGTGATTATTTTTTATTGGTCAACACATCTTTCACGTGATTCTTGATCCCAAGTTTCTCGTGATTCTTCTATTTGTATGTCATATCCACTTTCTTTTCCGAGACGTGACTAAATAATAGCATATTTTCCCCTCTCGTAATACAAAAGCACATATCGTAAACACTGAAATAGCCGCTTGAGAACTCCAGGTTTAAAGTTAGAAGTGCTTTCCAGGAACAGTCTCTCTGAACTTTCAATATACACTGTAACATTTTACTTAGTAATTAACTTAAACAATCTAATTAACTAAAACATATGCTGATGCGCTCACTCAGCTTGGCGACATACCGTTTCCACACACACACACACACACACACACACACACACCACGGGAGTTTATTTCACTTTTGCTATGATCTATTCTTATGTTTGGCTTTTGCTATAATGTTAAGGGTACTAATGATCTTATATAGGGTCATTAAATTATAACAGAAACTGAATGATTACATTATGCAAGAACTCAAAAAAGATTCCTGCTGCTAAGTTTAGATGAGTGGGAATATTTTTGTAAATTGTGCTGCTCTTATGCAGGGCCGAAGCTATGCAGTAGCCTAAGGCGCCAATCTTCAGGAGTGCAGCATTTTCTCTTGTCTTTCTGCCCCCCCTTTTTTTACTGTAACATTTATTTTTAAAAAAATATTTGCAAATCTTTTCTGAAGTTTGATCTTGTACACTTTGTGGAAGTCAAATATTGTTTTTTCATCGCATTATCGCGCGCTCGCTGCGAGAATAAAAGGAAAGACTGCGACTGCGTAATTGTATTGCAAAACGTGTAGAAGGGCCGGGAAGGAAGTTATTACGTTTAACTGCTTATATAAACAACAATGCCTTGTTGAAAATCAAATAGGGTGTACGTTTATTGTTTATCGCTATTGATAGAACTCAATTATATTTTCAATATGGGCCTATACCGTCAAAAGCTTAAAAATAAATCACAGCCAGCCTTTCAGAAGTCAGTTTTGTTTCAACAATGAATGTTTGAATATGTTTCGAACTGTTAACGATAACAACTATCTTTTAGTATTCGATAGGCTTAGATAATGAACGGTTGTAAACACAGAGGATATAAGAAATTGTACGTTCACGTTTCGTAAATCACAACTTCCAAATGAGTGAACCTGAATCGCGTAAAAAGCTATGTGGCTCACAATATAGAGAAAAAAAATGCTAAAGTAAAGTAAGAAAAAATAGGGTTTAAATTGGAAAGTGTAAAAAGAGAGACAGTTTATTTCAACAACATTGCTCCACAAAATAAAATCAAAGATGCTAATGGTGCTGCTGTTAGTTTACATTCTACTAATTAAGAACTAAGCACAGTGTAATGATACGGGTAAAAGTAGTAGGAATGACGATAACAATAATTTCAGTGCATGTGATTCAAGAGGATATGAAGATAGTGAATTTGTTAAAGCATATAATAATCCCGCTAAATAGGTTATAAATATGCGACGCGAGACTACATACCCAAACGTGGCGTAACACAAAATATTGAGGAAAATTTTGAGTGCACAAGGCAACAGTATTGAGACAGCGCCAGATACCTTTCGCAATCACTATTCAGCCAAACTTAAATTAATGGTGAAACGCGTTCTAGATCGTGGTTAGTGTTTTCTAAATGTAAATGCGCAGTTTATTGTGCTCCCTGTAAGCTCTTTGGAAAGACATCTACCTTAGCTACAGAGGTTACAAGAAGGTGATTGTAAAAACGCAAATCTACATATTGAAGAACATGAAAATACCTATGAACATAAATGTGGGATTACAATGCTAGCAAGAAAAACTATGGCTGCAAGGATTGATCGGGCTTTGCAACTTCAAATAGAAGAGGAAATTAATTTATTGAAGGAAAGTTCTAAAGCCTATAGTAGCAACAGGAAAATTCCTCGCTATGTATGGTTAGCCGTTTAGAGGCACAGACGAAAATTTTGTTTCTAACAATAGTAGAAATGATATCATTCGATATCGACAGTTCGACCCATATCTCGCCGAGCATTATAAAGAGATATGGAAATAAAGGAAATGGCAGAACATCGTATTTGTCATCACAAGTTTGTGATTAGTTCATTAAAATAATGTTCCTGGAGGTGGTAAATTGTATAGTAAATAAAAGCAGCTAAATACTTTTCTATAATTTTATATTCAACTCCTGACATTGCACATACAAATCAATTAGCATTCATCATTCGATACGTAACTGAATATGGCCCACCTGTAGAAAGGTTTGAGAAATTTCTGCCTAACTGTGGTCATAAGTCTAGCAACAGTTGTGATGGAAACTTTGAATGAGCGTGGTCTTTCTATTAAAAGTTGCCGTGCTCAGTCCTATGATGATAACGCTAGTAATATGTCAGACACATACTCAGGTCTTCAAGCACGAATTAAAGATTTAAATCCCCTTGTGAGTGTGTGTGTGTGTGTGTGTGTGTGTGTGTGTGTGTGTGTTCCATGCTCAGCTCATTCTCTCACTCTTGTTAGTTCTTCTGCTGTGGGATGTTGTGTGCCCGCAGTAAAATTCTTTGGTGTTATACGGTAGCTATATAACTTCTTCTCAGTGTTTACAAACAGGTGGAAACTTTTATTATCTCATCTGAAACCAAACTCTACGGTGTTGAAAAGTCTTTCACAAACAAAATGGTTGTCCAGGTACGTTACTTGTCGTAGTTTGTGTACTTCGTGCTTAGAGGTCCAATCAGCTCTAACTGCAATATCTAACGACAACATAGAGAAACTACTTAACTCGTTCTAAAGCAGCACCTCATGATTCACTCCAAACTTTGGAGACATGCTTTCCTGCATTATTGAGGAATGATATTTTAGGAAGGCTTAACAGTGTAACATCTGTTGAGGCTGAATTAGAAGTTGTCATCAAGCTTACAATTACTTAATAACATATCTTGAATAAAAAGAGGTATGTTTGATCTTTTCGGGGAAAAAGCCATGGACTTGTATGATGAAGATACATACATTACGATAGCACCAGGAAATGTAGTCGTAAGTTGCAACATGATGAGCAAAGGGAAAATTTTACTTTTTCTGGCAGAAACAATTACAGAATAAATGTTTTAATGTTATTATTGACAGGCTGTGTCAAGAATGCAACATAGATGTAATGCGTATGAAGGATTGTTAATGTTGTTTTTCTTACTAAGCTCTTGAGTTAGCCCCCCAGGGGCCTACTACGGTAGGTACGGGTTTAGTGCACCCAGGGGTTCCCGAGCCACTCACCGCCTTCTCATCATCCTCATCGCCACCAACTGAGCCACGTTTTGTGTTTGTGTGCATATTTGTTTGTTTGTTTTGTGAGAGCGAATTTACTCGCCTCATCTTCTTCCCCTTCTAGGCTTATTCTTTACTTGTTTAGTATTAAGGCTTTAGATTTATTAACTCCTGCCTCACCAACAGGGATCTTTATTCTATCTCCGTGGTTTCTGTCCCACGGTTCCAGCGCGGCTTCCAACATGTGTGCTCTTCGGAGGTCTCAGACGTGAAGGTTGAGTGGACCCTTCCTACTGCCCCTATGTGTAAGCCTTAGGTGCGGAGCCCGTCCATACCGTCATGTACACCCACGTAGCTTCCTCGGGGACCCGGTCCGTTTTAATTTCCCGACGAGCGCTGCTCGTTGGGTTAGGATTACGGACCGGTCGTGTTACCGCTAACGGAAACCCGGTGTAATCAACCACAAGTCCCATGAGCATGGCCTAAAGTGGGGAGCCACAGGTGGTTATACCTGTGGTAGGGGCTTAAAGCCGGGTTGTACATGGTGAAGGGCTTACCCGTATGGACCAGCAGTGGTGGCTGGAGGGTAACTCCTTCTGAGGTATTCCTGGAGATCGGTCTGGTAGGGATCTACCAGGCGGCACAGACCGGAAAGTATTTTGATGTCTTTTCCTTCTACCCCCGGATGGCAGGCTGACGCCGACGGTTCCGGAAGGTGGTCTTTCCATTATGTTATCTCCGCGCAAAACCTCTTCTTTTGACCGCTTTATAGTTGTGACCTTGGCCTGCGAAAAGAAAACAATGCGAGATATTAGTCCCTTCTGTATCCAACGAGAAATTGACTGGATTTGCGGTAAAGTGATCAATGCTACCAGAACGAGAGACGGTACCCTTCTAGAGGAAACCAAGACAGAGAACCAGTCAAAGAAGCTCATTAAGGCCAGTTTGTTAGGTTCGTACCCCATATCAGTGGCTCCGCACAAGTCTTTGAACACTTGTAGAGGCGTGGTGACTACCGCCTGTTTAGACGGCCTTTCAGATGCAGACATTGTTTCCAACCTCTCCGACCAGGGTGTATGTCAGGCGTACCGTCTTCTAGGTAAACGTGATGGTCAGTCGGTTGCGTTGCGAACGGTATTCCTAACGTTCAAAGGCACCACCTTACCTGAGGCACTTTACTGTGGTTATGAACGCGCTACTGTCAGACCGTATGTGCCGAATCTCATGCGTTGTTTTCGGTGTCAGAAATTCGGTCATACCCAAAGTCGGTGCACCTTCGACGCTACATGTGAACGTTGCGGCCAACCTGCTCATGGAGAAAGTGCTTGTACTCAGGACCCTTGCTGCGTCCACTGTAAAGGGAACCATCCATCCAGCTCCCGACAGTGTCCGCGTTTTCTAGAGGAAAAAGCCATCCAGGAGTTGCGGGTTAAGGAACGCTTAACTTTTCCTGAAGCCCGGCGTCGCTTCCAACAATTGCAGCCTGCGACCATCTCAGGCTACGCATCAGCGCTCCGCCGTACTCCTGCTTCCTCAGTTGCACTACAAACCGTGCCAGTAGCCAACACGTGTACGCAAACAGAGCAGTCGCCGAGCAAAACAACCTTACAGTCAACATCCATAGTACCCACTGCCTCAAGGTCTAATTCTCCAGAACCTGCTCGTAAGCCGCTTGTTCGACCGACACCACCTGTCGCTGCGCCTCATGAGCGCAGTCGTAAAAAACTTAAGACCACTGAAAAACCTTCCAAGTCCCGTTCTCGTTCTAGGAGCTGTAGGGGATCTTCCGCATCCCGAACATCAGCGGATAGCGGCCACGAAGGTGGCTATATTCTTGTAGGTCAAAGAGTGTAAAGAACAAGAAACGCCCACCTTAATCTCATCTACTACGTTTTACCATTCGTTTGCATCCCAGCTGCAAACTCATAGTATGATTATTCGGTAACCTTTCATGCATCTAACTGTGCTCCATGGCTCTCCTGACGTGCAATATCCGCGGTGTCCGTACTCATAGGGCCGAATTGCAGCTGTTACTACGGTCCTATAACCCTCTGGTTTTGTGTTTGCAGGAGACAAAGCTTCGCCCCCACGATGCATTTGCCCTGCACCAATACCTTCCCATACGGTTTGATGTTACACCGGAGGAGGGCTCTCCTGCTCATGGGGGTGTTATGCTCCTCACGCGCACTGACATATGAGGTCAGGCAGTCTCGCTTACTACTACCTTGCAAGCTGTTGCTATCCGACTTACCCTTCCTGATTTCTGCTTTACCGTATGTAATGTCTACGTTCCGCCTTCATCTATTCTCTGCGCCGCTGACACGCTCCATCTATTTTCACAGCTCCCAACACCTTTTCTTCTGCTGGATGATTTTAATTCCCACCATCCCCTATGGGGTTCTCCTAGGGCCTGCGCGCGGGGGACTATTCTTGCTGACCTTTTTGTTCAATCTAGTCTCTCTGTTCTGAACACCGGTGAACCTACTTTCATTTCCGATTCTTCTGCCGCGCTATCCCACCTGGACCTTTCTGTTTGCTCTGCACAGCTTGCTCACCGTTTTCAGTGGAACGTAGTATCAGACACTCATTCCAGTGATCATTGCCCTTGTATCATTACTCTGCTATCACACCACATTTCCTCCTCGCGTACGATTTCTTGGCAGCTGTGTAAGTCGAATTGGGCTCTTTTCTCCGCTCTGGCTGTTTCCAGCGACCGCCTGTACGTCTCCGTTGACCACATGGTCGAACATTTCAACTCTGTCGTGACCTCCATCCCGCGGTCGTCTTCCTACCCTAGACGCTTACCGGTTCCTTGGTGTACTACCGAGTGCCGCGATGCTATTCGTGCTCGTAGGAGGGCTCTTCGGGTATTTCGCCATCACCCTACTTTGGAGCATTTGTTCAATTTTAAACAAACACGCGCCCGGGCGCGGCGCATTATTCGAGATAGCAAACGGGATTCCTGGGTTTCGTATGTTGAAACATTCAATCGCACAACACCTTCATCTGTTGTGTGGGGGAAGCTCCGCCGTGTTGCCGGCAAGCAGACTGGTACTTCCATACCTCGGCTTCTCGTGGGTACTGACACCGTCGTTGATCCGGTTACTATTGCAGACGCCCTTGGTAGCACGTTCGCAACTGCGTCCAGCTCCGCCAATTATCACCCAGCGTTTCGTGCCATCAAGGCGGACGTGGAGTATCAGAGTCTCTCTTTCCGGTCCTTGGATTCTGAGTGCTATAACTAGGATTTTAGCATGCGGGAGCTGGATGCCTGTTTAGCATCCTCTCGACCCGATGGTATCCATATCGCCATGTTACAGAACCTCTCTTCTGACAGTAAGCAATATCTCCTGAACCTGTACAGCCTTGTTTGGCGTGAGGGTGTGTTTCCGACAGCTTGGCGCGAAGGCACCATTGTTCCCGTCTTAAAACCGGGGAAGGACCGTAGTCTTCCTCCCAGTTACCGTCCTATCTCCCTCACCAGTGCGGTTTGTGATGGAGCGTATGATCAATGGACGGTTACGATGGTGGCTCGAGTCCGAGAAACTTCTGTGCAATATACAGTGCGGCTTTCGCCGATACCGCTCCACGACTGACCACCTTGTATCCCTGTCGACTCACATCCTGAATGGTTTTCTTCGGAAGTGTCAAACTGTGGCCATATTTTTCGATCTGGAGAAAGCTTATGACACTTGCTGGAGGGCTGGCTTACTGCGTACGTTGCATAGTTGGGGCTGCCGTGGCCGCCTTCCAGTTTTCCTCCGGGAGTTCATGAGGGACGGGTATTTCGTGTGCGTGTGGGCTCTGTTTGCTCTCGTGTTTTTAGTCAGGAGAACGGAGTACCTCAAGGGTCGGTACTCAGCGTCACTCTCTTCGCTGTTGCCATGAATCCCATTGTCGAATGTGTTCCTGCTGGTATCTCCTCCTCCTTATTTGTGGAGTATTTTGCAATTTATTGCAGTTCTCGGCGCACGTGCCTTTTGGAGCGTCGCCTACAGCCGTCTACATACTTGGAGTGTTACAAATGGCTTCTGTTTTTCTTCCGAGAAGACAGTTTGTGTCAACTTCTGGCGTCGGAAACCTTACGAACCGCCTTCTCTACATCTTGGGACCGAACCGCTGCTCTTCGCCGAAACTGTGTTCGCTTGTTCGCTGTAAACTTGATCACGGGTGCCTTGTATACTCTTCGGCTTGTCCTTCGGTTTTACGACGTTTAAACCCAGTTCACCATCGCGGGATTCGTCTGGCGCTGGGTGCGTTTCCGACTAGCCCAGTTATTAGTTTGTCTGCGGAGGCTGCTGAGCCTCCGCTGTCTCATAGGCGTGATCTGCTTCTTTGCAGCTATGCTACCCGCCTCTTTGCCTCGCCAGATCACCCGTCTTTCAAGTTATTCTTTGACGAGTCTCTTGACCGTCAATATGCTGTCAGCGCGGTTGCCTTGCTTCCCGCAGGAGTTCGTTTTCGCCTGCTTCTTCGGCTCTTGGATGTTCACCTACCGCCTGTGTTTCCACGGTGGTTACGTTGCGACACCCAGTTCCACCTTGGGTTGGCATCCATGCTGAAATCAAGGACTCCACCTTTAGTCTTCCGCATTTTTAGAGCTGCAGGCCAGGTTTGGCAACCATTGTTTTATTTATACGGATGGTTCCAAGGAAGACCGTGGAGTGGGATGTGCTTTCGTTTTTAATTCCCGGAATTACACCTTTCATCTTTTGGGGCAATGTTCGATTTTTACCGCCGAACTTTTTAGTATCTATCAGGCTCTTCTTTTTATCCGAGAACAGGATTTAAGGCAGTTTGTTATTTGTAGCGATTCCCTCAGTGCACTACAGGTCCTGCGTGAGCTGTATTCATGCCATCCGTTAATACAGCGTATACAGGATCGCCTGCAATCGCTCGCTGACGCTGGCGTCAGCGTGTCGTTTGTTTGAGTCCCTGGTCACGTAGGTGTGAGCGGAAACGAACAAGCGGACACAACTGCCAAGTCTGCAGTTTTATTGTCTCATGTTTTTAACACCACCGTTCCTCCAGGTGATGTTCGTGTTCACCTGCGCCGGGCCATTCTTTCGCGCTGGTTCGCGGAATGGTCCTGGGTGCGTGACAACAAACTGAGGGCGGTCAAGTCCCTTCCTGTCCCCTGGCCTACTTCCTCGCGTGCATGTCGCCGCGATGAGGTGGTTTTAGCGCGACTGCGTATCGGGCATTGCCGTTTTAGCCACCAGCATCTTTTCGTGGGGAACCCGCACCTCAATGTGCTTCGTGTAACGAGCCATTGACGGTGCGTCATCTTGTATTGGAGTGCCACCTTTTTACTGTGCTGCGTGCATCCCTGTGTCTTTCTACTGACATCCCCAGCCTTCTGGGCGACAACCCTGTATCTTGTGACGCACTTTTTAATTTCCTCCGTCGCTGCGGGATGTACAGTAGGGTTTAATTTCATCTCTGGGTTTTAGTTTTTACCGAGTTATGTTTTTAGTGCCTCGTTTTTAGTCTGACTTTCGTAGCCTTTTTATGCTTTCCCTGGTTTTAACCCTTGTGTGGTACTCCTGTTTTAGTGGTTTTTATGCCTTTTAATATTTAGCTCTTTTATTTACGCTAGGGCGCTAATGACCTTTGCAGTTGTGCGCCCTAAAACCATATTACCTTACCTTACCCTCTTGAGTTAGACACAAATAATTTTGGAACGAGCTCAGACTTTAAGAGCGACCTACTCTGACGATATAGAGATGGATTCGACAATGAATGCATTCACCTTCGATGCTACATGAGTGAGGATAAATAATTTTTTAGGTAAAGAAATTTCATTTATGTGCCTATAAAAAACACTCCATAAGAAAGGCCTCTTGGACGTTTATCCTAATATTGGTGTGTGCTACGTATATTTCTATGTACATATATAGCAAATTGTTCGGCAGAGAGATCATTTTCAGTGCTCAAGAGAGTTACAAATTATTTTCGCTCAACAGCAACCTAGAAAATGAACGCTATGTCAATTCTTTGCATCGTGTCAGATCGACTTCAATGACGTCGTTAATGCTTTCTCTATGAAGAAAGTACGAAGGAAATTGTTATAATTTACAATACGATGCATGTACTTTTATTCCAAATAATTACTTTTTTTTCTGAATTGCAACTTTCATTCAATGTCGTTTCTTTTAAAACTAATTTAAACTCAATGACCTGTATAATGGCACATGAATGCGTTTAGAACCAGCGTAGAGTGTTGGAGTAAAAGTCAAATGACATCGGCTGCTTGTCTGATATAAAGACCCCTTATCGTGATTAGCCGGTTGCAAACCAACCAAACTGCGGATATAGATTCTCATTCAAAACATGATCTGCCCAAATCCCTCTATAACTCCTAAAAGTTTGTAGGGGGAATTTTCGAATACCTCTAGTATACAGTGTTCCGGAAGCGCCATCCACTTTGTTCCGTTAGGTAACCTAAATGACAATAGCAGGAATGATAAAATGTATTGCTTCTTTATTATTGAGTTAGGTCTGATTTCTTGTGTTTTAGTTGGTTGTTTTTTTATTTGTGAAATTGTTATGGTATTGCTAACTTGTCGCCGCGTCGAGACATATGTTTTTGGTGTACAAATATTAGCTCTTATTTGAAGAAGAAGAATCAAACTGAGACATCCCGGCTGTGGCATTGAATTTTTAAGTCTGACACAGCCTTTCCAACTCTTCTACTTCACACGGTTTGTGTGTAAAAAAAGAATTCCTGCTAGCTTTTATTGTTTCATCGATCTGATGGATACATTATTTGTGTATTATTAATTTACATTTGACATAGTTTTGTTCATGAGTCAGATCACCTGAGATTACAGGTTAAGCCGCTGCTTTGAGCATCATATCCGCAGCTGTGCTTTGTGTGCGAGTGTTTAGCTGGAGGGTTTCTAACGAAGACATTCCGAGTGCGAATCCTCTCCCGTCTGCAATATTTACTGTATTTTATATATACATGTGTGTATAAAGCTACATCTCCGAACTTATTGAAATCTATATCATCCCTAAAAACCTGCAACATACAACCAACATTACCGACGCGTCATGCACAACTACGTGAACTGGGATTCAGGAACAGAAAATGCCTGGAATTAAAAATTAACTGTGTGAAGTAAGCTATCTCTGTAATAAATTCAGTTACATTAATATGAACAACATTGTAACGCTGGGCAGATATCGATCTAGGAAGGGTTGAATCCTAGGAAAAAGGAGTGGCGATAAATGAATACTACTGCATTCTATAACTAAGATGTTTATTTGTAGCTAAGTGGGGACTCAATAGCGTCCCGACGTGCAAGAACCTAGATACTGCCACTTCCACTTATCTTTACAAGCTCTAGCAAGTTTTGAGGCACCAGTGTTGTGAAATTGTAATAGATTGAGGTTCGAGACCCGAGTCAGCGGTCCATCAGCGGTGTCCAGATGGGCAGCGTTAGGCGAATTACGGAGATTGAGTCCGCCTCGACCTACTTCCGGGTTCAATATGTATATGTTCGCGGTGACCACCTCAGCAGCACGCTGTCCTTAATAAGTACAGTAATCTGATTTTACTATACATTGACCTCTGACTCTATTATCCGAGCCCTGGTTCGAATTTTAAAGGTTACCTACAATATTTGCGGATATTTTAGTAAGTTTACCATACAACTACATTAAAGTTGATCTTTACCACATCGCCAATGTTAGATTAACAAGGTGCTTTATTGTCGTGTTACTCAATTTCAGAGTGCTTTATGCTACGTCAGTCATGCCATTTTGTGTTCATTTGTATCATTTTCCCTTATAGCTTGTTGTGTTGGGTTACGACTTTATGAGGAGATTGTGTTAATAGCATAAAATCTTCTTGAAGGTAGGTAAATCGAGCAAAGCGGGATGATAAACTTCGTATGCTCTCCAGGGGAAGCCTACTGTGTGTTCGGCAAGTGGATTCAAATATTTATTGCGCGTTTTTGCCCTTGAGAATAAAGTGCCAAACAGATACATTGTTCAAGTTGCGGCAAGTATATTGCTGAGTGATCAGTTTGCGATCCATCGTCCAGCAGTGAAATAACTTTAAAATTTGCTGATTATACAAATACGAGAGACTGAAATAAAGCAACTAAAGCCAGCCATACTTGTATATAAGAAATGCAATTCATAACTTGGACCGTTTATTGAAGTCTATCAGGCAGTCTTTGTGATTATCGCTCCATGATCGACCGCAGTCTACCCTAAATTTGTTTTGTAAGGTACTAATAACGAATTTACTCTGGTGTTTATTTTATAAATGGAGCAGAACTTATTCGTGTGAAATTCACGTGAAAAAATAAACAGAATATCAGACAATTCCAAGCATATACTTTCATTTTGTGTTACAAAAGTGCTGCCAAAGGGTTTAAATCATGTGAACATATTGCTACGTATCTGTACATATAGCTCGCATATCTTATTCTTTTGTTTTAATCTCCCAAGCTTATTGTATAAAAACGGCACTGGTCCTAATATATCGCCTTTTTAGTGCGTTGAGCTAACTGTACTGCGTGGAACTTCATAGCCTTCCTACAAATGTGTAAATTCTGTTATAGTCTGAGAATAGGGTCTGCGTTAATATGTTGCAGGAGCAGTGAACTGTGACGTTTCCGAATGGTGAAAGTACAGGACGAGGACATCATGTCCTCCGGTAACGCGATCCCATCTACCGGGACCTCAACGTTTCCTGTGACGGCCACTACAACGGCACCTTCCCTGCGTGGGGTAGGCGCCAATTGTAGCAAATCCTCTTCTCTCGGAGCGGGTACCTCCAGCACTTCGAGCAATCATCTCCATCATTATCATCACTATCATCACTGGACCTTCCCAGCATCCAATATCGCGTCTTCTCCGGGTGGCAGTGCCGGAGCCGGAGTCGCCACATTCCACTTTGGACCTGGGTTCGAACCCCAGCAACAGCTACCGCGGTTTCCGGGAGCAGCGGGAGCATCTTCGCCGAACCCACAAACCCAGCATGTGGTCCATTTTCACGTGAACCCTGGAGTGACAGTCAGTTTCCAGATGGGCGATAATGTCCAGGTCATAAAAGGTACGTTTAACTATATATCAATATAGGATGAAAGGGAATATAGTCATCCATAGCTTAAGGCAATGCATCTGTGAAATTTGACAAAAATTGTGAAAAAATAAACATTCTTTTCTAATAAAAAGGGTTAATTATAAACATTAAGAAAATATTCGTATATCGCTTTTCCCACTTGGCGCACTTTAAGTATTATCTATTAAATGAAGTTTTAAATGGGCAGGCGCGTGCTTATTAATAGGCTCTCCCAACTTAATATTTTTCTATATTTAAATTACTAATTTGTTTCAAAAATGTTATATTGTCCCTCAAAATTACATTCAAATGGTCGTGAAGTTTTTCAAAATAATGTTCCAATTTTGAGAAATAAGTTATTAAATTTTGGAGAGCACAAAAAGTCAATTTTTTCTATAATAAATAGGGTTAATATAAAAAGAATTAAGTTATGGCAGATCTATTAGTAAACTCGTCTATTGTAAAAGTTAAATTGTCTATGTGAAAAGTTTTTAAAATGCTTTACGTGTCTCTCTTTTATTAGAACTGAATTTAAACAGTAAAAATTTGATGTTTTCCACTCACTTATTTTCTCTGCCCGTTCCATAAAAATCTTTCATTATACTTCTAAAAGATTCTTTTTATATGGCATGCTAATCAAAAATACCAAAATTGGTCTTATTATTTACTTGTTTGTAATTAGAACGTAAATAAGGGAATATATTAGGTAAAGCGATAGTTAGGCCTTTTAAAAGCCGGTCACTAAGTGTCGCATCCTTGGAAGGTACTGAACATAATTACTAAGTTTGGTATTTAACTGACTTTTCGTTTTTGGGCGTTGCTGCACACACACACACACACACACACACACACACACACACACACACACGCATGAGACAGACAGACACACATGGACATGTTTCTAAAATTTCTCAAAACATTATATGGGGTGATATCTCGGTATCGAATTTTGAGTAGAATGCAATACCTTCTCTATCTACTATGCACATTGTACATATGGGCTAGAGAAAGTAAAAATTATTATTTGAATAGCCGTGCAGGCTAGAATTTTGATACTTGGGGGAAAATATCACTCTTATTGTGTATAATAGTTGCATACATTTCAATATTTTATATACTGTAGATTTTCCCAATTTCACAGATCACCTTAAGATATAAACATGGGGAGGAATGAGATATTTTGCGCTATTCTGTAGCTTACTGATTAAGAAAATTGTTAATGCTACTCTTTAAAAAAAAGCTTCGCTGAAAACATCGTTTCGGCTCTTGGTGTTGTTAACCTCATTTTTGTCCGTTCAAGAAGAAGATGGTTTTAGGGTGGTGAACAGAACGAAACACGCAAGTAGATTACGGTAAGCCTTCCGTGCATATTCTCCTCCATGCTGTGGCCAAGTAGTTAGACCACTCGCTTCTCACTAAGGCGGTCTGGGTTTGATCCCAGGTGACCGCAAGTGGGATTTGTGGTGGACAAAGCGGCACAGGGGCGGGTTTTCTTCGGGCTCTGCAGTTTTCCCCGCCATCACATTTCACCGTTGCTCCATCTTCATTCCATGTATCATCAATGTCATCGCCTGCGGTGGCATAGTAATAAAAGCGGGCGTTAACTTTGTCAAAAATATCTTAAGTATTCCAATCACATAACTTTCTATAGCTTTCCATATACAAACTATTCTCACAAAAGATTATTCTTTTATCTACAATTATTCTTTTCTCTACCTCATGCTAATCAGATAACATTAGCTGAATTGGCCTTATGGCTTGCTTCCTTGTAAGTGGAAGAAAAATAAGCGAATACATTAGGCTAAAGCTATAGTCAAATGTTTTAAAAGCTGGTCGCTATGTGAAACAATTGAGGTTTGGCTCGCTTTGCATTGTCCCATTTCAGAGATGGCTTAAAATTGAAACCAATAACAAGGAATATCTCGAAAACAGTCAGCTGTGCAAGAAAAAAATATATATGATATAAATTATTGGTTTTATCGAGCTCTATACTTTTTGTGTAGTAAATTTTTGTCTACTGTTTAACCCTTAGGCAAAATTCTGCAAAACTCATCCAGAATAAAGGGGTTTTGAGAGGGCTATTCCCAGAAAATGAAAAATATAAATTTTAAATGTGATATAATTGTCTTTAATATATGTTATTTTAATCAAAATCATTAGAGCAATATTTGATAAAAACAAAAGTTTCAAAAAAAGGTCCTATGTAAAGGGCTATTTGTGATGGGGGGAGGCGGAGAATTTTCTTGAAAATATTCGTATCGCATCCTTGGAAGATACTAAACATGAATACCAAATTCGATTTTTAACGGTCTTTTCGTTTTTGAGCTATGCTGTCCACAAATACACACACACCTTTTTCTAAAAATGCTTTTTAGGACTCGGGGGACCTTAAAACATAATTTCGTAAAAACTCATCGAATTTTGGGTGGAATACAATATCTCCTTTATCTACTATGTACATTGAATGTACATACGGTTAGAGCAAGTAAAATACTCTTTTAATTTAATTTGTTTTCAAAAAGCCGTGTGTGGACAGGAATTGGATAGGTAGATTGAGACGAAAAATTCAGTGTCATAGCTGGGATTTGAACCACGGATCTGCAGTCTATAGCCGGCCGATCTAACCACTGAGCTACCATGGCAACATGTCAACTTATTTTTATATGTTTTTATTTAGAAGACCTCAGAAGGAAATTGGAATTTGAAAAACAAGAAATGCCCTTCAACATCAAAGAAATAATTTAACACTGCATTATGCACTTAAAAGTAGCAGCAAACAAAAGTCCATCTTCATTTGCATGACTTCTTCCAATAGATACTATGATAAATGTCCTAAAAACAGAGCCACCATATTTAAGAGTAATCAAATGTTTTAAAGAGCTCAGTGTCACCATTCTCTGTGGAAAAGCAAGAGATATTCATTACTTACCACTTTGGTCAATGTTAAAACCTGTAATAAAGCTAGATGTACTGAAGCACAGCAAAAAAGAAAATAAAGTGGTATTCAAACTCTTGTACAGTGAAATTAAAAGTAAATTCACCAATTACAATCAATATACAGGGATGGACCCAAAACAACTGAAGATGTGCAGACTTTATCAAAGATACATTTCCATCATTTAAACTACCTGATTTATGTTCCATTTTTACCCGTAAACTTTATGCAATTATATAGGCAATGCCCTACAATCTTAAAACATAAAACACCAACATGTTATAGTTTCTCACTCCCTCAATTCCATACAAGCAATTAATGACCCATGGACAATAGATATACTAATCAGGACATTCAGGTCCTGAGCCACTCATTGAAATAAAAGGAAAAAGAAATTGTTATCTTATGGATACGTTCACATTGTGACATAACTGGAAATGAACTGGCAGACCTTGTAGCAAAGAAAAGCATACTACAACTAAAGTAAACTCCTTGGCACAACAGCCCAAAGTCGGCCCAAGGCTTACCGCCCGACCACTGCGTCCCCCGTCTCCGCCCATAACAGGCATCATGGTTGGCGTGCAGTACTGGTTAGCGCCCCGAGTTCCTCCCGGCCGGTTAATGCAATCTACGCAACCTAGAGCTACTGTTTCCTCAAGCAGCTCCTCAATTGGCCCCCCAGGAACTTCACGAGGCTGAGTGCACACCGGACCAGGTCTCCCAGCGGTCCTCCCGCGCTAAGGAGACGACTAAGGAAAGCATACAAAACTACACAATTAAAAACAGCAATACTCCTCACAGAGATGCATTGTCATTCATCAATAAAAAAATAAATAAATAAAAAAAAACCACCTTTCGAGCACTCACTACAATGTGCCACAAATACAAGTCAGCCGTATATAAGCTACAGAGAAGAGATCAAGTTTTAATGACAAGATTTAGAATTGGACACATTAAACCAACGCACTCTTATCTAATATCCAAAGAGGAGTCGCGAGTTTATAGAACACTCCCAACAGTACGCCATATCCATACAAAATGTGTCATATACAACATATTTAGAAATAATACAACATATCAGAAATTACCACAACTCTGAATAATATTCTTTCATAATACTGTTTGTTATTTTAAATATATTTATTTGTATAAATCAATTTAAGACCCTTTAGAGTTTTATAAATGTGTAGATTACACTGTATAAAAAAAAATTTAATTCTTTTCCTGCCATGAAATGAAAATGCAAACAGGAAATGAATTTGGGTTTCCTAAATTCGAATTTGAAGTCAAAATTTCCCTATCACGTACCGTTTTCTTTGGCGATCATATTTAATATTTTTTTTTTCATAAATGTTGTTGCAGACTCAAAACTTCACTACATTCAGCGTCCAAAAGTACCAGTTTTATTGAAAAGGATGTGGCGATTACTGATAAAATGTCAAATAGTTTAAAAAGAAAAATTACATGCAAATACCTTTTTTTTAAAACTTACAATTTTAGATTTTTTTTTTTTTTTTTTTTTTTTTGTGTGGCTGGGCCCGGAACACTCAGAGACAAAAGCCAGCAGTAGTCAGAAAGCATGTTAGAACAATTTTCCTGCATATCGCCTTTCTATTTGGGATATTTGCTGACGAAATCTTCCTCCATGTTCGTCGCTCACCATTCTCAGGTTCGTGGAAAGAAGTTTAGATGGGAGTGCAGGAAATTAATTTTAAGGGATATATTGCACCCCATTAACTCATATTTCCGTGACAAATTGTCCACAAGTTTGATGGAGTTATCTGCTCTGTATTTTCCCAGGAATTTTGAACATGTCTTTCAACGCACACCATGCTACTTTTTCTGTTTCGATGAGTTTTTCCTCGAATATAGGATCCTGCTGGATTTTCCGGATTTGAGGACCAATGAAAATGTCCTCTTTTAATTTTCCTTCACTTAACCCGTGAAATTTGTCTCTTAAATGTGAAGACCGTTCCTATTTTTCCCATTGCTTTAACGAAATTCTTCATTAAGCCCAGCTTTATATGGAGCGGTGACAACGTTTTCAGAGAAGGGTGAAACTTTACATTTTTCTCACTGGTACTAAACTTTGTCTCAAAGGCCACTCCTCTGTAATGATTAACTCTGTCCCGAGATTTCCACTCACATACACAAAAGAAAAAGAAAAATAACAGCAATATTTCGTACATCCCAGTTGCATTCCGGTTAATAGAAATAACTTTTAGCTCTCCACATATTTGCTATCCTTAGTCATTATAACTTACTGTTTTAGAAGGATATCCATGTTTTCATATTTACGCCATAAGCTACCGGTTCCAAAGGGTAAATATTACCATTGTATAGCAATACACCTTTTAGACTTGACTTTGAAAAGTCGATAAATAAACGCCACTCATCAGGAATATGTTCTCTCCTAACTGATGCATAAGTTCCCTCACAATATTACAATAAAAGAGATCATCCTTTTTAGCAAATTATGTTGATAAACTACGTTGATGCTTACGATAAACTGATACTTTGGTATCCGGTTGTAAGAGATTCCATTCCTGCATTCTAGATGTTAACAATTCAGACTGAGCTTGTATGTGATTTAAATCTCTTACAATCTCATTTAACATTGTAAAATCAGATTTTTTTTTATTCCACGGATTCAGAATGAGAGTCGGGAGTGAAAGAAGTAGTGGGACCAGCCTCAGGGGAAGAACTCCATCTTTCCTCTTGTGGGGTGAAATTTCCAGGTGAAGTTGGAATAGGAAATGAATTGCTACGCTTAATTATTGGCCTTCTGGATAAACTATACTCTGTTTTTTTTTAGGGGAAACCCGAAGTTTTTTGTTAAACAGAAGTAACAGTCTAAAGTGGTCATTCTGTTCTGTCCATATCATAGGAACAGCAAACCCCTGGGCGAATACCATTTAAGCCAGTCTGTCAAATTACGAGAACATCCGCTACAACAATATTTAGGATCAAAACTTTTGTCCTTATCTACTTTCAGGTTAAAAGACAATACATATGCTATCTTAATCGTAGGATTAATATTTTATCTTTGAGATTTTGCATTGATTATCTACGCATATAACAAAATACGTTCGAAGAATTTACACATTGTCGCGACATTGTTGCTGTAAAATGAGTTTTATAAACTACATGTCTTTTTAATGCACTTCTAATGTTAAAACCACTATTATTCACAACCACAAAATTAACATCTGAACTCACATGCAATGTGAACACAGAACTTTATGTATAAACCGTCTCGACAATAGCAAGTCACTATACTGTCTGAATTTTATACTTTACAAAATAAATAGTAGTGGAGGAGAGATATACATTTGGAAAAGAATGTAAAGAGGAAATGTGTCATCCGATAACTTCAACTAGCGTCTACCTACAAGATTATCTTATGTTTACATGCAGTCAGACCTGGAGTGACGGGCCAGGCGAGTATTAGAAAAAATCTGATGTGTTCCATTCACATGACTTTCTCTACAACTCTGCAACAAATTATTGTTAAAAAACTTATGCTTCTATTTACTTCATGCTAATCGAGAAAAACTTAACAGAAATAGGTTTATTGCTTGCTTCCTTGTAAGTGGAGGCGAAATAAGGGAGTACCATAGGTTAAAGTGATAGGCAAAAGCTGTTGCTATGTGACTCAAGTTCCTTTGTTTGTATGGACAGGAGTTGACAAATTCTTGTGTGAGAAAAGCATAAGTTTTTCAAAGCTTAAACCAAAAATAAGGAATATCTATATATTAAAAAAAAAACACAAAAAAACGATCAACTGTACGAAAAAAACGTATATAACATTGTGTGTTTTAACGTTCTCTACATTTGTTGTGTGTTAAGTTTTTGTCCATCTCTTACGGTTTAGCAGTTATGCAAAATTCCGTGAAATTCATCCAAAATAAAGTAGTCTTCAAAGGCTATTTCCAGAAAATTCAAGATATACATTTTATTTTTCAAGTAAATATCTTTAATATACGATATTTTTATCAAAATCGTTAGAGCCATTTTTGTGAAAATCAAAATTTTCGAAAAAAGTTCCATGTAAAGGGAAGTTTGGGGGTGGGGGTATTTTTTTTGAAATCTTCGTGTCGCATCCTTGGAAGATACTTAACTTAAATACCAAGTTTAGTATTTTACCGACTTTTCGTTTTTGAGTTATCGTGTTCACGGACACATACACACTGAAAATGTTTTTTTTTTTATACAGGGGACCCTAAAACACATATTTCCAGTGAAATATCGGTATTGCATTTTTGGGTGGAGTGCAATACCTTCTCTATACACTATGTACCTAGTACGTATAGAGAAAGTCAAAAGTGGAACTGCATTAATGACAAAAGCCTTACGTGATATGAGAAAATGAAATGCATTTTCGAATGCAGCGCTCATAATAACAAAGATATTTCATAGTTTTGGCTATTTTTGTTATTGTAGAATGTTATTTGAGTTAATAAGTAATTTGCTGTAAGGCATTCCTTTATATTACTTGATGGATTGCAATGATATTGTTAATTACCTATGCAGTATGCTCGTAGGCCTACAAACCCTGACGTGCTGTATTTTACGTATGTAATGTTCTATGTATGTTTTAGGATTAGTCTTTGTATTGTATTGTTTTTGTATAATGTTTGTATTTTGTTACTGTTATGTTGTGGTTGCAAAAAAAAAAAAAAAAAAAAAAAAAAACTTCTTGAGTTCTTTAACTCATATATAACATTTCTGGTGAAATCTCGGCATCGTATTTTTGATTGGAATATAAAACCTCTACCTATTATGTACATTGAGCGTGGCAGAAAAAGTAATAAGCATATTATTATATCCCCATCTACATTAACACTGAAGCATCCGAGTTCATCTCGATGCACAGCAAACAAGCAATTACAGGGTTAACAGACTGCGGGGATCTATTTCAATCTACGATAGACTTCCTGTTTGCGGGTTTAATCAATCACTGTGACATCGAGATCTTGCTTTCCTTCTTGAAATGACATATGCTTTCTTCTTGTTCCCTAACATCCACCGTATGTTTCTCCATTAAAACCCAGGGTGGCCCACTAGATCAAAGCCCATGTCCGAACTAATTAACAATGCTCGGTTTACAAGGCCGTCTTTGATGTACCGTAATGATGTGCGTGATTGTGAACGAGTATTCTGCATGTTGAGGTTTCTACACCAAGTAGACTAAAAACATAATCAGAGTTCATTTTTCCTTTCTCTTCCACGTGCATAGTAGGTAGAGGAAGTATTCCATTCCACCCACAAATTAGACACTGAGATTTCACCGAAATGCATGTTTTGAGGACCCCTGAAATGCATTTTTAGAAAAAGGGCTCTTTGTTTGTGTGTCCTTGCACAGCATAACTCAAAAACGAAAATTCCGTTAAACACTAAATTTGATATTTAAGTTCTACATTTAGCATTTTTAGAATGTTTCTTTCTACACCATGCTAATTGATATAAGCATTAACAGAATGGTCTGTTACATAGTTACATATAAGTAGAAGAAAACTAAAGGAATACATCAGGCTAATACGATAGTCAAATGTTTAAAAGTTGTTTTGTGATTGTCATTACAACTCGCTTCTTTGCTTGGCCAGGAGTAGAACAAAAGAAAAACGGACACTTCCTGTCTGAGAAAAGAATTAAGTACTTTACGATTGAAGCCAATAACAAGGAATGTCTTAGAAACAGCTACCTCCACAGTAATACTATATAGAACATAAATTGTCTGTTTTGACGAGATCTCCATTTTTTGTGCAGTAAGTTTTTGTCTATGTCTTACGGTTTAGCAGTTGCAAAATTCGGCAAAATTCATCCAGAATAAAGAGGTTTTCAATTGCTATCCCCAGAAAATTCAGTATATACATTTTATTTGGGGTGTAAATTTCTTTAATATACGGTATTTTAATCAAAATCGTTAGAGCCATTAAAGAAAATCAAAATTTTCGAGAAAAAAAAAGCCATTAAAGGGTAGTTTGTGGTAGTGGGGGAGGGTGTTCTTGAAAATCTTCGTGTCGTATCCTTGGAAAATACTAAACCTAAATACCAAGTGTGGTATTTAATGATCTTTTCATTTTTGAACTATGCTGTCTACAGGCGCGGGCACACACACGCACCCTCTCACTCATTCACACGGACCTTTTTCTAAAAATACTTTTTTCGGACTCATGGGACCCCAAAACATATATTTCCGATGAAATCTCGACATGGAATTTTTGGGTGGAATACAATACCTTCTCTATCCACTATGTACATTGTACATACGAGGCTAGAGAAAGTAATAGATCTTGTTAAAACCACTTTATGCCAAATATTTTTTATGGGTTTTTCATTTCCGACATATTCCTTGTTGCTTTTGTAAGAAATGTTTTGCTGTAGAGTAGATAAAGTCCTGCAAATGTTACACATTAGATTTTTTCCCTAGTCATTAGGATCCCACAGTGATTATGTAGGAGTCTATTTGACATACAATTATTTGCTTTTTTTCAATTCACTTACTTTAATAATGATAAAAGCTTTGTTAGATCGGTGCCAGTAGCTGGTATGTACACAGGAGATATAAGTCAGTCTCTACAATGGCCATCTTACAGAAGCTCCAGATACAGTGTACTATGTCTGCTATGTGTGCAGACCTCAATCCCATTGAGCATTCGTGGGACATGCAAGAATGCAATGTCCGGAAGCGTCCTATGCCTCCTCAATAGATAAAGATTTCCTTACCCAAGAATGGGATACCCACAAACAAATGTGGGAAGATCGACTAGACTCATGTCTCCAATATGTGCATGAGTCATACATCCCCGGAACGTACTGGAACGTTTTCTTTTGTTATTATAATTCAGTGGAAGGAGCGTCTATCATATTTTATACTTTCTGCTTAATTTCTATACAGTATCCAAGTTTTGTCACGAAACCTAAACTTGAGTTGTATTATTGTTAAATAAAGGTTAGTTATTTCAAAAACAAATGTCCCATTAGCATGAGTTTCTCTAGCTATTCTATAAAAAAACTTTTCTTACAAAATATTATTATTTTATCTACATCAAGTTAATCAAGATAAACATTACCACAATTGGTTCTTATTGCTTGCTTCTTTTTAAGTAGAAGGGAAATAAGGGAATGCACTAGGCTGGATCGATAGTCAAATCTTTTAAAGTGAAACAGCTGAAATTGGGCTCTCTTTCCTTGCTAGGAGTAAACAAAACAGAGAAGAAAAGAAAGATGTGTTCCCGTTTGAGAAAAGTTAAGTAGCTCAAAACTGAAACTAATAATTAGAAATATCTCGAAAACGGTTAACTCTACATAAAAAGTATATGACATAAATTGTGCGTTTTAATGAGATCTAAATGTTTTGTTTAGTAAGTTTTTGTATATTTTACAGTTTTCCAGCTATACTAACGTTATACAAAAGTAATTCAGAATGAAGAGGTCTTCAGAGACGATTTCCAGAAAATTCAAGATATCTATATATTTCGTTTGTCATGAATATCTTAAACATGTGACATTCTAATAAAAACCGTTAGAGAAATTTTTGAGAAAATCAAAATATTCGAAAGAGTGTTCCACGTAAAGGGTAATTGCAATGGGGGAATTTTCTTGAAAGTCTTCGAGTCGTATCCTTAAAAGATACTGAACTTAATACCACACACATACATACACACGCGCGCGGACAGTTGCTGAAAATGATATTTTTATTCGGTGGGTCTCCGGTATTTCCGTTGAAATCTATCACATTTTTGAGTGGAATACAATATCTTCTTTATCCACCAAGTGCTTACGTGCTAGATCAAGTAAAATTCTTGTATGGTCGCAATAGTTCCCATTATTAAAACATTCGAAAAGCATTTGTCTCTCTAACCTTTTTGAGCAATTTATTTGATTGGACTGTATACATCTCTTACATTAGAATCTAAATATGCATTTACATGAGCAAACATACACCTGTGTGCACATCATTAGCAAAATAGCAATTAGAGTCTATATGTACCTCTTGTGTAAACTCTCCAGCCCAGGGTATTGGAGTAATTGTAATATAGGCTGTTAATTAGGGAGCGAAATCAAAATTATGTGAGTATGTAGGCCACGGTAAAAATTAACTATCAGGTATATTACTTTCTCTAGCACGTATGTGCAATGCACATACTAGTTAGAGGTATTGCATTTTACTAAAACATTCGATGCAAGAATGCCTCCGGAAATACATGTTTTGAGGTCTCCTGAATCTTTCGCACTAAAAAAAAGACAACCCCCCCCAAAAAAAAAACACATTTTTAGAAAGATCTGTTGTGTTCACATAACTTTCTATAGCTGTTCCAAATGCAAACTATTCTTAAAAAAATATCTACGTCAAGCTAATCCAGACATACATTAGCAGAATTGTCTTGCTTCCTTGTAAGTAGAAGGGAAGTAAGGGAATACATTCGGTTAAAACGATAGTCAAATATTTTAAAAGCTGGTGCGCTATGTGAAACAATTGAGGTTCGGTTCGCTTTCCATGATCCCATTCGAGAAAAGTTAGGTAATTGAAAATGTTATTGAACCAGTAACAAGGGATATCTCGACTCATCCAGATTAAAATCTTCAGAGGCTGTTCCCAGAAAATTCAAAATGTACATTTTATTTATGATTTGAATATTTTTAATCAAAATACTTATCCATTTTTGAGAAATACGTTTAATTTTTTTTTTTTTTTTTTTTCGTGTAAAGGGTAGTTTGAAGCTGGGGGATTTTCATTTCGTGCCGTATCTTCGGACGATACTAAACATAAATACCAAGGTGGGTATTTAACGATTTTTTCGTTTTTGAGCTATGCTGTCCACAGACACACACGGACCTTTTTCTAAAAATTATTTTTCGGTTTCAGGGGACCTCAAAACGTAACTTTCCGGGGAAATCTCGAAATCGTATTTAGGGAGGAATACAAGACCTTCTCTAGCTACTATTGTACATTGTGTGTGTGCATACGTAGAGAAACATAAAAGTCCGTATGTGTATATGTTTGTAGACAGCATACCTCAAAAACCCAATAAAATTGGTATTTAGGTTCAGTATTTTCCAAGGATGTGACACGTTAAAGTACACAATTTGTCATATACATTTTTGTTAACTATTTCCGAGATATTTGCTGTCATTAGTTTCAATTTAAAAATAAAAATATTTTCTCAAACAGGAAGTCCTCATCCGTTTAATGTCTCCTTTGTTTTACTCCTGGCCACGAAAACAGAACTGAATTTCAATGTCAATCACATAGGGACAGCTTTTATCACTTAGTCTTGTGTATTCCCTTATTTCGCTTCTACTAAGAAACTAATCTATTAGACTATTTCTGCAACACGATTTTCATGAAAATTCTCCAATCTAAACTATGCTTTACATGGGGAAAATGCTTGAAAACTTTTTTCTCAAAAATGGCTCCAATGAGTTTGATGACCATAGTTTTTAAAATATTGCATTATATGAAGGATTTCAAAAGCAAAATATGTTTAAGTAGCTAAATGATTTCCTTGACGATTAATCTTTGTAATAATAAGCGTGCAGGATCACATAAATTTATCTAGGATGAACTGAATTTTGAAAACCTATGCATGGCCATCTCTCCCTATGAGTGAGACAGGCCATACACTTTTCGTACCTAAAGAGCATGCTTATGCCCACCTAGCACGATCACCACATTCCCTTCTGGTTTTCGATGAACAAAATGGTTTCTCAACCAGTCAAAGAATATATTTGTGTTTACATGTGCTGATCCTGGAGGCATTCCATCTTCGAATTCCTGCGGAGACGGGAGACGGGAGGAAGAAATATCCCTTCGGAATTGCAGAAAGTTATAACCGTAATAGTTTCACTTTTTTCTGAAGATGCCACTATTGCAGTTATGCAAAATTCCTTAAAATTCATCCAGAATAAAGTAGTCTTCAGAGGCTATTCCCAGAAAATTCAAGATATACATTTTATTTGTCAGGTAAATATCTGTAATATACGATATTTTAATCAAAATCGTTAGAACCTTTTTTTTTTGAGAAAATCAAAAATTTCGAAAAAGTTCTACCTAAAGGGTAGTTAGGGGTCGGGAGATTTTCTTGAAAATCTTCGTGTCGCATCCTTGGAAGACACCAAACTTAAATATCTAGTTTGGCTTTCCACGGTCTTTTCGTTTTTGAGCTATGGCGTCCACAGACATGCCCACACGGACCTTTTTCTAATTTTTTTTAATTCAGGGGGACCCAAAACATGTATATTCGATACATCTCGGTATCGAAAATTTTGGGTGGAATGCATAAAGAAAGAACAAGATGCCTGAATAGAAAACAGCTTCAGCAAATCATATCCTGCCTTTTCTGTTTGTTTATTAAACTTGTGTTTCAGGCCAAGTTCTTCAGCGAAATAGTTTGCTGCAGGTGATCAACAAGTAATAACAAGGGCTGAAAGCTTGCCGGCAGCTGAATTTCAAAAGCATCACTTCACAGCTGTTATGATGAGAGCCATTGCTAATCTCTCCCGTATGGTCATCTCCCCCGGAAAAATCCTACTGTATATTAAAGATATTTACATCATAAATAAAATGTATATCTTGAATTATTTGAGAATAACCTCTGAAGACTCCTTCATTCTGGATGAGTTTTGCATAACTGGTAAACCATAATTACTACACAAAAAATGTAGACCTTTAAAACCCAGAGTTTATAATATTATTTTTTTTTTCATTTTTTTTTTTATTTTGATTAATTTTTGGGTTTGTAGTGTTGGCTCTTTCCGAGATTGCTTTCAATTTTAAGCTTTGCAACTTTATTCGAACGGGAAGTCACCTTTCGTTTAAGATTTGGCTATCGCTTTAGCCTAGTATATTCCCTTATTTCCCTTTTCCTTGCAAAGAAACAGGTAATACAACTAATTCTGCTAATATTATCTCGATTAGTATGATGTAGATAAAAGAATAATCTTTGGTAAAAATAGTTTGCAAATGCAACATCTAGAGAGGGTGATTTGAATGGATCACATCCGGTTTTTTAATGCATTTGTGGAGTTAACCTTTTTCGGGATATTCCTTGTTATTGGTTTCAGTTTTAAAGTAATTCAATCCGTCTCATATGGGAATTTGTTAGCTCCTGGCTTTGCAAACAGAAGGAATTTCAATCACGTAGCAACCAGCTTTTAAACGATTTAACTATGACTTTAGCCTAGTGTACTCCCTTAGTTCCCTTCTACTTATAAGGATAATTTTTGTAAGAACAGCTTGCTTGAACATGCAGAGAAGGCCATGTGAATAGAATATATCCGGATACTTGGAATTGTTTTATAATACACTGTCCTTATAGTCGCTTTTCCCTCAGATACTTTCTAATGATATTTATTAAGGGAGAGTAAGAAAAAATCATGTGAATATAGTCCTATCAAATGCTGTATATATTCTTAATTTCCTACTAGTGAAAATCATTCTGATCTTTTTGTTTTTATAACAAAACTTAACTTACCCTAACTTCTCCTTAACTTCCCCTTCCACCATTTCAAAAGACTTGACAAAAGTCTAAGTACAATTACTTAGCGTGGCTATTCATTAACTTGTCTTGACAACAGCATAATTGATGTATAAAGGAGAAATAATTAATCCGAAATATATACAATATAGTACATGGTACATAGGTAGAGAAGGTATTGCACTCCACTCAACGTTACACTTGTTAGAGTCCTTGTAACCAAAAGAGGAGCATTTTTAGAAAATGGTTGCACGCGCGTGCGCGCGTGTGCGCGTGTGCGCATGTATATGTGTGTTCGTAAACTCGATAACTTAAAAACAAAAAGTCGGTAAAATATCAAACTTGGTATTTAACTTTAGTGTCTTCAAGGATACGACACCAAGATTTTGAGGAAAATCCCCCCACGCCAAACTACCCTCGGCGTGGAAAATTGTTAATTTTCTCAAACACGATTCAAACGATTTTGATTAAAATAACGTATATTAAAGATATTTACATGAAAAATAAAATGTATATTTTGAATGTTTTGGCAAGAGCCTCTGAAGAGCTCTTCATTCTGGATACATTTTGCTGAATTTTGCATTACTTATAAACCGTAAGATATGTGGTAAAACTTACCTGACAAAAATGTAGATCTCGTTAAAATACACAAGTACAATGTTTTCGTCGAATTGGCCTTTTTAGATATTCCTTGTTATCGAGTTCAGTTTTAAAATGCTTAAACTTTTCCCATAAGGGAATATGTCAAGACCTGCAAAGAAACGGATTTTAACCACATGGCAATCAGCTTTCAAGTAATTTGACTATCGCTTTAGCTTAGTTTATTCCCTTATTTCCCTTTTAATTACAAGAAGGTAAGTAATAAGAATATTTCTCCTAATGTTTATCTCGATTACCACGAAGAAGATAGAAGCATAAGTGTTTTAACAATTTGTTACAGAGATGTAGAGAGAGTTGTGTGAATGGAACACATCAGATTTTTAACTTACACGATTTTATTCATCAATCTGTTTACATGTTTCTTCAGCGATTTGCACTATTTTACAATAATCCTTCCTCCGTCTAGTTGGCATTGAGATGAGCCTCAACAAATTATCGCCTCAAAAAGGCTAATTTCTTCTTATGTTCGTTCTTTCCGGATCTGTAACAATAAAAATAAAATTACTTAGAGTTTACCTAACAATACATGTTTTCCATATATGCTGCAAATATGAAGAATAGTGTAACGTAAGTGGAACGCTACGGTAAAGGAGGTGGGTGTAGCAAGGGATATCTGGGTTTCTTAATTGTACGTCTCTTAACCTAATAAAAGGAAACAAGGCGATTTGGTGAGACGCAATCCATACTCGAAATGGATAGGTAATCCTAGGTCATAACTACGTTGTATTTATATTGGTTTACAAAGAGGATTTAATGACATTTCTACATGAGGAACATTAGAAGTAGCTTTCTCACCGTTTGACCCAATGTTCCGAGGTGTTCTTGAAGTATTTAACTATGAAAATAAACTTAAACTTCCTTCGGAGAACTGATGGCGCAGCTACTTAAGGCACTGGACCTGTGATCCCAAGGTTTAACCGGGTCCAGACGGATGGTTTTAAGTGTGCTTAAAGGAACAACTCCATGTCAGTATATTTTTCTTAAACTGACCTCAAGAAAATTCCCCCAATCCCAGCTACCCTTTAAAAGGACAATTTTCGGTTATTTTTATTTGCTCAATGCTGGTGGCTGTTAACGATTTTGATTAAAATACATTTTGTTTAATGTATTTGCGTAAAAATAAATTGTACATATGTGTTAATTTTCTGGCAAGAGGCTGTCAAGTATCCTTATTCTGTATGACCTTTCTATAACAGATAAACCGCAAGAGATAGACAAAACGTTACTAAGTACTTACAAATGTAGATCTCTTTAAAGCATACAGTTTGTCAACGTTTTGGGAGCGTTAACCATTTGCGATTTGTTTGTATTTTGTCTGTTATTAGTTTGAATTTTCAAGTTCACCTACATGTATTAAATGTTAGATCTTCATTAGTGTTTTTCTTGTGGTGATGCAAAAAACATGGAATTGAAACTCATCACATAGCGAGTCACATATTAAAAATATGAACATCGCTTTAGCCTGCTCTGTGTTCCTTATGCGTACAATGAAATATTGAATGTGAATGAAAGTATATTTCAATTAACAAGATAGATAAAAGAACAATTGTAGAGCTGTAATATCTAACAGTAGTTCTCTAAATAAACCAGATTTCCTGTAAAAATAGATCATAGTATAAAACAGCAGAGAACATTTAGTTATAATCAGTGAGTAGTATATAAATTTGAATGCTAATATAAAGAATTAGACAGAAGTTTGTTCGTTTAATTATGGTATAGCTTCTTGTTTACACAAATATACAAATTTCATTACAGAATTTCAGCCCTTTGATTCATCCTTTACCGTGATAAATTTTCCCTCCGATTCTCTTAATGCAATTGCAAAAAATTCTAGTTTGGCTAAATAATTTGGATCGGGTTAGAAATAAAATGGTGTACGTCAATCTTTAACATTCTTAGGGGAAACCTAAATGGCTTTGCGCCTAAATAATTTGGGAATAAAAGGGAATAGTCAATCTTTTAACATTCTAAGGGAATAAACCGCTCATATCTATACCATGTTATAGGCAATATTTTACAAACTAATCTTAAAACACATTATTCTTCTACTGCTTTTTAATCCAGATAAACTTGTAATACCTACATATTTACTATTCGCTGTAGATATAAGAAAGTTACCGTAAAGTGATAATGAGATTTTTAAAAGCCAATCGCATTAGATGACTTTGAAAATGCACCCTCTTTACATTACTACGAGGAAAAAAGTAATATTAAAGTAACATATTTCCGCGCAAGATGTTTGTTGCTTTTAGTGTATACGCGAGTGCACTTTGGAATTATTCTTTGTTTCTGTGTATCCCAAGTAAGAATTCATTGGATTATTTTGCATTTTTTCAAGTTTCCATTATTTTCTCTATATAAGTTCTACCTGCTGCGCACTACAAAGCATGCGTCAATGTGGTTTACCTAAGCAACTCATTTCTTTGTTGTGATTAACATAAACTGTATAAAAATACCGCTTCATATTAAAAGTTTTAAACATATTATGAAACGATAACTCAATTACTCGATGATAATAATTTGATCTAGTAACAAATTCTGTGATACCTTGTTACGTTTATTTATTCGACGCCATCCCTGTCAAATTATGCTGCATCCGACCTTCTTTTCCCCCTCCCCTCGCTCAAACAGGGAGCGCGTTTCATAGTTTGAGAATCACTGAGCTAAGGAATTTTTAATATAAAAAGCATAGAAAACATTTTGTTATCGTTACACATCAGATCTGCAATCCAAAGGTATACTGTACTTTTTACTCTCTCTACATGTAATATCTTCATAGTAGGTGGAGATGGTATTGTATTCCACCCAAAATTCGAAATTGAAAGTTATCGGAAATATAAGTTTTGAGGTCACCTAAATCCGAAAAAAATATTTTTTATAAAAATGTTCATGCGTGTCTGAACAGCATAACAAATAAATAGCAAACTTGATATCCAAGTTCAGCATGCTCCAAGGATGCAACACGAAAGCTTTCAAGAAAACTCTTCCCCACCCCCACCTCAAACCATCCCTTACATGGACTTTTTTTGAGTATTTATATTTTCTCAAAAATTACTCAAATGATTTTGATTAAAATACCGTAGGTATATTTAAGATATTTTCACGATAGATAAAATGTATATCTTGTATTTTCTAGGAATAGTCTGACCTCTTCAATGTGGATGACTTTGTATAACTTCACAAATAAATAAATAAATAAATAAATATATATACCTACCTATATATATATCCTTAAAACAGATTGTTTATGTCATATACATTTTTATAAGGTTAACCACTTCCGGGATATTGTTTTGGTTTCAATGTTAAAATACTTGGAACTTTTTTTTCGACCAGGAAATCCTTTCATATCTCATTTTATATCTCTTTTATTTTAATCCTGGCCATGCAAAGAGGATCAAATTTCAGTTGTATCGCATAGCAATTAGGTTTTAAAGGCTAGACTACGCTTTAACCTAGTGTACTTCCCTTCTTTCCCTTCTACTTACAAGAAAGCAACTAATAAGACCATTTCTAGGAATGTTTTAACAATTAGCACTATGTGGATAAAAGAATGATGTTTTGCAAGAAATGTTTGTTTGCAGAAGAGGTAAAGAAAGTAATGTGAACGGAACACATCAAGTTTTTATTCTTCATGCGTAATTACTGTATGCATTCTGTCCGGCAAATCCAAATGCAGTGTTGGTAAGTGTTGCTTCAAGAAGAGAGGAGAATTAGTTTTTAAAACTAGGATATTATTTATTTACATAACGCTGTTGTCAGTTAGCAGGAATCTCATTTCATGATCAAGAATGACTTCATGTAACGACCCTCTCCAACCACAATTTAATTCTTTGTACCCTCAAATTCTAAGTTAAATATTTATTGCAGCAGAATTGAGAAAAGAAAGGAAACCTTGTGGAGTAAAATGGTGGGAGACGAGCACAGCGTGAAATATATTTGTGCCGCCTTTAAAACCTCAGAGCCCAGGCTGAGTGGGAGGTGATAGTAGCTGATAACTATGGACCCCACTTCCGCTTCCGGACATTTTTCTGCTATATCCGCCCGAGGTCGGCGCCGCGCCGGTCTGGAATACATATGATAGGCCAAGAAACAAGGTTCCTCATTCATGAAGATGAACTGCATCTTTCCTGTATGCAAGCTATAGTTATTTCTCTTAGAATGGTTTTAAAAATACTTTTTAATAATTACAAAACTCGAAGTTTTGCTTGCATTTAAGGTGTTATTTGTTGAGGTCTTTCTTTCTTTTTTTCTTTCTTACCTTCTATAGCTCTTTCTAAGCTATAGTTATTTTTCTTAGAATGGTTTAAAAATAATTTTTAATAATTAAAAAACTCAAAAGTTTTGCTTGCATTTGAGTTGTTATATGTTGAGGTCTTTCTTTCTTTATTTCTATAGGATGGTTTTAAAAATAAGTTTTGATAATTGCAAAACTCGAAACTTTTCTTGCATTAAAGCTGTTATCTGTGGAGGTCTTTATTTATTTATTTATTTATTTCTTGTTTCAATATGTATTTTAAAGAAGGATAAGCAAATGGGATAAACTCCCGACATAAGGGATGGCCTCAAATCGATATTTTCATACCAGAATGTTGAGAATATGTACTATTAACAATTTTGCAACGCTTATTCACTTATATTTTTCATTTATAACGTGTTCTTAATCATAACTTTTTCACTTTTGTCAATTTTGCGTTACTTTCCTGCATAAATGTAACGGACATCGCACCCGTGGCATCATGTCAACATTTTTTCTTGTCCTTGTCTCTCCGTAAGTTGCCAACATTCACAGTCTAAACATAGCGAAAGAAGCCGTATAGGGCCGAGCGGTTGAGGGCTATAAGCCGCAAAGCGTAGCCGAGAGATTGAGGTCCCTAAGCCGTACGTACGTAGTAGAGAAAGTAAAAAGAGTAACGTTGTGTGAGAATTATTTTCTACAATTTGCTTTATACATTTCAGGTTAATCCGGATAAATAGCCTCTGAGAAACTGTTTCGAGTTTTTGTTTCTCGCAGAAAGCCATCAGCAGTTAACAGAAGAAATCTGGATATGTCAGAAGCATCCGAAGATTGAAATCCTGGAACAAAGGGATTTAACATTGAAAATTAGTTGATTTTCAAATAAACTCTTCCTATAATTTCAAATAAGAATCTTAAAACTTTTTAGTAATAACAGTTAACAATGATATGTGTTCCATTGACATGCCTTTCTCTACATCTCTTTAAGACATTATTGTTGGAAAGCTTGCTCTTCTATCTACTTCTTGCTAATCGAAATAAACATTAGCAGAACTGGTCTGTTTCCTTACAAGTAGGAGGGAAATAAGGGAGTACGCTAAGTTAGAACCTTCTATAAGCCGGTTGATATTCGATTGAAATCGATTTCTTTGCATGACCAGGAGTTGACAAGTTCCCATATGAGGAAAGTTTTAGGCATTTTCAAACGAACCAATAACAAAAATTATCTCGGAAATGGTCAACTCCACGAAAAAGAAAAATGTATATGACATAAATTGTATATTTTAACAAGCTCTGCATATTTTGTTAAGTAACTTTTTGTCTATCTCTTACGGTTTACCAGTTATACCAAAATTCAGCAAAATTCATGCAGAATGTAGAGCTCCTCGAATGCTATTCCCAGAAAACTAAAAATATTTATTTTATTTGTCATGCAAATATCTTTAATATACATTTATTTATAATATCAAAATCGTTTTTGAGAAAATTAAAATTGTTTAATATTTTCCCGTATAAAGGATAGTTTAGGGCAGGGGAATTTTCTAGAAATTATTCTAGTTGTATTCTTGGGAGATACTAGACTTATAGTTTTTGAGCTATATTGTCTACAGACACTCACACACTACCTTTTTCTGAAAATGCTTATTTCTTCAGGGAGTCTCAAAACATATATTTACGGTGAAATCTAGACATCGTATTTTTGGCTGGAATAAAATGCTTTCTTTCTCTATATACTATGTACATAGTACATGTAGAGAAAGTAAAATTTAAAAAAAAAACAGCTGAAATTACGGATTAAATTCTAGTGTCAAATTATTTTATTCATAACCTATAGGTATAGCAGACAGATAATACAGACACAATGGAGGAACGGTTTTCATTAAAGGCTCTTCTCCAACACTGTTTAGCCTGTTTTGACTCTTGGGCGCTCGGCTCCCGTCTTCATTCGGAAGGTTTCGCGCAATTTCGGAAGCAGAAAGCGACAACATTATATACGCTGCAATGAAGTATAAAATTGAAACTATTACGATATGTAATATACCACCCACATCAGTTGATGCTATGCTCTCGAAAAAAAAAAATCTGATGTGTTCCATTCACATGATTTTCTTTACATCTCTGCAACAGATGAGTTTTATAAAGCTTATACTTCTATTTACTTCATGCTAATCGACAAACAATTAGCAGAAATAGTCTTATTACTTACTTCCTTGTAAGTAGAAGGGAAATAAGGGAGTAGCATAGGTTAAAGCGATAGTCAAAAGCTGGTTGCTATGTGACTGAAGTTCCTTTATTTGCATGGACAGGAGTTGATAAATTCCTGTATGAGAAAAGTTAAGTTTTTCGAACCTGAGGACAAAAACAAGGAATATCACAAAAATGATCAACTCCACGAAAAAAATGTATACAACATAAATAGTGTTTTAATATGCTCTACATTTTTTGTGTTGTAAGCTTTTGTCTATCTCTTACAGTTTAGCAGTTATGCAAAATTCCGTAAAATTCACTCAGAATAAAGTAGTCTTCAGAGGCTATTCCCAGAAAATTCAAAATATACATTTTATTTGTCAGGTAAATATCTGAAATATACGATATTTTAATCAAAATCCTTAGAGCCATTTTTTAGAAAATCAAAATTTTCGAAAAAAGTTCCATGTAAAGGGTAGTTTGAGGTGGGGAGATTTGTTTCAAAATCTTCGTGTCGCATCTCTGGAAGATACTAAACTTAAATACCAAGTTTGGTATTTTACCGACTTTTCGTTTTTGAGTCATCGTGTTCACGGACACACTGACACACGGACACACACGGACCTTTTTCTGAAAATACTTTTTTTTTTGGATACAGGGGACCCCAAAACATATATTTCCGGTCAAATCTCGGTATCGAATTTTTTGGTGGAGTGCAATACCTTCTCTATAGACTATGCGCAGTGCGCGTAGAGAAAGTAAAAACGGTTAACCGTTTCGCATCCCCAATTACATGAACATAGCCAGGTGAGTACTGAAATGAGATGGTGTCAAGCTTAGATTTGTCAGATGTTCCATATTATACGGAATTTCCTGTATTTCGCATTTTGAAATGCAAGCATCTTCATTCAGTACATTGATATTGCCCACTGTTTCTTTGATCACTCTGTAGTGCTGTGCTGCTTCTTTGCATGGTCACATCACATAGACACGTGGTCAAGTGATGTTGCCAGAACACCGCGAAGAGGGAAGACGTTTACTGGGCTTGTAGTGGTGTAGTTTTGATACAAACTTATTGAAAGAAAATTGATGATTACTCCCTCAAATATGACTAATTTGTGTTTATTTAACAAAATGTAAAGGTAAAGAAAATAAATTCGTGGTTTTCGCCCGTGCAAAATAACAGTTTCAAAGCCCGATGTAACACTTGCAAGTTTTCTTATGCACGTGACGAGGTAACCAAATTGAAACATTCCTATACAACCTTTGATAAGTCTTCTTCTAAGCAGAAAATAATAACTTTCTTTGTGAGGAATAGTACTAATGAAAACAAGTCGTTAAAGCCAAAGAACTCTCAGTGTAACACACAATATTAGATATAATAGTTTCGATTGTGGTTGGGGTAGCATTTTTTACTTTATTGGAACGGAAAGTATTAGGATATGTTCATCTTCGTAAAGGCCCTTATAAGGTTGGATTTGTAGGAACTTTACAACCTTTTAGTAATTAATACTGTAACACATTCGGTATGTATTTGGTGGCGACTATAGCAAAATAAGTGTCTAAAATTCCGCAGATCGACCCCACCAAAAATTGGGTTAACTGATTTTAAAACGCAATGGGGTTAACATTTCAGCGTAAATCACCTTGTGTCTTGCGTTGAAATTCTAATACGTGAAGTAAACAGAGGTATCTTTCGCAAGTCGGTATTTATACTACCCCTTCTGGCATTCAAAATCGGTGGGATGTTGTCCCTTATTGTCACTAAAATTTGGCATACAATAGTCAAACTCAAACCATCCAAAGGTTACCACTGCGTTACCGAATTACATCGCTTCTTTCCGAATGATCAGCGGCTGCTTGCACCAATTCATGTGGAGGATAGGATGCCCAACAGACCCTGGTGTCAGGTATGGCGGAACATCCATTTGCGCAACATATCTACGGAGTGGACTACGTGCGCATATTTGGTCATCAATGATGTTGTGGCTACAGAGGACAAAAAATTCCGTTACAACATGGTGAGGACCCCCACATGCAACATTTGCGGTGTGCGGGATACTCTGCGCCATCGTTTTGTTACCTGCACATCACGACAGACCTGGCACTGGGTTGTTTCGCAATTGCACCGTTTTGCTCCTTCGCAAAATCCCAACGATTATGCTCGCACATTACTACAACTAGAGACTCGAAGTACTACCGACCGCTTCGCACAGGTGTGACTCGCTCTAGGCTTTCAGCATTATATGCTGTCTGAAACGCATCCCAGCGTCGACGGTTTACGTTGTCATCTTAGAGCAGCAAGAGAAGATCTGCAAAAACATAAGCGTCTTTCACTGCAGTCGGCAACAGCTTTTGCCTTGTTCATTCTATAGCGATTACAAAACTTCTCATTTATTACCATCTTCCTGCACATGTTTAACTTAAACGCACAGACAACATAGTTCATAACTATATACATAAAAAAAATTGTGAACTGATATACTGTATTTATAATACAACTTATACCTTTTGTAACTAGCAAAATCAATAAATAAATTTAAAAAAAACATAATTTCGGTGAAATCTCAAAAAAAAAAAAAAAAAAAAAAAATGGTTGAAAAAAAATCGTAGTTTCGTGGAAGAGAATTTTCGCAAAATATTTAAAATGAAACAAATGTGTGTTTACATTACATCTTTTGACACTGAAAAAATTTTAAATGCCTATGTTCTCTGATATTATTAATAACATTAGATATGTTCTGCTTAAAAAATAATAAATTCGTGAGTTAATTATTTTCTAAAAAAAAAAAAAAAAAATGCTATCGAAGAATGAATGCCAGTGTAACTATGACTCCTTTCAAATACCTAAAAGTGTGAGGGGTAATTAATAAGGGTGCATAAAAGACAAACTAAAAAGTATAATAACGTTAGTTTATAAGCAATAAATAAATGTTCCTTTGTTTAAATTACTCCGTGTTCCTGTTGGCATCTCAGTTGCCCCTGATGTTAAGATTTCGAAACATTAGATTTCATAGTACTTCGCAAGCCAGGACCGCTGACATAAATTCTAGGCCTCCAATAAATCTTTGTGGCAGGACTCCTTATATCACGGAGTTCGAGGTCACTCCCCCAGTAGTCAAAAAGTTATTTTATAACAATGGTAAGTGGCGACGTAAAGAAGGAGAAAAAAATCTGATGTCTTACACTCACATGACTTCCTCTAGCTGCTCTACAAACTTCTAACAAAAGATTATTCTTCTTTCTACACATTGCTAATCGAGATAAACATTAGCAGAATCTTATTACTTAATTCCTTAAAAGTAAAAGGGAACTAAGAGAATGCACTAGGCTAACGTGACAGTCAAATACTGGTATTTTAAAAACTATCGTTATGTGATTGTCATTGCAAATCGCTTCTTTACTTGGCCAGGAGTAGAACAAAAGAAAAATGGACACTTCCTGTTTCCTTTACGGTTGAAACCAATAACAAGGAATTTCTCAGAAACGGTCACCCTCACAATAAAACTGTAAAGGACATAAATTGCGTGTTTTGACGAGATCTACATTTTTGTGCAGTAAGTTTGTATCTATGTCTTACGGTTTAACAGTTAAGTAAAAATCGGTGAAATTCATCCAGAATAAAGAGGTCTTCTGAGGCTATTCCCAGAAAATTCAAGATATACATTTTATTTGGGATGTAAATATCTTTAATATACGGTATTTTAATCAAAATCGTTAGAGCCATTTTAGAGAAAATAAAAATTTGCGAAAATTTTTCCATGTAAAGGGTAGTTTGTGATGGGGGGGGGGGGACTTTCTTGAAAATCTTCGTGTCGCATCCCTATAAGACTAAACTTAAATACCAAGTTTGGTATTTTACCGACTTTTCGTTTTGAACTATCGTGTTCACGGACACACACACGGACTTTTTTCTAAAAATGTTTTTTTATACAGGGGACCCTAAAACATATATTTCCGGTGAAATCTCGGTATCGAATTTTTGGGTGGAGTGCAATACCTTCTCTATGCACTGTGCACATAGTACGTGTAGAGAAAGTAAAAATACAGAATTATACATAATGATAAAGTGATCTTGGACTGATACTTTATTTTATAGGGTCTTCTGGGTACCTAGCCCAGATCCCCTCACACAGCCTTGTCCAGCGCCCACCGTGATTTTCAGTTAAAACTCATTCAGGGCCCTCCATCTAGCGGTGTACTTGAAAGTCGAGTTGGCAACCCTGACTTTATTTGAATGCTGACTTCATTGTTTATTTCTGTTGCTTAGTAGCCACTTAATCTCAATCTTGTGTTGCACATTAATTTACACGCACATGGGCATAAAAATAACGACAGACTGCATGAGCATCTGTCGGGATCGCGGCGTCTAAATTAATAATAATGATCAGTGGTAGTATCTTTGTAGCTGTGACATCACACCCATTACTTGGAATCGGCAGAAAAAAAATCCCAGGCGTAAACTAAAGACTTGCTGGTTCATTGAACATGTCCTGAGGATTTTAATGACAAGTGATGTTTTGCTGTAACCATGTTCAAGCGCCTTTATCAGTGATTTTTAAGCAGAGAAATAATTTAAGCAGCACATCGTCCTTTCAAGGAACAGTTTTGAACATAAGAAACCTTTTCAGTTCCTATCCCTACACCAGAAAGGATTTCCGACTTTGCAAGTTAAGCTTAAAAAATCTGATATGTACCATTCACATGACTTTCTCTATATCCCTGCAGCAAATTATTCTTAAAAAACTTATACTTCTATTAACTTCATGCAAAACAGTAAAACATTAGCAGAAAATTACTTGCTTCCTTGTAAGTAGAGGTAAAATAAGGGAGTACCATAGGTTAAAGTGGTGATCAAAAGCTGGTTGCTATGTCACTGAAGTTCCTTTGTTTGCATGGACAGCAGTTGACAAATTCCTATATGAGAAATGTATACGTTTTTCATAGCAGAATCCGAAAATAAGGAATGACACAAAAACAACGAACTCCACGAAAAAAATGTATATAACATAAATTGTGTATTTTAACGTGCTCTACATTTTTTGTCCATCTCTTACGGTTTAGCAGTTATTCAAAATTGAATAAAATTCATCCAGAATAAACTACTCTTATTTGTCAGGTAAATATCTTTAATATACGAAATTTTAATCAAAATCGTTAGAGCCATTTTTCAGAAAATCAAAATTTTCGAAAAAAGTTCCATGTAAAGGGTAGTTGAGGGTGAGGGGATTTTTCTCAAAATCTTCGTGTCGCATGCCTGGAAGATACTAAACTTAAATACCAAGTTTGGTATTTTACCAACTTTTCGTTTTTAAGTTATCGTGTTCACAGACACACGGACACACACACACACACACACACACACACACACACACACACACACACACACGGACTTTTATCTAAAAATGTTTTTTTATACAGGGGACCCTAAAACATAAATTTCCGGTGAAATCTCGGTATCGAATTTTTGGGTGGAGTGCAATACCTTCTCTATACACTATGTACATAGTGCGTATAGAGAAAGTAAAAAATGTTACGGTTTGTGCTTTACATTAAAATTATTAATTTTAATTCAACTCTTAAATTTTAAAATGTTAAAAAAGACATTACATACAGTGAAGCTATCATTTTGTTCAGATCTGGACATCTATTTCTAACACGTGCTGCACTTGCTCATGGTGTAGATGGAGTTACCCCGGCCGGACGCGTATCAACACCTTCGTTGTCATCTTCTTGCAGGTTAGCAGACATTAGCAACGAAGGTTGTTGAAACGCGTCTCGAGTACTCCATCTACACCATGAGCAAGTGGAGCACGTGTTGGTAATAGATGTCCAGATTTGAATCAACTCTTAAAGTTAAGAACATAAAACTTAAATTACTGAAACACGTTTACCATCACCTACTACAGCATATACAAGAAAATATATATATATATATATATATATATATATATATATATATATATATATATATATTATCGAATCGTCCTTATACTAGATCACGCCAAAAGTTGAAATAGTCCAATTTTACTTTCTCTAGCACGTGTGTACAATGTGCATAGTAGATAGAGAAGATGTTATATTATACCAAAAATTTATACCAAGATTTGACTGAATCCAAAAGAAAGTATCTTAGGACATAGTATGTGCGCGCACTTTTGTGTGAGGACATCATAACTCTTAAACGAAAAGCCGATTAAATGTAGGTAAACCTGGTATTTAAGATGAATATCTTCCAAGGATGCGACACGAAGATGTTCCGGAAAATCTCCCCACCCCAAACTACCCCGTTACATGGAACATTTTTCGAAATTTTCGATTTTCTAAAAAATGACTAGCGATTTTAATTTAAATGCTGTATATTAAAGATGTTTTACACGGAAAATAAAATGTATATCTTGAATTTCTTGGGACTAGCCCCTGAAGTACTCTAATTCTAAATTACTTTTGCATAACTGCTAAGCTGTAAGAGATAGACGAAAACTTACTACACAAAAATGTAGATCTCTTTAAAACACACATTTATGCCATATACAGATTTATTATAGAGCTAGCCGATTCAGAGATATTCCCTGTTGTTGGTTTCAGTTTTAAACCAGTTAAACTTTTCTCAAACGGAAAGTCCTCCTCCCTTTCACATCTCTTTTGTTTTCTCCTGGCCATGACAATCACATAGCGCCAGCTTTTAAATGAATCGACTGTCGCTTTGGCCCTGTGTACCCTCCTACTTCCCTACTACTTATAGGAAAGTACTGAGGCAATTTCTGGTAATGTTTATCTTGATTAGCATTATGTAAATAACAATTGTCTTTTGTAAGAATAGTTTGTTTGCAGAACTGGTAGAAAGTGTCATGCGAGTGGAACATATCAGATTTTTTGGAAGGAATGCAGTAATTCCTCTACTTACTAGATATGTGGGAGAGAAATTAAAACGGGAAAATATAGGTAAGTCCTATAAATGCCTAGCTTGAGGAAGCGTAGTATGCAATGAATGAACTGAATGATATAAAAACATTAAAATATATTATGTTTCTTGACTGTGAAAGTGCGGTAGTCTCATGCGAGAAGAGATTCCATTACTTCATAATTTCGCACAGTTGAAGAGATTTGCGGGTTAATTCGACTACCTGTTGCGCACGGCACTTGAAACGCTCAAAGGGTAAAATGATTTACATCTTATAAAGCAGATCGAACGAACTTCGTCATTAAGTCCATAGTCATGAATCCATTACTGGGATATTCCCTAGCCCATTTCATCTCGAATTATTTGGCAGTATGTTCTTAAGCTGATGCATCTGAGAAATTTGTAAAATCCACAGTAAGATATTGCAATTTATACCAGTTATTATTCACAATAAGTGATATTTTTGTCATATATCAAAATTCTAACTTGCAAGGTTATTTAAATAATATTCTTTTGTTTCTAAATTCATTGTTCAGATAAAAATAAGCCAGGTGATGCATTTTTATAAATATTCATATAAAAATCCAGTTTTACAGCAAATGAATTCACAAATAATCTGTCATATTATATTTTACCATATTGACCCGAATCATTGTAAAAAAATATATTTATGCAAGCCTAGCGTTAAACCGGATATTATGACTGCATAAGTCGTGCGAAATTACCCCATGAATGACGTACTTAGCCATGGCAACAGAAAAGCAATGATGTCTTCACTGTCACAATATAATTCTCTCCAATGTGCCTTTAAGAGAACTTGAAATCATCACTCTTGCGTGAATAATACGCATCATAGGGAGCTTCAACAAGAAATTGGAGAACACATTTGATTTTATTGATTTATAACCCACTGAGAACTTCTTCAAAAAATCAGAAACAAAGGATGAGATGTCGACGTTTTCTTTCAATGTCAGTTTACATATCACCTTTGAATATACACACCAGAGCGTCGAAGGTATAAAAATCTTTGACTGAGAAAAGAAAACGGCACTTACAATCTAACTTTAAATTACTTACCATATTAAGAAGTAATAAACGTTTGGATAATTACCAGCTCTGAAAAGTATGCCAGTAATGAGGTTTCATTAGTCAAACTAACGTATTTATCGTTTCTCCATCCACAATAACTCTGAAAAGTATGCCAGTTAAGTGGTTTCATTAGTCAAACTAACGCATTTATCATTTCTCCGTCCACAAAACTTTTCATATTATTTTTCGTAAACGTATTTTGATTTTTATGGAATTAATACACTCTCAGCACTCATGGCTTCGTTCAAATGTCATGCGTAATACAATCCATATTTTCAACAGTTGTATCATACCTTCCATTTTCCTCTATAAATTAAACATCTGCTTGGCAACCATACGTCATAATCTGTGATCTCTGACACATTGTAATTATTCGTTTAACAAATTTATTAATTAGTTTTAATTGTAAAATTGCATAAAATGTTGTATGTAACATGTGTATAGTCTCATTTAGCTCACACGCTAAACTTACACTCGTGTCACAGTCAGATTATACACTAGTTACATAAATATCTTCGTGGTCCCCGAAACTATTTAATTTTCAAAATTTAATAATTTATTTCTCAAAACTGGAGCATCATCTTATAAAATTATATGACTTTTTTTTTTCTTTAATGTGCTTTTAAGAGGCAGTATAAACGTTTTTAAATTATTAGTGAAAAATAGCATCGTGTTGAACATTTTGAGTTTGGGTATTGTTAGAATGAAGTTTTTGAGAAAATAATGTTTAAGGTTGGAATTGCATATCAATAAGCATTCGCATACACATCTATAGCTTCAGTAAATGGTAATTAAAACGCGCCAAGTGGACCAAACTCTGTGTTTTCTTAAAGCTTAGAATTCATACAATTTTATTAAGAAAACATCGCTTTCTTATTTTTTACAATTTTTGGCCAAATTTCACATGCATCGCATTATTAAGCATTATGTTCTGTCTCTGAACTATCGATGCACGTTGTGACAGTAAACAGTGCATTTGAACCACACATCTCTAATGCTAATTTGGAAGGTTGTATTGCATAAATAAGCTGCACAAAGGGGTGACCTTGGAATATTCAGTTCATTTATTAATTGAGATTTGTATTGAACCAGAAAAGGAGGAAATCGAAAAATATTCGTGTGTTCAATTCACAAGACTTTTTCTATCTATTCCGCAACAAACTATTCTTACGGAAGCTTATTCTTCGTTCATGCTAATCGATATAAACATTAGCAGAAATAGTTTTATTACTTAGTTCTTTCTAATTAGATGGAAAATAAGGGAATACACTACGCTAATGGGTTAGGCATATATCTTAAAAGCTGGTCGCTCTGTGGAATTCCCTTCTCTTTGCATAACGAGGATGAAAAAAGTGAATAACGACTTCTCATTTGAAAAAAATCTTGAGAAGGAAATGTTAAAAACAATAAGAAGGATTGTCTTTTTTCTTTTTTAGTGTTTAACGCCCGCTTTTACTGCTCTGGCACCGCAGGCGATGACACTGATGATACATGAAGAGGGAGCCCCGGTGGAATGAGATGGCAGGGAAACCGGAGAACCCTGAGAAAACCTGCCCCTGCGCAGCTTTTGCGGTCGTTTGGGATCGAACCCAGGCCGTCTAGGTGAGAGGCGAGTGGTCTGATTACTCGGCCACAGCGCAGCCGTGGAATGTCTCTGAAATTGTTAACTACACAAACATTTGATATTGTATATATGACGTAAATAGCCTATTTTAACGAGATCTGCATTTTTTGTGTAGTAAATGTTTGTCTTCAGTTTATTTATAGTTTATCAGTAGGTAATATAAACGTCATCCAGAATGAAGAGGACTCCGGAGGCTATTCCCAGATATATTCAAAATTTACAAATGCATCCAGAAAGTAACAGACGATTTGGCTAAATTAAATAATAACGAAAGACATCAACTCAAAATTTTATTTACAAAGTTACAGAGCCTTATTTTATTTTTCAACGTAATCGGTATTGCCATTAATGCACTTATTTTCATGTGGTAGCGGTTTTTCAATGCTGATGTTATACTCTTCCGCCGTTAAAGATCTGAGCCAAGATGTACTGCCCACTTTGAGATCTTCATCGGTTAGGACATCTTTTCACCCAAAATGTCATGTATGGCATTCAAAGTGAAACACCGGTTTTTCTGAATTATTTTATTAACATTGCCTTTCAACTAACGATTGATGAACTTCTGCACCGGTCTTTGTCGTGCACACTGGGTTTTCCTTGATTTCTCGTAAATTAAGCGCCATTTCCTCACTGAAGATTGCTTCATTACATTTATCACCATGCATTTGCGCTATCTGCCGAAGATTTCGTGCATTCAAAAAAAAGAAACACAAAAACAAACAACAAAAACGAATAAAGCCTTTGGCGGTAGAAAAGTATAAATCGGCTTTGAAAAAATGGCACCACATGACAATAAATGTGTTGTGAGAATGGATATTACGTTAAAAAATAGAGTAAGGTACTATAACTTTCTAAATAAAGTTTTGTGTTGAAACCTTTCTTTATTATTTAGTTATGCCAAATTGTTCGTTACTTTTTGGATGACCCTCGTACATTTTATTTATGATGAAAATATCTTAAACATATGATATTTTAATCAACATCGTTAAAGCCATTTTTAAGAAAACCAAATGTTCGAAAATTTCTCCATGTAAAGAGCAGCTTGGAATGAGCTATTTTCTTGAAAATACCAAATTTGGTATTTAATGAATTTCTCGTTATAGAACTATGCTATTCGCAGACACGCGACACATACCTTTTTCTGAAAATGGGTTTATGGATTCAGGCACTTCAAAACATATTTCTTGCGAAATATCTACATCAAATTTGGGTGTAATGCAATAATTTTTCTGCCTACTATCTATGTATATAAATGGTAGCGTATGTACAACATTCACCTAAGCACCTTTACAGACATTCCGGTCTAATATAATTTTATTCATTTAGCCCTTCGAGATTTTCTCTTGCTTTCTCACTATAGGGAAAGTTCTGTATTTCACCCAATACTAGAAATACATGTTTTGAGGTTCCCTGAATAAAGAAGGTATTTTCCGTGCGCCTTTTGAGCCTAGCTTAAAAATGAAAATATGCATTAATACCGACTCTACCACGACTCCTTTCCTTTATTCCTTCTATTTCATTTGCCTTTCATGTTTCAGATATGGTTTTAAGTTGGCTGGAGTTGCCAGATAAATGGTGCAGTTGTTTTGGAAGAGAGAGAGAGAGAGAGAGAGAGAGAGAGAGAGAGAGAGAGAGAGTTGTACTACGTGCTAGGTTTGCTGCGCCGCCCTCCTGGAGTTGCTCACTAATGGTGCGCTGGTGTTCAAACTTGGGAGTTCTGCGCGTCTCTGTGTTACGAGTATGTCTGCCTGCGGCCTCCTACGGCGCCTTTATTTTAACCGTATATATAAAATATTTGAGACATACCTACTATACAATGCACACATTTCTAAACGTTACTTTTCCGTTTAATTTCTCTACCACGTACATATTAAATAAAAATTCACTGGAAAGACATGTTTTGAGGCCCCCTTAATTCAATAAAATGTTAGAAAAAGGTGTGTGCGTATGTGTGAAAAGCATAACTCAAAAACGAAAAGTTCGATAAAGTAAAAAAACTTGTTAGTTAACTCCACTTCTAAAGCTGCGCCAACCCAATTATCCTTTGCATAGATCGCTTTTTATTTTCTAAAAGGCGGCTCTAATGATTTTGAGTAAAATATCATATAGGTATTCAAATAGTTAAATGACAAATAAATTTCTTGCATAAATGATCTTGCATTTACTGAGAATTCCTGGGAGGTCCTGTTCATTCAGAAGGAATTTTGTATAATTTTGTGTAACTGGTATACGTTAAGCGATAAAAAAAAACGTTCTTCTTACTTTCTTCTTCTGCAAATTTCTGTTATTTATGTAAAATAACATTTTTTGTTGTTGTAAAAGCTATTTCCGAAATATCCGTTATTAATTATTCCACCCCGCCCCCTTCCATTTAACTGTTATGTCCCTATCGCTGGGATTTCCCTTTAGAACATTGCCTGTCGACAATGGTGTTAACTCGTGTACTCATGTAGTCAAATTTTCTATTTGCCTTTAATTTTAATCATTAGATCACACATACATTCACACTTCCAGACTCTGGGGATGACAGGGAATAATCTGGTCTAGAAAATAACCTCTACTTACCAGCCGGAAGTCGAGCCTGAGACCCCTCGCACCATAGGCAGGCGCTCTACTGACTGAGTTTCGGAGTTAGCCGGGTCATCCTTAAAATACGTTTCGATATTTGTATCTTTAGAAGTGAGTAATCTAGTTGTTTCTGCAACGATTTATGTGAATTAAAATTAAATAGATCGTAAAATAAGGTTTTGCTGCAAGAATGGTTAGTAGGTATATCTATTAATAAGCAATAGAGGGTAAAGAAAGTAATTTGAATATAATACTTCAGAATCTTTTTTTTTTTTCTTTTCTTCTTTTTTTATTCGGGTCACCTGTAATGTGTATTGCCAGTGAAGTCTCAATACCAAATTTTAGGTGGAATGCATTACTTCCTCTACCTTCTAAAGTTAGCTGGAAGAGAGAGTGAATAGGTGTTCTTATATACATACATAGCAAAACATCGGTGCCGCTCAATTGGTTTTGTTGCAAAGGTATGGTTGCGCTTTAAGTAACGGTTAGGCGAGTAAAAATAGTTGATTGAAAAACGTTTATGCTGTGTTAACCTAGATCTCAACAGAAAGAGATTATGCAGGCTGTAATCGGGAAATTAATGAGGTGCATGCTGGTTCGCTTTCTACAGTCGTAAAGCTTGTGAGGACAGTGAAAGTATTGCCGGCATACTGATCTTTTTGTTCTCGACATGCAGCAGTTCAATAGTGAGTGCAATAAACTCTTCAGGGTTGACCAACGTCTCATATTAGCTGTTATTCTAGGCCTATTATGGCTTCTTGTGCGTTTATTTATTACCAAGTGGTCCAATTGCCCCTATTTGAGGTATGCAGACATCTCATTTTGCGTTAGAGTTGCAGAACTCAACGAGGTTATTTTAAATTAAAACCGGGCAGTGGAGATCTGGTGAAGGCAACCTTTGTTTTACCCCTCTCAATGAGGCGATTCGCTCACCTGCGATGATAAGTAAGAGAGATAATACCAAGTCACTCAGCCGGTTCCCCACTAACCGGTTTCAACTTGAAATAGTCCCGTTGAGTTGTGCAACTCTTTATTCCGAAGGGATGTCTGTGTACATCAAATACGGAGTATATTCCATTATGGCCATCATCATGCCATTCTGGTTTCAGATATTATAGATGCATCCAACTAGTCTTGACGTTGCCCCACCCCTGATGTACAACAGCACTGACCAGCTCACTTGGATAATAAGAGAAGTAGGGGTCTTTTAGTGCGATAATTACAGGACAATTCCGAGTTATGTTTGTTAAAGCATGTCTTTTCTTGCAAGGTAAGTTTACAGAATTGTTTACAATGCTGTGTGTCTATGATTGCCTCCGAGTTCTGATAGCACTTCTAGTTCCTTGCTTCCCCACCACTCTCACCACCTCTCATTTCCTCTCTTTGCGCATATAGAGTGTCAAGACGATTTGAACGAGCTTTACGAGCCATCATTAAACTATCTCAAGACTAAAGATATCGATTTAGAATACTGTAAATACTGACTCTAAGATTTCCAAGAAAATCCCGCAAACCCAAGAAAGATGGAAAATCTTTCAAATGTCTCTATTTTCTGAAAGGTAGCAGTAATGATTTTGAACAGTACGCCCTATATTAAAATATTTACATTACATGTCTGACTTTTGTGGGAAGAGCCCGTGAAGCTTAACATGAATATTTGTTTATTAACGACTATGTTAATTGCCATATCAGTGCAGGAGTTCTTTTACATGCCACTGAATCTACTGATATGGATTGTAGCCACTAAGTACACTTTAAAACCATCAATCTGGGCAGAATTAGAAATCGCAACCTGGAATCCGAACGCCAGATTACATCTTTATAACTATGCACGGTTTTTATAACCTAAAGAATAGTTTTAAAAATTATACATTTCCTTATAGATAGAAAGGAATAAGGAACTACATTAGGCTTAAGCAATAGTTAATTATTTTAAAAGCTGGTCGCAATGTAATGGCTTTGAAATTCCGTTCTCTTTATTTGATAAGAGCAAGAAAAGAATAACATCCCATTTTAGGAAATGTATAAATATTTTAAAACTACTGAAACTACTAACAAAAAATATCTCGGAAATAGTTAACTCCACAAAAAATGCATTTGACATAAATTGTGTGTTTTAAACAGATTTAAAGTTTTGTGAGGTAAGCTTTTCCCAAGCTATTACGGTCTCTCAGTTATGTAAAAGTCATGCAGAATGAAGAGGATTTCAGAGGCTATTCTCAGAGTATTCAAGAGAGATATTTTATTTGTCATGTAAATATTTTTAACAATTGGCTTTTAATAAATTGTAGATTTTTTTATAAAATCGAAAATGAAAGAACAGTTTGGGGTTGAGATATTTTCCTGAAGTTCTTCGTATGGCATCCTTTGGAACTCAAATACCAATGTTGATATATAACCGACATTTCGTTTTTTGAGTCATGCTGTTCACGACACTAACACATCCTTTTCTAGAAAATGTTTTTTTTTATTCTGTGGTCCTAAAAACATGCATTTCCGGGGAAATCTTGGTATCGAATGGGTTGAATGCAATTCCTTCCTTACTCTATAGGTTGTACGTGGTAGAGAAAGTCGAAGTAACCTTAAAGTGATAACTTTATGATTTTAAAATATATTATAAATGACGAAAAGAACAAAGAATTGCTTAAAAATTATCTTGATTTGTTAATGTCTTTGCCATTTTACTGTCGCTTGATAACTCAAAATTTATTACAATACGTTACAAACAGTTTTTGTAAGTTTTCAAATTTGAATGAATGTCTTTTGTCAACGAATAGGTACAATCACTGAATAAATCGAATTAAAGCATGTTACATACAGTTTTGTGAGTTTTCAAGTTTGAATGACTGTCTATATATTGTTGTACTGATATAGATATATATATATATATATATATATATATATATACATATACCAAAAAAAGACAATATATATATATTGCAAGTTTGCAGATTGTATTATATCCGCTGTTCTTGTTCATCATATTAACCAAGATAAGTTTGCCCACTTCATCTTTCACACTACTTAGAATACTTTCAACTCATTTCGCCAATTCTATTTGTTCAGAGAAATGATAATGCGCGGCATAAATCCAAAATTAGACTTGATATAGTCCAATTTCCCTTATATTTCATACTTAGAGAGAATCTCCTGGGATATTTTCATGGATGCTACACTGTCAGTAGCAAAAAGTGTATAACTTTTTTCACAATTTCAAAATGTTCTCAGTAGTAATTGCAGGCCATTAACCAGGTTCTCCTTCTAGGAGCTTCAGTTTGAAAAAGTATCCCGCGGACTTCATTTTGAAAGTTTTCATAAGAGAAGGTGGTTTCAGAAAACATTTTTAATACATTTCCGATTAATTTATCCACAACTGAAAAATTACGCCTTTTTTCTTCCCCAACTCTATGGCAACTATATGCTAAAAGGTTACATGTAGAGGTCGTAAGGCGAGACAAGAGCAGTACATTAAGTTGCGCAGTGGCAACTCTTTACCTGAAGGTCCGATAGTGGGGAATTTGCGCCAACATGTATGCGCAGAAGTTATAATTTTCTATCCACGAAATAGGCCGCGCCGTGGCCGAGTGGTTAGACCACTCGACTCTCACCTAGACGGCCGGGGTTCGATCCCAAGCGACCGCATGTGAGATTTGTGGTGGACAAAACGGCGCTGGGGCGGGTTTTCTCCGGGTACTCCGGTTTCCCCCGCCATTGCATTCCACCGGTGCTCCATCGTCATTCATGTATCATCAGTGTCACCGCCTGCGGTGCCATTAGTAGTTAAAGCGGGCGTTAAACACTACCAAAAAAAAAAAAATTCTATCCACGAAGGAGTGAAGTACGCTAGCACTAGTTTTAATGTGGCATTCTGTAGTGAAATTTTTTAGTGTTTATGCAAATAAACAATATACAGATTATTGTTAATTTGGAAGAAGACTGTGATGCCGACAATAGCAATAACGATGCCGGTTATGAGAACGAAGTGGGAAGTGATTGAGCGGGATTTAGGAGCTGCAGAAACTGTGGTTGGCTATGTTCGTGGAAGCCAACTTATTGTGTAATAAGCTGGATCGCAACCAAAAATAAACATTCCTTCAAACAAAACACTCCGTCTCGCGCTCTATAGGTACATATTGTTAATGACATTATACATTCTGTCAAGAAAGTACCGGGAATTGATCATTTAAAAATCCTGTTTAAAGGGGATTCGAAATTATTGTTGTCGCTAAGTTCGTACAGCTTTCCTCTATACCCACGCGGAGTTTGATCGTCATCTGTGATCTAGTTTGTTTACAGTACGCCATTTTGTTAGTTCATCTCAAAGGTGATTTGCGATTTTACGATGGATACAAATATTGAACAAAGAATCTGTCTCAAATTTTGCATTGCAAATGGTATTTCGTGTGTCGAATCGCTGAAAATGTTACAGAGGGCTTACGGTGAATCGACTTTATCAAAAACACGTGCATAAGAGTGGTACAGTGCATTCAAAAGTGGTCGAGATGTGGTGGAAGATTTGCCTCGCTCTGGTCGGCCATCAACGGTTTCAACTGAACTGGACATTGCTAAAGTGAAGAAAATGGTGTCTGAAAATCGTCATTTAGGTCTGAGAGAGATTGCCGCTGAACTTTCTGTGTCTCACGAATCGATTCGTACCATTTCAAACGATTGCACGCGTTGCAGCTCGGTTAGTTCTGAAAGACTTGAATTTTCTACAAAAACTCAATCGCGTAAGGATTGCTGAAGACATGCTGGAACGAGCCAGTTCCAACCCCACATTCATGAAACGCATTGTAACTGGTGATGAGACGTGGGTTTACGAGTTTGACACTCAAACCAGTCAACAAGCTTCCGAATGGCGCCTTCCAACTGAACCGAAACCTAAAAGGGCACGTCAAACTCGATCAAAACTGGAGGTATGTTGACAGTTTTTTTCGATTATCGCGGTGTCGTGCACTCAGAGTTCTTGCCAGAAGGTCAGATGGTGAATAAATACTATTATCTGAGCGTTATGCGGCGTTTGAGAGAACAAATGCGGCGAAAAAGGCCAAATTTGTGGAATGACAACTCATGGATTCTGGCCCACGATAACGAACCAGTTAACAATGCTATTATAGTGAACGAATTTCTGGCCAAAAACTAAACAAATTTCATCGAGCTACCACCGTATTCACCTGATCTGACTCCTGCTGATTTCTTTCTCTTTCCAAAACTCAAGTTACCACTTCGAGGCACCCGTTTTCAGTCGATAGAAGGCATAAAGGAAAATTCGCGGCGACAGTTAACATCGATTGCTAAAAGTGCCTACAAAAAATGTTTTGATGATTGGATTATTCTTTGGCATAAATGTATGATTTCAGAAGGGGCTTACTTTGAAGGCGATAAAATAAAATTGGATGAATAATTCATTTTTTGTGTTTTAGTGGCAAATTCTCGGAACTTTCTTGACACAGTAGTGTGTTATAAAATTAGCTTTATAACAAAGTAACTAGCATAAGTCCAAACAATTACATTAATGTGAATTGTAATGGTTGTTTAACGCTACAGTCTTATGGTTGTGTTATTCGCGCTAAGTTGGCATCTCTATTATCTCTCTCAGAGAGGGAGGGAAGAAAAACAACTTCCCCTATGCGCAAGATTTGTTTATGTCTCGCCTCACGACCTGTACTATCTATCTTTCAAGAAACTAAATGTAGATTTTCAGGGGTTCAATTAATGGGGATGTGAAAACTAAATCGGCCACAGCTGTAGATGTATACTGCTCTAGTTGTCATTTTACCTTGTTACTCACTTCGACGATTTCTATGGCTTTATTAACCCAATATGACGAAATAGGGACTAAATATCACAAATCTAGCTGCAGTTCTTGTTAAATCAAAGGTGACAAAGGTTCATGGTTCGAACCCCAGCACTTGATAATATTTTTATTACAATTCTGTTACTTGGTAATACGTAGTAAAGAATCAATTTAGTTCTCATGCAGCTAAGCTATTACTATACGATTTCAAGAGAATTCTAAGAGTTTGGATAATAATATTAATGGAGCCATCCTGTAAATGCTATATACAATCCATGTTCATAATAACAATCAAACACATAAAAGAACAAGAAACTGATACACTCTCATCATGAAGAAACAAGCATTTTAAGTACAGTACCCTAGGGAGTTTATGGCTTTCACATAGGTGATGCTGTTCCTATGAGAAAGGATGAGACACAATCATGCTGAACACCATTTGGCCACCCACATACATAGTTTATTGTTCCGTCAAAATTGCTTATGGTGGAAAAGTTTGCGGCAGATTTTTAACAGTGTTAAAACAGTGAAGCATTATTTTATCGCTTGATTTCATAGCTTATAAATGTACTGTGAGTTGCACTCTTAACTATACACGTGTCAAATTACTTCTTTCTATACAGTGTGTGTTTTCAAAGTGCGTATTGACGTGTTCTGAATCATAACCTGTTTTTGCCATCAATGTTGTTGATTCAGAAACGTTTTCTTTATTTTTCCATATTATACTTAGAAACATAACATGAAAATGCTTAGATATTGTAGTGTCTTTAGTAATCGATCAAATATGACCACAGAAACTGAAAGAATTGCATTTTCAGTGCCCAAAATACCTCTGTCATTTTAATGTGTTATGTCTCATAAGAATAGACGTAGCTACTAGATTAAATAGAGAAACACTTTCACTCTTTATGACAATAATTATTTATCTTAACTTATTACATTTGCACATTGTTTTCTAGGTGCAGTTTGTTTGCTAGCTCTATAGGAACGTATAGTAAATACACTTTTTTTTTTGTACTATCTGCCACTCTTTCTGTTTATCAATGGAAAATGCTTTAGTTGCGCATAAATTAAAACTAATTTTCATAAATTAATTAAATAAGAATTAAAAATATACCACAACTTTAAACAACTTTTTTGCCTGCCTCGGTAGCGAAGGGCTAGCACGTCTGACTCACATTCAAGAGGTCGCGAGTTCGAATCTCGCACTAGGCTGAATTGCCCGGATAAGGTCTTTTCTCAATTTTCTCTTATCAAATGTGGAAAATGCTAATGTTCATGGGCTCAGATATCATTTGAGCATCATTTCACCGATTGCATTCATCACCCGATATGACCAACCAGATTACAGGACGTTAAGTTACAATAAATAAAAATACATTTTATATATATATATATATATATATATATATATACATATATTATATTAAGTATATGAATCCATTAAATTTGGTATACATTTTTAAAATTCAGAGAATTAAAACATGTTATTAACATCTTGTATTTGATATAATCTGTTGGATAATGGATGATTTAAATAATTAACTGATTAATATTTGCATTTATGGTTAATAGATGTCATATAATAAGCTTTTCTTAAGAATAGCAGTAAAAACCTTATACCTTGTTGGTGTATTGAAAAAAATATTTTCCAGCAATATGAAGATCAGCATGAATTCCAGCGTCGAGAAATTGAAATGAACTTCCATTTAAAAGTACTTTGTAAGAGCATTTTGTAGTAAGGAGATTATTGTTGTTGTTATTGTTATTATTATTTTGTATTTAATACATTTGCGATTCACCTATTGAATTTATCCTGAGGGCTTATAAAAATTGCCACATTCAAGTTCTTTATAAAAAGGAATCCCTGACTTGAAGTATTTTATTGCTGCTTTCAAATTTCTTAGAAAAATGTTGTTTTGTTTTAGAAAATTATTTTTTGGAAAGAATAATTTAATTAGAAGTAATAACAGGTTTTGTAATGTTTATAGAAATTAAAAGAAGAAATCAATTTTTCATAAAAGTATTTCCTAACACACGCAGTCAGGAGTGTTTAATCAACGTTATGCATGTACCTACACAGTGAAAACCAATATTAAATTTACTATGGGAGCTAAATGTACGAACCTTAGAGAACTTTAACATATTGTGTGCAGTAGCATAAATTGTGGCCAGAAAGCAGTAGTTTCATTGCAGCGTTTCCGAGTTTTGCAAGCATATTTGTTATTCTAAACAGTACATTGTTAATTGCAGTAAGTACATAATTCCTATCGAAATCCGAAAAAGCGTATAAGTGTTTCATGATATTTATTATGCATTTACAACATTTATTTTACTTACGATGGCTTCGATTCAGTATCGGTTTTTGCTCTAACAAGCGACAATCAACCAATGTTAAAAAAACTTCAAACCAATTTGTACAGTATCCGAAAGAGCAGAATCAAATATGCAAAACCCTCGAATATTACAACCTATCGTGCATACGATAGGGTGGTTAAATGTGCGGTTGGGGGTCGTTAGTGGCCAATCGCAGTGAATTTCGTTTGAACTGTTGGCGCGATCTAGACACTGCTTATTGTGGGGAAGCATACGAAAAGCAGAGGGCTGAGTGAAGTGAACCTTGTAAACATTGTACTCGTAATCCACTGGATACATTAATTAATCTTATATAATATAGAAAAGCAACTAAAAGAATGTTCTTAAACTACACATAATGTATTGTAAATAATAGCGCAGTAATCACAAAACTTGTAGTTGACTTATACATGTTATAAAGAACACATTTAAATACTTATCTGCGGTTACGTTGAAAGGATAAACCATTCCAGATGAGAAGTGGAACACCCCATATATAAATACTGATTAAAGATATAATGCTAATGCAATTAGAGTCCTGTTTAATCACCTTTATCATTACTCAACCTCCTGAATGATAAAGGAAATTAAGAAAAATATGTTGGAAACTTAAAAGCTTCTTGTACATCATATATGAGTACTTAGTGTCTTCCATGTGAATTCCCAAGTACCAATTTTTATCTTCTTCTTCCTTATCTTAATTAATGACGCCATTAAACTCCTTGAGATTCTTGTACAGTTCTCATGTTTATTAACAATAAAACTTTATGATTCAATATTTTAAATTGTTCTTATTTTAATTATTCCGTGTCTATCAATTCGTTTTACCTTAATCTCCTTATTTATTTTTAAATATAACTTTTTTCATTTAACTTTTATTTAATTTTTCGACATCTTCGACTACATAATATGTATCTGGAATTTATTCTTATCGATTTAGGCTGCATTCCTTTGTTTGAGCTGACTAGATATCGTACTGACTAATATGGCTTATTTCATGTTTTCAGTGCCTTAAACCTTACTTTGGCCTCAATAATCTTAATTAAAACACTTCCAGCCAGTTCAAGCAACAGTGAGTGTTGCCGTGCAAAAATGCAACAAACTTTTTAATTATCGTTTGAGTTTCTTGGCATGCGATCGGATCACACTCCCTACAAAACCAGTAATGAGTGAGGAAATTAAGACTATACGGTAAATGTTTCATAATTGTTCAAAATTTCTTTTTCTTTTAATTTTTATGGTAGTTAGTTAGATGTTAAATTACAATGTTTCTTTAAGCACTATATTGCAAAGTTACACTAATACCTTCGGATCCGTATTTTCTACTGAGTGTAAAAATTTGATGTGAGCCATTCACATGATTTTCTCTGCATCACTGTAACAAATGATTGTTAAAAAGCTTATTCTTCTACCTACTGCATGCTATTGGACATAACATTAGCAAAAATTGTCTTATTACTTGCTTTCTTGTAAGTACAAGGGAAATAAGGGAATACACTACGCTAAAGTGATAGGCAAATATTTTAAAAGCTGGTTGCTATATGGTTGAAATTCGTCTCTTTGCATTGCCAGGAGTTTACAAACTCTCGTATGAGAAAGGTATTTTAAAACTGAAACAAATAACAAGAAATATCTAAAAAACGATTAACTTCATTGAAAAATGAAATGTATATGAGATAAATTGTGATCCACAATGTTTGTAATGTAGGTTTTTGTCTATCTCTTACGCTTTACGCAAAATTCAGTAAAATTCATCCAAAATAAAGGTTATTCTCAGAGGCTATTCTCAGAAAATTCAAGATATACATTTTATTGAGCATGTAATATACCGCATTTTAATCAAAATCGTTAAACCATTTTCGAGGAAATCAAAATGTTCAAAATGTTTTCCACAAAATCTTCGTGTCGCATCCTTGGATGATTCTAAACTAAATATGAAGTTTGGTATTTTACCGACTTTTCATTTTTGAGCTATTGTGTTTACACACACACATACACATACAAATGTATTTCCGGTGAAATCTCGGTATAAAATTTTTGGGTGGATTGCAATACCTTCTCTATTTACGTACCATGTACTATACAGAGAAAGTAAAAATGTGCAAAATATGTGAGCTGTGATGAATTACTTGCGCCCGCAAATAAAACAACGCCGTTTGTGATGCTACATTGTAATTACTTCCTGACATATGAAGAAAATTCGTACATGGACAGATTAATGACTTCTGGTTTGAATGCCTGAAGGGATTTGCCACAACACTAGCATCCTGAGGCTACTGTGTCATATTGGACATTTTCTTGGTATCTTCTATTATAACAGATATTTTTGATGTTGCATTGCGAAATACATAAAACATTCTACGAGCAATCAGTATTAACATAATCCTCATCTTTCAAACTTCAATTAGATTAAATAGCCACAAAAAAGGTATCTAGTTAGTTACATTAACATAATCCACCTCTTTCAAATGTCAGTCATTAGATCAGATAACCATACAAATAGTAATCTAGTTACATTAACATAATCCATCCCTTTTAAATTAGAGCCATCAGATTAACATATTCCACCTCTTTCAAATTTCAATCTGTTCAAGACATTTTATAGTAAGTAAAATGTATATCTTGATATTTTAGGGAATACCCTCTTATGTCCCGTTCATTCTGATTTACAAAAAGTATCTAGTTACTTAACATAATCCACCTCCTTCAAATTTCAATCACTAGTTAAATAACAGGAAAAAAGGGTATCTAGTTGCTTTAACTTAGGTGGATACCTCTTTCAAAATTCCATCACTAGATTAAATAGCCACAAAAAGGGTATCTAGTTAGTTACATTAACATAATCCACCTCTTTCAAATGTCAGTCATTAGATCAAATAACCATACAAATAGTAATCTAGTTGCATTAACATAATCCATCCCTTTTAAATTACAACCATCAGATTAACATATTCCACCTCTTTCAAATTTCAATCTGTTCAAGACATTTTATAGTAAGTAAAATGTATATCTTGATATTTTAGGGAATACCCTCTTATGTCCCGTTCATTCTGATTTACAAAAAGTATCTAGTTACTTAACATAAGCCACCTCCTTCAAATTTCAATCACTAGTTAAATAACAGGAAAAAAGGGTATCTAGTTGCTTTAACTTAGGTGGATACCTCTTTCAAAATTCCATCACTAGATTAAATAACTACAAAAAGCATTTAGCTACATTAATATTATCCAGCCCTTTAAAATTACAATCATAAGATTAAATAACCACGAAAAGATTATCTAGTTACACTCACATAATCCACCTCGTTTAGATTTCAATGGTTAGATTAAATTGCCAGAAAATAAGGGTTAGGGTTTCTAGTTACTTGCATTTGAATTATCCTATGCTTGACCTGATAAAAATTTCTAAGATGCCTATTTCCGAAAAAAAAATGAATATAGTGTAAATGCGGTTGCCTATTAGATTGAGGTTCTTAAAAGCTTGTGTGTGACAGTGCAAGAGATTAAAATACTGAATTTGAATGTAATTTGTTATTGCGCCATTTTTATTTTCTATACCACGTAATAGGTAGCGCAGGTATTGCATTCTAAACCAAATTTGATACCGAGACTTCACTGGAAAGGCTCGATATAGAGTCCTTTGAATAATTTAAATAGAGTCCTCTGAAATGTGGAGTAAGGTCTATATGTGGGTCCGTGTGTCCGCATGTGCGTCTGTGAATATCATAACTCAAACACGAAAAGTCCGTTAAATAGGTATTAACCTGATATTAAGTTCAGCATCGCTCAAGAATGCGATACGTAGGTTTAAAAGAAAATCTTCCACCAAACTACTCTTTTTATAAAATTTTTATTTTCTCAAAACTGGTGCTTAACGATTTGGATTAAGACATTTTATAGTAAGTAAATACCCTCTGAAGTCCTCTTCATTCTGAATGAATTTTGCATAACTAGTAAACCGTAAGAGGTAACAAAATCTTACTTCATAAAAATTGTGGATTTCGTTAAAATGCACAGTTCATTTCAAACGCAATTTTTTGTGATGTTAACCTTTTCCGCGAAAATCCTTTGTCATTGTTTTCAATTTTCCAATACTTATACTTTACTAAATGGGAAATCATTCATTTTCTTTATTCTGGAAGGAGAATGACATTTTAATACTATCACGCAGCGACCAACTTGAAAAAGATTTGATTGTCGCATGGTCCTAGTGTATTCCCCTATTCACATTGTATGACAAGGAAATATGTAATAAAATCGTTTTTACAAATGATTATCTCAATTAACGTGAAGTACATAGCAGAATATACTTTTTAAGAATAACGTATTGAAGAACGGATAGGGAAAGACATGTGAATGCAAAAATTATTCCTATATAATAACACTTGTGTTGGTAGTGTATCAACCTTTATTCTCGACTGCATCTAACAAGGGACAATTACCATATTGATGTCGCAGATTCAGATGGGATTTTTGTAATGAAAATACATCGAAAGGAAAAACTACCCGTGTTTTGGCTTTCTCATTATAGGATTCCTATTCAGAGGGGGGGGGGGGAGGGGCTGTAAAGTGTTAATTTGAAACGGCCGATTTTTAGGTCTGTCTTCTGCTCAAGGATAAGTTGCCCTCTATGCCAGGCGCTTAAAACCAACTTTGCCCGCTGCTTAGCTACTAGTATCTGCGCGCAAGACCGCACTAAAGATAAATTAAGGAAGATTTCATGTCGCGGAGACAAAATCGGCTGCAAGTATTTCGTTTTTATTTTTTCTGAGTATGTTCATAAATAGTAGGTGTCGATACCAGATTTCACCGGAAAATACAGGTCCTGAATCCAAAAAAATACTTTTAGAAAAAGGTCAGTGCACTAGGGCGCGTGTATGTGTGTGCGCAGCATAACTCAAAAACGAAAAGTCCTTTAAATACCAAACTGGTATTTAAGCTGGGTATCTTCCAAAAATGCAACACGAACATTTTCAGTAAAATCCTTCTCCACACAATCCAAACTACCCGTTATATGGAATAATTTTCGAAAATTTTGATTTTCTCAAAATCGACTCCTAATCGCTTTTATTACAATTAATTTAATGATATTTATATGACAATTAAAATGCATATCTTGAATTTCCTGAGAATACCGTCTGAAGTCACTCCAATCTGGATAACTTTTGAATTACTGGTAAACTGTAAGAAGTCGACGAAAGTTTAATTAAAAAAATGTAGATATTGTTTTGTGTCCTTTTCCTTTTCTTTCTTTTTTTTTTTTTTTTTTTTTTTTTTGGGTTAACCATTTTCAAGATATTCCTTGTTATTGATTCTAACTTTAAAATATTTATAGTTTTCTCATATAGTCATTATTTGTGTTTCTTTTGCTTTACTCCTCGCCATTATAAGACCGAATTTCAATGCCAATCGTATAGCGACAGCTTTTAAAATATATGATTCGCTTTAGCCTAGAGTATTTCCTTAATTCCCTTCTACTCATAAGGAACTAAGTAATAATATAGTATCTTTAATATTCGAAGGCTTTCACGGCCGGTGTTAGAATCACTTATAGAAAACAAAACCGGGCTTTTTGGCCGTGGTCCACTGGGCTTCACCCCTTGTTCCCCAGACGTTTCGCCTGCGTCTGCGGCAAGCATCTTCGATTGCGTGTACATCTCCGTGGCCTCTCAGTAGCGTGGGCTTGAAATACCACTTAAGTTTGCTCAGATGCCTCTTTATCAGGATCGAGGTTCTTTTACGTGCCGTAAATCTACGACACGGGACCAATGGCTCTACTTCCCTTCCGAAGGAAGCCATGCTAAGCATTATTAACGCCCGAAAAAAATCAATCGCTCTCCGCTGGGTTTGAACTGCAACCTTGGGAATCAGCGGCTAGCATGTTACCCCTAGACCACGGAGGACGACGATTTATCTCGATAGAAGAATAATCTTTTGTAGCAATAGTTTGTTTGCAGAGCAGGTATAAAAACTCATGTGACTGGGACATCAGATTTTTCTCTTCAGCGTCGTTTAATACCTTTTAATCACCACTATATACAAGGAAACATATTATTAATGAATCCTGCAATTTGTAAATAAAGTTTTACTTCTCAAACTTGGGCATTTGGGAGCGAAAGCCGGGATACTGATATTTTTATTTTCGATCCACTTTCGCTGAGAAAAATCCCAGCTTGATCTTTAGCATCCTTTGTAAGTCTTTACCATTTTTTCCGATATTCTTCTCCCCGTCCTTTTCGAATTCTCATTGCCTTGCGATCCAATTAAAACAATTTGAGTGGTGTTGCTTATGTTAAGGCGAGTTCGTGATTATTTTTTGACATTGTGATTATCCAAAAAGATAGTAATAAAATGCACACCGTTTGAATCTACTAATTTGAATTTGATTTCCAGAACGTGTAGCTACCTGAGTTTTTTTTTTTTTTTTTTTTTTTTTTTTTTTTTCTTTTCTTTTCTTTTCTTTTCCTGGTGGGATACATTTGGAGTTTAGAAACACAAACTGGCTGCAAATTATTATCGCAGTCTAAAAATATATAGTAAGTTGAGGTTAAGGCAATTTGTATTGTTATACACCGAATGTTACAAAATTCAAAACGCTGATGTGTTTTATTATGATATAATTTTATTTTTTAAAAAGCTAATTCCTTTTAAAATTATAAATATTTAATATTTTTATAATTAAACAAAAATAATTTATATCCCCCGAATTAAATTCGTTTATTACAAAATAAACCTGAAGAACATAAACCATGAACAATTATTAAAACAAAAGTTATAAACTCTACTTATTCAGCAACAAACCATTTTTAAACAAATATGTTCTTTGCGCATAATAGTGTAATATATTGTCAACGACAGGCTTTTTCCTCAAAAAACGCAAAATACATTAATTTATTACATTAATGTAGCGTATATTGTAATATTTAGATCTCTTGTTTTGGTTCAGGGTAACCAAAAGGTTGCCAATATCAAACCAGCATTTTGGAGAACACACACATTTCTATTGCACGTAACACAATTAGCTTAATGTCACACATACCCCAATTCTATTACTCGAATTAATTTTATATTCTTACCTTCGTCATTTAGGTGCTCTGGAGTTCTCACAATTACAACTAATTACTTACAAAGTACGGAGACCAGTTAAGATTGTCTTTTACTAGGCAGATTTCATCTAGAGTCTTTTTACGCATTTATTTTACTCAAATGCAGAACTATTACAAGAACTTTTGTTTCACGGAATATGCGAGTTTTGTAAAAGGGGTTAATGCTTTTATGACACCTTATGCCTACACTAATATATCTGCAACATGTTATACAATTTTAGATTTTCCACCAATACGCTTGAAAATCAAAGCGCATTTGATAAATTGTGTTAAGTAGCGCCACTCACGAAAACTTATGCTTTATGTAACCCATGAAGTATTATCGTCCTTTTTATTGGAATACACAGTTCATCAGATATTTACTTCCTAACAATTGATACAATTGTAAATATCGTTGAAGGCTAAAACAATGATGTCCTGCACGGACGCATCCATTTGATTATCTCAATAAGCAGCGAGAGACAAAGTGACAGTCTCCATAGCTCATAGTGACTACATATAAGCGTCTGAAACGTTACACCACGCCAACTAGTGTGACACTTAACAAATATAGTAATTTGGACCTTCGTTTTGTCAGCCTTAGACCTTTAAGAAAGCTTTGGCTATCATAGGAGACAGAGTGAAAAGAACGTTTCCCTAAGGAAGACATTAAAATCTAGTCACTAAGAAGTTAGGAATGTGACATTAAATAGCACTCTAATTTCGGAGACACCTTTTGTGTCGAGGTGAAATGTAAGGTATCGTGATGTGGAAGATTAGCATCTTGGGCAGAAACATAGAAAATGGGATAACAGCTTTTAGTATAGCATGCCAACTAACGAGCAACTCTATCTGTGGCTGAAATCAGTATATTCGGCACTAAAATACTGTTTTCACAAAGAATAGAATTTTTAGAAAGAGTGAGATAGAGAGTCCTATTTCAACCCTGAGACTACAATACTAACATTCATGAAAAATTCCCTACACCATCAGCTCTCAAAAAGTCTTAATGATTTTGACTTGTTGACAGGCGTGAAACACTACTTCACGATTGAAATACGCCAATTTTTACTTTCTCTACACAGTACATAGGTAGGTAGAGAAGGTCTTACATTCCACGACGAAAAGTAAGTTAATTCCAAAACTTAGTATTTAAGTTTAGTATTTTCCAAGGATGCGACACAAAGATTTTCAAGAAAATCACCCACCCGCAACTACCCTTACATGAAACATTTTTCGAAAATTGTTATTTTCTCAAGAAATGGCTCTAACGATTTTGCCTATGTTTAATGGCAAACAAAATATATATTTTGAATTTACTGGGAATAGCATCTGAAGACCTGTTCATTCTACATGACTTCTTAACTTTTGTATGACTGGTAAACAGTAAGAGACAGACAAAAACTTTCTACACAAAAAATGTAGATCTCGTTAAAACACAATTTATGACATATACATTTTTAGTACAGTTAACCGTTTTCGAGATACTCCGAGTTATTGCTTTCAGTTTTAAGCTATTTAATTTTTTTTTCAACCTGGTAGTATCTTTCTTATCGTCTCTCTTTTGTTTACGCCTAGCAAGTCAAAGGTATGATTCCTTAAGAGAACTGAATTCTGCTGTTTCACATGGCGACCGGCTTTTAATACTTTTCACTATTGCTTTAGCCTGTGCATTCCGTCATTTCCCTTCTACTTACAAAAAAAGCCAGCAATTAGACAATTCTGTTAATATATATCATGATATAGATAAAAGAATAAAAAGGACGGAATGGAACACATTAGATTTATTAAACCTCTTTCCCCTTCCATGTTTTGTTCGTTCTTATTCATTTCTCTCTGAGCGTCCAAAGAAGTTGCCTAGACTACCTGCAAGTAGCTAATACATTATAAGTTGGCAGGTCTTTTCAGTAATTTTTAGTTTTTAGAGAATTTTTATTAGCATCAACCTATTTTGAGGCATACCGAAATTAAAATTATCTTCAGTGGATGTCCAGTTTTTGTTCACGTAACAGCCTTCCTGTAACTCATGGGTATTGCTTCATGTTGCCATTAAATGTATATGTGTATATATGAACAATACTTGAAGAAACTTCATTGTACCTTCTGTATGCCGTTACTTAAGTCCTGTATAAATTCTTGGCGATGGTTAGCGAAAAGGTGCATCCCATCCCGGCTCCTTCCTTGTTATTCCTGTTGCGTTTTACGTACTGTTAGATCGTGTTACTGGTTGCTTTCCTGGGACTCTGGGAAGAAAGTTTATAAGATACAGATAGGCTTTGTAGAGTGCAAGCAGCTAAAACTTCAAGAAGAACGTTTAATTACAATGGCAAAACGTCTTACAAAAGCTTCTTTTTCTCTTTCTTAGAGCCACATGGACACGACTGACACATGAGTGCTCATCGATTATTTGTTTTATAACTGTTGATTGGATAAATTCATCTTGGACTAGGAAGATTTATAATTTTTTTTTATTTATACGATAATACCTCTTTCTTTCTGTTTCAGGTACGTTGAAACAGCCATGGTTGCTAATCTTCAATCATTTACGTGAGTGGAATTTCGATAAAACTGCAGCACCAATAGTAGGTATAATACGTTTTTATTGGTTTATTATAACCATAGATATAAAAAAAAATCGCCGTTTAGGCTACTGAACATTTTGCATTCAAACGTGTATTTGCCTAACGAACTCTGATAGCGGTTTAATTAAGCGTATTTATGCTTAAAGTGACGGTTTTAAGCGCCTGAAGATTGAAAACGTTAAGTTCATAATAATTTTTTACTTGCTCTAACACTTACTTATGGTAGTTGGTGTGTAATAATTTATATAGAGGAGTTTCTTGAGTATGTGTCTTGTATTTAATATGCTGACGATACAGCTTTCATTGCACCAAACGGTGACATTGATTTTATAGCAAGAGATATGTGCATATGAAATCGTTGTTGTAGTTAGATGTGAACATATTAACTGTTACCGAAGACAGAACCAAGTATATTTTATTCAGTTTGTCAAATAATTGCCAAACCATTGGGGAAATTACAAAATCGCTAAACTGAGATGCTCATACTCCAAGTATTGTAAAGGGTCACCGCCAATGAGAAAATTAAAAGCTATGTGCTAATTTAAACTAATGCATATTGTGTATTAGTCGCCCTTGTGGTGTAGCGGTTACCATGCAGCATTTTAAACCCAAGATTGCAAGTTCAAATGTGGCAGAGGTTAGCATGGCTTCCTTCGGAAGCGAAGAAAAGTCAGTGGTCCGGTGTACTGTTTCCATGTCTTGAGAGAAGAAGATTCCTGGGCAAAATTCCGCCATTTTACGTCCGCAAGTCGTGATTTCGTTGTACACTGCCATCTGTGTGCGACGAGCTGATCCCTCGTCACCATGGTGCATAGCAGCGAACCCACAAACTAGATATTCAAGATCAATAAACTCAATAAAAATTCAATATGATAGATCAGGTATAGGCAGAACATGAACAGATTACACTCAGACTCCGTCCATATCACTCAGAGATAAATCATGTGTAGATAATCTGAGGAGGTGTAAAACAGCGTAAAACACTACTTTCAAGATGTTTGTGTCGTCAAACATTTGGTGAAATTGGTTCCCTTGAGTGGGAGAGAGCCTGCCATTATGCGGCAACAATTAGTAACATTATTTTGAAAAAGATGGCATCGTAAAAAATACGATAAAGCAAATTACTTATTCAGGATAATGAGCTGAAAATAGGAGGAGGTGGCGAGTCTTTCTGATACAGACGAAAAAGAAGGTGATAGTTTAAGAGGAGCAGGAGAACTTCAAAACAGTGAATGAACTAGGGTGTGTTAGCTCAATGTTTGTTTACGTGGAAACACCATTAAAATAAATATTAAGTTTCATTGTTCATGTGTGATGACAACCGAAGGTTGTACAATGTTTTATAGTAACTGTACAGTGGCCACCTCCACTGCGATCTGTGTATATCTCCAATCTCAAGTTGCACCATTCTTAGAACTCCAGCCTCTCTGTGATGCATCAATAAGGTAAGTGACTTTCATCAAGTCATCCATTAAAGTTTCCATACAACAAAAATCCTTGCCGCGATCTGTATATCCAGTTCTATTACCCCTAGATGAGTATGTGTTCCGGGGTGATTAGCAAGTTGCTGCTGTAGTGTTTTGAGTTACAGAGATATTTTAGTCAACTACATATCAGCTTTGTCATAGGATAAGGTGACTACTGTGATACGGGGCGGTGTTGAGTCTAAATCAACTTGCCGACTTGCCAAGAAACAAGTCGTTTCAATACACCTAGCTATAATCGTCGCAAAACTTAAAGACATATGAACGCCGACCAATGCTCGCGCGGAGCAGTGTTGCAAACTGTAATGAGCGTGTACTGGTGGTAACTATGTACGTGAGCAGTTTTACACGCCAGTCATGGTGCCTCCTTTAATTTAAAATCTTACCTTGGTGATATTAACCCATAATAGACGTTACACCAATCTTCGTCTTCTTCGAAAACACTTATTTCCTTACGTTAATGATGATTGACTCTGTAGTGCCATCCCTGCAATTTCTTGAAGCCTTTCTGTGTGCCTGGCTCGTGAAAACCAGTCGTCTCGAGTTACACTTCGTATTGTCTCGTGTATAATTTTTCTACATCCGCTGATTTGAACGTAATATTTCTAGCGGCGACTGAGAATGACCTGGCTCTTAGAATGAATAGCGTTACTTTGTTGATCGAAAAATCACTTGTCCCACTCTCGGGTTTGAAACACGACTTTCATTTTCAAACTACGTGGTTTGTGTATCATACTGTACTATATGTTTATATTTGAGATAAGCATTGTGAGGAAGGCTTTGGTTTTATTTTCCAGCCGATCTACGTTATAATGGATGTTGAGTGGCGGTAATCACGTGAAACTAAAAGATGCATAGTTCGCGTCCTTAGAATCGTAGATGGAATTTTGGTACGGCCAAGATCAGAAAGTAACATTCTACCTAATTATACGTGGGCATCTAATATTTATCCAAGCATAATTAATGAAGATAATGTTCTCAGTCCAGACACAGAAGTGGCAGTTCTGGTAGAGGGAAGGCATGTGATTCACTGGAGACATCAATACGGCCTGCCTCTATATACCTTTAAGTGTTGCGAATACCTCAGCTGTATGAACGCCTCAACTGAGATCGGTTTTAAGGGTCACATATACTCTAGCAATGAGGGTTCAAGATCCATCATGATATGGATAATTTGCTCGCCTTATCACATAAAGAGAGCTAACCTGATCACACAACGGTGCATACAATTTTCCATCGGTTCGGTAACTTCCTGCATGCCCTGACGCAAATGATGTTCCAAGACATCGGCTTGAGCCACCGGAGTGAAAACCTTGCATAAAACATTAAGTCTGGTTATCTGTGAGCAAACAACACTGCAGAAATTGTTGCTTATGTGGCTCACCTAGGGTTGTCAGGTCTCCCGTATTTCCCGGGCTCTCCCGTATTTCAGCCTTATTTTATTGGGTCTCTCGGCTCCCGTATTTTAGACTATTTCTCCCGTATTTCATAAACTGCCGTGAATTCTGGGCTTTAGAAGGATATTTGGAATATGCGATATATCGAAGTGGTTTTTTTTACTTTCTCCATACGCACTATGTACATAGTGTATAGAGAAAGTATTGCACTCCACCAAAAATTCGATACCGAGATTTCACCGGAAATATATGTTTTAGGGTCCCCAATATCCAAAAGAAGCATTTTCACAAAAAGGTCCGTGTGTCTGTGAACACGATAACTCAAAAACGAAAAGTCGGTAAAATACCAAACTTGGTAATCAAGTTTAATATCTTCCAGGGATGCGACACGAAGATTTTGAGAAAAATCCCCCCACCCCCAACTACCCTTTACATGGAACTTTTTTCGAAAATTTTGATTTTCTCAAAAATGGCTCTAACGATTTTGATTAAAATTTCGGGTATTAAACATATTTACCTGACAAATAAAATGTATATCTTGAATTTTCTGGGAATAGCTTCTGAAGAGTAGTTTATTCTGGATGAATTTTACTAAATTTTGAATGACTGCCAAACCGTAAGAGATGGACAAAAACTTACTACACAAAAAATGTAGAGCACTTTAAAACACACAATTTATGTCATATACATTTTTTCGTGGAGTTCGTCGTTTTTGTGACATTCCTTATTTTTGGTTTCTGTTATGAAAAACGTATACTTTTCTCATACAGGAACTTGTCAACTCCTATCCATATAAACAAAGGAACTTCATTGACATAGCAACCAGCTTTTGACTATCATTATCACTTTAACCTACGGTTGTCCCTTATTTCGCTTCTACATACAAGTAAGCGAGTAATAATGTATGCTAATTTTTTCTGATTAGCATAAAGTAAATAGAAGTATAAGCTTTTTAAGAATTATTTGTTGCAGGGTTATGGAGAAAGTCATGTGAATGGTACACATCAGATTTTTCCCAATGTTTGTAGCAGTATTTTAATTAGCTGTTGGTAGCAATGGTAGCACGCATCTCGTTCGCGAGATTGCAGATTCTAGTTCAGTTTTAGACTTAAGCTCTTTTCTGAACTTTTTCTATTGGTTACGGAGACAATATGGCTACGTAATAGGTGAACCGTTTCGAGATTTCGTTGAGGTTAGGCTAAGTTATGTTAGGTTGGGTATGAGTAAATGAACTGGATCGAAATAAGGGATAAAAATGGACTTTCTGAAAGTAGGTTCTGCTTTTCAATGCCAAATGTACAGTCTTCCGTTCGTTTTGTCTGCTTGTGCATGGGCAGCCATGTTGGTCAATCGACCAATGGCAGAGTCAAATCTAAAACTGAACTAGAATCTCAATGTCGCGTCTCGTTCACTTGCGTCTTTGAACTGAAGAGAGGAATATGAGTTTTGTTTGTTTGTGGTTTTATTAAGCAAATACAATCATGGAAGGCGATGGCCGCAATGAACTGATTGCCCGTGTCAAAGTGTTGGGAAAATTATTCCTGAAATTTCCCTTATTTTCAGTTAGAAAACCTGACTCACTCCAGTCATGTGCCGTGGCAACTAAATCAAAATTATATAGAAAGGACCTATGTCCTGACCTGGTTTACCTTCAAAAGTGCCAGGGCTAATAAATGGGAGCGTGAAAGTGTCAGGGGTCTGCTGCCCAATGGCCATGGTGGCGCCGTATCAGTCAATGGCGGGGTGACAGGGATTTCTGACAGAGTGCGGTTAAGGGAAACAGCTGTTTGTGAGGGTGGGGTCAATGTTAAGGGGGAGAGGATGATTGTTTCTGTTTCGTACCAATTCCCTAAGGATAGCCTGAGGCGAATAATATTTTCGGGATCACAGACTAGCGTGCGACTTGATACATCTACTAAATCCTTAGAGAGAACCTGGGTATCTGTTACTGCAGTCTGCTATACGACAATGGTGGAGTCCAGGATGTTACTATATTCTTCGTACAAAGAGTATCTCCTGCGAAGTGGGACTATCAGGGTTCATATTTTTATTCGTATTTTTAAAAAATCTATGTGTTCCATTCACATGACCTTCTCTACAAACTATTGTTACAAAATATTATTCCTTTATCTACACCGTGGTAATCGAAATAAACATTAACAGAAATGATTGTATTAGTTCCTTCTAAGTATAATGGAAGTAAGCTATTACACTAGGCAAAAGCAAGAGTCAAATTTTTTAAAAATCCTGTACCTATGTGAAACAATTGAAATTCGGTTCGCTTTGCATGGCCAGGAGTAAAACAAAAGAAAGAGGAAGCGAGAAAAGTTTAAATGGCTTAAAATTACCCAGTAACAAGGAATATCTCGGATACGGTTAATTCTGCAAAAAAGAAGAAGTCGCATATGACTAATTATATACTTTAGCGATATCTTCATTTTTTGTGCAGTACTTTTTTTTTTTTTTTTTTTTTTAAATATTTCATACAGTTTATCAGTTATACAAAATTCATCCAGAATGAAGAGGTCTTTATAGGCTACTCCCAATAAATTCAAGATATTTTGTTTGTCATGTAAATATCTTTAATATTCGGCATTTCAATCAAAATCATCGAGAAAAACAGTTTTGAGAAAAATAAAAAGTTCAAACCATTTTGCATGTTAAGTGTAGTTTGGGGAGTGGGGATTCTTTTGAAAATCTAAGTGACGCATCCTAGGCTGATACTGAATTTAAATACTTCCTAAATTTGGTAATTAACGGTCTTTTTAGCTATGTTGTCCACATACACACGCGCGCGCGCGCGAACCTTTTTTTTTAGAAACTATTTTTTATTCGGGGGACCTCAAAACATATTTCCGGTGAAATCTCGACATCGAATGCAATACCTTCTCTCGTACCCATTGTACGCGTAGAGAAAGTAAAAAGACTATATACAATCGCTCTATGGTTGACTGAATAGAAAACACCTTATGAAGGAGAGAAAAAAAAAGACACCAAAAAAGGTTACTATAATGGTTTTATCCTGCAGAAAGAAAGGAGAGAAAGAAAAATAGAAAAGTGCTAAAGAAGTACAGTATGGGTACACAAAAAATGAATTTATAGCCATGTATCTCCTTATGGGTGCAGAATGGGATATCAATATCAAAATTAAAAAGAGAGAGAGAGAGAAAGTGATATTGCTTCCAGTCGGAACCGGTGACATTCCAAAAGGTACCCCAACGCCATAGCATATTAGACCTGTAGCAGGTGATGTTAATACTAGTAGGACAGTGAAAGGCGAACGTTATTCAGGCGGTGGAGGATATGGAGGAATGCAACTCCAGATTCAAAAAGGAAAGGTATTTCATTTAAACCATACTAAAATGTTATTCATAGTATACACTACAACAAATATCAATATGGGGATAAAAAGAGTTTCTCAGTGGTAGCAGTAGACAGCTGGTGACTTACCTGGAAGGACGAGTCATTCTGAATCACGCATTATACTTTTGAGTAATAAAATATTCCCTTCAGGATTCAAATTCTCGTGAAATATGGTATTGTCGGCGACTATAAGACCTCGAGGTACCAAAACCAAGAGTTCATATTTCCTAGCAGTTCGTTAGCATTGTTCTAAAAGGACTGAGAGGCTGGTGGGTCGACATCGTAGAAAGCAAACATTTTCACATAAAAAAGCTAAAACATGGGAAATTCGATCCTCGCCTTGCCAGCGGTAATGCATCTAGCCTAGCGTCTGGTCCAGAGCTCACACCGGAAATTTAAATTCATTTTCTCCCGCTAACATAAAATAAAAATATTACTATGGAAAATTTTAATTGTCACATCGTTGCAATACAATAACGCGGGATTGGAGAATGCTTTGTTAGATCCTTAACATTTCCTTTTTTTCTCTCCTTAAATGTGAGTGGAATTTTATGAGCGTTTCAAGCAATTCTTTTAAATTATTGATATATTGAAGGCAGTTGTTCCACATTTGTAGGTTTACTAAATGTTTCAAATACGCTTTGGGTTTTAGAAAGCTAAAGGCGTAGTCATGGGGTGTGTTTTTTGTTATCTTTGAGAAACCATTTAATTAATATTAGCTTCAGAAGCTCTCACTTTCTTATTGTTAACATTTGGATTAGAATCATTGGCATTAGTTAATTCTCTGATACTAAAACGGGATTCCAACTATGAACGCCAGAAAAATTTGAAACAGAAATATTAGGAATTAAATTCAGCATTATGCTCATAAAAGGGTGTTTCAGATAAAATAAAGCAAAGCAAAGAAGAAGTTTGGGGAGGTTAAGTGTTGTCGTCATGTCGGACGATGAATGAAATTGGTGAAATGATGCTCAAATGATCTCGAAGCTGAAAGAAACTCGATATTGTCATCTCAGAATAAGGGAAAATCCCGAAAAATGTTATCCGGGTAACTCATCCTAAGCAAGATTCGAACTCGCGACCTTGTTGAATGTGAAGCAGACACGCTACCCCCACACTACCCAGACGGGCCAAGAAAATTATTGTGAACGTTTATATCGGGTCACATCAAGAGAGTCTCAAGAAACTGCAAACAACAAAAAAATAATTTTGAAATTATTAAAGTAAAATTTCATGCGTAATTTGCGATGAAGTAAAGGAAAGAAAATGTATGTAGTAACGAGTCAAAATGGAATTGACGGTTGTTAGTGAACAGGCGATGTAAGCATAAACTACTATGATACTAGAGCAGGTATGTCCAAAAGTACTCTTGCGAGGTACGGATATCAGAACGCCGTTTCCTCGATACATTTGCACACATACTTAACAGTGGTCGATGTTTGTAAGCAAACATAGAGTGCCAGCTTCGCAACGAGCAACAATCATTTTCATATTATTTTCTGAGGCTCCACACGAACTGAAAATGTAATTACATGATCCAAAAATAGTAGAAACATAAATATTAGAAAGAAAGAGGTTGGAGTTATTTAAATCATTGCCAAAGCATTTATTTTCCAAAGTCTGAATATTTGCATTTCATCTAATGAACAAATGAATTATATATTGCGATAGACTAACCGACATTCATCTAATGAGACTCTGTATAGCATTCATAGCAGCAGATATTGCTGGACTGGTCTAAAGTAAAACATATCACCGAAATCACAAAATATATACAACATTAGATGAGATGGGGAAGACCTTGTGATTACAAACATTTCATTACGTCTCATAGTGGCATGAACCAATGCTTCACACGGAGTGGAATGCGCCTTCTCCTCTGCTGCTTCAGTTTGGACACGCCTGCAAAAGAGGAACAGCAGAAAAGCAGTGTAATTAGGGGTTGCTGCACAAGAAATCAACAACTTTAATAAGGGATGCCAAGAAATGGCGATTAAGTCGTCGAAGAAGATTATTATTTAAATTAAACGAGAGGCAAACGATAATAGTACCGCTTAAATAGTTCGTTAGTGTGGTATTAGTAGCGAAGTAAAAATATATTACGACTGATATTAGGGACGAGTTTGTAGCCATAATTCTATGGTGGGGAGCTATAAGTTGATATGCGCAAAATAGGAAATATACCGGATAGGGTGTTGAAAGTTGATAAGCTACCAAAAATCAGTTACTGCACTTAGTAATTTGCAATTTATTGTTTTTAGAACAGCATCGAAACAAAATCTTTATATTGCATTATTTTTCAAACTGTTTTTTGAAGTGAATCGAGTGAATTCCTTTGCGGGCTTTAATAATCATTTATCTTTCATTTTTCTGCCCTAGATATTTATTTCTTTTCATTTCTATTCCTCTTGAGCCTTTTTATGTTCGTCTGAAAAACTTTGGCTTATGGTCCATCTTGTTAGTCGGCTTAATTATAGAAATAGTATTTGTATACGAAGACTGCAGGCACATCTATACTTTCTGTTGACTTGACAGAAGTACTTGATAATCAATTTATTTTATTAGCAATTCATTATTCTCAAATTTATTTTATTAGCAATTCATTATTCCCAAATTTTTTTCAATATTCCATTTTTCATTTACAACAGAGAAAATATTAGCAATTAATAGAAGGGAAGTAGCATATTTCAGACTATATCACACCATAACAACTTTCTACAAAACATATTTAGGGGAAGAAAACTAAAGGAATGCCTAGAAAGAGAAACTTAGAACAAGCCATGAAGGTTATTATATGTTCTAATTGTGAAGAAATGATAAGAATTGCATAAAGAAGAGACGAATGGTTGCAATGACAAGGCTTGCAGTCTTTGGTAGAAGAAAAAGAAGAAGAAGGAGAAAAGAGTATACAATTTTACTACGTCATGAGATTTTTGTTTATGGGAGTGATAGCTTCGTTAGTTGAGGTAGATAAATGTTTAAATATCAAATAAAAACTTTTGATATATCTGAAATCGGGGGTGTTGATTTTGAATTATCCACTGCTATGTGATACACTTTCTTTGTTTTACGTTATTTAGGTGGAGATGTTTCACTATTATAACTTTCGTTGCTGCTTGGTACATATTCTGAATTATCTATAAACCAGGCCCCCTCTGAGTTATAAGAGGGATGATCAGAAACTATGGTTATAAATACTGCAGTGGAACGATTATATTTTATTTTGTAGAACCAATATACCTATCTGATAGTACATAGATTAGCTTATTTTTATACATATGCTCCATATCGGTTGAGGCTTTGTGAGATGAGCTAGAATAATCCCTCCTGATAGAAAGTGTCCTGAAGTGTTGCACCTTCTCATATGAAGCGAATCGTTGGACTACTAGGTGTTCCTTCAAGTGAGGAAAAAGGTGAAAGTCGCTTGGAGCGAGATCCGGGCTGTTGGGAGGCTGGTCGATGATATCCCAGCGAAACTGCTTCAACAGCGTGGTGGTCTTCCGGCTGTATGAGGTTGCGCATTATCGTGAAGGAAGATGACTCCTCGGTGAGGAGTCCTGGCCGTTTCCTCCTGATTGCATCGCGCAATCGTATCATGGTTTCTCAGCATGGGTCACTCTTTCCAAAAACGCCACGACTATGACTCCCGCGCTGTCCCAAAAGATCACTTCACAGATGTCGCCACTTTGAACTTTTTGTCTTTGTAGAAGAGGGGTGTTTCCACTCCATTGATGACCGCTTACTGCTGGGGTGCAGTGGTAAATCCTTGTTTCGTCACCCATGACAATGCGGTGAAGAAAACTGTTCCCTTCCGTGGAGAACGTTGCACTTCTCCCTGTGTTGGTTGGACGGATTTCGTGGAGCCCATCGGGAACAAACTTTACGGTACTGCAGAATATCATGAACAATGTGATGAATACTTCCAAAAGACATTATCAGTTCTAGCGTCATATGTCCTAACGTGATCCTCTTGTTGTCCTGAATCAGCTCCTCCACGCGAGCTGTGTTCAAATCTATGAATGCCGTACTGGGTAGGCCACTGCGATCGGTGATGTTTTCTCTACCGGCCGCAAACTTTCGACACCATTCTGCGACAGAGACAACATTACAATCCCTCATATAAAACCCTCTCCCCTGTAAACCAGCCCCCTTTTACCCCCGTCCATGAACAAATCACCCTCCCCAATGCCAGAAAATGTCAACGACCTGGTATGGCAATAGTCGAAGGCCCTCTCCCTAACAGGGGAGGTTCACCTTCAGCGACACCACTATGACTTGTACTTACAATCCCTCCATAAACCTCTACCTGCTGTCGTTAAATGTTAGCCGTGTTGCAGTTTTCGCCCACAGAAATCGAATACCTTCGCGAGGCCAGTTTTCCAAACGAGTTGCCATTAAATTTATGTTTACTTTGTATTAGCGCTATAGGTGGCAGTTGGCTGAAACTCTGCACAGTTGCCAACTGCATGTATTAGAATTGTCATATACTACTAAGTTTGCTGTGTAAGACTAAACCCCAAGAATATGGGTCTTGCTTAGTTTCTGATCATCCCTCGTAAATATTATCTTCATCTGGAACATGCTCCCCATCTTGTTTTCGAATTGACATTTGTTGTATTCTAGTTAGTTCACTCAACCAGCTGATTGATTCTAGAACTCCGCACACTTCATAAATCTCTTTAAGTTGTTTGTTATTATTTATATTATGTGTACAAAGCAAATAATGTGAATAATTTATTTAATGTCAGATTTTGAAGAAAATTAACTATCATTTTCGCTAAAATGTTGCCCAATGTGCGCGATTGCCTAATTAAGAAACAATTATATGAGCCAAAACAGTGGAACATGAACCTACTAAATAATACAGAGTCAGATAGCCACGCGGCTTTGCAAGTGGAAAGAAGAAGAAAGTAGAATCCCAAAAAGGAAACAAAAAATATCAAGAGATCAAAGCAGCACTACAACTAAAACATTTGCATTAATGAAAAAAGCAAGTATAGATGTAATTTAGAGCTCTAGAAACAAGTATTATTTATTTAAAACGTGGAAGGAAGAAATTCTCCCTACTGAGCAGAGTGAGGTTAGGGATCATCGGGTCTGTCCTGCAGATATTTAATTTTGGTATGTTTTATTAAAGTTCCATGGCACCTTTAACTGCATGGTCCTACCGCCGGCATTTCTCTTCGAACATATTACTTATCGGCAATAGTGTTAACTTGTACACTGATGTCGTTGGGTTTCTGTTTTGTCTTTAATTTAAGCATTAGATCACATTCACACTCACATGTCGCCCTCCGTGCTGTAATGGTTACTATGCTAACTTCTTATACTCAAGGTCACTGGTTCAAACCCGGCGGAGGAGGACGGATTTTTTTCGGGCATAAAAATCCTCAGCATGGCTTCCTTCGGAAGGGAAGTAAAGCTGTTGGTCCCGTGTCGTAGATTTGCGGCATGTAAAAGAACCTCGAGCCTGAAAAAGAGTCATCTGAGCAAAATTAAGCGGCCTTTTACGCCCAGTTTAGAATGGAACGCTGAGAACCACAGCAGTTAAAGAGTGTCCATAAATAAAACTCCATTTCTATTTTTTCACACTCACATTCATACTTCGAGATTCTGGAGAGAATAGAAAAAAAAATCGGGCTAGAGAAAAATCCCTATCCCCCAGCGGGAATCGAACCCGAGACCTCTCGCACAGCAGGCAGGTGCTCTACCGACTGAGCTAGGGGCTCCAGCCGCCTTCAGAAGTATCCGTAAAATGTCCGTCCCAAAGACATCGGTGATGATTAACCGATTTGCTAGTTTTCTCTCTTAAGGAACTAAATGAGCAAATATATGTGTATTATTATTATTATTATTATTATTATTATTATTATTATTATTATTATAATTAATTCATCAAAAAAGTATAACTCTTAATCATAAAATAAAGAAAATAATAAATAGAGATAAAGATCGCGTTTTGCTGATTTTGACAATTGGTTTATATGATGAAATCAAGGATACCTTGAATGAACTTCTCAATTTGCCATCTCCTTGGCCGCTCCTTTTGTATGCTGTATGAATCCGTTCGGGCAGCTGCGGCAGATTGGTACGCCGTTTCTCGCCTATTTTTTGGTAGTGTTTAACGCCCACTTTTACTACTTGTGGCACCGCAGGCGATGACACTGGTGATACATGAATGAAGATGGAGCACCGGTGGAATGCGATGGCGGGGGAAACCGGAGAACCCGGAGAAAACCCACCCCTGCGCCGCTTTGTCCACCACAAATCTCACATGCGGTCGCTTGGGATCGAACCCGGGCCGTATAGGTGAAAGGCGAGTGGTCTAACCACCTGGCCACGACGCAGCCGTTTTTCTCCTAGATAACGCTAAAAATGCGAGAGAATATTTTGACTATAACGCTTAACTTTGACTCCTTGACGTTGACACATCTCTTTGACTTCTCTCAGCGTTGGGGAGGAATAGGCAATGACCATCCGCCGCATGGAAGATTACCGGCGCCGTTCCCTCGGCATCCGCCAGTAGGGTAGCCTCACCGTCGCCGCTGCCGAGCCTGCCTCAGTCCCAACAGCTCCTAGCCGCCGTGGTGTCACAGTGCCCTTCATGTCACAGGGCCACTCGCATTGTGTGTGACCGGGGCTCAACGCCGTTGTTGAGGATGAAGCTAGGAGACCGGGTGGACCTGGAAGCTGCCTTGGTGTCAGGGTTGCCCTTGTTAGGACAACTTCTGGTCGTCGAGGATAGCAGACAGGAACGCCCTGTCGGCGCTGCTGTGTCTTCGGCACATCCCTGACGCTTGTTCCTCGCCGCCGCGATGCCAAAACTTTGGTGCTGACTACAATATTAAATTAATATTGGTGTCAACGAAGGGACAAATCATTCAATAACTCGCTGTCAAACGATCTTCAGAACATGCTCACAAGCACCTTTTAAACTGTTTTTACGATGGGAGGGCCGCCCCGAAACATTTTACATCTCTACAGATACATACTGGATTTGCCATAGTTTTTTTCAAACATTGCATTATTAAAAGGAATCCTTCACTAAATCATTTTATAACATGTTTTTGGAGATTTTTATTACTTTCAGCGGCAATTTTTAACCAGCATGACTGACGAAATTGTGTGATTGAGGAATTTGTGTTGGCTGTAATCTAAGACTCACAGAGTTTGTTTCAAGGTCATATAATGAATCCTCTTCTGGGCAACAAAATAAAGATTTCGCTTCTTTGAAGGTGATTCCTTAAGCTTTGTGCACTTGGAAAATGCAAATCAGAATATATTTCATGGATATTCGAGTAAACATCCTAGACATATCCGAGATCGTCTTAATGAGAAACATCTGTGAGAAGTACATCTGAAATTAAGCATACATCGGTATATTTGCCTAAATTTCTCACATAAAACTGCTCTCAAATATGCATAACATTTTCATAGCCTTATTGTTAATCTCCTCTTCATTTAATCTGCTGTATTCAAAGTATTCGCATTCAAAGTATTCTAATAAGTGACGAATACTCCCTTGCGTGTGACCAAACTCGGCACTCTTCTTCCAAGTACTTCTGTGTTTCACATTATCATATTAGATTTCCTGCAGATTAGCTGAGAGTTTACTCAGAAACCGATTTCTGTCAATAAACCTGAGCTTAATATGGCCAATGTGTTTCGAGAATGACATGTAGTTTTCTTCTGGATACAAGTTTAGAAATGACGTAGAAAATGACTCTTAACGCTTTTAAAAAGACAAATTACAAATGATCTAAAATTGAAATTTATTAAATATGTTTAAAATTAGTGTACAGATAGTACTAGTTTATAGACTAATTTATACTGGATTAAAACTTCTATAAAATAGAGAAACTAGGAGCACCGATAATTATTTAATTTTTCTAGTTCCATGGTTTGAGCTACAAGGTTGGCATTTCAGTTTTTAAATCTGGTTCACTACTCAAACTTAGCTTACACAGTATTAAAGACTAAATACTGAAGCATGTGATAGGTGTTAGGCATGTGTGGTAGATCACAGACAATTTTTGCTTCACGTCTCTCATAGAGGCATAGAAGCCGTAAAGAGATATAGTGGATCCCCCAGGTACTGCATTCGCTAATTGTTCAACTATGAATATCATGTCAACTGCATCTTACTTATTACACATTGTTTATAAGTACTAGGGCCGCTTATTGTATCATTCGTTCTCTTAGAGTGATGTACTGGGTAGAGCCTGATACAAATCTTTGCTTACATAAGCCTAGGTCATGCCAAAATATCGGGATCCTCAAATTAAAGCTTAGATGGACAGCCATAATGAAGTGAGCTTCATTGGGGATTGCGTATATATTCAGAACAGAGCTGTGACGATTAAGAATAATGATCACCGTTTGCCCCGGACCTAAATCTGACATTGAGTGTCTGGCAACCCTATCCCGCTCTCCAAAAAAGAAATCCACTCTCGCGCAGTTTAACCAAGCCATACAGAACAAACTTTAAACTTCCCTGATATCCTATGTGTTACAACGCTTTTTTTCTGGGGGGTGGAGGAAGAAGACTTATCAGTACCAACATAAGAGGCTTTACGCTATTTGCAACAGCAACAGGACGTTCTCTGAAGCCTTTATAAAACATTCATTACATAAACATTTTATATGATGGACAACTAACTCCCAAGCACGCCGTATCTGTACTGTGCGCTCGGTGCTGAAGTTCACTGGTCTTTGCCGGAGAGGTATACGCTTATGAGTCAATCAGTACTTCACGCAGTCCGCTAATCTGTATCTGCGTTGCCATTAAATTTTTGACAGGATATTAGAGAAGGAATGAGTCACAAACCGTGTTATACAGGTTTCATACTCGTATTCCTCTTGCTTTGGACATGGGTGTTATGTGGTGTTTTTCTATACTTGAACTCTCTGGGTCATTCTCTCTCCCCTGATGGCCAATTAAGTCACGCCTGAAGGCCAATATGTATGTAATTGCAGCCTTTAGTCCTATGCAACCAAATTGTAGCATATACATACAATATTATTTTACTGTAAAAACGAAATAGTATGTTGTTAGTGGAAATTAGCACAATTTTAATTCGGAAAAGTTGCGCATAAATAAAGAGGAGTTCAAATTAAACGAATATAAACCGTGTGGGAATTCATTTTCTGAATAATCATTGGCATGCAGCATATTAAAATAAAGCTGAGATTAAATTGCAAATTATCATTGGCAAAAATGATTTCATCACTTATTTCCTTGTGAGTAGAAAGGAAATAAATGAAATTCATTAGGTTAAAACGATAGTCAAAACTTTTAAAAGCTGTCTCCATGCGATTAAATTGGCCAAGAGTAAAATAAGAGAAATATGAAATGAATGACAACTTCCCGTTGGAGAAAAATATAAATTCTTTAAAATTGAAAGCAATAATCAAGAGAATCTCGGAATTAAAAATTAATTTAAACACACACACACACATATAGGATATAATCAAACTGTGTGTTGTTTCAGCGAGATCTAATTTTTTTGTGTAGTTATATTTGGTTTATCTCTTACGGTTTACCGTTTTTCTCCAGAATTAAGAGGACTTCAGAGGCTATTTCCATATATACCTTTAATTTTTCATTAAAATATTTTAAACATATATACATATATAATCAAAATCGTTAGAGCTATTCTTGAGAAAATAAAATGTTCCATATAAAGATCTGGGATGGGGGATTTTCTTGAAATTCTTCGTGTCCCATCCTTGGAAGATGCTCAACTTAAATACCAAGTTTGGTATTTAACGAACTTTCTCTGATTTGTGCTCTTCACAGACACACATGCGCGTGCCTTTTTCTAAATATATTTTTATTCAGGGGACCCCAAAAGTATATTTCCAATGAAATCTCTGTTAAATGCGTGGAATGCAATACCTTCTCATCCTATATGCAATGGCCGCGCCGTGGCCGAGTAGTTAGACCACTCGCCTCTCACCTAGGCGGCCCGGGTTCGATCCCAAGCGACCGCATGTGAGATTTGTGGTGGACAAAGCGGCGCTGGGGCGGGTTTTCTGCGGGTACTCCGGTTTCCCCCGCCAACGCATTCCACCGGTGCTCCATCTTCATTCATGTATCATCAGTGATACCGCCTGCAGTGTCATAACTAGTTATAGCGGGCCTTAAACACTACCCGTTTTTCGTTTCTATATGCAGGTGCTAGATAAAGTAAAAACGGGGGAGGGGTATTTTTACTAGAATCTAGAAAAAGTATTTTTACTTTCTCAAGCCCGCATGTACCATGTACATAGTGTGTAGAGAAGGTATTGTATTCCACCCAAAAATTCGATATAAAGATTTCACCGGAAATATGTTTTGAGGTCCCTGCGTTAATAAAAAGCATTTTTAGAAAAAGGTCTGTGTGTCTGTCTGTCCGTGTGACTATCTGTGGATAGCATAGCTCAGAAACGAAAGGACCGTTAAATACCAAACTTAGTATTTAGGTTTGATATCTTCCAAGGATGCGACACGAAGATTTTCAATAAAATCCCTCCACCACAAACTACCCTTTACATGGAACATTTTTCAAAAATTTGATTTTCTCAAAAATGGCTCTTAACGATTTATGTCCCTATATTAAAGATCCAAATAAATTGTATATCTTGAATTTTGTGGGGATACCCTCTGAAGACTTCTTTATTCTGGATGAACTTTGCCGAATTGTGCTTAACTACTAAACCGTAAGAGAGAGGCAAAAACTTACTGCACAAAAACTGTAGATCTCGTCAAAACACATAATCTATAACCATTACATTTTTGTTGTGCAGGTAGCCGTTTCCGAGATATTCCTTGTTATTGGTTTCAATTGTGAATTATTATACTTTTCTCAGACAGGAAGTATCCTGGCCGAGCAAAGAAGCGATTTGCAATGACAATCACAGATATACAGCTTTTAAAACATTTGACTATCACTTTAGCTTAGTGTATTTCCTTAGTTCCCCTCTACTTATAAGGTACTAAGTAATAAAAAGATTCTGCTAATGTTAATGTTTATCTCGATGGAGTACAAAGAAGAACAATCTTTTGTAATACATTTTTTGTAGAGCAGCTAGAGAAAGTCATGTGTGTGCAACACATCATTTTTTTAAAGTTGTAGCATAACGCCATGTTGATTTGCCGACGTGTTTCACGTATAACGGCGCCCGACGGCTTTCCAGCCTCCGTCCCGCCGGTATTTTATCCGATCTTCACTACTAGTTTAAGGTCTGTGCAACCATAATCTAAGGACATGAAATCAAGGTTCTTTTACCTTAGGGTTGGGGTGGAGAAAACAAAATACTTGTTATCATGTTTAAATTAAGTAAAAGAAAAGTGGTACTGTGGTTGCCATATGTCCTCTAACCCTTTTGCTATTGGCTCTCCTTTGCGTCATTCTGCAATGGCGACTTTGCTGTCCTCAAAACGAACAAAGAGATATTGCTAGTATGTAGGTCACTGTATGCGAGCTTGTGTCTCTTCTTTAGATTAATACAGACAGCATGATCACGTCATACACTATGCTTATCAGTACTGAAGACCTTCTGGTCGGCTGAAATAAAAATCTGATGTGTTACATTCGTGACTTTTTCTGCCCACAACGTTTCATCGAGATAAACACTTGCAGAAATGATTTCACTTCGCACTTGGTTGTAGATACAAAGAGAATACAAAAGATTTCTCAAGGACCCGATTTTACAACGGGGAGCTATGTGATTGGCTTGAAATTCCATATTCTTTCATGACTTCGCGAGAAATAATTGACTAATGACCACTTTTAAAAAAAATCTGATGTGTTCCATTCACATAGCTTTCTCTACATTACTGCAACAAATTACTCTATTTACTTCATCTAATCGAGAAAAAATTAGCTAAAACAGTTTTATTACTTGCTTCCTTGTACGTAGAAGCGAAATAAGGGAGTACCATAGGTTAAAATAATAGTCAAAAGCTGGTTGCTATATGACTGAAGTTCCTTTGTTTGTATGGATAGGAGCTCACAAAGTCCTGTATGAGAAAAGTATAAGTTTTATAGAGCTGAAACCAAAAACAAGGAATATCTCAAAAACAATATCCTCCGCGAAAAAAATGTATATAACATAAATTGTGTGTTTTAAAGTGCTCTACATTTGTTGTGTGGTAAGTTTTTGTCCATCTCTTACGGTTTAGCAGTTAGGCAAAATTCCGTAAAATTGACCCAGAATAAAGTAGTCTTTAGAGGTTATTCACAGAAAATTCAAAATATACATTTTATTTGTCAGGTAAATGTCTATAATACACGATATTTTAATCAAAATCGTTAGAGCCATTTTTTAGAAAATCAAAATTTTCGAAAAAGTTCCATGTAAAGGGTAGTTTGGGCTGGGAGGATTTTTCTCAAAATCTTCGTGTCGCATCCCTGGAAGATACTAAATTGAAATACCAAGTTTGGTACTTTACCGACTTTTCGTTTTTGAATTATCGTGTTCACAGACACACGGACACACACAGGGACCTTTTTCTGAAAATACTTTTTTTGGATACAGGGGACCCTAAAACATATACAGGGTGTTTAAAAAATACGGGGCATAATTTCAGGTATGTATTTCCCACATGTAGACAATCAAATTAGTTCATTATAACATGAGTCCGGAAATGCTTCATTTCCGAGTTATGGCCTTCACAACATTGAAATTCACTGGAACGTTCTTCTTTCCGCAGGTTGTTGTCATCACAGAAGATGTTCAATATGTCCACCTCCTGCTTGAATACAGACCTCACATCGATGTCTCATTAACCTGCAAACACGATTCCAAACTCCAGGAGTATTGCGTATGTCCTCACAACTTGCCACAATTCGATTCCGAAGGGATTCCAAATCCGGCACCGGAGACGAATAAACCAATGATTTTAAATGGCCCCACAAGTAGAAATCGAGAGGGTTCATATCAGGTGAGCGTGGAGGCCAAGCAATTGGGCCACCTCTACCTATCCATCGATCAGGAAACCTTCGATCCAAGTACCGGCGAGCCGTAAGACTGAAGTGTGCAGGAGCGCCATCATGCAAGAAGTGAATGTATTGATGATTGATCAGTGGAGTGTCTTCGAAAACGTCAGGTATGGTGTTTTCCAGGAAGTTTGTGTACGCCTGCCCCGTAAGTCTGTTTACAAGTACATGGGGTCCAACTAATCGAACACCAATGATATCGGTCCACATGTTGAGGGAGAACCGCACCTGGTGATGAGATACAACAGTTGCACGTGGGTTTTCATGCGACCATACATGCTGATTGTGGAAATTTGTTATGTCATCTCTTGTGAACTGCGCTTCATCTGTAAATAATACGACGGCAGAAAAGTTCGGATTTACACCACACTGCTGCAAGAACCACTGACAGAACCTAACTCGTGCAGGGTAATCTGCTGGTGACAGGGCTTGTACACGTTGCAATGATAAGGATACAATTGATACTCGTTCAACAGTCTCCAGAGTCCAGACAGTCGTATGAGGAACATTGACTTGCAACGCTAACCGTCGTGTGCTGATAGAAGGAGTCCTATCCACAGCCTCCAGAATCTCCTCCTGCACTTCTGGAGTTGTAGATCTTGGTCGTCCCCTTCCCAAACCAGGAGAGGTGAATGTTCCATACTCGCACAGACGGGAATGGAGACGTACAAATATCTTCCGATCTGGACTTTGTCGCTGTGGGTACCTCTCCTGGTACAAACGACGAGCCAGCGCAGTATTGCCGTCCGCCTTACCGTACATGAAGGTATCTCTGCCAGCTCTTGATTTGAATACATGTCGTACAGTCTTAACGCATAAAGAACACTGAATGTAACCTTCCTCAGAATGAACTACCAGAGCGCCCTCCTAATGTCTCCTTTGACGGCAAACACCTGCGGAAAGAAAAAAGTTCCTGTGAATTCCAATGTTGTGAAGGCCATAACTCGGAAATGAAGCATTTCCGGACATGAACTATTTTGATTGTCTACAGGTGGGACTTTCAATGTTGTAAAGGCCATAACTCGGAAATGAAGCATTTTCGGACACATGTTATAATGAACTATTTTGATTGTCTTCATGTGGGAAATACATACCTGAAATTATGTCCCGTATTTTTGAAACACTCTGTATTTCCGGTGAAATCTCGGTATCGAATTTTTGGTGGAGTGCAATACCTTCTCTATACACTATGTACATAGTTCGTATTAGAAAGTAATAAATATCTAATGTGTTGCGCTCACGTGATTTTCTATAACTCTTAACAGTCTAATATCATACAAGCTTATTCTTCTATCTACTCCAAGTTAAACGAGTGATTCTCTTACTGATTTACTTCTAGGTATAAGGCGATTAGTCAAATCTTTTAAGAGTGGGTCGCTGTGTATTGGCTTTGAAATTCCGTTCCTTGTGCATGTTTGAGAGAGAAAACAATAACGAACATCGACTTCGCATTTAAGAAAAGTATATTTGAGCATTCAAACCAATGACAAGGGTAGATACATTCATAAAAAGAAAAATAACTAAATTGCATACTTTAACGAGATCTACACTATTTTTTGTGAAATAAGATTTTCTACATCTCATACTTTACCTGTTATATAAAGGTCATTCAGAATGAAAAAAACTTCTGAGGTTATTCCCAGAAAATTCAAAGTGTATATTCTATTCCTCATGAAAATATTTTAAACATGTATTTTAATCAAAATCGAAAAAGCCATTTTTGAGTAAATCAAAATTTTTGAAAAATGGTTATGTAAACGATAGTTTGCGGTGGTGGGATTTGCTTCAATCGCTATCAATACCATCTTTGGAAGATGGACTTAAAGGCTTAGTATGGTATTTAACTTCCGTTTCGTTTTTGAGTTATGCTGTTCACATACACAAAATATGTATACAGCAACACACAGAGAGCCCTTTCTAAAAACAAATCTGATATGTTCCATTTACGTGACTTTCTCTACATCTCTGTAACAAATGATTGTTAATAAGCTTATTCTTCTATATATTTCATGCTAAAACATTAGCAGAAACGGTCTTATTATTTAGTTCCTTGTAAGTGAAGGGAAATAAGAGAATACACTAGGCTAAACCGATAGTCAAATGATTTAAAATGTGGTTGCTATGGGATTGAAATCCGTTTTTTTTGCGTGGCCAGAAGTTGAAAAGTTCCCGTATGAGAAAACTTTAAGTATTTTAAAACTGAAACCAATATCAAGGAATGTCACGAAAACGCCCAGCTCTACCAAAAAAAAAAAAAAAAAATGTATATGACAAATTGCTTGTTTTATTGAGAACTACATCTTTTTTGTGAGCGGTGGTAGCGCAGCTGCTTACCAAGTGGGAGATCTGGGTTCAAATCCTGGAACCGGCGTGGGAATTTTTCCCCCGCTGGGAGATCCGGCCCGGGGTGCACTCAGCCTCGTGAGGTGGAGAGGTACTTGATGGAGAAGTTGCTGCTCCAGGTCATGAGGACCGCATTAACCGGTCGAGGGAGGGGTTCGAGGTGCTGACCACGTCGCACCCTCCAATACTGCACCCCATCCATCTGTCATACACCGAGATGGGGGACGCAGCGGCCGGGCGTTAGGCCAAGGTTCCTTGTGAACTGTCGTGCCGTAGAGTTATTATATAATTACGTCTTTTGTGTAATAAGTTTTGTCTATCTCTTACGTTTACCAGTTATGCAAAATTCAATAAAAATCATCTAGAATAAAGAGAGACTTTTCCCAGAAAATTCAAAATATATATTTCATTTGTCGTGTATATATCTTAAATATAAGAGATTTTAATGTAATCGTTCGAACCATTTTTAAGAAAAAAAAATCGAAAATTTTGCCATGTAAAGGGTAGTTAAGGGTGGGGGGATTTTCTTGAAAATCTTCGTGTCGTAGCCTTGGAAGATACCCAGTTTGATATTTAACCGTCTTTTCGTTTTTCAGCTATACTTTCCACAGACACACACACACACACACAAATACACACACGGACCTTTTTCTGAAAATGCTCTTTTTGGATTCAGGGGGTCCTAAAATATGTATTTTCGGTGAAATCTCGGTATCGAATTTTTGGGTGGAATGCAATACCTTCTCTATCCGCTACATACGGAGCTAGATACTTTGTTTTGGGGAGAGGGAGTTCAGTCAACACCATCTAAAGAGAAAACTTGAATCTGATGTATTACGCCACACATTTGGGCTTTTAGCGTGTCTGTTAAGCCAGTACTGTACGCGAAAGTTACTTTTTTTTATCAATTATTAACGGCACTTGTAAAGTAGTTGTGTCAGTTTTTATTGCTAGATCAAAAGTGGTCTGCGCAGAACTTTAAATTCCCAACGCAGTGCCGTCGTTAATGTCGGATTATTAAAAGAAACTCGTGACGTACTAAGAAAGCAGAACATCTCAGTATTTTATTATGTATGACTGTTCTACATGCTAACTTCATATACCCAAGGTCGCGGGTTCAAACCCGGCGGAGGACGGTGGATTTTTTCGGGTGTAAAAATCTTTAGCATGGCAACCTTCGGAAGGGAAGTAAAGCTGTTGGTCCCGTGTCGTAGCTAGAGGGGCCTGATAGAGAGGCCTCTGAGCAAAATTAAGCGGTCTTTCACGCCCAGTATAGAATGGGACGCTGAGAACCACAGCAGTTAAAGAGCGTCCATAAATAACACGCCATTTATTTTTTATTCTCTACACGTACTGTACATAGTGTATAGGAGAAGTATTGCAAGTTAACGAGGGCTGGATAAATGGCGCATCTCGCTTAGACCAATGTCTGCTAACTGTAGCCCATATGAGCCAGGTACAGACAACGAGCCTAAAGCTTCTCAAGGCTTGTTCAAAAATGGTATTAATGTTCGAAGCCTTGAAAGCTCTCAGAAGTGAAATAAAATCACTAGACCACAAAAACAAGAGGGTAATTCAGTTCTTATTTCTATACTTGTGCATATTTTAATGATTATTAAGTAATTGACAGGTAAAATTGTGTGCAAGAAGACTAGAAAAGTGGTTTAATGCATCTTATATTTAATTTTCACTGCAGTTATTTGTAAGCATTAGAATGTTTTCTTATACCTATAGCAAAACTGACTGCAAAAATCGAAGAACACACGCCATATTGTCGATACTCTACGTGCTCATTTTCCATGCCAACCTCAATGTGCATGTGAGATCTGTTTCGCCTACACCTTTTTATTATTATTCATCGTGATACTCGTTTGTAGTGTTGTTAAGTGGCAATAAGAGGGGTTACAGGTTACTTTGGAGTTACAGTAGCTAATATAATCCATTTAAGAAGACAAATTGAGTTTATTATCCACGAAGCTTTACTGTGAAGTGAAACTGAGTTCAGTATGTGCGAAGCGTTAGAAGCCAAAATGTCGTAATACGTTTTGTAATGCATTAATTTTAAAGGTGCAACAAAAGGATAGTTTTGACGTGAAAGGAGGTAAGTCGTATATTAAACATCTTAAAGACAAAAATTAGCCCTGAGGAATTCTTAAACCTTTGTAGGAATACATGGTGAGTAAAAGTGTATAAATAATACTTAGATTTGAAGGTAGTTTTAATGATATTACCACTGTAAAGTACACATTCTAGAGTTACAGGAGCCATGTCCGCTTCGCTCGCATGCTTTGGTGAAATCAGCAGAAATTACTAAAACCAAATTATGCGAAAATTAGTTTCACACACACGTGCGCGCATCAACCTAATGTAAACCAGTGGAAATTATTGAACACTTACGCTTAAAGTAGTTTATAGAACAAAACAAACCCAGAGAACTTCTGTAAGTTATTCATGAAGTAAAGTTTTAGTGCATACTTAAACCGCACTCTCGAATCCCACAGAATCGCATTCCTCCTTGCTTAAATCTATAATAGTCTCAAAGAGTCTAGATATCAGGATAGGCACATGCCCCGTGGGTCCAGCTGTATTTATTGATATGTTGACAGCGCAACGGCCGGCTGGAGTTTTCACCCCTGCAATAGTGGTTGTCAAAACAAACGCTATCTGGAAAAAGATTGTGTGCGCGTCTTGCGTGCCGAAATCATGAACGCATCGGAAAAATGTGCCTAATAATAACGAAGGTCTGTCCTATAATTCCTCACAATATACTCGAGCGAGATTGCGAATTCTGAACATTCTTTTGGGTTCGAACATAATTTTTCTCAGTACGGGGATATCAGGACGAGGTTTGCTCATGTTCTAAGCATTATAAGATATGTATTTATGCAGCTCGATGACCTAGAGAAAATCCCAGAGTCAATGCGCAGAATGCAAATTAACAACCACACGCAGAAATATTCTTAATTTTGAAAGCTGATCAAATGATCACAGTATACGCGTTACTGAATTCCTAAAATAATTAACTCAGTATCATGTCTACACCCGCACTGAAACCAACGAAACATTCACTTCCACTTCTTCAAGTTCACTACTATTTGTATTAATATCAGCCACCTGAAATGCAGGTAGTAACACAAGCTCTTGCCAGTCTGGCAATTGTAAATCGCAACAAATCGGAGCAAGCTAAAAACTGAAAACATGCCCTCAAATGAAAACACAGAGCAACAAAGATCTAGACTCCCAAGTTCCTTCCCTAAAAGAGAGTTTATCCGACCCTCTAAACAGCTATCCCTTTGTTTGTGAAATTCAAAAATATTCCTGAAAAGGTTAAAAATAATTCCAATCTTGCAGCAATGGTGCAATAATACTCCTAGATGCGCATTATTGTCTACTAAAAGTCAAAAACATGAAAAGATGTTTTTGGTCCTAAAAGAAACTTGCAGACATATATCTACTAACGTTGACTGCATTTCTACTTAGCAAACAAGTAACTAAAATATTTATGTTCGCTCTTTTTTTTGAGAAGTTTACAAATAGAAAGGCTTAGAAATAATTAATTAAAAATTCTTAATAATTAAAATCTCTAAGTTCTACAGATGCACACAGTGTAATTTAAAGCATCCAAGTCATGAAAGCAAGGAATCGTAATTGAAGAAATCTAACGCCATTACAACAATTTCATTTCAACAAACAACTTATCATTGGTGGGTATTATCCCATATTTGGTTTGAATTGCTGATATGAACAAGCTGATAAAGCAGTCAAGGAGACAATAAGATTCGCCGGTCGCATCTCAAAACACATCTGAATGTGGAATAATGGATGGATGAAAACTGTACCAATAAACTCTGAAATCACGAACTCAATTTTCAGCAATAAACCAATCCACGTAAAGACAGAAAGGACCGATTAAGAATTGGTCTTTTGAAATTGACACATGAACATCTCCTTACTAAAACTCCAGTCGTTCTGTGTAACCACTGAAAAATAATCTTTACAATAAAACATAAGTTTATTTAGCACCTTATGGACTAAAATGCAAAGTTCCTCCAGACCTAGAGAAAGCTCTGAATCACTCTAAACTGTTTTTCAATGCTATTAAATATGTCCATGCCATTAAAGAACCAATACATTTTGAGATTTTTTGTTACAATGTACCGGATGTTTCAAATGAGTCTCCGCGTGAACTCCGACTCTTGTGGCTGTGGTTAATTTGGGAAGGGAACTACGGAAGAGGTGCACTTTGCTTCCTTCTGCTTGATTAATGCTATGAAAACTGTGCGCTTGAAGTTGGTTTCTGTGTGGTTGTGGATTTGAAGTGAAGTCAAAATGGTGCCATTGAAGAAAGAGGGTTTTTGTTGAGGATGTATTCCTTGATGGCGATAAGATTTCAGAAAATGTAAAACGGAAATTGTTTGGACGTTTTGCATATTCGATCTGTCCTCATCATGATACCGTGAGAGCATTTCATTACATTTCATTTCCGTGAAACGGGATCTGTGCATAATGCTCCGAAGGCCTAATCTTTTAAACAGAAGCTAATCAGGGCGAAACTTCAAATGCGATGTTAAGGAGCTTCACTAAATTGAATGTGGAAATTAGCACAGCAAATAACTGTTTTATGCTGTCAGTATAGAGCTGTTAATAAGGAAATGAAATTACATCCTTGTAAATGTATAGTACATGTCTGTCTCACAATTAAGAGGTCGCAAGTTCGAATCTCTAGACAAAATATCCGAAACAAGGAAAAGAGTCGAGCTGCATTTCCAAAATCTCTGACAGTGGTAAGTAAGTAATTCAAATTTCAGTTCTTTTCATCTTCAACTCTGGCAATAATTAGCGCGATTCTTTATCAAACTGATCCTTGTTTCTTAGATGCTTGGCCCGCTGATATGTATTCTTGCGCGCTAGTTGCCTTACCCATAAGTACGCCCGATCAGACTCCGGAACTGTATTAAAAAAAAAAAAAAAAAAAAAAAAGGCAGGCATAAAACGAACGACCCTCCTGTATGCATTTCTTGATAAAAGTGTACCCATATTTAGACACTAACTTATGCTATTTAATGTATGTGATTAATACGGTTATGAAAATGTAAATTTGATAATTTTCTTTGCATATATTAACCTAAATATTCAAGTTAAACAAGGAAATACTTGGTACCACAGAGTCGCATATTCCACCAAAAAAGTCAATGAAAAGTGATTAGTCACGTGACAAACTTTAACTGTGATGAGTGAGCATGCTAACGCTTTCACCTCACCCCAAGGTCTTTGCTGCGGAGACACATTTGAGTCAGTCGTTATTAAAATATGTTTGTGTTTCAGAGTTAAGATATCCTTCATTGCTGCCTTGACTGTTGTTTGAATGTGTAAAGATTTTGACGCTATACTTTAGTATTGTACATACTATGTTCAATCTTCTTCCTATTTTAAAGCAAGTTACAAAAATAATGTAATATAATGTAACGTCAAAACTTTAAAAAAAAAAAACTGATGTGTTCCATTCACATGGATTTCTCCACAACTTTGCAATATATTGTTTTTAAAAAGCTTATCCTTCTATTTACTTAATGCTAATCGAGAAAAAATTAGCAGAAAGGGTCTTATTACTTGCTTCCTTGTAAGTAGAGGAGAAATAAGGGAATACCATAGGCTAAAGTGATAGGCAAAATCTGGTTGCTGTGTAACTGAAGTTCCTTTATTTGTATGAACAGGGATTGACAACTTCCCGTATGAGAAACGTATAAGTATTTTAAAGCTGAAACCAATAACAGGAAATATCTCAAAAACGGACCACTTCACGAAAAAAAAAAAATGTAACATATAACATAAATTGTGTGTTTTAACGAGCTCTACATTTTTTTGTGAATTAATTTTTTGTCCATCTCTTACTGTTTATCAGTTATGCAAAATTCATCCAGAATAAAGATGTCTTCAGAGGTTATTCCCAGAAAATTGGAGATATACATTTTATTTGTCATGTGAACATCTTTAATCTACTATACTTTAATCAAAATCGTTAGAGCCAATCAAAATTTTCGAAATATTTTCAGGGCAGTTGGCGGTGGGAGATTTTCTTGAAAAGCTTCTTCTACCAAAGTTTGGTATTTAACGAAGTTTTCGTTTTTGAGATATGATACGCACACGGACATTTTTCTAAAAATACCTTATTTGGATTCAGGGGATCCTAAAACATGTATTTCCACTGAAATCTCGGTATCGAATTTTTGGGTGCATTATAATACCTTCTCTATATACCATGTGCATAGTACGTATATAGAAAGTAATATAAATATTATTGTTCATTTCCCATTTCCGATAATTTGTAAGGAACGAGGATATAAAGTTTGTTATATTTTTTACCTGGTCGCTTATGGTTTATTGTTCTATGGCCTGAAATAAATAAATTCTCCGTAGACTTGTTCAGTTGACATTTAATATAACGCAATCGGGCAATTGTTCGTGCGCATAATTCAGTCAATAGGACTAACTAGGCCACGCTCACCTGAGACTATAATCAATCCATAACCGTTTTTACTTTCCTCGTAAGAGAAACGGATTGATTGATCATAATGCATAGCAATTTCGTTGAAAGTTGGCGATTTTATTGCAGCTAAATAAAATAGCATTATCATGTTGCAGCTCTAGCTTAAAAAATCTGATGTGTACCATTCACATAACTTTCTCTATATCCCTGCAACAAATTATTCTTAAAAAGTTTATACTTCTATTAACTCCATGCTAATCAGTAAAACATTAGCAGAAATAGCCATGTTACTTGCTTCTTTGTAAGTAAAGGTGAAATAAGGGAGTACCATAGGTTAAAGTGATAAAAGCTGGTTGCTATGTCACTGAAGTTCCTTTGTATGGACAGCAGTTGACAAATTCCTGTATGAGAAATGTATAAGTTTTTCATAGCAGAAACTAAAAATAAGGAATGTCACAAAAACGACGAACTCCACGAAAAAAATGTATATAACATAAATTGTGTGTTTTATCGTGCTCTAAATTTTTTGTGTAGTAAGTTTTTGTCCATCTCTTACGGTTTAGCAGTTATTCAAAATTTAGTAAAATTCAACCAGAATAAAGTACTCTTCAGAGACTATTCCCAGAAAATTCAAGATATACATTTTATTTGTCAGGTAAATATGTTTAATACCCGAAATTTTAATCCAAATCGTTAGAGCCATTTTTGAGAAAATAAAAATTTTCGAAAAAAGTTCCATGTAAAGGGTAGTTTGGGGTGGGGGGATTTTTCTCAAAATCTTCGTGTTGCATCCCTGGAAGATACTAAACTTAAATACCAAATTTGGTATTTTACCGACTTTTCGTTTTTGAGATATCGTGTTCACAGACACACGGACCTTTTTCCGAAAATGCATTTTTTAGATAAAGGGTACCCTAAAACATATATTTCCGGTGAAATCTCGGTATTGAATTTTTTGGTGGAGTGCAATACATTCTCTATACACTATAGTACGTGTAGAGGAAATAAAAAAATGCAATAGGGGAATCGTTGTGCTATGGGTATTTAGCAGAGATATATAATAATAGTACTTATCTGCACATACCTTAATGGAATGGATATGTTTAAAGTTCACATTATTAGAAGTATAACATTACATAGCCTTTAAATAACCGGTGAATTTATTTCATCTAAAATATTTGTGTGAGCTGATAAAAATTATGATACATTACGAATACATTCATATGAATCCATTCATTAATAAACTATTCTTTGAGGAGCGTGTTCCTCTATTTGATGCAGAAACATAATCGATATAAGAATACATGTTTTTACACATTTCCTTGTAGATTCTAAGGGAATGAGTGAATACACAATGCATAAGCAATAATTAATCCATTAATAGCTGTATGTTATGTGATGGCTTAGAAGCTCAGTCTCTTTGACCAGTAACAAGAAATGTTTCGGAAATGGTTGGCTCCACAAAAAATGAAGCGAACTTTTGAGGTTATTTCCAGAAAAATTCAAAATATACATTTTATATCATGAAAATATCTCAAGTATATGGATTTGAATCAGAGAAAATCAAAATTTTCGAAAAAATGCATTATAAAAGAATTGTTTAAGGCAAAGGGATTTTCTCAAAAATTTTGTTTCACATCCTTGCAAGTTGTGTAACTTAAATAGGAAATTTTGGTATCTAACCAACTTTTCGTTTTTGAATTATGCTATTCATAGGCACAGTACAGGATTTTGGGGTTTTTGAAAGACCTTTAAAAGAGACAATATGAAAAAATTACAGAATGATCCAAAGGGAAGTATGTAAAACCTACATGCCTACTTATATGCAAATATAAAATTACAAAATCTCGGGAAGTTTTCTATTCTCTTAAATTTATTATTCACAATAAACATGTAAAGTGTATCAAACATGAAAATCTGATATGTTCCATTCACATGACTTTCTCTACATCTCTATAACACATTATCACTAAAATCTTATTCTTCTATTTCATGCTAATCGAGATAAACATACGTTTCTGCTTTCTTGTAAGTAGAAGAAAAATAAGGGAATACACTAGGTTAAAGCGATAGTCAAATCTTTTAAAAGCTGGTTACCATGTGGTAGATATCCGTTTCTTTGGATGGCCAGGAGTTAACAAATTCCCGTATGAGAACAGTTTAATTAATTTCAAACTGAAACCACTAACAAGAAATATGTAATATATTTATTTCTCCACGAGAAAAAAAAATGTATATGACACTGATTTTTAACGAGATGTACATTTTTTGTGCAGTAAGTTTTTGTCTACCTCATATATGAGAAATTCTGTAAAATTCATCCAGAATAAAGAGATCTTCAGAAGATGGTTCCAGAAATTCAAAATATGCATTTTATTTTCCATAAAAATGTGCAGTAATTTATCAAAATCGTTAGAGCCATTTTTGAGAAAATCATTTTTGGAAACAATTTCCATGATAAGCATAGTTTGGGGTGGGGGGAGGATTTTCTTCAAAAATTTCGCGTCGCATCCTTGGGAGACGCTAAGCTTAAATACCAAGTTTGATATTTTACCGACTTTTCGTTTTTAAATGTGTTTATAGACACACGGATACTCGGACTCGCAGGTACACACGGATCTTTTCCTAAAGATGCATTTTTTTCGAATACAGGGGAATCTAAAGCGTATATTTCCGGTGAAATCTCGGTATCGAAGTTTTGGCTACCATGTACTATGAAGGGAAAGTAAAAATATAGAGTTCTTAACTAAATTAAATTGTTATATAAATAATATTAAATATAAACACTTTTTTGACCTCTTGTGAAGACATTAACAGAATGAATGTAGGGGGCATTGTTCTCTATCGTCAGATAACAACTGTTATTTTTGTGTGATCAAGGTTCAAGGCTGTGCTCAAATCACCAAAATGGCATCTGCAATAACTGAATTTGCACTAGAGTATATCGGTTACAAAAATACCTGACAATGAAGATGAATGCGATGGTTACAAGAGTAATTGAACGAAAAGATGCCGCCGCAATTGATTCAGCTGAATGATTTACTGCCGACCCCAATAATTTGGCGGAAGAGAGTTCAAGCTCCTTGATTCCAGACTGCAACTTCACAATAGGCAAAACTATCCATTCAGACAACTTTATGCTGGAGAATATATACTAGGAGAAACTTGTGTTCAGCTTACTAATCTAGTTTTCTCTCGTCTTATCTTCTCTTCTTTCTTTTTACTTTCTCTACATAGTAGATGGTACTAGGGAGAAGGTATTGCACTCCACCCAAAATTTTTTACAGAGATTTCACCGGAAATACACGTTTTATGGTCCCTGTATTTAAAAAGCGTTTTTAGAAGAAGGTCCAATTCATTTTGGGGAATTATATACGAATTAAATTCAACAGATAAAAAATCTGAGTATTCACAGCTTAAAGAAAATGTTTAATCCTAAATAAAAATACCTTTTTTTTTTCTAAAACTTTAAAATTAAATTTAACATTTTAATACATCAATTAAATAAAGTTGTGTATGTGAACACGATAACTCAAAAACAAAAAGTCGGTATAGTACCAAACTTGGTATTTAAATTTAACATCTTCCAAGGATGCGACATAAAGATTTTTAGAAAAATTCCCCTATTCTAAACTACCATTTATATGAAAAAAGTTTTGAAATTTTTGATTTTCGCAAAAAATGGCTCTAACAATTTTTATAAATAGATACGAATTTACTACACAAAAAATGTAAATCTTGTTAAAACACTCAATGTATGTGCTATACATTCTTTACACGGAATTTACCATTTCCAAGATGTTATTCCTTGTTATTGGTTTCAGTTTCAAAGCGGTTAAACTTTCGTCATACGGGAATTTGTCAAATCCTGGCAAGCAAAGAAATGAATTTCAACCAATAGCAACCAGTTTTTAAAGGATTTAACCATGTAGCTATTGTGCTCCCTTATTTCCTTTTTATTTACAATTACTAAGTAATAATGTTTATCTTGATTAACATGTAGTAGATGGATAAGACTGTTAACAATAATTACATAGTTGTAAAGAAAGTCATGTGAATGGAACTATAAGATTTTGGGGAGAGGGAGGCAGAAAATGAAGCAATTTTCATTTCACTATTGTACTTGCGGATGTTGATTTTGAACATTATGAACCCGTGTATTTGGAAATTGACTTCCAAATTTGTGTCTTCTCCTTGCTACTGATTCTGTTATGCTGTAATCACGAAGCACATTTTTGCACTTTTGATAACCTCAACTTTACTTTTAAATCTCGTAAAAATACGTATACAAACATAGATTTTATTTGGTAACGCGATCTTGTTGATTTACAAAATTATAGGCAGCTGTATTTGCATTTTCAAAGTAATAAGGAGCCGTAATGTTTTCTTTATAAAGTTTAGTTATTAACAATTATTACTTCCAAATTTTATCCACTTGTTCATTGTATATTTTTCTGTAGTTATGTTATTTATAAGCTATGGAATCATGACATGGAAGAAATCATGAAGATGTTGCAAATCATTCACACCATGTTTTAAAGATGACTCTTTAGAACCTTTTCACCACCAAATACAACTAAAGGAAAGTCAAATATATCACAACCATACATCAGTCATATTCGCATATACATCGATGTTAAAATTCTTTTTTGTTTTAACAGCTATGTGATATTTAGTGATCTAAGAACACATTTAATTTATTTACTTTTCCTTTCGGTTTAGTGCTAAAAAAAGTGGTGGTAAAACGATTCAACTGTATCTGTTTCTCTGGATTTCAACGTTTATTTCGCTTTGGTCCATCAATTGAAATGTTTACTGTGAAACCAATAGAAAGCTCGTTCTTGTTGCGCTATTTCCGATATGAATGGAACATTTTGTCTACGTATGATTGAGGTGTAGGAATCGCCAAACGCAGAAAAGTGTATTACGCAGGAGGACGATAACGCCCACGCCACGTGGTTACTATGGCACCAGTTAGTTTCCCAGATACATTTCTCCAGCAACCCCTGGGGCTGCCATTCACAGAATTGCGGGCTCCATTATCGAAGTGAACTTCCATGTGTAACAAGGTGCTGACTCCAATGAGGGAATGAAACTGTAATATACTTGCAGGCAGCTTTTCAGAAGACATTTTTAAGGTATGTAAGTACTGCCGTAAATTAAATCTACACATCAGTTCGTTTTTTCAACGTGTTAACTTTATTATTATTATTATTATTATTATTATTATTATTATTATTATTATTATTATTATTATTATTATCATCATCATCATCATCATCATGATAAACCCATTTTTATCAATCAGAAAAAGATGATAATAATTAGAACTAATAATCAAAGATAATAATTAATATAATTAAATTAATGATGTTAAATACTATTATTTAAGTGAAACACATGATTATATGGTTAGAGGGGAAAACCAAAAGTTTATATTTGGACGAGTGTGCCATGGAACAAAAAGATGGAAATGCAGTAAATAAGGAGTTCTGCAAAGGACAGGAAATGGTCAGACCAACAAAGTTTACGCCTCGCCAGGTGCAGGTGTGATCGACTTAATAACAGGGTTTTACCTGCATACCTGGATATTGTATGAATGTCCCGGGCAGTACTCGGCAGAACAGTGCAGAGGTAAGACAGTGCAGTTGTCGCTTACAAAAGTTAGTACAGTTTTAAAACACGTTCACCACACTACGGTAACAACATTTCTAAATGGAAACTAGTATTTTTATATTCGCGGAGTTTCGCCCAGAAACATAGATCTTAAATGTGTGGCTCTGCCCTGGCAACGGACTGCCGGTCTCAGTAAGGAACGATTACTGGAAATTGTAAGTGTTCACAGTGTCTGTATGTGGAAAACCCAAATCCCAAAATAAACTTACAGCTTACGTGAACGGGATGTGCACCGCGCCCTGAGAAGTACAACGTCCAAGATCTCATGCTCCAGAGACCAGCAGAGGGATGAAAGTGGGGTGAAGGTACGTGAAGGTGAACATCATTTATTCCCCAAATACACCCCCATCCCGATTCCGACCAGGCGGGCTCATATTAAATGGCGCTCAACGTGTCAGGCTACGAAAACTTCCCTAAATGAACAAAATATTAATCGGAATTTCATGTAAAATGCACACATCATTGCTACACCTAATGCTGAAATTCACACCGGACGATCACGCCGAAGAAATCAGGACAATGATGGAATAAAACAACAGGGATAAAACTATATAACTCCACCCTTCCAGGAAACAAGATTTATGTCAAGCAGCTTCCCGCAGTAAGATCAACTGTTCCCTCAAATAAGTGAAGTGTAGTTAAAGTTTCTATAGCCGGAATAATACCGCAACGGATGGAGGAAGCCAACAGGAACAGTTGTAAGTTGAAATTATTGTTTAATTTTACAGCAAGGCACTTATATATGTAATAGATATAACTTATTGTTGCTTATTTATAAATGTATAGATATTGTTTATTGTTGCTTATTTATAAATGTATTTTTTGGTAGTGAGGCATAATAAGGGGTTTTGTAGTCTAATAGAAGTAATTAAAGGGTAATTTGATGAAATTAAGAAGTAAGAAAGTCTTAGGAAATATGGAGAATTCAAAACTGGAAAATAATATGGAGGGATCTGTAGATAACGTAGAATTAGTTGACGAAGTAAACGCAGACACTAGGGAACCAATTTTGACCAATGTAGGACATTCTAAACATATAAATGTTAAAGATGTAGAGCAAGGTGGTGGAGTTCCTACGATTAATGCGCCTAGCGTCGAAAACAGTGTTACAGAAATGTTACAAAGTATGTTCTCCCAGCTCTCTGCTAGTATAAATACTAAGTTTGAACAGCAGACAGCACTGATAAATGAAAGGTTTGATGTAAAATTTGAGCAACAGGCTGCTGCTATAAACGAGAGGTTTGACCAGCAAATAATAGAAATTAGCAATAAGTTAGAACTACAACAAATAGAGATAGAAAGAAACAGAGAAACGGTAATCAGGTTGGTAGAGGAAAGAGTAGGGGAATTATCACGTGAATTTTATACATCACAGAGTTCAATACGTGGCGAAATGGTGGAGATAAATGTTGATCTGTCCTCCACCAAATCGTCTCTTTTAAGACTGGAACGCTCGGTGCAAACCGAAATCACAAAAAGTAGTAGGGAAATGAGTGTTCTAGAACATAATGTACGTGAATTGACAAAGGCCAATGGCTACGCTCAGGAACAGAGGTATCGGGAATTAGATTTAAAAATAACAAAAGAGCTTAACTCAATTAAGGGTACCTTAGAACAAAGGGAACAAGAACATATTAATAAAATTGTACAGGTGCAAAACCAAGTTACGCAAATGGCCTCTGCGCAACTCACACATGCTTAGGAAATAAGTAATAGGAGCCAAGAAATCGAGAAATAAAGAAAACACTTGAAAGACTCCAGCTGACGAGGCCATTGGTGGGGTCAGTGACCCACACAACAGATGTTTATGGGGAAACTGAGGACAGGGCGGAGTGCCAAATGACGGAAACACCGACCAGCCCTCAGGTAGCACAGGGAACCAGAGGTATTAATTCAACAGTAACTAGCCAGACCCAAGCAAACTTGCCTTTTCTCAGCGAGCTGCCTCTTCCACGCTTTGACGCTTTGCGCGATAACGCCAGTTTATTTTAGATATAGAAGGGTACTTTTACTTAAAGGGGTACCGGAGGCATACAACATGGTGTTAATAGCTAGGGCACTTACCGGTAGCGCACTAAACTGGTACTAGCAATAACTCCGAGGACAAGTTATGACGTGTTTAGAATCGCGTTCTTGGATAAATTTTGGGGAGCCAGCGCCCAGTACCAGACACGCAACAAAATTAACAATGGCAGATATCAACCTGGATGTGGCGAAGGCTTAGTGGACTATTTCCTCCGCTATGCTCTGCTAGCTAAATGCCTGGAGCCCCCTCTGTCAGAGCCTGAATTCGTCACACTGATGGCGGCACACCTGCCGGATAATATAAGAAATCATGTTATTGTAGCACCCCACAAACATTGCAGGATGCAGTGGTGCTACTGACTGATCTGCAGGGGACAAATACTTTGAACCCGGGAACAAGGCCGGGGTCACAAGCATGGGAGCAGCAGACTAATCGGACCCGTGCGCAAAGAACCTTTGGCGGAGAAGGGGCACGACCGTCACAAAATTCGAATAATTGGAACCAGCATCAAGCGAGGGATCAATATGGAAATGCAGTGCCAAGAGGCAGGGACAATACTTACAGGCTTCGGGAACGAAATATCCCTTCCCGAGAATTTCGAATGCAATACATGCAGGCCTTGGAGAGATAGAGACTTCTGGCGAGGGAACCAGAGGCAAAGAACCATTGACAATTATGCTCGCGACCAAGGAGAGCGTCCTTTTAATAGAATGAGTTCGGTGCCTCCACAAGCCGAGTGGCAATGGTCAAGGTCTCCTAGACAGACGGTGTCTTCAGGCACCTATCAAAACGCAAATATCGCTGGACAGGGTAATATGTACACGCCTGTTCCACAAACACAACCGACGGGAAACGAGTAATGCGTGATTTCCAGTGACCTGAAATGACCCGGCGAAATTCGGAAATGTTCGAAAGGTTTCTCATAGGTACAACGAACACAGAAAGTTGGAACACTGAGCAGGAAATAAATATGTCTTCAACACAAGAAAAATATGTGTTCACGTGCTCAGAACAGCATGTACAAGAGGCGCCGAGCATACAGGCATTTGTAGAAAGAGAAAACACCCTAATTACTGTTGATACGGGCTCTTCAGTGTCGGCTATTAACCAGAATCTTTTCAAAATTATTATGTCAAAGAATAAAGGCACACAGACGTTACCGTAGGCAAGGTTAGACAGAAAATAAGCAAACAAATGCCACTCAAAGCAGTAATAAATGAATAAATGATTGAATTTGTATGTTTTGTGATTCCCAAACTTGCAGCACAGATTATAATGGGTAGCCATATGCTCCACTCTACAAGGGCTAAAATTGGCGTTAGGTAAAGAAACATCACATTGTACGAAGGAGAGAATTGTTAAACCTCGCAGTTTGCAGAGTTACATGAGACAGCTGACGTCGGGATGACGGAAGAGGAGGAAGAAATTTTAAGGAGAAGATTTTTTTATTGAATTGATTAAAATAGAAGGAAATGAAAATTTAATGCGGGTAGTTCCGACAGTGGAGAACACTAAAAGTGAAAGACAGTGTTGTTCGGAAGTTAATGAATTCCATAATGAAGTGTCCCTGAAATCATATTAGGTATTAGCGCATACTTCGAGAGGGACGAAGGTCCTTACACCTCCATACCGACTGAGGAAAGATCGATAGTATCCAGGATAAAAGAGAGGTTAAACAATTGTGCTACTTTGGACATCCATCATGAAAAGAAAAGTATAATGGAACCTAATAGTGCAGTAATTAAAATTATACGTATTTCGAGTTACCTTCCCAATTCTAAACTATGTAAATGAACTCTGAGGGACCTGTCGATTTAGTTTCGGATACTAGCGAACGAAAAACTTACTCGCTTGGTCGAGTACAGTATAGATCTCATCAGACCGTATGTCACCAAAGTGCGAAATAACGAAACACCTCACAAGAGTAAACTCACCGCACAACTTGTCCTCAATGTTATTATCCACAGAACCAAAGCTAAGGGTGAATTAAGTGATTTTTGCTAAAGGGAGAACGTGATAGAAACACTTGTACCAAGGAATAATAATAATAATAATAAAAATTAATAATATTGTAAATATTGAATGTTGTGAGATGTTCATGTTTCAAATTTTAAAGCACTTAAAGTTTGTATATATTTGAAAAAGCAATGGGTCACTATTAGTAGAAGTAGGTAGCTGTAAGAAGTTTTTGGCCTGACAGATATTTTGGAAATATGAAAGTATTATATAAAGGGACTTTTAGTGTATTGTGTATTAATGTTCTTGCTTGTTTGGATTTAAAGGATGTTAATCTCTTATTAGGTAATATCAAGCATAAAGCAGTTGTAAGGGTTGAGCGACAAGTTAACAATAAATAATGAAGGGAAGAGAGGCTGCTCATGAAAGAAAGAGTGTAAAAAAAATCTCATATTAATATTTACTAATAATACTAATAATAACTAATAAAAAGGATTGATATACACAGAAACAAGGGATCACGCATAGAAACGTCATCATATGGTGTTGGACCAAAGATATTTGTAAACAGTCAAATTGGTAAATGGCTTGGAGCATAAACTTAGAAAACATAGTGGGAAAGTGAGCACACTTGCCACACTCATTGGTTTTGAAATCAGCTGGAGATAATATATTAGCTTAATGGTAAACTTGAGCATGATAAGAATCAATCACGATCAATGTTAGAATACAGAGAAGGTACCAAAAATATAGTTTGTTTATATGTGTATAGGAATGCAAATATATATGAGAATTATAAATGAGTTTCAACTGTATGAAAAGGAGTATCGAGGAATATCATGTAGGACAATTTACACAAACAATAAGATTGATTAGTGAGATTGGAAAACTCCAAAAGGACTGTGAAAGACTCCGCATCTTATTAAGTGGAATTGTGTATGAGTATGTATATATTAGTTGATAGATAATGATTTGTAACCTGTTCCAAACATACCGGTCTTTAGTGATAAGAGTTGATATACAGATAATATGAGAGAAATGAATGTGGAGTATGGACACATGCCAATTGTAAAAAATATTGATAGGTTAAAAAATGTATTTTTGTAACGTAATTTTAAATATGTAAAATGTATTGTGCTACATAAGTTTCTTTGGTGAAGGGAGAAGATGAATTTATTGTAAGATTGATGTATGTAGACAGATCCTACAGGGCAGAGCACAAAAAAGAAATAGGGAGAGACAAAAGAACTCACACTAATAATACAAAGAAAGCAGTTTGGCGGAGTAATTGACATAACCCGTTACCCAGAATGTATATATATGCTCACGTCTTATGTCAATTGGGCATATGAACCCGTTTTATCAATCAGAAAAAGATGATAATAACTTGAACTAATAATCAAAGATAATAATTAATATAATTAAATTAATGATGTTAAATACTATTATTTAAGTGAAACACATGATTATATGGTTAGAGGGGAAAACCAAAAGTTTATATTTGGGCGAGTGTGCCATGGAACAAAAAGATGGAAATGTAGTAAATAAAGAGTTCTGCAAAGGACAGGAAATGGTCAGACCAACAAAGTTTACGCCTCGCCAGGTGCAGGTGTGATCGACTGTTAATAACAGGGTTTTACCTGCATATCTGGATATTGTATGAATGTCCCGGGCAGTACTCGGCAGAACAGTGCAGAGGTAAGACAGTGCAGTTGTCGCTTACAAAAGTTAGTACAGTTTTAAAACACGTTCACCACGCTACGGTAACAACATTTCTAAATGGAAACTAGTATGTTTATATTCGCGGAGTTTCGCCCAGAAACATAGATCTTAAATGTGTGGCTCTGCCCTGGCAACGGACTGCCGGTCTCAGTAAGGATCAAAATAAACAACGATTACTGGAAATTGTAAGTGTTCACAGTATCTGTATGTGGTAAACCCAAATCCCAAAATAAACTTACAGCTTACGTGAACGGGATGTGCACCGCGCCCTGAGAAGTACAACGTCCAAGATCTCATGCTCCAGAGACCAGCAGAGGGATGAAAGTAGGTGAAGGTAAGTGAAGGTGAACATCATTTATTCCCCAAATACACCCCCATCCCGATTCCGACCAGGCGGGCTCAATCATCACCATCATTATTATTAATGTCTATTGAAAATTATCTTAGAAAAGCACATAAAATCCGAAATGCAGCTTTCCTCACATAACCTACTACAAGGCCGCGCCGTGGCCGAGTGTTTAGACCAAGCCCCTCACCTAGACGGCCGGGGTTCGATCCCAAACGGCCGCATGTGAGATTTGTGGTGGACAAAGCGACCCAGGTGATAGTTTTCTCAGGGTTCTCGGGTTTCCCCCGCCATTGCATTCCACCGGTGCTCCATCTTCATTCCATGTATCATCAGTGCCATCGCCTTTCTTTCCATTTTCTTCTAATTTCCTTTGCAGGTTTTTGTGTAACGAGTTATTAAAGCTGTAGTAAAACTCTGGAATGGATAAAACTGGCTTAATGTTAACTGCTTTAATGCTCATTAAATGTAACTAACAGCACACTGTTTCCTAAGGTGACGAGAAATTATGGCAGTGATCTGTGTCATGCTAAAGAAATGTTTTTTGCCCACTCGTTACTTTGCCTATCTTAAAGTCAGATATACAGTTTTTATTTTGCAGATGCTATATGAGATGTCAGTTATTATCGATGATTTTTAACCGAGCTAAAACTATCCGTAATATGCAAACAAAGACTTACTTTTAAACCTCTCAACCTATTCTAAAGCTCTCACACATTGTAAACTATCCTGTAAAATATCGTTTCCGTTTAATATCAACACTGAAGTTTTGTTGTATAAGCCTCTGGCTTTGTTAAGGTGTGAAATAACAGTGCTTCTGACTCCATTACGACTATTAACTTCAGTTTCTTCTATCCTCAAATATTACAACGGATCTTGAGTGAAAAAATTTTAAGTGTTTTGCTTTCACATGGCTTTTCTACATCTCTTTAACAAATTATTGTTAATAATCTTATTCTTCTATCTACTTCATGCTAAACATTGGCAGAAACAGTCTCATTACTTGCTGCCTTTTAAGTAGAAGTGAAATAAGGTTATACACTAGGCTGAACCGAGAGTCAAATGTTTTAAAATGTGATTGCTATAGGATTGAAATCCGTTTCTTTGCGTGGCCATGAGCAGACTAGTTCCCGTATGAGAGAAATTTATTTTAAAACTGAAACCAATAACAAGGAATATTTCGAAAACGGCCAATTCCACGAAAAATTGTGACATAAACTGCGCGCTTTAACGAGATCTACGTTATTTGGATAGTAAGTATTTGTCCATCTTTTACGGTTTACCAGTTATGCAAAATTCAAAAAAATTCATCCAGAATGAAGAGGCCTTAGGGGCTATTCCCAGAAAATTAAATATATACATTTTATTTGTCATGTAAATATATTAAATGTAAGAGCTTTTAATCAAAATCGTCAGAGCTTTTTTTTTAGAAAATTAAAATTTTCGAAAATGTTTCATTTAAATGGTAATTTGTGGTGGGGGAATTTTCTTAAAAATCTTCGTAGTGCATTCTTGGACGATACCACACATAAGTACCAAGTTTGGTTTTTAACGGTCTTTTCTTTTTTGAGCCAGGCTGTCCACAACACACACACGCACACACGGACCTTTTTCTAAAAATGTTTTTTTCGGACTGAAGGGACCCCAAAACATATATTTCCGGTGAAATCTTGACATCGAATTTTTGGGCGCAATAAAATACCTTCTCTATCCCTATGTACATCATACATATGGGGCTAGAGAAAGTAAACATAATGCAAATACCCCTCTTGCATATTTAACATTAAATCCCCAAACAAATTCGGATTCCCCTTCAGTAAAATTCAAAGCTCTATGGTTTGTTTCGGTAAGACATGAAACGAATCAAACATTACTTAAAGGTAAACATAGAAATAAAAATCTGATGTGTTTCATTAACATGATTCTCTCTACATCTCTGCAACAAATTATTGTTAAAAAGCTTATGCTTCTATTTACTTCATGCTAATCGAGAAAAAATTAGCAGATATAGCCTTATCACTTCCTTCCTTTTAAGTAGAAGTGAAATACCATAGGTAGTACCATAGGTTAAAGTGATATTCAAAAGTTGGTTGCTATGTGGCTGAATTCCTTTGTTTGTTTGGACAGGAGATGACAATGAGAAAAGTATAAGTTTTTTTTAAAGCTGAAACCAATAACAAGGAATATCTACAAAACGATCAACTCATCGAAAAAAATGTATATGATATAAATCGTGTGTTTTATTGTGTTCTACATTTTTTGTCCAGTAAGTTTTTGTGTATCTCTTACAGCTTACCAGTTATGCAAAATTCAATAAAAAAAAAATCATCCAGAATAAAGAGGCCTTCAGAGGCTATTCCCAGAAAATTCAAGATATATATATTATTTGTCATGTAAATTTCTTAAATATAAGAGATTTTAATCAAAATTATTACAGATATTTTTGAGAAAATCAAAATTTTCGAATTTTTTTACATGTAAAGGGTAGTTTGAAGCGGGGGAATTTTCTTGAAAATTTTCGTTTCTCATCCTTGGAAGACACCAACTTAAATACCAAGTTTGGTATTTAACGATCTCTTCGTTTTTGAGTTCTGCTGTCCACACACACACTCACATACACACACACGGAACGTTTAAAAAAAATGCTTTTTTTTTATTCAGGGGGACCAAAACATGTATTTCGTTTGAAATCTCCGTATCGAATTTTTGGGTGCAATACAATACCTTTGTAATTATCATGACTCTGAAAAGAAAAGTCAATTGGCTCAATGAGTCTTTCGAACATAATCTAAACCTACAAATCGCCTGCGGTGCCACAAGTAGTTAAAGCGGGCGTTAAACACTACCACTACCGCTCCTGTGTCGACTGTTTGGAAAGTTGTAAGAAAACGCTTACAGCTACGCCCTTACCGTTTACAGTTATTACAGGCTCTAAATCCTATAGACCACGGATTACGTGCCAAATTCGCAAACGACATGTTGTTTCATGACGATTTTGTGGATCGTGTTGTCTTCAGTGATGAATCGACCTTTCACCTTAGTGGACATGTTAACACTCATAATGTGCGCATCTGGGGCTCAGAAAATCCTCACGAGATGGTACAAATGCAACGAGATTCCCCTAAAGTGAATGTTTTTTGTGCCGTATCCCGGTGAAAAGTTTATGGGCCTTTCGTTTTTGGTGAACCCACTGTAACACTAGAGCAATGGCTCTTCCCTCAGTTGGAAGAAAATGAGCCAGAGAACTTCATTTTTTCAGCAGGATGGTGCACCACCTCACTGGCATAACGAAGTACGCGATTGGTTGTACGTCACTGTACCCGAGCGCTGGATAGGCCGCAAGGGCCCCAATGACAGGGCTTGCTATGCATGGCCTTCACGTTCTTCTGACCTAACGCCATGCGATTTTTACCTTTGGGGCTTCATCAAGGATCGTGTGTACGTGCCTCCGCTACCAGCTGGTCTCCCTGAATTAAGAAACCGGATTGAAGCAGCTGTTGCTACAATTACTGAATACACACTTATCAACGTTTGGGAAGAATTCGGCTACAGACTCGATGTGTGCTGTGTGACAAAGGGTAGTCACATTGAACATTTATAAGCTTCTTGGTAAAACTGTTTGAGTTGCTTTTTCATTTGACATATTCATAACTGTAAGTTGAATGTAATAAATATTATAAAGAGTTAAAACCCCGATATTCATTCATATACACCCTGTATATGGAACTTTTATCAGAAGTTTTTATTTTTTCAAAAATGGCTCTAACGATTTTGATTAAAATATGTATATCAAAGATATTTACCTGACAAACAAAATTATATCTTGAACTTTCTGGGATTAGCCTCTGAAGACTACTTTATTCTGGATGAATTTTACGGAATTTTGCAAAAGCGCTAAACCGTAAGAGAGGGACAAAAACTTACCACACAAAACATGTAGAGCACGTTAAAACACCTAATTTATGTTATACAATTTTTTTTCGTGGAATTGATCGTTTTTGAGATATTCTTTGTTATTAGTTTCAGCTATGTAAAACTTATATTTTTCTCATATAGGAATTTGTCAACTCCTGTCCATAGAAACAAAGAAACGTCAGTCGCATGCAACCAGCTTTTGACTATCACTTTTACCTATGGTACTCCCTTATTTCGCTTCTACTTGCAAGGAAGCAAGTAATAAGACTTGTTTCTCATAATTTTTCTTAATTAGCATTAATTAAATAGAAGCATGAGCTTTTTAAAATAATTTGTTGCGGAGATGTAGCAAAAGTCAAGTAAATGAAACACGTCAGATTTTTTGTTTGTTTGTTCTTTTTTTGTTTTTGTTTTCTTTAACGGGCCATATTGCTACTATGACATTGCAAGATAGGCGTAGATCCGTTACTGCCGATTGATACACAAACGCCTGTTTACAGCTAATTTTGAAAAAGCTTATGGAATATTTCTAAAAGGAAAATCATGTAAACCACGTCGCATGCGGCAAAACAAACAACTGCATATCTGGATGGCCTAAAGGTCAACACATTGAACCCTCCGCCATACAGCCCTAACCTAGCCCTCGCGATTTCTTTCTGTTTCCAAAAACCAAGATAAAATGCATAGAATAAGAAGAGCGGAACACATAAGAACCTGGTGGCATGATTGCTTTAAGGACTGCTTTCATCGAATACAAGAAGATATTGATGTTAAAGGGAAAAAACAATAAAATAATTTAAGTGTTTTAAAATTACCCAGTTTTATTTTAAAAAAATGACCGCATGAATGAACTTAACGATCATCTCATTACCAAAATCTTGAGAAATTTAAAATTTATAATGTAGTTGGTACCTACAACACACACGCTATCGCTCTTGAGCAAATAAGGATTCTATACTGATGCCACAAGAAGCTGTTCTTGTTACAATATTCCCTTATAATATTGTGAGGCATTCTATTTTCGTATGAATGAGGCGTATAGCCAAACGCAGAAAAGTGTATTACGCAGGAGAACGATAACGCCCACGCCACGTGGTTACTATGGCACCAGTCAGTTTCCCAGATACATTTCTCTAGCAACCCCTGGGGCTGCCATTCACAGAATTGCGGGCTCCATTATCGGAGTGAACTTCCATGTGTAACAAGGTGCCGACCCCAATGAGGGAATGAAATTGTAATTTACTTACAGGCAGGTTTTTAGAAGATATTTTTAAGGTACGTACTTCCGAAAAGAAAAAAAAAATCTGATATGCTCTATTCACATGACTTTCTCTACATCTCTGTAACAAATTATTATTTATGAGCTTATTTTTCTATTTAATTTAGCAGAAAGGGTATTATTATTTAGTTCCTTTTTAAGTAGCAGGAAAATAAGGAATTACACTAGTCGAAACCGACAGTCAAATGTTTTAAAATGTGGTTGCTATGGGATTGAAATCCGTTTCTTTGTGTGACCAGGAGTTGACAGGTATCCCGTATGATAAAAGTAAGTATTTTAAAGGAAAATCAATAATAAGGAATCTATTTAAAACGGCCAACTCCACGAAAAAAAATGTATATGACAAATTGTGTGTTTTATCACGATCTACATTTTTTGTGTGATAAGTTTTTGTCTATCTCTTACGGTTTACCACTTATGTAAAATTTCGCAAAATGCTTCAAGAATAAACATTTCCTTAAAGGCTATTCCCAGAAAATTCAAGATATACATTTTATTTGTCATATAAATATCTTAAATATTAGAGAGTTTAATCAAAATCGTTAGAGCCAATTTGAGAAAATCAAAAATTTCTAAAACTTTTCTATGTAAAGGGTAGTTGGGGGTGGGGGGATTTTCTTGAAAATCTTCGTGTCGCATCTTTGGAAGATACCAAATTTAAATACCAAGTTTTTTATTTAACGGTCTTTTCGCTTTTGAGCTATGCTGTCCACAGACACACAGACCCACGTACACACACACACACACACACACACACACATATACACACATACTGACACGCACACACGAGCCTTTTTCTGAAAATGTTTTTTTTTTATTCAGGGGAAGCCAAAACATGTATTTCCGGTGAAATCTCAGTATCGAATTTTTGGATGGAATGCAATATCGTCTTTATACACTATGTACATAGTACATGTAGAGAAAGTAAAAACCCTACAGATCAGGTCGTTTTGTCAACGTGTTGTACCTATTATTATTATTATTATTATTATTATTATTAACATGTTCCTTCAAAAGTTATCTTTAGAAAATGTAAAATCCGAAATACAGTTTTCTAATCTAACTTACTATAAAATAGATCCTAGGAAGAAAGACTATGTGAAACATATTAAATTAACCTGTGAATGAAGTATTCTTTTCAAGTGGTCAGCGAGCTGACTTCTCACACAGTAGTCCCGGCTTCAATCCCCGGCTTGGGCGGGGAATATTTCTTTAACCATAATTATTCACTATGTCCCACATTGTCTGGAAATATGTATGTGAGAGTGAATGTGTGTGTATGTGTGTGTGTGTGTGTGTGTTTTGGAATGTTGCGGAACATAAAACTATTTAAACCCAACGTGTCCAACCTATAGACGACTTGTTTCCAATGCAAAGCAAGTGTAAACGAATCTTAGATGTTAAAGGGAGCTACATAAATGAAACAATAAAGAAAAAGACTACCTCCGTGGTCGAGTAGTTAGCTAGCTGACTTCTCACCCGCAGGTCCGGGTTCAATTCCCGGCTGGGGCGGAAATTTTTCTTCGTGTCGCATCCTTGGAATATACCAAACTTAAATACAAAGTTTGGTATTTAACGGTCTTTTCGTTTTTGAGCTATGCTGTCCACAGACACACACACAGACAGACTGACACACACACATATGGACCTTTTTCCATTTTTTTTTATTCAGGATACCCTAAACATGTATTTACGGTGAAATCTCGGTATCTAATTTTTGGATGTATTACAATACCTTCTCTATACCCTATGTACATAGTACGTGTAGAGAGAGTAATAAAAAGAAGTCGAATAAGGGACGTATAAGTATCCTCTTCCTTTTTGATCTGATTACTTCCGCTGGTTTATTCATGTGAAAGAAGTACCCAGAAAGGGTCGACTAGGACAACTTACTGACAAGAGGCTATCCCCATTGAACTATCTGAAATGTATAGATATCTATATTTTCACGTGCATACATGTGTGTTTATATATAAAATATCAGTTACCATTCATAGCACATATAACGGAGAATACTTGAAAAGCAATGGCAATTCATATAACCACCTGAAGTCTCTCGTAACAAATATTATACGAGATGCACTAGGTACACAAAATATGTAGACCATTTAGCAGCAGTTTATTTTAAATAACTTTGTGTCATAAGCCATTTCTAAGATACCCGTTGTTATTGCCATTCTTTAAAGTAGTGCCACTTTCAGTTGATTCCCGGCGCAGCATAGCCAGTCGCCATTAAATATCTGACAGTCACTTCGATTTTATGCATTCCCATGTTTTACAACGAAATGTGTAATGAAACTATTCCTGCAAATGTTTATGTTAGATAACATAGAGTAAAGAGAGATAACATGCTGTTATTATTTTTTTTTTTTTAAGAATAGGTTGTAAAACTTGCATAAAGATAAACGTCACTGGGTGAGAAAGTTAGGTGAACACAAAATATTAAGTCTTCTCTTACAGTGTCATTGAAAAATCATTGTCTATCCAAGATTTATTTATCATGAGGTAATTCCATTCTAGCCACAAAGATAATGGGCATATAAATTACATATTGCAGATGCCTGAAAATATATGGGAGAAAGTAAGATAATGCGGTATGTAGAAACCTTTATGAGCTTATGCGAGACATTTTCAAGACATTTATTTTGTATAAGTCTCTATTTAATTAGTTATGGTCAAAGTAATGAAATATGATTAGTTACCAATTTTGAATCTGTTGCGCGAAAACTGAATAGTCGATCAAGTTTCCTGAACGCTAAAGCAGATAAATATTTATTTACGAATTGATCTCAGATAGGAGTTGATATTTGTTGTTTTCCACTAGCTTCTTCATTTGAAACAAAATAACATCAAACACGACAAAAATGATATATTTCATTGCATTTAGATTCTAGGTTCCAGTCCACTGTTGATTACAGTTTATCATGTCACTTCATAATCCTCTAAAAGGATTTTTCATCGAAAGCAGAGAACGATACGTAGAATTGAACCTGAAAACTGTGATACTCATCGGATTTTAAAATCAAAATTTGTTTGATTGCTAAAGAAACAACTATATTCACAAAGTCAGAAGATGCCCTGAAGAATATAGGTAACACGCTCAAGATCACGTGCAGCGCTCTGAGGTCGACATGTCAACAGGTTGGAATGTGGATGAAACAGCCATTAAAACGGTTTCTACTCGCCAGTCATTGGAAATGAGTTCATAGGTGCATTCCAGCTCGTCACTACTCAGGTTTACCAATGGTTTCAACAATAAACCGCTACTTACTCAAGTCACCTATCACATCTTGAGAAGTATAGTTAGATTCCTAAATTTAGATATTGTACCTGTGAAATTTGTTTTATCCACTATTTTAATCAAATTTATAATAGTTGTTTCGCAAAATAGTGATGATATTTTGGAATGTTTCAACATTCCAGCTTGTTATTGTTCTAACACAAATCTGAGATGTTCCATTCTCATGTCTTTCTCTACATTTCTGTAACAAATTATTATTATTAAAAAGCTTCTTCTATCTACTTCATGCTAATAGAGATAAACATTAGCAGAAATTGTCTTTATTACTTGCTTCATTGTAAGCAGAAGGGAAATAAGAGAATACACTATGCTAAAATAATAGTCAGATCTTTTAAAAACTGGTAGCCATATGTTTGAAATCCGTTTCTTTGCATAGCCAAAAGTTTACAAATTCCCATATGAAAAGAGTGTTTTAAAACTGAAACCACTAACAAGGAATATCTCGGAAAAAACTGTGTGTTTTAACGAGATTTATATTTTTGTGCAGTAAGTTTTTGTCATCTCTTATGGGTTATCAGTTATGCTAGTCATCCAAATGAAGAGGCCTTCAGAGACATTCCCAAAAAATTCAAAATATGATTTTATTTGTATTGTAAACATCTTTAATACACACAATTTTAACCAAAATCGTTAGAGCCATTTTTGAGAAATCAAAATGTCCGAAATTGTTTCCATGTAAAGGGTAGTTGGGGGAGGGAGAATTTTCTCGAAAGTCTTCGTGTCGCATCCTTGAAAGATACTGAACTTAAATTTGATATTTAACACACATACACAGACGAACATTTTTTCTAAAAATCTAATGTTCCATTCACATTCCTTTCTCTACATCGCCGAAACAAATTATTGTTTAAAAGCATATTCTTTTATCTATTTTATGATAACTGAGATAAACGTTAGCAAAAATTGTCTTAATTACTTGCTTCCTAATAATTAGAAGGAAAATAAAGGAATACGCTTGGCTAAAGAGTTCTTTAGAGGCTATTTGCAGAAAATTCAAGATATACATTTTATCTGTCATGTAAATATTTTTAATGTAAGGTATTTTAATCAAAATTCGTTAGAGCCATTTTTGAGAAAATCAAAATTTTCGAATTTTTTTCTATGTAAAGGGTAGTTCGGGGTGGGGGATATTTACTTCAAAATCTTCGTGTGTATTCCTGTTAGATACTAAACTTAAATACCAAGTTTGGTATTTTACCGATTTTTCGTTTTTGAGTTGTCGTGTTCAAAGACAATCGGACCTTTTTGTGAAAATGCTTTCTTTCTTTCTTTATTTATTTCTTTTTATACTTCTTTTTATTAAGAATTTCCTTTATCGTAATAATATTAACTAATTTCCTATCAAAAAAAATTATTGAAGATCGTGAAAAAAAATCTCCTTTTGAATGCGGATTTGATCCAATAAGACCCTCACGTTCCCTAAAACATCTTATTTCCAGTGAAATCCCGGTATCGACTTTGGGTGGCGTGTAGAGAAAGCATTGTAATGCTCCCAAAAATTCGATACCGAGATTTCACCGAAATACATTTTTACTTTCTCTATACGTACTATGTACATAGTGTATAGAGGAGGTATTGTAATGCACCCGAAAATTCGATACCGAGAGATTTCACCGGAAATACGTGTTTTGGGTCCCCTTGAATAAAAAAATCACTTTTAGAAAAAGGTCCGTGTGTGCGTGTGTGTGTGTGTGGACAGCATAGATCAAAAACGAAAAGACCGTGAAATACCAACTTGGTATTTAAGTTTGGTATCTTCCAAGGATACGACACAAAGATTTTCAAGAAAATCTCCTCACCCCCCCAACTACCCTTTACATGGAACATTTATCGAAAATTTTGATTTTTTCAAAATGACTTCGATTTTGATTAAAATACCTTATGTTTAAGATGTTTTTATGGCAAACGAAATGTATATCTTGACTTTTCTGGGAATAGCCTCTGAAGCCTCTTCATTTAGGATGACTTGTTATATAAATGGAAAACCGTAAGAGATGTACAAAAACTTACTGCACAAAAAAATTAGATCTCATTAAAACACACAATTTTATAGAGTTAACTATTTTCGAGGTATTCTGGATTATTGTTTTCAATTTTGAGCCACTTAAACTTTTCTCAAACGTAAAGGCATCTTTTTTTCGTGTTTCGTGTTTGTTTATTCCTGGCAAGCAAAGAGATTAGAATTTCAATTGCTTCACAGCGACTGGCTTTGAAATGATGAGACTATCGCTTTAGTCTGTGCATTTTATTATTTTTCTTCTACTTACAAGGAAGCTAGTATTAAGACTAATTCTGCTTATGTTTATCTTGATTAGCATGATGTAGATAGCAGATTAATGTTTTGAATAAAAGGTTTATTCACCGAACAGCTAGAGGACATCATGTGAATGGAACACATTAGAATGTTTCCCTTCTACTTACCAAGTAATAAGGACAGTTTCTGCTAATGTTTATCTCGTTTATCATGAAGCAGATAGAAGAATAAACGTTTTAAGAATACTTTGTTACAGAGATGTACAGAACGTCATGTGAATGGGACACATCAGATTTTTTAAAATTGGAGCACTATTTCGAAAAAAGATTTGGTAATTTCTTTAGCGAAATTTGAAAAACAGAAGAGGGGAAAAAATGAATATCGCATCTTGTGGACAATTTTCAGTATGGCGAGAAAGTTAGTTTTAAATTTAGGCATGCTTATTATTAACCGTGTGGCTTCCATTTATAGCTTCAGGTAATTGATAGTGGAAAAAACTGTGTACAGTCATATTTAGTAAAATTTAGAATTCGTATTATTTCATTGTGAAAGAAATTAGTTTTTATTTTTTCATAATTTTGGTTAAATTGCAATTATGCATTACCTTAAGAGTAGCCTTTTAAACTCAAGGTTGCGGGTTCAAATTCGGAGGAGGGTGATGGAATTTCTCGGACGTAAAAAAATTCTTAGCCTGGCTTTACTGCCTTCCTCAAGGAAGCTTCTTTCGAGAGGAAAGTAAAACCGTTGGTCCCGTGTAATGTTTATCTATTTTCATGTAAAATAAATCCCATACCTTGAAAAAAGAGCTCCCTGGGCTAAATTCGCCATTTTCACGTCCGCAAGTCGTGATTTCCTCCTATAGAGTCATCAATGGGCGAAGAATTGATCCTTCAGCACCATGTGCGAATTAGAAGTCAAGAAAACCCAGTACGACGACAGATATGGGTGAGGGAACTTGAACTGAACTGAACTGTTTGCCTGAAGTTGCCATTACTATCTAGTTTGCTAACCAAAATGCAATCAATGTCAAACATTCCTGTGCTTTTTAAGACTGCGTCTCTGCTTGTTACTGCACTGGTAAAGTTTTAACTTCTGTTTTAACAAGGATGATTTTATTACTATCATTTAATAACTTAACATGAACTCACAATGTTCTAGAGCAGGATGTCTCCACATATCGCACATGAATCATGCGGGTGGTACGAAAGCATAACGTAAAATAGTTTAAAGTATTATATTCATGTTTTTCTCTATCCATTTTTCTTTACTCTCATCCATTTTGCAAATACTTACTTTCTGTCCCAATTTTTATGTTTTTACAGTTTCTGTGTCAGATAGATTATATCCAACTGTGAATAAATGAAGTTGGTGAAATTATTTTCAAATGATGCCGTAGTGTCTAGTTAAATTTATGAAGCATTCATGTTTTCAGGATAATAGAAAACCCCAGAAAAACCTACTCACCTAGATGAGATCTCAACTCGGTACCTCTTGAATGTGAGGCAGATCGAAATCTGTATTCCTGTTGAAATATCTTTATATAAATTTTGGGTTGATTAAAATACACCCCTCACTTATTATGGAGATGGTAGACGAACTAATAGAAAGTTACATCAACGTATTATGTGAGATAACTAAAACGTATGTGCAAACATTTTTGAGTCTCGGTGTCTCAAATGAAATATTGATGTCAAGTGTTTTGTAGCATACAATACTTCCCCTACTTACTAAACGCAGTAGAGAAGTGAAAAAATAGTGCAATTTTCAAAAAATAATAAAACGCTAATAAAACTATAATTTTAATAAAGTACATTTTATTTGCAGTGTCGCTTACCTCTTTGTACCTATTAAAATGAAAATTTTCTCTTCATTAATTTGACAGTAAGGTTTTAAAATATCTGAATCTGCCTTTCTGCGTTTTAGGCGAAAATTGCTTGCCTAAGCCGCTCTTCGCTAAAGTTAAAGTTTCTTGATTATATTGTAATATGACATTTACTGCGGCATGGAGGTGACGTGTATTACTTCCAATTTTTGGGAATTCCAGCTACATTCCGTCTACAAGGACGTGGTCATTAAACATCACTTTGTTGGCGGTGAGCGAGAAAAAAAAAAAAAAAAAAAAAAAGACTACATTTCTTGTTTACGTAACAGAAGGAGACTGGCTGAACTGCGCCAAAGATGTTTAAGTTAGAAAACTTTACTGCAGCTTAAAAATCATTTTTACAGATATTCTTTGCTATTGGTTTAAGTTTTAAAGTATTAATCTTTTCTCACACGGGAATTTGTCAACTCTTGGCCATGCAAAGAAACGAATTTGAATGACATAGCATCCAGCTTTTAAAATATTTAACTTCGCTTTAGCCTTGTGTACTTCTTATTTCCCTTCTACTCGTATTTACAAGAAAGCAAGTAATAAGACAATTTTTGCTAATGTTTGTCTCGATTAGCATGAAGTAAATAGAATAAGATATTTAGCAGTAATTTGATACAGATAGATATGTAGAGAAGCTCATGTGAATGAAACACATCAGATTTTTGTAATATAATATGCTGATATGTTTTTGCATTATTAGTTGATTTTAAAGCGCATTTAATGTAAAAGTTTACTTTCTCTACACGTGCTATGTACATAGTATATAGAGAAGGTAGATATTGCATTCCACCTAAAAATTCGATACCGAGATTTCACCGGAAATATATGTTTTGGGTCGCCCTGAATCCAAAAAAAATCATTTTTAGAAAAAAAGGTTCCGTGTGTGTATGTATGTATGTATGTATGTGTGTGTGTGTGTGTGTGTGTGTGTGTGTGTGTGTGTGTGTCTGTGGACAGCATAGCTCATAAACGAAAAGACCGTTAAATAGCAAGCTTGGTATTTAAGTTTAGTATCTTCCAAGGTGGGACGCGAAGATTTTCAAGAAAATCCCCCCACCCCCAACTACCCTTTACATGGAACTTTTTTCGAAAATTTTGAGTTTCTTAAAAATGGCTCTAACGATTTTTATTAAAATAAGGTATATTAAAGATATTTACCTGACAAGTAATATATATATATCGGATTTTCTGGGAATAGCGTCTGAAGACTACTTTATTTTGGTTGAATTTTACGGAATTTTGCATAACTGTTGAACCGTAAGACATGAACAAAAACTTACCACACAATAAATGTAGAACACATTAAAACACACAATTTATGTTATATACATTTTTTTCGTGGAGTTGATCGTTTTTGAGATATTTCTTGTTTTTGGTTTCAGCTTTAAGAAACTTATATTTTTCTCATACAGGAATTTGTCAACTCCTGTCCATACAAATAAAGGAACTTCAGTCACATAGCAACTACCTTTTGACTATCACTTTAACCTATGATACTGCATTATTTCGCTTCTACTTACAAGGAAGCAAGTAATAAAACTATTTCTGCTAATTTTTTCTCGATTAGCATGAAGTAAATAGAAGCATACGCTTTTTAACAATAATTTATTGCCAGATATAGAGAACTTCATGTGAATGGAACACATCAGATGTTTTCAATGTATGTCAATTGCGTTTCCCCATATACCCTAAATATGGGGGCTTGGGCAAGGTATAAAACAAAACTATACTTTAGTGTTGCCACAATTACGCCAATCTCTTACCGCACTGTGTAAGAGAACTGGTTTGAAATTCTTTGTTTGGTTGATGTCTCTTGAATCTTGAGATTGCAGTATTTGTGCCCTTTAGTGCTGATGTAAAAGATTTGAGTGTACGCCTGAGATTCCTTCAGAGAGCTAGCCAGCGACCATTGCAGTCATCAGCTGACTGACTGACAAGCTTTCACTCGTATTGGTTCATTTTCCACAGCGGAATAATTCAACGCACTTGAACCGAGACGGAACACCTTCCTGTTATGGAGGACAAGGGAAGTCCTTGCGTCATGCACTAGTGCAGTGTTCTTCCAAATGATCAATGCGAAAACGCGTCTGTCAGTACGTAAATACTCAGAGCAGTTCTTTATCATGACTTCTAATGACTGAAACTCTGAATGAACTCACAAAAAACATTAGAGACGTAAACTTATGGTTGCTATTTTTATTTTCTCATTTGGAGATGTTGTGAACTATGTGAGTTCATTCGCTCATAAAACTCGTGCAATTTTGCGGAAATATGGTAAACGAAGCATGACGATGTTGTGCACAGTGTGGAATTTCGCAATTACTCAGATGACCGGAAATTATGAATTCATAAAAATTCCTGGTGTTTGCAGTTCTGCTTAGGTTGCGTCCAGTTTATTCCAGACTGCGGATGTGCGAAGCTTAGCTGTATTCTCAAGAACAATGGAAATAACGGCTTTTGGCTGAAAATAGGTTTAAATAGGTTTCCAAAAGCCATCTATTAGTATCAATTTAGAATGATTGTAATACAGCATTAAAGTAGCAGTGTTAGATTTTAGAGTAAATTAATTTATTTTGAATTCTAAGGTTGGCATCCACTGAGGAAAATTATGTACATCCGGCAGTCATCCCTTCCTCTTCCTTTTGCACCAGGGGCAATGCAAAAGCACATGCCACTGACCTCTTAAATGTATCCCTTTCCTCTTCCTCTAATTCCCTTCAAATAGTACATTTAAACGCTAAAATGGACGAAAGTTCATTTCGATGAATTCTTTTGTATCTTTTCACCAATGAACTTGCATGTAATTCTTACATCTAAAACACGGCTGAATGTTTTCCTTCCGTCAACACATATTGCAACGAGTTAATATACTCGTACTTTTTTGCTCTGCAAAGATAAGCCGAACAAAAGTGGTGTGGTATAGCTGCTTATGTAAGAACAGATCTCCGCCCAAAAGTTATAACTGCCCCGCCATCAAGTAGGCAGCATAACCTGAATTTCTTTTCATAGAAATAACTGCTAGTTGTAATGCCTAATATGTGTAGTACACAAACCGCCTAAAGTAAAGGATATTGAGAGTATGGAGACACGCTTATCTGACTATACACATGTCATCCTCGTGGGTAATGTTAATACAAACTTACTGGCTACTGGATAGGTAGAGTCAGACCGAAAAAAGTCAATATCGTAGGCGGGATTTGAACCATGGATCTCCCAGTCACTGAGCCATCTTGGCAACATGCACATTTCTTGGCAAACCACAAGGTGATCTCAAATTATTTTGCAATAACATAGCCCAATGGCTACTTGCAATGTGCTAAGTACTTTAAGTCCCAGGGCTTACAGTAAAACCAACAATTATGGTCAATTAGTGTTGGTTTAATTGTTTTCTCACAAAAGCCGTGTGTCTGACATTCCTATCTAACAAACGGCTTGTGTGAAAAAAAAAAATAATTTAATCAACGCTTACTGGCTACTGATACTGGTCAACTGTATAATTTTTCACTCAACAATGTTCTATTCTAATAACCTAATTCCTTTTTCCTCTTCAACCAACATAGCATACGCATGCATCTGCAACGTTGCTTGACTGTACCATGCCGATCAGAGCTGATGACTTATGAACGATTTCCAATAGATGGAATGTCAACACATTATATTATAATATAATAATAATAATAATAATAATAATAATAATAATAATAATAATAATATAATATTATAGTCCATGCTTACTCACTCATGCCTAAAAATGTAGATCTAATACGAATTGACGAAGTCGCTCTGGGGGGGGGGGGGGACGCCCTATAAACAATCTGGCACACAATTTGAACGTTATAAAATGTAAATGATAAAGTTAAATTATTAAATAAACTCATAACATTATATGATAAGTTTTCCCCTAGAAAAACCAGAGCCGTGAACAGGAAACCAGCTTCTTCGGTGACTGACGCGAAACTTATTTTGATGACAGAAAAAAACAAAATTTATCGAAATATTTCTGAACTAGATGGGAAGAAAGGTCTGTTGAGAATTACCACCAAAGCCGAAGGATGTGACATTTACTTAATTACTATAGGACTCATTCTCGACATCATACTACCTACTGTGAGCCATATATTTAACACAATGACAATAACCTCCACGTTTCTCTACTTATGGAAACAAGCCCTCGTTTACCTCCCCTCACAAAATAAAAATTCCCCATTTCCCTAATTATTATCGGCCTAATAGTGTTCTTCCTGTCATGTCCAAAGCACTTGAATGGATAATTCACAGATAAGTCACAGACTACAACAAAAATAACCTCCAAAACAAATTTTAGTTCCTTCTTCAGAGAGGGACATAACACAAATACTTAACTATTAAAAGTTGCCAACAACATACGCGAGGCCGTAGGTAACAGAAAATTGGCTTTACTGACTGGGGTTTTATAAAGCTTTTGATATAATGAATATTGGCTTATTAATATGTCATCTTGAAATTTTGAATCTGTAAAATGGCATTGCAACATGTTTCAATTCTGATTTATTTGAGCGCCGGGAAACTGTTATAAATAGATCAAACCTATCTCATCGGAAAGAAACGGAATCTGGTGTACCAAAAGGATCAGTGCTTCCACCTTTGTTGTTTGCTATTTACATAAACAACAAGACATTGTAAATACCATTGCTGACGACTTGTAACTTTATTTACACGCGGACCGTAATCCTCGTAATTTAGACGACTAAATTAAGGCTACAAATGAAGACTTAAATTCACAATCGATCTGGTCATTAAAATACGGAAAGTCCAGGAAAGTCACAAGCAATCATTATGGAACACTAGTGGTCGTTAGGAACTCTGAATTTGGATATCATAGAACATCTTGCATTAAATAACTTTAAAATCCTATTTCGCAACATAGTAACAAATCTTGGAGTTTTGGGATCGCAATTTAAACTGAAACACGCAAATTACACATGTATGCAAAACGTATGCTCAATAGTTTATCCTTTAAAACATATGAATGAGTTTTATAAAGTTCAATTTAAAAAAAATAGATATTCATATAATGGCTTGTGATACCACATTTTGTGTACTGTGACTCTGTTACTAAACTAAAACTTTCGATTCTTTTAACACTTCAACGGGCTCAGAACACATGCGTACCTTTGTAAGCAATCGCCGTCGATTTGACCATCATTCAAAATGCTTCGTCGACTCCAGCTTTGCAATCGAAGAAAACTGCTTTCTTTATCACTTCCCTATCAACTCCTTCACTATTGCAATTTCCAATTACCTAATTGTTCGCTTTAAATACATTATATGGCTGTCATACTCGTTCACTAAACTATTTTATTCTTTCTATACGTGCTCATTATATACCTTTCTATTTATTATTCACCGTAGCAATAAGGTGCGGGACAGTTGCGCTGAATGACTTTTCCACAGAATGGCATCTTCGCGGACACCTCTTTCTCAATTCTTTTAGGTTTTAGGTAGTCGCACTTCCAATGAATCTACTTTTCCGCTCTGCCCCACCTTCGGCCTATCTGGTAGAGGTAGTGAATGATAAAATCTAAAAGAAAATACTAAGCGCAGAATAAAAAGGAATTTTGTAGAGGTATTCCTTGTTTATAAATCATTTGCATATTCGGGCTTTCTGGAATAAAATTATAACTTCTGAATATTTTATGTGTGCATGTTTACTTAACCGACAAATAACTGAAATGATTGCTAAGAAACTCAGTATTCACCCAGTATGGGTTTGGTTCTATTAAAATTAATAACACTTTCTTGCTGAGAAGGACTAAAATATATAGTAAACAGATGCTCGGTATACTTGTATTTTCTTCTTTACTTCAATAGAACTCATAATGAAGGCAGCATATAGATATTGCTTTAATATTCAGATGTGTATATATATAGGAACAAACTGATGTATAAATCATTTATACTATTCTAGATCCAGATCATTGTCAGTTCTCGTAACGATAAGCAATAGCATAACTCCGATTTTAAATAGGATTAGTTTTTTACTTTATTCTGTTCACCTTCTGTGTGCGTTATGTTGTTACTTATTAATTGTAACATTTATTATTATCATTATTGTTATCATTTATGTCCAAAGTATTTTAACCTGGTATGTCCATCAGGTAACGAACAGCTGAAAGACGAACTAGGAAATGTAAAGCGATAAATCTAACCAGGATTCGATCATAGGCTCGCAGGTGGGAGGTAAAACGGTTACTTCTGTACCACCAAGCGACTCCTTTGGTTTTGAATGAATGCTCTTTGTCAGTTCGATTGCCGGCTAAGGTTAAGTAGAACATTTTTAGCTTCCAAAGCATTGAATGTGAAAGCGAATTTTGTTATGTTTTAATATGAGGTACGTCCAGAAAGTAAGTTCCGTTTCAATTTATCTCCGCTGCAACGCTGCGATCGCAGTTCCGTACATGCGCGGTAGACGCTCTGTATCAAGAAGAAACGTGCGCCATTTTGAGATCGCTGTCAGCCACACACGCTTTGTTGTGCTTGTTTACAATGTCGGTGTTGATGAAAATCCTGCCGCTTGTGAAATCAGATCTGTGATTCGTTTTCTGAATGCTAGGAAAGTGAAACCAATTGAAATTTATCGGAAAATTTGCGAAGTTTACGGACAAAATGCGATGAGTGATTCAATGGTGAGAAGATGGGTCCGACAGTTCAATGAAGGACGTAGTGATGTGCGCGATGAAGAACGAAGTGGGCGTCCATCTTTGGTTACAGAAGAACTGGTTCACGCGATTGATGACAAGATCCAGGAAAAACGCAAGTTTACAATTAGTGCTCTCGCTATGAAATTTTTCCAAAGCTCACGATCACTAATTCACGAAATTGTTACCGAAAAACTGAAATTTCATAAACTTTGCTCACGTTGGGTACCAAAGATTCTTACTGAGCAACACAAAACAAAACGGATGGGTAGTGCACTTCAGTTTTTAACGTTATGATGAAGACGGCGAAGAATTTCTGACACAGATAGTCACAGGAGATGAGACTTGGGTTTCTTACGACACCCCTGAAAGTAAGCGGCAATAAATGGAATGGAGGCACACTTCATCACCCGCAAAGGTTAAGCCGAAACAAATCTTGACACCTCGAAAATGATGTTTACAGTGTTCTGGGTCTGGAAGGCATCTTACTCATTGATTTCTTACCGCGTGGTCAAACAATCAAAGCAGATGTTTATTGCGAGACACTTAGGAAATTGCGCCGCGCAATACAGAATAAGCGCCGAGGATTGCTGTCAAAAGGTGTTGTTTTTCTTCACGACGACGCACGACCACACATTGCAAATGTGACGAAAAACCTCCTACAGGGATTTGGCTGGGACGTGTTTGACCATCCTCCGTACAGCCCTGACCTCGCTCCTAGCGACTTTCATCTGTTCTTACATCTCAAGTCTTTCCTCTTATACAATGACGAAGAGCTGAAAGAAAATGTTTCTAACTTTTTGAAGACAGGCGGCAAACTTCTATGAAGAAGGTATACAAAAACTTGTGCCACGCTATGACAAATGCCTGCAAAATTTCGGCAGTTATGTGGAAAAGTAGTTTAAAAGTTGTAGAATTTTGTGCAATAAATAATTATTCTGTATCTGTACACAATTTAATTTTATTACCAAACGGAACTTACTTTCTGGACGTACCTCGTATCTAGAAAGTAATAAACCCAACGACGAATACGATACATTCCACTTTTATCTCGACACTGATTACCATTTTAAATATATGTCTAATAAGTATAATCAGGTTACTGTCGCTACATTTTATATTAATATACACATTATTATCACAAAAGTTTATTCTATTTACTTGCTGTTAATCATACAAATATTAGAATCAAATGTTTTCAGCAACACCTTGTATTTAAAACATGATCATAGCACATAGAGGCTGATGCAATAGTCAAATGTTTGAAAAAGCAGTATGCAAGCTGATAATGTGTGTTACGGTGACAATGCAGTAAATGTGGTACAATTAAATTTTTTTCTTGTTGCTGGGTAAATGTAAATGTTACTGGTCAGTTTACATTTTCCCCGCTGTTTACAATTACTTTAAGAGTGCACATTTCCCAGTGTAATATGGGAATATTGGTAGAACAAGCTGAATCGGATGTTTTGTTCCACCACTAAAACTGTCTATCTATCCACAATTGTGATATGCATTACAAATAATATTACATGCATTACCATGTACAAGTCAGCTTTCTTGCAACAATATTAATGACGGTATAGTCGATTATGAAATTGGATACTGCTGTATTTGGTTTGCTGTTGATGGAACTACAGATGACATGGGTCGGTACATAGCAAATTTAGTAGTAGGAAAACTAGATTCCGAAAGTTCAGTAAAACCATTTCTAATCTTTTTAAAATCTGGACACCTATTTCCATCACTTGCTTCACTTGGTCATGGTGTAGATGGAGTACCTTGGACGCGCGTTTCAACCACCTTCGTTGTCATCCTCTTGCAGGTTAGCAGACGTCTGAGGATGACAACGATGTTGAAACGCGCATCAGGGTACTCCATCTACACCATGACCAAGTGAAGCAAGTGATGGAAATAGATGTCCATATTTTAACAAAATTGATAGCTTCACTGTGTGTAATGGCTTTTTTAACATTTAAAAAACATTTTTAATCTGTTGCAAGGTGATAGAACAAACAAATCACTCTACAATTGCAAGATTCGTCAATGATGGGGTGAAGGTTCTATGGCCAAAGAGTGTGTGTACGTGAGAGAGAGAGAGAGAGAGATAGAGAGAGAGAGAGGGGGGGGGGGAGGAGAAGGTTTTAATTATGTATTCAAATGCCGCAGCGTACATGATTAAAGCTGTTACTGCTCTTAAGGTTTTCTACCCAATGTACTTCACTTCACCTGCATTGGCCCATGCATTGCAACGTGTTGCTGAGGAAGTAAGAAGTAATTTTCCTTGTGTGAATAAGTTGATATCGGCAACAAAAAACGTCTTCGTGAAAGCACCGCACAGAATTCAGTGTTATAAAAATTATCTCCAAAATGTCCCTTTGCCTCCTGAGCCAGTGCTTACAAGATAGGGTATGTGGTTAGAAACTGTGAACTTCTATTGTGAACATTTTGAAGGAGTCCAGTCAGTGGTGAACATGCTCTCTTCAGAAGTAGCTGTTTCCATACGTGAATCTCAGGACATCTTTAAAGATCCGAAAGTGGCAAGCTCCTGTGCCTACATCAAAAGTAACTTCGGCTGGTTACATAGCACCATCAAGCAGTGGGAAACATTACGTTTCCTTCTTCACGATTCTATGGATTTAATGGAACAGAAGCTTAGTGTAGTTGCAGGAGATGTAGGAAGGAAGGTAGGTGAAAAATTCAAAGTTGTGCTAAACAGGAATCCAGGGTACTCTACGCTTCTAAAGTTCTAAATGGTGACAAAGGAATGGTGAAAATATGGAACAGTATATGGTCATTCACTGTAAGTTGAAAGAAACAAAAAACTCAAAATGAAAATGGCTGGTTGTTCATCGTATATCAAGAGATAGAAAACTGAAAATGCATCCTCATTGTAACATTTAATTATTTTGAATTGATTGTTTCACTCATTGATAAATTGGTTCAGTATTTCAACATTGCTTTACCGTCCAAAATTTAAGTAAAATAATTATGTGAAATGAGTAATTTTAATAAATATAATCCAAAACACATATTTCTTATTTCGTAATTACCTACTTGAAAACAAATTTTAGGTAAATTCTGCATAAAACAAAACATTTTCCCTATAATTAATTCTATATTTAGTCTTTAAATTTCAACTCATTGTAACTAATTTACGTACTTACAGACCCATCAAATTACAAAATTTTGGTTAGTTTGTAGTCTGCATTTAGATTTAAGGTGGTAATCTTAGCATTTAGAATATTACATAATTGTACATATTTTGTTGATATTACATATTTCATTACATATTTTGATGTTTTTGTTACATAAATATGTACATATTTCGCACCTTGATATTACATAAAACTCCGGGCTCTAGTTATCATCATAAGAGTGAGAATGAGAATGACCATAGTTGTCAATGTGCATTTAAAAGCAGTAGAAGCCTTTAGTTCATTGGAAAATTTATGACATTAATTGAATGATGCTCAGATGAGCCCCTCTTCCAAACGTTTATATAATCAACATTCTTCATTTCAGAATAAATTACCAATAGCAAAGTTGCTTGCTTTCCAGTAACATTTGTTTAGAATAGTTTGTTTATTTTATTTTATTTCAATTACAACTTTCCTCTCTTTTATATACTAAATCTTTCTCTTCTAGCTTATACATTTTATTATTTTATTTTGTAATATAGTTAAACACCTGAAAAATATATAACGACAGATAAATTGCTTGTAATGTTTTGTGGAACTAAAATTAAAGTTCGAATATATGTCCCAGTATGCTTACCTAGGTGTCGGAATAACATGATCACATTTTATTTCTCTTTTTGCATACAAAAGTGAATTTTCTCTCTCTCTTTATCTGAATCCAATCCTACGTACAACCACCCTAGAGAGCTCTTAGTCTTTTCTACAGCAGCAGTTACTATGGTGCATCAGTATCATTTTCAGATTGCAAGTTTGATAGGTAAATTTCTTTCATCCATGTATGAAGCTTAGATAAGATTTCCTTTTTGTTTCTTCTGTTTCCTAAAATGTCTTCCTAGGTAAAATATATTCTGTTTTCTTCTAATAATGTTTTTACACGGCTCTTTTACTTTGCTCTTCGTGTTTAGTCTTTGAATGTTCTAGATATCTTCAAAGACGAGAGTAAGAATGTATCCATAGTTGGGTATTTGCCACTCCTCCATAACCCTTTGGCCAAGTCATATTGTAGCATATTCCAGTGTGGGGTAGAAGTCACCCCCACACTGCGCATACTAGGGGTATTAGTTTCAAAGGCACATGCGAGAGGGAAGCTGGCGGCCTCAGGGTTGAAGATACAGGAGGGCAGAAAGATCAGGAGCTATAAATAAATACGTAAGGGTGCGAGGAGACACAAGGCTTTTACTATCAAGAGATAATGAATGATTAGGGTGAGAAAATTTAAGGTTGAACCAACTCCATTCAGCACTCACCTATACATTATAAATCTTGCAGTTTACACTTTATAAATAAATCTAGGCCCGTTCGGTGTACGTCGGCCTGGAAGATGTCCTGCAACTTCAGCAGATCAGATGGACAAGTCTCTTATGATCTAGTTATTGGGTCTTTTATAATAAAACCCATGCCTGAGCATTGTTTTAAGAGGACACGGCATTTCGACATCTTGCCACTATTATCGATTACTGATACTGGTGCAACATTAGCTCTTATTATTAATATAATTTTCTCGAAATGACCATATCGGGAACCCTACAATATAATAAATTAAAATTCCCCAATTTAGTACACACGCTTCATCATAAACATTAAAATACCCTTTTAACAATTATCTTCTCTATGAACATTTTGTTTCTTTATGGACTCATTATCCAATGTACATAGAAGTCTTGGAAACCAACTCCTATGGTATGCATTGTTTTACGCAAATCGCAAATGCATTACATTCTGTTGAAAATCTGGACTGATTCTTGCTTCTTTTGATGAATCTTCACTTCCTCGGTTTGGTTGATTCTGCGCTTTTTCGTTTCTGTGTAACTAACTCATCGACGTTTTTTCGGCGCATATTTTGCATTGCTGCGATACATTTGTCATGGGCTTGGTTCAATTATTTTCTCAGATATCTACCAGATGACAATGATAAAACTTCCCCTGATTAACGGATGACTTCCTGAAGATGTGAAGTAAACTTTAGTATGTCTAACTGATCTTTCTTTTGTTTTGAAACTGTTACTTCAACATACCTGCCATTGAATGTTATAGCACTTCACAAAAAGGATCCATGCATATTCCCCGTGTGAATTCATGTGTATTTAGAAAGTGTGTTTTCGATGATGCCTCTCCCATGGGGTGTCTAATCTCCAACAGATTTCATTGGAGGCTTTGCTCAATATGCATATCTATCCAATATGCATACCTCACTGTGAATATACAATTCATTGTAAACAATTCTAGTTATAGCGAGCTGTCTGTCTATCCTTTAACAGTTGATTTCATTTGCCCAACTTAAAAAGAGGCCGATTTTGCATAAGGTAAGTGACCAGGAGAATGAAAGTTTTGGGGCATTTTGATTGTTGCTGCTAAGTACATATTTAAATTTCCAGTTCGTTCTGCATAATAAATTGGAAAATAAGGCCAATACATTTGAGTAAATTAATCCAAAATGCATGCACCAAAGATAAAATATATTGTGCCAATGTCTTTATGATTTGTTGAGAATAATCTTGATTAGGAAGAATTTTATTTAAATATTGATGAGTTTATATTATAAGGATTAAAACTTTCACGTTTATGAAATTTGATTAAAGGGTAACGAAGATATGGGCAATAAATCAGACACATATAATTTAATGCTTAAGGGGGCTGGGGTATAATTTAATGAATAAGATTGGAACTTTTCAGAAAATGAACCCATAAATAACTTCTAAAAACTGATAAAATTTAGCTTGTCTCTTCATATTTATGGTTATTTTTGCTCTCCATTGCCTCGGGCACAAGAGCAATACAGAGCTTAAGTAGGCAAACATTAAATAACTAATCGTTTTGAAATTTCACTGGTTGTGTAACCTTCAGAAACATGTTATATGTTTCATTCACATTTCTCTACATATTCTTGCTGAAGCATATTGTTTTAGCTACTTCATGCTGTTCGAGATAAACATTAGCAAAAATGGTTTTATTGTTTCCTTGTAGGTATAATGGGGATCAGAGAATGCACTAAGTTAAAGTGATAGTCAAATCTTCTAGAAAATGGTAGCTATGTGATGTATTGCAAATTAGTATCCTTTTGCATGACCGGAGTGAAAAGGAGGAAATTACGTTTTCCCATTTGAGTAAAGTATAATAAGTATTGGAAATTTGAAAACATTAATAAGGAATAACTCGGAAATGGTTAGCTCCACAAAAAATATGTACTCGTCTGATATTTAGGATTAGGGTACGGACGGACGGGACTCTGCACTGAACTAAGACGACAATTGTATTTACGTCCTCGGGGGAGGGGTAACATGAGAGGATATACTGGGCGGATTGAACCGGGAGCTACGGCACAGCAATGACGGGCCCATACAGTTTCCAGAATGAAGTTTCCCTGCAGTCGGACATAAGCTACACAGCTGTGGCCTGACAACTCAGGTATAGTTTGTACAGATTCTTAACATCCCTTATAATACCTATCCATGGTTTGTCGGCACTTTAAATTAGGTCCGACCTACCTTTTTCTAATCCCACCTCAGAAATCTGTAAAACGGGTTATTCTATTGTACTCACTAATTGCATTGCATCGGCGGAGAGAAGTGGAATAGGTAATCAAAGTCTTGCTTCTCCGACATAAGCTTGTTAAGAATTAAACAGATAGTACACACAGGCGCCCCTGGGTAACTTCTGCGGCACCCCCCCCCCCACCCCACGAGCGGAGTGGAAAAACCTAACCTACAGGCAACAGAGGGAATAACTCTGCCAAGTGTGGGGGTCGCCCTAAACTGGCAATACCCACTAAAACCACACTCCACCGGAGAGAATTCAGGTGTGGAAATGCAGTAGTACCGCCCTATAACAAAAAGTCAATGCAAAGATGGCGAATACTCTTTAACGTTGGCTGCCATGTTGGGCCTAGACATAGTCTTGACTAATATAATTGTAAATTAATGTATTTGTTGCGTCTGCAGTCCTGTAACAAAAAGGACGAAGGTAGCACCTTTAAGATATAGTCTTAGCCTGAAATAGTTTTATTACGCCCTGCTGCCCAGTCAAGCATAGCAATTAGTTTTTAATTAATATAACTATGGGGCATGAGGTTTTCTACTAGGTCGGTACCTGTTTTCTATATCGATCCCCCCCAGGTGAAACAGAGGGGGCAACATCGCAGAGGAACATACCTAAGAAGAGCTCAGGAAAGAAGAAGCGCCGAAATGGTAGCAACTCCAACGCAGCAGCACTTTCTCCTGCCATACATGAAACGCCGGAGTCATCACCGGAGCGCGGTAGTGCTTTCTGGACGGTGTCTCCGGCGATAGCGTTGGCGGAGACCGGGCCGCAAGCACACCATTCGCCGATGATGCTAAATTCCACCGCCGCCAGCACAGCGCATCTGACTGAAAAACCCACAACAACCGACGGTCTCCATTCCCACTCCGGAATCCCTTACATAGTGGACGCTGTGCGAGAAAGAGCTCGCACAATATACACTAAACTTGCTCCCCACCCAAATCCCCAGGTGAACACTCTCGGTCTTTACGACCACACGCTGCCTAGGAGACGCGTAAGCTACCGCCTTCCCAAGGACGCCTTGGGATGGTAGTTTTCCGGCCGCCTCTCCCTTCTTTACAGTTCTACCCGCCAAGTTAAGCAGCATCGGGCCCGGTCCCGACTCGGACGGGTGACCGTCCAGTTGTACTCCGACCAGATCTGCAACACTGGCTTCCCCCACCCCGTACCTACATCCCTTCAGTTCTCCCCACTAGCCGGCACTGCTTTCCTTGACAGCCCGCAAGCGGCTGGTCAAGGTAAGCAGCATCGGGCCTGGTCCCTCACTGGGTGGGTGACCACTCAGGTAGGTAAGCCAGCCCGCGCCGGCTGCACAGAGGGAAACACCCTGCCCACATTACTTCGACACAGACATAAACGCTTGCACAAGACTACATCTTTTATATCACACGGGTAAATCCGCGAGAAAAGCGGATAGGTACCGTGGTGATTTGCCCCCGCGCGAGTACACTCGGGCGACTAGTTTCTGCTCCTGGCTCCTGGCGCCGCAGACAACCCGCCGGCCATACCAGCTGGCACCTCGGCCACCCAACCGCCTCTCACCACCGCAGATTGCCGGCCGCTGCAACCGCAGCTGCCGCCCCACAATCCAGTCACCACCGCAGAAGCCCGGCAACTGCACTCGCACTCTCCGGCCTCAATAGACATTTCTCCATCACAGCCTCCTGTAGCCGCCGCAGCCACTACCAGCGCAGCACCAGCTCTCGAGAGTCAACCGGCCATCTTACACGTAAGCATGACCACCCTACCGCCTCTCGCCTCAGCCGACTACCGGCAGCTGCAACCGCAACTGCCGGCAACCCATTCTGCCACCGCCGAAGAAGCCCGGCAATTGCACCCACAGCCTTTACCATCGCAGTCGACACCCCCGCTACTTCACAAGAAACACAGTGCAGTTATCCGTGGGGTACCAAGAGATCTCCCAACCAGGCTCATCACCGCTGCCGCACGCCAATGCTGGCCCTCAGCAATGAGGGCCACAAGGATTAATATCTTCCAAAGGTTGGTCACCTCTGGTGAGACTAGAATTCGCCGCTGCCCGGGACCTCGAGGCTGCCTTACGCGAGGGCCTGCCCATGTTTGGGCGGCGCCTTAGCATCGAGGCAAGCCGAGAGCCCAGGCCTACTCCATGCCGCCGATGCTGCCAGTTTGGCCACTCCGCTGAAACATGCTCTGCAACTCCAAGGTGCCACTACTGTGGCGCTCCAACAGCCACCGCCTCATACACAGCGCATGATTTGAGACTCCGCCGTAGGTACTGCGCCACCTGTGATGGCTTCGGCCATTTCACGGGTCAGGCGCAGTGCCCGCTGTACCCTCGCAGCCGCCGCACACAGCACTCGTCTACAACCGTCGCCGCCTTACCCTCAGCAGACACAGCGAGGGCCACACCAGCCTCCACCATCACTCCACTGATACCAGCAGCAGTAGCGCCACCCGATAGTGCCATGAAGGATGCCGTGCAGGACCTCCACTCTGAGGTCCTGCATATCAGCTCCCGATTGGCTCTCCTGGAGGAGGCGCTGACTGCCATCTCCGCCGCCATTACTGAGACCCAGACCGCCACTCCAAGAAAACTCCACACAATCGAGGCCGGGCTCCAGGACTTGCAGCAGACCACCGCCGCTACTGTGAATGTATTGAGGACGTTCGCAAGTAGTTGCACAGCACGACTCAACGATTCCGCAACCAAAGACGGCCTTGAACTACTAACCACCACACTGATTAACAGAATAGGAACTGATCACACTGACATCATACACAGTTCCCACAGAAAACTCACCCGTATAGAAGCCACTCTCCTGCAACATTCCTCAACACCCAGAAGCCAATGCGACGCAACAACCCAGACCACACAGATACAGGCCACACACCCTATTACTGAGCAGCTGCTCAACACTGACTTACACACAAAGACTGCTAACCGGCAGCCTTGGCGCAACTCCGTAACTCGACGTTCCACCATCTTTGTACCAGAACGGATGCGTGACCCCTCCAATCCAGCCAACACTTACGCCTTACAACTTTATGAGAGGTACTCAAGAAACTAATGCAGCCACCCGTCCTGCAACAAAATAAAGTATCACCCTTTACTTCTACCTCACTCCACCTCCTACTTCCTACGTGCTATTATCCAGGGCCTTCTGGCCCTGGGTAAATGCCTAGCTATCCTTCCTCTACCCGCTCCCGGATATCGTCCGGCAGCAACGCAGACTGCCCTTATTAACGGAGGTGCATAAGCGGTACTCCATCACTCCCCTTTCCTCCTATTTCCATTTCCTCAATTTCACCTCAACTATTTTCCTTACTTTCACCAGGCTCTCCCCTGAGGAAATAACTCAGGATCTTTCTCCCTTCCAACTCTCTTTCTGTCTCCCCCTTTCCAAAAAAAAAATGCTCCCCAAAGAATTGAAGTGGATATGTCATTTACGTGCGTCAACCCTTTTGGGGGATGACTACAAAAGACCTCAGTGGGGGTGGCAAATACCAGCTTCCGTCTGCTAACTCTCCAGGTTAGTGCCGGAGGACATTGAGGGGTCTCACAACCCCGCCCAGGCAGAGCAGACCGGGGTCCATTCCCCCCCTCACAGGGTCCAACGTCAGCCCTGGAGTGGTTCTCATTCCGGCAACCACCAAAGTCGGCGGACGAAGAGCGACACAATGAGCTTCATTTTCCCTGCCACGTCGCACTTTGCACCATCACAGACACTTCCCAATCCCGAAACAAACCAACGGTATGAAGGATGAATGAAATTATAGTGGAAATAACATGGAGAGACAGGAAAATGTGGGGTATGGAAGAAACGTATCCAACATTCACTTGCTGACCGGGGCAAGCCCCAGAAGAAAGAAAAACAATGGATCAGATAGGCCGGCCACGGAGACCGAACACGCAACTACCTAAATGCAAAATAAACTGAGCCATCAGGCTCGGTTATCTGTTATAAATTGGGCTCCTTAACGAGATTTATATTTTTTCTGTAATAAGATTTTGTTTATCTCAAACGATATACCAGTTATTCAAAAGTCGTCCAGAATGAAGAGGTCTTCAGATACCCAGAAAATTAAGGGTATAGATTTCAATTGTCATGAAAATATCTTAAACCTGTGTCATTTTAATGAAAGCTGTTAAGTCATTTTTAGTAAAATCAAGATTTTTGAGAAAAAAAATTTAATGAAGGGTTCTTTGGTTCTTCGAGGTAGATCTTCATGTCACATCCTTGGGTGAAGCTAAACAGAAACATAAAGTTTAGTATTTAACCGACTTTTCGTTTGATCTGTCCCAGGAACACACGGAACATTTTTCTAAAATTGTTTCTTTTGGCTTCAGGGGACCCTGATACTTGTATTTTCACGAAATTTCGGTGTACAACTTTTGAGTGGAATGCAATATCTTTTCTACCTACTGTGTACATGGTAGGGAAAGCATTTTTTTTATGTAGGGATCCTCAAAGCATGTAGATATTACCGATAAATATCGAATATTTGGTGGAATGCAAAATCTTCATTATTTGCATTGTACATTGTGCGTGATAAATAGAGGAAAAATCGAGCCTTCTATACTGTTTTAGAAATAAAACACATACTTTTTCTGCCACATCGCCGAAACAATTGATAATGACAGCACTTTAATACACTTATTGTTCATGTAGCTGCAACGTCGGGAGTGTATTAGCGCCTCTTTGGAGATTTTGTCTATTACGTATCCACTGCAGCAGTTGTCGGCAGTCGAATAACATTTTATTACTTGTTTATTATTTTATTTATTTATATATTTATTTTCGTTTTTCAGGTGTCCAATTTGAAGGTTCTTTGTCCGCTCTGCTGGGTGTGCATAACCTATGAAGTTCGTGCACGCAAATGTTAGACGTCATACATAGCTTCTCAAACAAAGGAAGTCAGTTTACAATTTTTTGTTTGATCTAGCAGATATGACGAAGTGTTGACTTTTCATGATTCCATTTTGGAGAGTTTATCCCTAGCCAGAAACACATTTATGATTGTAAATTAATTATTTGCGTCCTCACGGTTTAGAGAAATACTTTGCAAAGGGTAAGGTTGTTCGCGAAAATTTTTTTGTCTTCCGGATTGGGAACGCTAGGTTAGCTCTTCATTTTCTCGGACCTATATCCATTATTTGTTGTTTGCTACTCAGCTTAACTTATTTTCGAAATTGAAGCTATTGTAGATAGATTTTACGTTAGAAAGGCAACAGCTTTCCCAACATCATTTCCGCTTTCTCCATTTGTGCAGTGTCGAACCTTCAGGTGTGCAACCTGTAATGGATACATCAGACTCAAGTAATTTCTTTCCGATGTAAAGATGATAAACCAGCCATGCCCAAATTGAAACAGCAGGCATTAACTCGTACAAGTCTGAGTGTGAAGCATTGGTGCGTGCCACTATGCGACGTAATGGAATGTTTGTAAACATGAGACCTTTCTCATGTGCATCTAGAGTTGTTTTATTTTATGACTTCGGTGATGTGTTACTTTTGACGAGTCCATCAATATCTGCTGCTAAGATTATGCACTATTGTGCGATGCTGGCTTTTAATATAATTCATTTTAGAGAAACTTTCTCACAAATGTATGTGGAGCCAAACATTATCATTAAATGTGATGAAAATAATCGTAATTTGGAAGATGAATCCTTTGGCAATGATCTAAATAACTCTTAAGCTCTTTCTTTCGAACATTTTATGTTCGTACAATTTTGTAGAGCAAATAATTCCATTTGCAGTTCTTGTGGAGTTTTTGAAAATAATATGAAAATGATACTTCCCACGTTGCGAAGCTAACATTCTGTTTATATTTGCTTACAAACATCACACTCGCTATCAACCACGTATGTTCCTTGACTGGAATCAAGGGAGACGACGTTCTGACGTCAGTACCTTTGGGCAAGCCTGGGATAGACATTACACGAAAGATTGAGTGTTCTCATAATCGTATGCTCGTCATAATCAGAGCTCCGTCTAGGGTCACGAAATTGCGATTGAGGTTTGGTACCCACTGACGTGATGAAGTAGGGGTGGTCTCTACAGCCGGTTTCGAAACGTGTTGCACTGTCTAGCATTACTTACTGCTTGGCTTCGTTCCTTCTTGTTAGTAGATAAACTAGTGGACATTGAAAGAGAGCGCAGATTGAAGAATGTCGAGCATACGAAAGAGTAGGCGTTCGATACAATGAGACATGAAATACGCTATACTTACTGTTAACATATAGGGACTTCAATGCTAAGGCTCCATCATTATGTCTGTAGATCCTATAACGCTCAGGTACTGTGTTTCGTTTAACAATGCAGATATTTTGCGGCAAACTAGATCACTTATTCGAATTATGGCTGAGGACATCAAAGAAAGAAACCTTCATTGGTAGAAACACTGCGGAAAGACAGGCGGGCGAGTGAGCTCTTCTTCCACCAGCCCTTGCTGTCCCGTAAAACTAGCGCCCAAGAAAAGATACAAAGTAGTGTACACTTGGTCATTACGCCGACTGTCTTATGATTCCCGTGAGCATTTTCGGGTATATTTCAGAGCGCTCCTCTTCAGGATGAGTTTATGTAATCGAAAGATGTAATGAGTTACGTTGACAGTAAAGGCCAATCTTGTCATGAGTTATATAGTTTAAATTGGGCTTTAACAGGCGTTTAGTATTTGTTGTTTTTCATACTAGGAGTTTAAATGCTCAGGATTATGCTTCCATAATCTTAAACAAATGTAGTACATTTCTTACCATACTCCACTCGTAATACATAAAGATACTAGATGAATATTTTAACATGTACTTCAAGATACTGTAACAATTATTCACAATATTTAACAATGAATATTTAACAATTTTGTGCAAATGAAACAAAACAAGACACTTTAGAAAAATACTTTTAAGAGTGATTGTGATAAGCTTAAAACATTCTTAAACATGTTTCGTTGTTTTAGATTTTCTAAAAATGACTAAGCATATATATATACAAACCCCAAGTATTTAAGATTTTTACATGACAAACTAAATATATATCTTGACATTTCTGGGAGGAGCCTGTGAAGCTCTCTTCATTACGAATGAATTTCGTATAATAACTTACTATGCAAACTTGCAGACTCGTTAAAGCACGCAATTTTGAGTTTTGTTTTTCTTCTCTCCTTTGGGACGGTAACCATGTCTGAAATATTAGTGGTTATTTCTTGAATTTACAATTACTTATACATTTCAAGTCATAAATCCACTTCAGTCTGAGTGAATTTTGTATACTTTTGTGTTACTAGTAAATCATAAGAGTCTGACAAACACTTGCGTTACAAGAAAAAGGTAGATCTCGCTGAGAAACATAGTTTATGTCAAATATTATTATTGATTCATTTTCGTGGTTATTCTGAAACTTCGTATATCCACCGACTTTTTAAACATTTTGCTACCTCTTCAGCTTCCTCTATTTCCCTTGTATCTAAAATGAAATATGTGATGAAACCATTTCTGTAAGTGTTTATCTTGATTAGTATTAATTAGAAAAAAAATCTTTTATGTACAAGAAAAGTGTCTTACAAAGAGTGGGTATAGAGAGTCTTTAGATCTTTTTATACGCAGTCACATAATTGTTAGTCAGTGTATAGTAAAGTTGATTACTGTGATCTACTTAAACTTATAGGTCAACTGCAGTGCAAAATTCCCGACACTTAGATCACCTAAGTAACTTTACATCAAAGAATAACGGGCACTTATGCTATGCGATGCCCATTTTACATTCTGGAACTCGCATCTTACGAATTTCTTTGAATGAAATTCAAAGTGAATTGCCTCTTTCTGAAAATGACAAGATAATAAACTGTATATTTATGGATAGTTTGAATATACAATACAGTGCAGTAATTTTTTTTTTTTTTTTTTTTTTTTTTTTTTTTAACAATCGACACATCTTGGTTACATCAGAACAAGTAATTTTGAAGCTTTGTAACGAAATTTTAATGTAATGCAGTATTTGTAAAATTATTCCCATAATTGTATACACTCCCGTGCACTTAAGGAAATCTCTTTTTCCCTTCAGTGTAATAAAGATAACTAATTGCTTATTATCGCTTGTTTCAGGTAAGTCTCCGTTCATCAACCATCTTTAAGCTTGTGCTACTTACTGAAGTGCTTTACGGGCAGAGGTAAGACATTAGCTATTAAAATTTATGTTGGGTACCTAGTGAAATTTAGCTATAGCATATAAAAGTGCCTTTCAAACCCCATTTCAAATAACAAGAAACCATCAAACGCTAACAAGGCATTGACAGTAATTTATTTTCAAATTTATTAAGTTCTCCCAAAATTTAAATTGTCTTTAAGAAAAGACAAAAAATTGAAGAGTAAAGTGTTAGTAATCGAAGTGTGACCTATAAAACACAGTCGTCATTAATTTCCCTTAAGTGTTGTCGGTGATTTAGGAGCTGTGGCGTTGTAAGGTTATGCTGTGTGAATTGTGAGTGTTCTGTATAGAGGGTGAATGAATTTTGTATTTCTATGCGTGAAGAAGGGTAGGAGAAAGTGGAGGGGATGTCTGTAATCCTTTCTTCTGGCATGTCGTCACGCAAGTCTTAAGGGGAAGACAGGAGTTTTGGACGGGTCAGATCCGAGCAGTGGAGCAGGTGAGAAAGTAGTGCTTGGAAGTCACGAATGGCTCATGATGGACCGGCGTCGAGATATTGTGATGGACTTGGTACCACAAGGTCTTTGGCGACTGTAAGAGATCGCAACATTGAATTGCGTTCACGTCTCGGGTATTATTATATTTCTGCTTTCAACAAGAATGCGTGGCAATTATCAAAAGGTGCCTATGAATGTATACTTTATATTGTAGTGTGGCAGTGCAAACAGGTAGTCTTTTCTCCATTGTGTTCAGTATATGCGCACGTTAAGATTGAGTGTTCATGTGTACTCGGATCCGTGGACGGGTTGTATCACACTAGAAAAAAAATGAAATTGAGTTTTATTTTTGGAGGTTCTTTAACCCAGTAGTTTTCTGCGTCCCATTACTGCGTTAATATACTGGATATTAAAGACAGCTTAGTTTTACTCAGAGGCCTGTTTATTAGGCTTGAGGTTCCATCGCTCTTCGTCGGGTTTGACTCTGTGCCTTGGGAACCAGAGGATAGCAGTTACCTCTAGACCGATGTATCACACTAGAGGACCATACAGAAAGGTGGTCATGGGAACTTATTGAAAAGAACTACTGCGTTGTATATATGTGTAAGAATGTCGAAATTTTAATGTTTTATATTGAAATGCATAGAGTTCAAAGTGAGAGCATGTTATAATTAAACAGCTCTATCTATATTCTTAAACTCAAAGCAAGATTTTTACATATTTTATTTAATAGTTGAATTATTCAAGATAAAAATTCGTATAGGAGATTATTTTTTAATTATTTATGTGATTCAAGTTAAATACATTGTTTGCAAGCATTTTAGGTAACTTAGTTAAATTCTATGCTTTAATTTGAATTCGTAAGATATATATGTACATATGCACATACACGAACTTCTATGTTCATATTTCCTATTTGAGATTTCTGTGTTATTGTTATTTCTCTTATATTAAATCTGATAGGTGTTCTGAACATAAACTTAAAAAACTAACCACTCTTTCCCTTCGTATAAAGCAGGTACGCCGGAAGGGATTGCTGAACATAATCATGAGTTCTTGCGATGTACTCACTTCTGAAAGCGACACACATATATATATAGTTGACAATAATTACCTTATGGTAGGAATATGATATTCCTTGCACATTTCGGAAGTAATTGTATATTAGTGTCCTAATGCACAAAATTGAAATGTGTAGCCGATTATATTGACAGTAGCCAGAATGCTTTTTTTTTTTTACATATAATAGCTATGTGAAATGATACAGAGAAAAAGAGCGCGCAAAACTGCAGAGATGCCACCACAGCTGCCATTACACGCATGTTTGCATGGGTAGAAATATTTCTTAATTAATATACTGAAAATGTATTGAATGAAAAATATTCTATAAAAATGAGTCATGTTACACAACAAATTTCAATGTATAAAAAAAAAAGTTAAAAGGTAATTTAAGTGCATGTAAAGAAAAAGTATTGTTGATGTCCCATGGCACCATGTGACTTGATGAAGGAGATATATAGTTAGCGCCATCTTCTTCGGATAAGGACGCTATACGCGTGTGGTAATGTAATCGCGTCGTTATGATTGATAATTTACATTGTAATTTCTGAAAAAGCCATTAGCTTCGAAATGTAAACTTGGTATAAATAAATTCATGGGTTTATTGCTGCCAGAAAAGTGTTTTTATTTAATATATAGATAATAGTGATCCAAGTTTCCGACTGCGAGATAGAAGCTGTACAAGAAAGAAGAGATCACTGCTCTACGACCGGGTCTACCGAGGCGTATATTTATTTATAATTTGTAAAAATTAAATATTACAACCACCAACGATAATAATATTATTTTATAGAGTTGCAATTACAAATGCATTATCCTCTTTACCATAAGCATCGCTTCTTGCAGTATTAGCCAACTCATAGCCAGCAAATGTATATATGTGCAGTGGCTTTTTTCAAAAATTGATGGTCAAAAATGTTGGATAAGTAAACATAAAGAAAAACAAAAGCGCTAAGTAGACATTGTCCCGGATATTAACCGGTTTTTATTTGGTTAGATCCACTGAAAATTAATTCGGACAAAAGCAGTGGCATTTTTAGCTAATTGAACAATTAGAATTCAATCATAGCATTTAAGTATAAACACAAATTATCACACATGCTGCAATGAATATTGATCCGCAAATAATCTCTTTCTGAGATAGGTATTCCGTCTGGAAAGTTTGGGATCTATGCATAGGTAAAGAGATCTGTATCCCTACTCTTAGAAAATTTCCGTTTAAAATGTGGACCACTATTTATTGGCGCTTAGTTAACCTTTGAAAACCACACAGGCGGTTGAAGTACAGAGATTTTGTAGGAACAGCTGTGTGGTTTGTGGATAAAAAGTTAGTTTTCCGATCAATACTTGCTGGAACGGTTTGTTTTAACGGTTACAATTCAGCCGCAGCATTCAAGTGCAAATAGCAACTACCACACGCTCCAATAAATATTGGTCCGCAAATTAACTATAGATAGGGAATGTTTGGGTTTGATACACAGAAGGCACTTTCCTGCTCTAGTAGATACAGTTGAGGTAGTGATGTCTACATGCCTGCCTTTAGAAAATTGCATTTTCTCGTCGACGGTTAATTTGTGGAACCATTGTGTATTGACAAGTTTGGGGTATGTTAGTTAACCTTTGAAACATCACTCAGGTGGTTGCAGTACAAACGATTTGGTATGAACAATTGCGAGAATTTTGGATATTTTCATATGAATATTCTTGCTGGAGCGGTTTCGCACCTCTTTTCTAATTTTGGAACATCACTTTTGAAACACTGTATATAGAATGTTCAGAAACTTGTCCAAATTAATACAGGCGGTAGAGAATATTAAAACAAATACATTTTTATAAGGTACATATGGACCCTGAAGTAATTTGTAATGTTAGAGAGCTGTTTGTGAGCATGCTGACGTAAGCTGTTGTGTCACTGTCCTGACTGGGAATGCCTACTGACCTTGAAACTTGCTTTGGCTTGAGGTCTGCTTAGAAACAGTAGCAACCTCCGCCTTCTGGCAACCGCAGTGATCATGGAGCGGCTTACATATGCTGAAATGGCCGGCATGCATCTGTATACGGGATGTGTGAATAGAAATGGACAAGTTGCAGTAAAAGAGCATCGACAGCGCTTTCCTAACCGACGGGTTTCACAACACCAAACATCCGGGTGTCTGCCCAATTCAGCATTGCTGCGAGGGATCATCTGAGAGCCACCCTCGGAAATCGATGGTTCAACTGAGGTGGACCTGTGGCCTGGCCTGTCTCCTAACCTCACGTGTCTGGACTTCTTCCTCTGTGGGCATATATAATAGCTAGGTATGAAACTGATATGGAAACAGAGGATCTCGTCGCTAGAGTTGCCGTCGCTGCTGTTACCATTGCGGACATCCAGGAATCTTCGAACAGAACATCAATAGTCTGACGAAGTACTGCATGCATACAGGTTGATGGTCTCTATTGGTTCTGTAAGTGCCACCGCTGTAATTAGCATGCTAACTACTTTTTGTGTAAGTCGTCCCTAGCATCAGAAATTGCCATCAGAAACCACGTGTTCCTTATTGAAATATATTTGATTTGATGTTCTCTGCCATCTGTATTAATTTGAACGAGAACTCTGTATAGGATGTGAAATGGCATAGACGTCGTAAGCCAACAGATAATGTTACTTTTGAATACTTTTTCAACAGAAAAAATTAAATTTAAAGCGCTCTTACTGACTTTTGCAATTCTTCTTCTAATTCTTAAACAGGCATTTATATCCCTTTCACCGGCACCAGAACTGAAGTGACTTGAATAGCCGTGGTCGTTAGTGCGATAAGAAGTGGACTGGCCAACCATTCACAGCCGAAAGTCGCGAGTTCGAGTCTCAGCGACGCAGTCAAATGTGCCAGTGGTAAAGGAAGGGGAGGGTCCAAGTAAAATAACTCTTAAATGCTGACAGGGTTATATTTTACTGAAGTTACGTGGATTTTGCTCCTTTTTATTACAAAAACAGTACAGTTTTATTGCAAAAATATTAAATATTAACTATAACTAGCCTAATTTTATTGTAGAAGGTTACTGTAGTATGAAATTAAAAAAAGTCCGCTGAAATTACTAAAATATTTGATTATTCATGTTTGTTCTATATATGCAACATCATGCAATAAAGGGTCAACTTCAATGTATTTTCTTTCAATATAATGAAATGCTGCTGGGCCAAAAAAGTACTATGTATCCCGACTGCCCCCCCCTCCCCATTTGATGTGTGCAGATTTCCCGTGATGCATTTAGAGTGATTGGGGAACTGAATGTGGCTGTTTGAAGTTAAAACCTGCCAGTGGAGTACTGGCGAGAGTGACCTACGCTTTACACGTCTTGCTATGAGCGGGTACTGTGAGCTTTTGGCGGACATTGCGAAGGGTAAAACGAAGGTCGCTCTCGTCCAGCTCTTCACTGATGGGTTTTTGCTTGAAGCAGCTTTGTTTCTCTGCAACTCTTTTAATGCACCAAGGGTTGGTGCCACCCGGTATATCATATTTTATTTTACTTCGCTTTAACTACGAAATCATATCGCGAGGGATCTGTTAGGTGAAATATCTCGTTGATCAGTGTGTGCTGCACAGTTGATCTTCTGGGCCTCATCCCTGACAACACTTTGCTTCACGGCAAGAAATGGCATTAGGATGCTTTCCCACCTAGCTGCTTTCAACATCGCTGCCTAGATGGCTCTGGACAGTTAGCCTTATAGGTCTCTTCTCTGTGCACCATTTTGCTTCTCGCGAAGCAGTTGGCATTACATCACCTGCTTTCCCTACCTCTGAGGACGCCGCTGTGGCCGAGTGGTTAGACCACTCGCCTCTCACCAAGGTGGTCCGAGTTCGATCTCAGGCCACCGCATGTGGGATTTGTGATGGACAGAACGGCACAGAGGCGGGTTTTCTCCGGGAAGTGCGGTTTCCCCGCTTTTCACTGTTTCATTCCATGTATCATCATCAGTTCCATGGTGCAGTCTTTAAGCACTATAAAAACTACCATTGAATAGGTTTTTTTCCTCTTTTTTTGATAGTATTTAACGCCCGATTTTACTGATATGACAATGACATTGATGAATGATGAAACACGATGGAATGAAGATGGAGCATCGGTGGAATGCGATGGCGGAGAAAACCGGAGAACCAGGAGAAAATCCGCCCCTGGGTCGCTTTGTCCATCACAAACCCCACATGCGGTTGCCTAGAATCGAACCCGTACCGCTTGGTAGGAGATGAGCGGTCTGACCACTCGACCACGGCGCGGCTCTTTGAATAGATGACAGCGCAATCGCCGTCACTATGTATTTTCACTTTTACTACTGTTCTAGGCTTAAGATAGAACTTTGGTTTATGGTATTAAATATCAAATCCGGTATTTACCATTGGGAGAAAGGGAAACCACGGTAAAAAAGCAAACAGTCAGATTGGTCGCTCACCGGATTTGAACACATGATCTATTGAATGCGGCCTACAGACGTTACTGCCTGAGCATTCCATTCGGTAACTATATTTTCGTTTGTTCTCTAATTCAAGCTACTTTGGCTTTAGTTTCTTCCAGTAGACATTTAAGGTATGCTCTGAAGCTGTACATTATGTTCACAATAAAGTAAATGAATAAATAAATAAAATATACAGTGAGATGTGTTTCTCTATTAATTTCATATAATTTTAAGAAAGAAACGCGTTGTTGAAATCAATCCAAACTTGCAAAGAAATGTAAAATTTATCAGGGACCAGCTGCTCTTTTGAGATACAATGGTAGACCTTCCCAGAAGTTACCTAGCTTTGGCGCCAGGTTGTCGCGGTTGAAACGTTCTATTCTAAGTGAAATAAACGTGAGCGTATCAATCCAAGCTAGAGTTGGAGGGAAGTGAACTGCGGGATAAATTCCTGCACACCGGCGGCGCTGATGTGATCCTGGCAATTGACAGTTTCTTTAACAAACAGATATAAAGAATATAAATGCAAGTGAACTAAAAGGTCTTAGGTGCTCTGCATTAAAAGTGGGGAGTGATTTATAGTATTTAATGGAAGAAAACTGCTAATAGTTGAAATGTAAAGTAGTGTTTTAAAAGGATAAAATGGAAGCAAGTGAGTGTGCTATTTAAGTAGTACACAGAAGAAATAAGACATATATTATACAAAGATATGAAATAATATACAGATTATTATTGTGTATTGATGACAAATGTTTTTATACTTAGAGTAAAAAAGTATTAGTGAGGAGAACAACTTATAAATTAGAAAATTTTAATTAATAATGTAAGTAAAAAGTAAGTATTATAATTTTTAGCTAATGAATGCGTGAAATAAAGTATTTAAGACTTAAATATATAATATGAGTCATTTAAATAGTATAGATGAAGTTGTAAATAATATCTAACTGCTTATAATGCTTAAATATTAAGTGTTATTAAAATAATAATGTATAAATAAAGTACTGTATAACCAGAACAAAATGTAAACAACATAGCTAAATATAAGTAATGTGTAATTATGAACATATAATTTACAAAATATAATATTTATATTAAAATATACATAGGAAGAATTGTAAACAATACAATAAACTTATTATAACTAATCTGTAGTTACAATAAGTGCTCGATACTAGCATATATTACTGGATACTAGTTGCAAAATTGTTGTTTTCGAGTAACATTGTTGTTTAAAATTGTTTTTTTATTTCAATTATATTTTTACTCTCTTTTAAATCCTTATCTTAAAATGTCCTCTTTTACCTTAACTACTGATTTCAATTTTTTCTATTTTATTTTGTAGTTTAGTTAAGCATCTGAAAGTTTTAAGTGACATAAAATAGTTTGTAATATGTTTTATGGAAATAAAATGAATGCCCCGCCCCGGCATAGTTATTTGGGTACCAGGTAACATTTAGGTTTTGTTTATTTATTATTTATAAATCCATTTATTATCCCGCCAATAATGCCACACATAATAGCTAAGCACAATCAAAAATAGCAGAGATAATGTGGCAACATTAAGATTCATAAAGACGACGACGACCGTACTGCAGGACTGGAGCCTAGAGGTCAATTCTGACGTCATCAACATCCCTACTTCAGCAGAACTTCATAGGTGAAGGAGAAACCGCTGCGCAATAGAAGATGCTTATAAAGTTATCTTGATATTTAATACGAATACATGCATAAATAAAAGTTGAAACCAGCTTTGTATAGGTATGTTTTAAAAGCAATAAAGGTGATACCATACGAGAAACTGCTAACGGCTGATTGCATTAATTAAGAATGCATGCATAAATAAAAGTTGAAACCAGCTTTGTATATCTATGTTTTAAAAGCAATAAAGTTGATACCATACGAGAAACTGCTAACGGCTGATTGCATTAATTAAGAATGCATGCATAAATAAAAGTTGAAACCAGCTTTGTATATCTATGTTTTAAAAGCAATAAAGTTGATACCATAAGAGAAATTGCTAACGGCTGATTGCATAAATAAGTTAATCCGGGTTCTAACAACGAAGTTAAAACTTCAAACAAGGGACTTTAGAATTCTGGTTAAATATGGGTTACCATAAGCTATAAAATTCTTCTGATACATTCTCTACATTTACATACTAATAGAGAGGGTCTTATGTTTCACCCAAAAATTCGATAGATGCCGAAATTTCACCGGAAATGCATGTTTTGAGATCACATAAGTCGACTTTTTAGAAAAATGAATGTGTCTCAAACACGAAAAGTTGGTCAAATACCAAACCTAGTATTTCAGTTTAGTATCTTCTAAGAAGCAACAAGAAGAATTTTGGGAAAATCCCCTATCCCAATTTAGCTTTTATATTAAGATCTTTCAAAGTTTTCGATTTTCTGAAAAATTGCTGTAACGGTTTTAATTAAAATACCTTATATTAACTATATTTACATTTAAAATAAAATTATATCTTGAATGTGTGTGAAATAACTTCTGAAGTCTTCTGGATTCTGGATCAAATTTGCATAACCATTAAACCCTAAGAGAAAGACAAAAACTTCTACACAAAAATATAGATATCGTTAAAACACATAATTTATGTCCTAAACATTTTTTTATGTAGAGCTAACCTTTCCTACAGGTTTCAATTTTAAAATACTTATACTTTTCTCAAACAGAAATCATTCGTGTCTCTTTTTTATTACTCCTGGCCATCAAAGAGAACCTAATTTTAATGACGATCACATGGCGTCAGCGTTTAAAACATTTTACTTTATCTTCAGCCTAGTGTATTCCCTTAGGATCGCTTTTACTTATAAGGAACTAAGTAATAAGTATGTTTATCTCAATTAGCATGAAGTAAATCGAAGAATAATCTTTTATTATTTGCAGAATAGGTAGAGAAAGTCATGTGAATGTAACACATAGTTTTAAACCAAAGATTAACAAGTGAGAGAGTTTTTTTTTTTTTTTTTTTTCATTTATATAGTCCCCTTTAATGTCTATGGTCATGTCGGGGGCTTCCACTTGTGAAACAACTCATCTGATCACAGTAGGTTATTATCATTAGGTTTATAATTTTTATATCATTAAACACACGCACATGTACCTACTTCCAGGCTCTGTGAGGGATAGGGGAAATAATTCTGATTAAAGACAAATTCCCCATCCCAGCCGGGAATGAAACCCAGGATCTGCGGATGAGTAGTCAGCTCGTTGATCAAGTACAGGTAAGAGATTTTAGTTGCTGTAATATTTGAAAATATATGTGTGTGAAGAAATTAATCTTAATCACGTCTTAGTCGTTATCTTTATTCAGGGAGTCTCAAAAACGTGTATTTTGTGGGAAATCTCAGTTTCAAAATTGTATTGCTCTACTTACTACAGGTACTATGCGCGCACCTTTTCTTGGGCGCTCTCCTCTCGTCTTCATGCGGTAGTTTTCGCGCAATTTCGGAAGCAGAGCAGTGTGACACATGTTGACACATGTACGCTATACACCTTGACATCTATTCAGTTCAATGCTAAGATCCCATTCTATCTGTTGAACCCCGAGTTTACGCACGTGCGCTGTGTTTCGCTTAATAATTCAGCTAGTTTGCGGTAAATTAGATAACCTAATCACCATGATGGGTGAAGGACTCAAAGAAACAACAACGCTGTTGTTGAATAGTTCATAACATTGCAGAAAGACAGACGAGTGACTTCTCTCTTCTTCCTCCCGGACATCTCTTCATTGTAAGTCTAGCGCCCGAAAAAACTTAACTCACATAAAACCAGATAGAAAAAGTAAAAATGAACCGCAGTTTATTTCGTGTAACAGGAAAATATAGCATAGAGCAGATATCCCGGCTGTTGTTTAAAATTATGTGATATATTTGTTTCCAAACTGATACTTCCAAACACTTCCATGTTGTATATACTCGTTTGTCTACCGACATTACAGCTAACATGAGGAATTCTAGCAAAGGAGTAGAGCATATCTCCTCATCCCCACATTAGCTGGAAAAGCGAGGAGTGGCATAATTGCTTTGCCAGTAGTCAAGCCCAATGAAAGGTTTGGATATTCCTTTCTCGAGATTAATTTCTCTGGCGCTTATTTTTTGTCTAAATATTCATTTTTGCTTTCTCTAGCAGTGTGTACATAAAATGTACATAGTAGGTAGAGAAGATATTGTATTCCACTCAACAATTCGCTGTCGAGATTTCACCGGAAATATTGCTATTACGTTTGGTATCTTCCAAGTATGCGACACGAAGATTTTCAAGAAAGCCCCGCCAACCACCACAAACTACCCTTTACATGAAAAATTGTTTGAAAATTGTGTTTTTCTCAAAAATGGCTCTAACGATTTTGATTAAAATATGATTAAAATATTTGCATTACATAATATATATATATATATATATATATATATATATATATATATATTGAATTTTCTGGTAATAGCCTCTGAAGACCTCTTTATTCTGGATGAATTTTGCTAACCTAACCTAACATACCTACCTATGGAAATTTGTCAACTCCTTTTAGTGCAAAGAAACAGATTTCAACTACATGGCACCAGCTTTTAAAAAATTTGGCTTTCGCTTCAGCTAGTAGGTATTCCCTTATTTCCCTCCTACTTACAAGAAAGTAAGCAATAAGACTATTTCACCAATGTTTATTTCGATTAACATGGAGTTGATAGAGGAATAAGCTCTTGCACAAAAAATTGTTACCGAGATGTAGAGAAAGTCATGCGAATGGAACACATTCCATTTTTTCCTTTATATGACGTATATATTTCATATACCATTATTGGACTTGTATGTTGCGATTAAGAAAAGTATGTACATTTTTACTGAATTCTATAGCTTTATTTTGACTTGTGATCAAAACAATTAATTATTGTTTGAAGAACACTAAATAAAATAACTAACATTCAGTGTAATATAGTTTTAAATATAGTAAATCAAACAATATAGTCCATCCCAAAGGGGTGAGAGTGGAGTTTTATTCTCCTTACACGGAGAACAAATTCAAATCTCATTTGGAGTTTTCGGAGTAATTAGGTACTCGATGAGTTTTAGTAAAGGCATAAACATATATAGGTACCTCAAAGTTAAAAGAATAGTCGGTATTGCCAAAAATAAATAACTAATGACGCATTTATGTGCGTGTGTGTGTATGTGTGTGTTTATTTGCTTGTTGAGAATTGCTCTCATGGAATTACACAAACATCGGTTATTCCTTAACATCAAAGTGGCACTTAATTCTGATTAATTAAGATGAAATTATGTTTCAAAATAGAGGGAAAAAAGCAACTTAAAACCCTAAAATGGAGGTTATGGTGGCTTTTACAAAGGAAAACATTAAGGAACGCAAGCTGTTTTGGAATGCATATTATCTCAATGACTATAAGAAAACGGAGATATCAAGCGATCAGTGACCTGACTACTCAGATGTGCATGCGCCCCAGGGAACAAGTCCATGGGGTTTTCCATTAGGTCGATACTTATTTTACACACCGGCCCCCTTGCTCAACCATGGACGGAAGTGGGTACGCCACTTGCGCGCGTCAACCCCAAAGGGGATGACTACCGAAGACCTCGTTAGGGGCGAGATTTACCAGCTTGTTTCTACTAACTTTCCGGGTTAGTGCCGAAGTACACTAACCCCGCCCAAGTATAGCTCAGGCGTACCCATTCTCCCACGGGTATCGGACCAATGCCATGTCGAGTCCAACCCAAACCGAATACTCCCTTCCGGGAGGAGCCCCATGTTCGGCCTGACTACTTCTAGTAACGCCAAAGCACCAGGATGGTCGGGTTTCGCAGCGCTCGCTCCGGACCAACTGAAGAGGAACCTCCCCTTTACGGTAAGGGACACCTCGCCCACAACGACTCAAGTTTTGTGGCTCCCAACCTCCAAGAGCAACATATGAAGTGAAGGAACGGCAATAGGGCCCCAATAAGAAAAAAAGCCCGCAGAATCATCTCACCCAATATACCTACGATTTCTGTAACATACTACCCTTATACACAGAGTTGGACGTTTTTAGTTTCTCTAACACTAATGTACAATGTACATCATAGGTAGACAGGTATTACATCCACAAATTCGATACCGAGATTTCTCTTTTCTTTGAAGTTGGGTTGGAACTAGGAACACGTTCTTTATTTCTCTGTGTAATTGTGTGAAAGTTTTACTGTGATTGGATTGCTATTATATTAACATGAATATTTATTTCATTCAAATTGGATAAACACTTTTCAAGATATAAGTTATTTCATACATTGTATTATGCAAATATGTTGCATAATCAAAATGTTCCACGCTACTCAAAATTTGAAAAAATTAGTTGGCGTTTTCTGAATTGGAGCACACAAAAGCTTAAACGGGGAGATTTAATAACTTTGATTACTGAATTATTATAATTTTTTAAAAAGTAGATATTTTAATCTCTAACATTGATAATTTTTCATAAAATATATTTATCGCAAAATTATTATTGGTGTTAGGATAGTTCTGTCTTTTGTAATATTACAATAGATATTTCTGCACATTCTGGGAAATTTCACTTGTATTTAAACAAAAACTGAGACGCGTGGAAAAGTTTGAAAGTGTGAAAATATAGTTTTGAGAAAAACGCTGTTTAATGAAACATACTGCCAAGAAACAAGCGTATTGTACATAAAACAATGGATTGTTTCCAGCAAAGCTCTTCCAAACAAGACACAGACGGTCCCCAGAGTGATGGCTACGATTTTATTTATATATTTACTTTTATTGATGTGAACGATGCTGTACTTTGACTTCTTAGAAAAAAGGAAAAATCATTACTGGATAGCACTAAGATTCGAGAAGTTGAAAGAAATATAAACCCATTCAGCGAAGAAGTAAATGCTCTTTCACAACAACGCACCAGCACATTCATCCAGAGTTGATATCCCTAAACCGCATGAATTGCATTATGAATTTTGCCGCACCCCTCATACTTGCCCGACGTTAGAGATAGATATAAATAGATATCAGTAAAGTAATTGGTTTTAACCTATACATAACCTACCTTACTCTTTAACTTTAATCGCTCCAGTTATTCTCCCAAAAGTATCGTGTGCCAAAATTTGTCACGCCTAGCAGATTGATCCGTGGCGATTGATCTCAAAAAAGGCGCAGTAACTAATGAGCAGTAAAGGTGTATTAAGCACGACCTTGCCGAAGGTAATGCAGATCTGTTCTCCAGGGAAATATATTACAGCGGGATTTCACGCACTTGCATGGGATTGAGCTTTAAAACAATGGCTGGGAAACTCCGTGGAATTGTAAGCGACGAAAAGTGAAAGCTAGGCCGCTTACGAGAGAACGGACACGGAGGTAAACTGGTGGTGAAGCGAATTGCGCTGTCACTCCCGCATCATTACATGTATGTAAAAGTTGTGCTAGGTGTAGGATGTTGTAATGTTGTATTCATAAAAAGCTAATTGTGTTTAAGTATTGAAATCACAGTAACAAGGAACAAATGATTGAATAAATGAGACGAATAATACCGGGAGTCTTCTTAAGGAGACCAATTCGACATCTTTCTAACATCGATAGGTGATTATTATTATTATTATTATTATTATTTGTGCATTCAAAGCTCCGAGTTACGCGAACGATTAAGAATGAAACTGATTTATGATATGCTCTTAGGTAAGTTATAAAGAAACAGAGGAAGATTTCAGCACTATAGCCAAGGCTAGACCATTTGCGCTCGCTAAACAAACTTTGGGAAGAAAGCATAGAGAGCATTAAGGGCAGCGAGATTTGTGTGGAATGTGGTGCAGGGGGTCTATAACGTTTCCTGATTGAAATCCCCGGTTGCACCTTCTATGTCCCCTGCCAATGGGGCAGAAAGGGGTCGAATTTTGGGCTAAAGTTCGATTTATTGGGAGGGTAGGCCTTTATTTCGTTTTATTCAGTACTCCCCTCACAAACCGATCCAATACTCCCCTAAAACATAAAGGGGTCATAAAGCTAAACGTAAAATATATCTTAATATTGTAATAAGCCAAAATGATTTCTCCTCAAAACACCTATCGCACATTACTGCACACCGTGCCTAACTGTACAAGATGAAAGGAAACTAAGAGAAAATAAGCGGCAGGAACATTTGTGGTAGTATACAATCTAAGTATTTGCTATCGACCTGGGGTCTATTCTGTACATGGTGACCGGTTCAGTGAGAAACCAATCCGAGACCTCCCAACCTTAGTCGCTTGCTGCAGCCATCCCGCTGCAATAATTGAAACGCAGATTATAATTTCATCTAATTTTTACTTTCTCTACGAGTGCTATGTACATAGTGTAAAGAGAAAGGATTGCATTCCTCTCAAAAATTCGATACCGAGAAATATACTTTTTAGGGCCTCCTGTATCAAAAAAAAAAAATAGAAAAAAAGGTCCTTGTGTGTGTGTGTGTGTGTGTGTGTGTGTGTGTGTGTGTGTGTGTGTGTCCGGGTGCCTTTGAACACGATAACTCAAAAACGAAAAGTCGGCAAAATGCCAAATTTGGTATTTAAGTTAAGTATCTTCCAGGGATGCGACACGCAGGTTTTATGAAAAATACCCCCACCCCAAACTACACTGTACAGGAAAAAAAATCGAAAGTTTTGATTTTGTCAAAAATGGCTCTAAGGATTTTGATTAAAATACCATATATTAAAAATATTTACATGGCAAATAAACAGTATATCTTCAATTAATGGGAATAATCTCTAAAGCCCTCTTTATTCTGATTAAATTTTGCTGAATTTTGCGTACCTGTTAAACTGTGAGAGATAGAAAAAAATTTACCACACAAAAATGTAGATCACGTTAAAACACACAATTTATGACACATATGTTTTTCTCGTGGAATTGACCATTTCTGAGATATTCCTTGTTATTTGTTTCAGATTTAAAATACTTAAAACTTTTCTCACACGGAAAGTTAACTCCTGGCACCGCATGAAACGGATTTCAACCACATGCCAACCGGCTTTTAAAAGATTTGACTATCGTTTTAGCTAGTGTGTTCCATTGTTTATCTTCTACTTACAAGAAAGGAGGTAGTTAAGACAACTTCTGCTAATGTTTTATCTCGATTATCACAAAGTAGATAAAAGAATATGCTTTTTAACGATACTTTGTTACACCAATGTACAGAAAGTCATTTGAATGGAACACATCAAATTTTTAATAAATGTGTAAGCACCTTATTTCTTCCCTCAATTTCCTTTCAGGTTTGAAAGCCGGGTTAAGCTACAAAACCAATTTGAACTTGTTAGATTCATCGGTTCTGTATTGCTTTTATTATGAACTGGAGGATTTAATAGCTTTAATGAAATATTGCAGATGTTTCAAAGGATCGGGCATTCAGTTGATCTAAATCCCAGAAAATCTAGAACTATTGTTTCCCGCGACTCTAAACGTTCCATCTTAAGAATTTTGGAAGTATCAAAATCCTATATTATAATTATTGCGAACAAATAAATAACTTAGGCAAAAAAAGAGTCACCCACATTGAAAGATAAAATCAGACTAAAAATGCAATGCCATAGTCGTGATTTGAACCACGGATCTTCCTGTTTCCGTCCGGTTATTCTAAATAACGGAGCTATTTATTAGTGTGATACGATAAAGATTAACATGCGGTATAGCGTATCTGCCTCACATTCAGTAGGCCAGAGTTCGAATCTTGCTTAGGGTGAGTAACCCTTTTTTTCGGGGGGTTCCATGATCCTGAGAAGACGAATGCCGAGTAACTTTAAGCTCCATGGGCCCTGAGATCATTTGAGCATCATTTCACCAATTTCCTTCACCGACCGATATGACCAACCGAGTTAAAGGACGTTAAGCTACAAAAATAAATAAATAAATAATGATGAGGGTATTTCGTGTCGCGAATAGTAATGTCACGTTTTTTCCAGGTAAGCGTGCGCACTCCACGCTTGGATATTCTGCCCCATTTACAATGAGATGTAAACACAGATCAGGTAGACGCAAAAATTTGCACGCATGTTGTTTTAGGTAAGCATTCACATACACACATGCAGGACGCTACACAGTGCAATGCAACGCATGAGTTTACAGGCTCTAACTTCATCCTTGCGTTGCGTACACAGAAAGAAATTTGCATTGCTTGCTGTTCAACAACAGGCGATCGCAATGCGAGATTTTACAGGGCTTTTCTATTAGGCAGTGCTGTACCATCTCCCATTTTCCTCAACAGTTAGAATTTTGCCCAAAATGAATGACAATTCAATTTACAGCTCAAAATATATTATTTTTATATCCACTATCCTAATTGTATCATCTTTACCTGCCCTTTTCCATTACATAGAACAATATACACAACATTAATAATTACAAATTCAGAAATTATTTGACCATTTATGGCATTCTTCCGAATCCTCCTTTGATTTAATGGATGTACCTACCATCTGTGTCTAGATTTATTGGCTGTAAGGCGCAAATAGATAATTCACAGTTCATTAAATGTGCAGTTTTATTACTTTCTGCAGTCTCTATGCTTTCATCATTTTCAATATTTTTGAATAAACAATTATTTCGACGTCACTGCCGCGGGCGTCAGTTATTAGATGCATTTTCTTTTATGCCATTGGTGATTATGTTATTCAGTTTTAAATTTGCGGAGCGCTTGGAAGATAGCGGCATATACCAATTTACAGATTTAGAAATCCGTGCTAACTTCTTGCGTTATGCTTACGACTGCATTGTGAATAGCCTTCCCTCGTGCTTCAGCTTATGTTGCGTTACGTTTGTGCTTGCATTTCAATGTGGCTTTACTTCTTAGAAGAGGAATGACAAAGAAAAAAGGGTAGATGTTGCAACGCTGTGTTTTACTCCACCTGGAGTTAATAGCTATATGTTATTTATTATTCTTTGATTTTATTGATTGAAGCGGCACGCTCATTGGTACAATGTGAAATATCAGCGACTTCTAAGAACAAACTATGCATGATGTGCGTGCTGAGAACAAAGACCTTGGAATTATATTACTGAGAAGCTTCTGATGATCAATGCCAAAGCGCATGTTACCATTAGAGGACAATAGCATAGTAACATGGCAGTAAGACATTAATTTCCTAACTGACTAGATCTATTTATCCTATACGGCCTTATGTTAAAGAACTATTAACTAGCATTGATGATCTGAATTTGAAAATGTTGAAAATATAAACATATACAGATCTGAAATCGGCTAGATTGCCGAGGTTTTACTTCTTGGAATCATTGAGGTTTTAGCTTCTCGGACACCTCAGCTGTGCCCTGTCGTCACTCGTGGAGAATAACAAAAGTACCAAATCCGGATCACGTATGAAGTAAAGCTCAGGACTGAACACCTTGTAAGTCGCCATTGGGGTGTGTTATATCATATACTGATATCTCCTTGTGGTTTACTGGGGAAAATGCGAGTATTTGGGGAGGTATAACGTCGTATACGCATGTTACCATGTTAGCTTAGTTGGTTAGAGCAACCGATCGGAAATCGGAAGATCCTTGGATCAAAACCTGCCATGGCATTGAATTTTTTAATTGATTCTACCTTTCATTTTCAACCCTTGTCCTACATAGGTTTAGTGTGGAGAACAATTAATTATGAGATGCCTATGGTACTACCACGACGACGACGACTACTGCTGCTGCATTATTTGATGTGTTACATTCTTAACGAACTATCGCTTACCGTTATATATCTTTATTATATTTTATCTCTTCTAATAAGTCTAGGTAATCTAGATTGCAGAAGTGGTTTCATCACACATATTCTTGAAGGCACAGTAGAGAAGGAGGAAACCGAATCGACAGTTATATGTTTAAAAGTGAAATAAAATAATAAATATTTTGCTTGTTAACCTCGCCGTCAATATCCAGTACCCTATCAGCGCGTCGGGTGTGCCGGAATTTAGTCCCGCAGGAGTTATTTAACATGCCAGTAAATCTACTGACATGGAGCTATCATTTTTAAGCACACTTAAAAACCATCGGTCTGGGCCGGGTTTGAACCAAGTTTAAAAGTAAGTCGCTATATGCCAGGCTTGAAATTCCATGTGCTGAGAAACAACTGAATAACGAGTCACTTAAAATGATGTATTGTTGAAAAATGCAATTTTAAAATACGGATATTTCAAATATTATAATCACGATCGGTTCCAGAATATGTTAAATTCTCTTTTAAGGAGAAAGAAAATCCACTAAGAATAGCTGCTCTTATATAAGGCAGACCATAAAGGTTCAGCCTACTTATGATATTATTTTGACAAATTGCTAACATTAGAAATCAGTGAACCGATGATTAAACAACTGAAAATATTATTGTTCTCTATGGTCGCAGAACATACGTGTTATTAAAGACGATAATATGGTGGCCTGGGAGTGCGGTATCTTTATATTCTCTCGTATAAGATAAGGGTTTCAGTGTTACCTGAAAACTGTATATCTTTTAAACTACCTATTAAATAAATGTGGGATAAAAGAGAAGGCACAAAGGTTTAAAATTTCCTCTACTCTAATTATCTGAGTTACTGAATGGTTCTTATTTATGGTTTTTCCACACTCTAAAAGGGGACTCTGGGGGTTAAATTTTAATTACAATCGCTTTATTTATAACAAATAGTTTTTGAAACCGTTGGACATATAAAATCAACATTTAGCTGTCGCCCCTTTGCTTTGGGTTCTACAACCATTTAAACATCTTACAACATATCTGTTTCCTAGCATACTATTTTATAAAACTTTTTTTTCTTCAAAAGTACATTTTCACACTTTCAAAATGTTCCACGCGTTCCCAGAATTTGTAGAAGTCCTATTGTAATATTAACATGTATTACCATTGAAAAAATGATTCATTATAGACATTAAAATTTCTAACCTTTTTATAAGGTTGAAGTTAGTTGAGTAAGCAAGTTATTAAAATTTCATAGCGTAAGTTTTATTTGGGGGGTGGGGGGGTTAGCTCAAGGCTGTAATTCAAAATTCCAACCTATTTGCTAAAAGTGCAGGGTATTTGGTTCATTTTAATATGTCCTTCCTATAGTGGACCTGAAATAAATATAAATTAAAAAATCAGATGTGTTACATTCATATGACTTTTTCTAGCTGTTCCACAAACAACTTTTCTTACAAAAGATTATTCTTTTATCTACAGCATGCTAAATCACATAAACATTAGCAGAAATGCAGAAGAGAAATAAGGGAATACACTAGGCTAAAGCGGTAGTCAAATCTCTTAAAAGCCAGTGGCTATATGAAACAATTACAGGAATGATACAAAAAAGGAAATGAAGAAAAAGATGTCTTCCCGTTTGAGAAACATTTGAAGTAGCTTAAAATTGAAACCAATATTACGGAATATCTGGAAACGATAAACTCTACCAACAAATAAGTAAATGAAAAAATAAATAAACACGAGATCTACATTTTTGTGTGGTAGTTTTTTGTGTATCTCTTAAGGTTTATATGTTAAACAAAAGCCACCCAGAATGAAGAGGTCATCAGGTCTATTCTAAGAAAATTCACCTTATAAATTTCCTTTGTTATAACCATTTAACATATTGTATTTTAATCAAAATCGTTAGTTATTTTTGACAAAATCAAACTTTTCAAACTACCCGTAAAGGGTAGTTAGGGTAGAGTACTTTTTCTGAAAATCTTTGTGTGTCATCCTTGGAAGATATTGAACTTAAATACTAACTTTGGTATTTAACTTATTTTTCGTTTTTGAGTTATGTTGTGCCCAAGCCCCCCTGTCCCAAACACGCACGTTTTTAAAATGTTTTCTCTTTTGATTCCGAGGACCCCAAAATATGTATTTCCGGTGTAACTCGGTATGTGCATACGTGTTAGAGAAAATAAAACTGTTATTCCACTTCTTTAAAGGGACAACCGTGGGCAACATTGTTTTTATGTAGTATACAATGATTAACAGTTTAGTCCATCACTAATCTATAACTTTCCAGATTTCTCTTTCAGAACGGAAAGCTTGTTGCTAAACGGCTTGTCAGCTCTTATATTCCTCTCCAGAGCGGCACGTGTGCCTTACTGGCTTACTAAGGTTTCTTGGACGACCTCTTGTTTGTTTTACGACTATTTATCGGAACAATCTTGTTTCTGTGATGAATCATCATCTTCGCTTCGAACGTGCCCATTGGCATATTAACTTTTCTGTTTCATCATTTTTTGTCCTACCAATGTTTCTGAATGCTGTTTCCCAGTTCACCATCATTGTATATATTAAATCTCAAACATTTGAGAAAATTAATTGGAACTTTCACCAATCTCAACATATTTAAATAATTCCACAGATGTATGCGTCCGCGTCTCACAAGTCTTAGGTATTTTAGAAACATTATATGAATCAATAATGTTTTACACATCTCTATCTCTCTGAGTTTATAGAAGAGTTTAAAGCGTAAGAATGACACATATTTTCGTAACAAATTATTTGCTTTCAGCTACTGCATGAAAAGTTTTCAGCGAAAATCATCATCTCCGTTCATTTAACAAATGGGCACCGAGTATTTATTCGTTATATTTGGTTTTATTAAAATTGTGGTCCGCAGAGCTTCCTTTGGCAATGTTTAAAAAATGTTAAGGATAATGAATAGTATTTAACAAAAGTAGTAACGGGTGGTGGTGGTGGTGGTGGTCGTCGTGGTCGTGGTTATCGTAGTAGTAGTAGGAGCAGTAAACACAAGCTACAGCAGTGCATTCCACTTATGAAAAAAAATCATAAGCAATAAAACAAGAGCTCAAACTTTTATCGATAAATTAGAGAAAAGTTTAGCTCGAGTTGTTAATAAGACTATTTCGTGAATAACGAATTTGACTGAGTATTCCTCGTACTCGTCTCCATTATATTTCCTCATATTCATTGCCCAGTCTTTAAAAAATGTGGCAATCTCCTGAGTTGGAGTGTCATGGCCTCGTTGCTTACAGAATTCGTGAACTGTTTTTATTTATTGTAGTATTTAACGCCCGATTTTACTACTTGTGGCACTGCAAGCGATGACACTGGTGATACATGGAATGAAGATGGAGCACCGGTGAAATGCGATGGCGGAGGAAACCGGAGAACCTGGAGATAGCCCGCCCCTGCACCGTTTTGTCCACCACAAATCCTACATGTGGTCGCTTGAGATCTAGGCGAGAGGCGAGTGGTCTAACCAATCAGCCACGGCACGGCCCGTGAACTGATTCCACTCTCTCTTTCTCTCTCTCTCTCTCTCTCTCTCTCTCTGTTGTTTTTAGTATTTTGCGACTTTGAGTTTTCAATTAATATGTCTATTTCAGCAATAGACATTTCCCCAAAAACGCTTTGGAACTTCGCCATTACATATGGGAATATCACTGCACACTGATACTATTATTATGAGACGAACATTAGTTCAGAGAGGAAACAAATGCACGTGAGTGCGATAAATTTAGAAAAACAATTGCACGTGGGTGTGATAAAAACGATTAAAATTCAAAGATAAGTTCCGATTGGTTGGAATTTTACATGCCAGTATACTGGATTGGCCACTTTCTACGATCACGCGTCATGAACGAAATAATCACCTTAAACATGAATTGGACCCATTTAGACTGTTGGCTCTAAGGCTTCCCACTTTGCAAAGTGATTCTAATATAGTGGAATCTTTTTAATTTGAACTCAAAGGGGAATTAAAAGAAATCGAATTATCCAAACTATACATGAATAAACATGCTCTTTAGTGTAGAAATTACCTATACCTTCAAATAAATTCACTTCTCGTAAATAACTTGCAGTGCAATTCACCCTGTTCATTTACATATCTTATCCAATTTTTTTTCTTATGAAGCTTAAGGTCCTTTAGTTGGTGGGTTATATTGGACGATGAGTGAAATAGATGAAATGATGTTCAAATGAGTCCGGGGTCTTTGGAGCATAAAGTTACTCGACAGTTGTCCTCTGCATAAAGTAACTCACACTAAGCGACATTCGGACTCGCAACCTCTTGATTATGACGTTGCGAACCGATCATGAAATGTATTTTTTAGAATATTTCAAAAGTCACTTCAAACCTTAAACCACAATAAATGTTATAACACATGACAGAAAAAAACAACAACAAAAATAAAGAAGTCACATACTGAGCAAACAATAAGGTTTTATAAAACATTGGGAAGATGTTCTTCGTTCTGTTCAACGTTCTGCGATACCATGCACACTTTGCAGATAGTATCTTGAAATATCAGCAATTTTTGCGAGATAACATCTTTCAGTTGCTCTCGGGTTGTTAGATATGTCAGGAAAACTCGTTCTTTAAGGTAACCCCATAACCAAAAGTCGGCTGGATTGAGATCTGGAGATCGCGGTGGCCACTTTGTTGGAACTTTATGAGTGAAACTCTTAAATTATCAAGAGTTCTAAAATTTTTTTAGACCTTGAGAAAAGTTCCTCTTGCCTTCATAATTAAATTGAATTAGTTGTATTATTTCATTTAAAGATAGAGCCATGATTTGTAACTTACAACTTCTTATAGCAGTATGAATAAACTTACTGATGTTTTATTCAACAAAACCGTACCCATGTTAACAACGAACTGAGAAAAGAAAGAAAAGGGGGAACAAAGAGAAAAGAAACCAAACCCCATTGCTTGACCAGTATGTGATTTCTTTTGTTTTATACTATCTCAAATATTATAGGGTTTAAAGTTTGAAGTGACGTTTGAAAGACCCTATAATAGTGTAATATGATGTTTCGAGCATTTCAGACAGAAACAATTCTTAATCAACTATCAGCAAGGGGGACAAAAACTCTGTACACATACAAATGGTCATTAAACAGACAGAGATGTATGATTTTAACCTAATAAAGGGCTGGAAGGGAGGTGTGTATTTTCCAAGAATTTAGACAGAGCAGGTAAAAGAAAAGGACAGCGCCAAACCTGGAAGGTTATCTCACAGACGCTAAGAATGCGGAAAATCAAGATGAATTTCTTGGAACTTTTAACAACTGAGATGTACCCCAACCATATTTAGACTTCTTTAGGATTTGGAATAAGTTTTCCACTAACATTTTTACATGCTTATTGTTTAAGAAGTTATATTACGTTCACATTTATTCGGCTCTGTAAGTAAGCTCCACACATAATCTTTAATCAAGTTAAGCGATATTTAATCTGCTAAGTTTGTGTCATAAGGAATACTTTACTTTTTTGCGCCTTCACGTCGAAGTCTACCTGTATCTTCTGACTTCTTTCCTAGTTTTTTTTTTTTTTTTTTTTGACTTATCCAAAAATTGCGCAGAAATGTGTTTTGGTTAGCAGACTTAAGCGTATAAGCTATCACACGAGCACCTATAGTAAGGCTTTTTATTGAAAGCGCTCAAGTATGTTTTCACACAGCATCATGTGTACTCAATAACTAGTTAATTAATAGTTTAACCGTCTTGCTACCACAAGCTGAAAGTTTTCGAATATAAACAAAAAATTCATATGTGTTGCATTCACATTACTTTCTATACCTTTCTACCAAAAAAATTCTTTCAAAAATGTATTTTTGTTTCTACTCCATGCTAATCGAGATGAGCATTAGCAGAATGATCTCAATACTTACTTCCTTATAGTATGTAGAAAGGAACTAAATGAATACGCCATGCTAAAACGATAGTCAAATATTTTTAAAACTGGTTGCTATGTGATTACCATTGAAAGTCGCTTCTTTGCCAGACCAGGAAGGGGGGGGGCACGGATGACTTCCATTAGCTATATTTTAAAATTGAAACCAATAAAAAGGAATATCTCGGCAACGATTAGTTTTACAAAAAATTAAAAATATACATTTTATTTGTTATGTAAATATTTTTATATACGGCTTTTTAATAAAAAGCTTTAGAGCCATTTTTGAGAAAAACGTTTTAAAAAACTCCACGTAAAAGGTAGTTTGGGGCGGGAGATTTTCTTGAAAATCTTCATGTCGCATCCTTGAAAGATTCTAAATTTTAATACCAAATTTGATAATGACTTTTTTCGTTTTTGAGCTATGCTGTCAATGGAAAGACAAGACAGACAGAAAGACAGACAGACACACTTACAGAATACACATTGACCTTTTTCTAAGAAAACAAAAATATTTGGGATTCCTTAAAACATGCATTTCCGGTGAAATCTCGGTATCGAATTTTTGGGTGGGATGCAAGATCTTCTCTATGCACTCTGTACATAGTACGTGTAGAGAAAGTAATATAATATATTTGGATTTGTGCAAACACTACATGTCTAACCCTAGGGCAAACAAAGGAGCAATCTTCACATTTTCACATTTGGGTACTTTTCGAGTTGAAATCGGACAAAAGGTGAAGTTTAAACTGAAAGGAAAAAACACTTGACCTGGTAAAGCACTCTCAGTCATAGGACCAATACCGGCCCTCAATATTGAACTTTAGGGGAGATATACTCCCAAGGGTGGAATCAATTCCTAGGTTTTCGGTTTTGGAATAAACTCAGGACTTCTTCCATGTGGTTCTAACAACTGTGGAAAAAGGGAATGTACGTCAGAAGTGACACTTAAAGAGTAAATACACATATAGTTTCCTAATTCAGCAATTTCAAAGAGCAGAAGCCCACTGCCTGCTGATTTCATATAAAGAATAAACGAACAGATACTTTTTCTATCAGATTAAGGGTTTAACCGCTAAGTAGGGTGCTTCTTGAATGTTCAGATTCTCAATTGCAATCTTTTTCCCTAATTCCCTACATATCTGTAAGCATCCCAGTTCCGTCCTTACAAAAAGAAATACTAAGATTTAAATAAGCTCACCTCCGTAGAGGTGGGAGAAACTCAAATTCAATAAATTACGATTTCGAAGCTGGAATGAATTATCTGAACAAGGGATTATATGGATCATTCATTTTGGTGCTACTTGCAAAGGAAGTGAAGTGATAGTGAGAACTGGTGAAATATTAAAGAAAATTGAACTAGATCACATCGGTGAAGTGACAGTGAAAATTTGAACTAGATATAAGCTTTTATATAGGTATATAAAACATTTTTATATTAGTCCTAATTACTGAAGAAAAACACATTAGGTTTATACTCTCCAAAAGCTTTGATTTTTCAAAGTGTAGTGTTTTATTTATGAAACTTGTGTTATTATTTCGAAAAAGTAATAATGGCCATTTTATTTAAGATGTTTTTAAGAGGCAGTATAAAAATGTTAAAAAAAAATTGTGAAAATTTGCATCTGTGCAACATTTTGAGTATGGAAAGTTCTTGGAAAAAGTTTGCAAGAAATTAACATTTTAAGTTGGGGGTGTCTATTAATAAGCATACGTCTTAATTTATAGCTTCAGTTAATTGGTAGTTAAGTTCGCTAAGTGGGAACAACGATATATTTTCTCAAAGTTTAGAATTAATTTACACACTTTTTGGTCAAATTTCACAGGTGCATCACCTTAAATACCTTATAGTTTTAGAATTACTATACATCAGCTGACAGCGGCCGCAAAGAGAATACCCACACACGAATTTTGGATTTTGAAATAGCGTGGATGGCAATTGGGCCATTTGTCTGGTGGTTAGCATGCTAGCTTCAAAATTAAGAGGTCCGGGTTCGATTCCTGTTGAGAAAATGTGAATTTTTCTTTAGTCAGTATTATTCCTCTTCCTCCCTGAGTCTGGAAGTATGAGCGAGAGTTTAAATTTGAATGTGAATGTTTATAAAAAAAAACCAACGCAAACAAACCCAAAGATACACAGTATTAAATTCGCGTGAATATCTTTATCGACGAGCAAATATTCCAAAAACAAAGCAGCGGTATGATTAGATATTTAAAGGCGGTATATAAATGGAACGAAACAACATGAGTGGACTTTGAACAGATATGCGCTGTGTGCAGAGGATGATAATGGTAACTTTAAAGTAGGATTCATTTGTCAAAGAAGTGAATTCGTTGTGTTTCAATTAATATATACGTATTGTTTTTCTCACTCTCGCGCGTTTTCCTCACCCATTTGTATTCATATTCGCAATGCGTTTTGTATTCTTCACAACCAGGAAGAGCTTGACTTAAAAAAAAAAATCCATTTTGACGGTGCTGTTATACCTGTAACTTATGGAGTTATTAGTCCCCCCCACCCCTTTGAATGTTATTAAACATATATGCAGTCATTTAAAGTTTGCAGCATTTACACCTCTATCGCGCTATTACTTTATACTGGATTAAATGTGTCTACAGGGTTGATAGCACATCTTGAGTTGTGCATGTTTAAAGAAGCTGTTGCGCATGCACGACTGGTAGAGCTTCTCTCTCTCTCTCTCTCTCTCTCTCTCTCTCTCTCTCTATCATAACTTTACATTAATGCCACTAGGTGGTACTCTGTGGCAAAAGCCAAGGTCGCTAGATGACATGATTGTTTTTGTTTCTGCATGCTGAATCATTAATCCTGTCAACCAATGTCCTTGGCAGGGGCAAATAAAGTGTATGAGCCGAAAACTCCCGCTTTCTCCATAATAATACATGACTTCAACTACAATTTAACTTACACGTCACTTCGTTTTTGTCTTAAAACACTCGACTTAATTATGTACACAACAGTGCATGTAGTATAACAACAAGTACACGAAAACAACCCTATGTTTCGAAAAATTATTATTATTATTATTATTATTATTATTATTATTATTATTGTTATTATTATTATTATCGGCATCATTGTTATTGCTGCTGCTGTTGGGAGCGTCCGTGGTTGTAACAGTCTGTTTACAATATAACTATTATGCAGCAGATAATATTTCACGTCTTCAGGGCTATTCAACTCAAAACAGCCTCCACTGCATCTTGATTATTCGATACCTTGCTAAGCTCAGTCTTACTGCCTCTTGTAGAGTCCTGTACTAAAGTATGTCCAATATTCAAACGCAACAGTATCATTTAGAACTGAAACTACCTCAACCTGTCGATCTGGGCAGCTATGTTGACCTTCTGAACTCGAGGATGCGGGTTGAAACCCGGCCCAGACCGTTGGTTTTAAGTGCGCTTAAAAGCGACAGCCCCATGTCATTAAATTTACTGACATGTTTTAAGAAATCCTGCGGGACAAAATTCCGGCATATCGGCACACTGGCAATTGACAGTGTCGTGTAGATTCTGTACTGTGTAATCAATATTCAAACTCAATGGTGCCATTTAGAACTTAAGCTACCTTAATCCGTCATTTCCGCTCTCCTACCTCACAAACAATTGCAATGCGAGAAATGCAAATTTAGGCAGCCCATACTCAACTAATTTATACCCATTACCTGCAATAGCTTTGCCTTTACTCAGGTTTATTGTATAACCTTTATTTGCCGAGATTTGCGCAGATCAGATAAAGAAGCATAAGAACTGCACAAAGTCAAATGCTATTCACACAATTGTGGCAAATGTAGATAGGGAAAACCAATGTTACGTTTTGGAGAACTGACTTTAACTGTACAACCATTTGCTTCGCTAATTCAGTAATTCGCTAAAGTGAGTTTAATTGATGTAAGTACAGTTTCACAAACCCCAACATGATCAAATTCGACTGAATGTTCTTGGCTCATTAACAGCAGCTTTTCCTGAGGCTTTTACGGTACGTGCTGCTCTATTCGGGTTAAAATTTTGTAGGAGTATGGAGCAGTTCCAGCTCGATAGCAGACTATCAAAAAAACTGAGGCTTTTATTAAGGAAGAGGCTTTAGCTTCTGACTGGACGTTGGAACCGACCAAACAAAACCCTCAACTGTATCGAAAATCGAAGAGCAGTTCTATAGAGGATGGTGGGCATGACGACAGCGTTATAATTCAGCCAATGCTTAGTGGACGCAAGTTAAAATAGGGTTAAATATTCAGGGTAAAAAATATATATAATGAAAAATCTGAAGTGTACCATTCACATGAGTTTCTCTAGCTGTTCCACAAACAACTTTTCCTTACAAATATTACTGCTTTATGTGCATCGTGCTAATTGAGATAAACGTTAGCAGAAATTATCTTAATACTTATAAGTAGACGAAAAATAAGGGGCTACACTAGGCCAAAGCGGAAGCAAATATTTTAAAAGCTGTCACTATGTGAAACAGTTGAAATTCGGTTCTCATTTGCATTCTCGGGAGTAAACAAAAGAGATGAAACAAAAGTTGACTTCCCGCTTGAGAAATGAACTAGTAGTTTAAAATTTAAACCAATAACAAATAATATCTCGGAAACGGTTAACTTAAAAAGAAAGAAAGAGAGAAATACATAAAGAAAGAAAGAAATTCTGCGTTTTGATATGATCTATATTTTTTATGTAGTAAAATTTAAGAATTATATAAAAGTCATCAAGAGCCTATTCCCAGAAAATTGAAGATATACATTTTTATGAAAATATGTTAAACTGTGATATTTTAATCAAAATCATGCGAGCCATTTTTGAGAAAATCAAAATTTTCGAAAAAATGTTCCATGTAAAAGGTAGTTTAGGGTAAGGAAATTTTCCTGAAAATTTTTGTGTCGCATTCTTGACAGATACTGAATTTAAATACCAAATTTGGTATCTAAAGGAATTTTCGCATTTTAGCTATATTGCCCACAGACACACAAATATACACACGTGAACATTTTTCTATTTTCTTTTTTACATTCAGGGATCTCAAAACGTATATTTCCAATGAAACCTCGGTATCGAATTTATAGCTGGAATACAGTACCTTCTCTATTATGTGCATTGTATATAGGTGCTAGAGAAAGCAAAAATCAATTCTAGAATCTTTCAAAGGTACAGTTTTATCTCTGTAACTATATAAATGTCTCGGAAGATGAATACGTTTTTCATTTGGTTCAATAATGTAACTTCAAGTGATTTCAAACGAGATATTTATTATGATTTCTAGGGTATATTTCTCTGCTGTTAAATAGTTCTTTTACACATGATAAATTTTATAGGTGACGTATATGCGTGAATGCATTTGAGCTTATAGCGAATTGCTGATCTACACTTACTCAAACAAGAAGATAAACGGGAGATAAATTAACTAGACTTTCCTGAGGCAAATTGAAGATTGGTAATGTTCGAATGTGATGCTGCGTGTAAATTATCGGTTTTTACACTACATTCTAATAAAATAGTAATGATATCTTAAAGATTTACTGTATTTCTTCAGTTAAACCGTGATTAACAAATATATGAGAAACAGCCGAATGTCCTTACTAAAAACAATGCTATGGTATCATCGGCATTTAGTTTTGTCTGGCTGTAGGTTTGCCTCTCCGTCTCCCCTTCCCGCTCTCACTCGCTCTCTCTCTCTCTCTCTCTCTCTCTCTCTCTCTCTCTCTCTCTCTCTCTCTTAAGGCGTCAAGTTCACTATGTATTACGTTTAATATATAGAAATTATATACTAATATACGATATTAATGAAAAGAATCATTTATTACAATCAAAATATTTTAGAAATATAAAAAATATTGCTGCCAGTAGCGCCTTTTGTTTTCACGAACGTTTATAAACAAACAAATCAAATACTTAAAATTCGAAATACTTAAGAAAACACATTGTGAAACTTAACAAAGAATTATGAACATTAAAAAAAAAAATAATAAAAAAAAAACTTTTTCGTAATAAAATAATACGAATTCTAACAACAAAAAGTATACATTTTTTTTTTTTTTTTAACTTGGTGGATTTTAAACACTAATTAACTGAAGCTATGGATAGGCGCGCTCAACCTTAAATCTTGTCTTCTCACAAATATTTATTTAGCATTTTTCCATCAAAATGCTCCACACGATGCAATCTTTACTTTATCTACATCGTACATAGTACATGTATAGAGAGTAGGGTTTGCATTCCACCGACAATTTTGATACCCACATTTCACTGGAAGTATACGTATTACATTCACCTGTATTCAAAAAAAGCATTTTAGAAAAAGGTTTGTGCGTGTCCGCGTGGCTGTGAACAGGACTCAAAAACAAAAAGTTGTTAAATGCCAAACTTGATATTTAACTTCAGCATCTTTCAAGAATGAGACGTGAAGATTTTAAAGAAAATTCCCCAACTCAAATTACCCTTTACATGGACAAATTTTCCAACATTTTGATTTTCTCAAAAATTGATTAAAGCACCATACTATATTAAATCTATTTAAATTACAAATAAAATTTATATCATGACACCCCATTATCATAATACTCCAGTAAGACTCGTGTTTGAGTAAATTACTTCGGAAGTGACGTTTATTAATTAAGTCCGTACCACGGACTTACTCGTGAAGCAACGCTGGCGAGTTCAACTACAATTTACAATTTTAGTTATCACTACGGAAATAAGAGCTCATTATTCCCTAGTGTTGTTTTGTTTGCTCAATTTATTTGAAGCAATCATGTATAAGATAATATGCACATCGCCCGCAAATGTCTTAAAAGTCCCGGGCTTCATAGCTTAACCAATTACATATTAGGTATATCCGTGATAATTAATTGTACCTTCACATAACCGGTACAGGACAGAGTTGATTATGGTAGCTCAGTTGGTTAGAATAACCGGACGAAACCGCAAAAACCGTGATTCAAATCCTGACTATGGCATTTCATTTTTCAGTGTGATTTACAACCTTCCTTTATACGCAGCTTGTATGAAGGAACAATTAATTACAAAATGATTGAGTTAAAATTGACACAATGTGAAGGGATCACTATTCAAAATAAATCTGAGATGTTCCATTCACATGACTTTCTCTACATCTTTGCAATAAATTATTGTTAAAAAGCTTATTCTTCTATTTACTTAATATTAATCGAGAAAAAATTAGCAGAAATAGTCGTATTACTTGCTTCCTTGTAAGTAGAAGCGAAATAAGGGAGTACCTTAGGTTAAAGTGATAGTCTAAAGCTGGTTGCTATGTGACTGAAGTTCCTTTGTTTGTATGGACAGGAGTTGACATATTCCTGTATGAGAAAAGTATAAGTTTTTCAAAGCTGAAACCAAAAACAAGGAATATCTATATAAAAAAACGATCAACTCCACGAAAAAGAAATGTATATACATAAATTGTCCTATGGTGGTCTACATTTTTTGTGTGATAAATTTTTGTCCATCTCTTACGGTTTAACTTTATGCAAAATTCCGTATAATTAATCCAGAATAGTCTTCAGAGACTATTGCCAGAACATTCAAGATATACATATTACTTGTCAGGTAAATATCTTTAATATATGATATTTTAATCAAAATCGTTATAGCCCATTTTTAAGAAAATAAAACATTTCGAAAAAAAAGTCCATGTAAAGGGTAGTTGGGGGTGGGGAGATTTTCTTTAAAATCTTCGTGTCGCATCCTTGGAAGATACCAAACTTGAATACCAAGTTTGGTATTCAACGGCATTTTCGTTTTTGAGCTATGCTGTCCACAGACACACAGACACACACACACGTTCGGTATCGAAGTTTTGGGTGGAATGCAATATCTTCTCTATATACTATGTACATAGTACGTGTAGAGAAAGTAAAAAAATAGTATTTTATTGCTTCCTTGTAAGTAGAAGGGAAGTAATGGAGTACACTAGGCTAAAGCGACAGCCAACATTTTAAATGGTTGCTATGTGATTGAAATTCGTTTCCTTGCATGACCAGGAGTTCACAAATTCCCATATGAGAAAAGATGAAGTATTTTATGACTGAAACCCATAACAAAGATTATCTCGAAAATGGCCAACTCCATGAAAAAAATGTAAATGGTATAAATTATGCGTTATAACATGATCTACATTTTTTGTGTAGTAAGCTTTTAGCTGTCTCTTACGGATTACCAAATTATGCAAGAGTCATCCAGAATGAAGAGGTCTTCTGAGGCCATTCCCAAAAATTTCAAGGTATGTATTTTTTATATAAATATCTTTAATATAGGTACTTTGATCAAAACCATTAGAACTATTTTTTGAAAAAATCAAAATTTTCGAAATGTTTTCCATTTAAAGGATAGTCTGGGGAGGGGGGATTTTCCTCGAAATCGTCTATCGTAATTTTGGGAGTTAATTAACTTAAATACTAAGTTTGGTATTTTACCGACTTTTTGTTTTTGAGTTATTGGTTCACGAACACACAGGTTCGGGCGAACCTTTTTCTAATTTTTTTTTACTTTTTTTTTTAAAGTGTCCCTAAAATGTGTATTTCCAGTAAAATTTCGGGATCGAATTTTTGGGTGGAATACTATTACCTTCTCTACCTATTTACTGTGTATCAAGTAGAAAACACAGGCGCTAACATGTTTAACACATTTATTAAAATAATAGGTTGCCCAACAACTTCGTATTTTAGGTGTGCAAATATCTTTTCGCACATTAAAATAGTTACAGAACTCAACTGGACATTTCCAGGTAAACACGGGTTAGTGGGGGGCAGGCGCATTAGTGTGAGCGACCTATGGTCTACTCTTGCTTATCATCGATGACGATGAGAATATCATCCTCATTGAGAGGCAATTCTCAGACTTGCATTAAGCGTGCAGTCATTGATGATAGACAATAACAGTGTACACAAACCTAAAAGTCTTAGAATGTTTTCCACCTCGATTTCAGAGACTTTATATTCAAGGGAATATAGATTGACAAAGAATTAAAATATCCTAATTTGATTTGTTAGTAACCACCCATAGGAATTTTAATTGTGTTTATGTTGACCATGTCTAATATGACGAACTATATACATTTAAGAGTTGACTCAAAATAAAGTTACGTTACGAAAACCACGAGAACATGAGAGTAGTAGTTCTCGTGGTTTTCGTAAAGGTTCACTGTCATTCTATCTGATTGTTATTATTATTATTATTATTATTATTATTATTTGTGGTGGTTGATGCTATTGATACTTTTGTTATCTGGCCATTGTCTTCATTATTAAGCAAGAGAATGAAGGTCACTCATAGCATTGCGCTAGGTCCCCACTGACCTATGTTTACCTGGAGATGCCCCGTTGAGTTCTACAACTCTTTAAACGCACAAAAGGAGATCTGCACACGTGAAATACGGCGTTGTTGGGCCACCTGGTATATATTACTGCGCTACATGATGAACATTATATCCACCTTGTTAAAAACTGTGTCGTAACAGATGTAACCTAAACTCACTTTTGTGCCATAGTAAGCATCTAATGTGCGTCTAATGTTCAGTCACTTTGTGGCATGAAACGTACTGGAAGTTCTAAATTCTAAGACATTAAATTCAGTGCGTTAGAATATTTAACAGTAGGCTATTTAAATTTCCGAAAGTATAACTTTTGTGTTTATATTCAGGATTTTGAACAAACGCTTTCTGTTTTGCTACCATCTTTCTTCTGCACGCTTGCTACAATTTTCAATTTTTTCAGCATTGAAGCATACCCTTACTAAACGTTAGTACCTCATTTTAAAACTCCTTGAGTTTGCCTTAAATACTCGGGAAACAAGTCGCATACAGACATATTGAATTATAAGTAAATTTCCTAAATACACAATAAATTTCAAATTTGGATAAAGCGATCAACGTTTACTTGTCTTAAAATGCTTACCTAGGACATCTCCACAATCTTTCTGGGATCATAGCTGTGTGTATGTGCGTGCGTGTGTGTATGTATGTGACAGACATAGAGCGAGAAATAAGTACTTGATTGATATTTGAAATTATTAAACATGTCACATAACAAAGTACAAACAATTTCTATTTTTTTAATAGTGTTTAACGCCCTCTTATATGGTACCGCAGGCGATGACACTGGGGATATGGAATGAAAGTGGGGTACCAATAGAATGCGACGGGGAGAGAAACCGTAGAACCTGGAGAAAATCCGCCGCTGCGCCACTTTGTCCACACCAAATGCGGTCGCATAGGATTGAACCAGGGCCGCCTTGGTGACAGGCAAGTGGTCTAACCTTTCGGCCACGGTGCGGCTTATTTCCAATAATTGCGATATTTATGTATTTAGTAGTAAAATCCTCCTTCAGGTTATAAACTAGCAAAAAGAATTTTCAGCAATTTTCCCTTAAATTTTTCACATTTTGTATTCTACAAAGCATGTCCAAAGCGTGAAAAAGATATTGATTGATTATCAAAATGTCAGAAATGTTTGTTGTAGACAGTAAGAATTTCATTTATCTTACAGAACCTTTGCCCCACTGCACTTCTAATATATTTTGGTCATCTTCCAGAGAATGAATAACAGTCTTTGCTGATATCACATATCAATCGTAAACACAAGTGGTGTTTGCATAATACCATCTAATGTCTTCGGTATTTCCAAAGCGTCTTCCAACACAGCGTGGTATTTCCAAATTTCCTGGTTATTATTTTTCCCCATCCTCTGGGAAGTACATATACTGTTACATAAATAATAAAATTCTTGACAGAACTTGGGCATTGTGAAATTATTAATACAGTTAAAACAGAGTTTTGAGTACTTAAATATAAACATGCCTAAACTACTTAGAACGGGATCTTTAACAAATACACCTCAGGACTTAAGTATTTTATCTTCAGTTAAAGACTTCTTAAATGTACATATATGCTTTTCACCACGAAACCCTACACTAAATGAAAATCAGAAAAAAGAGAATGTATTTTTATTGATAAGAAATGAGGGTGAAACCGTGTATTAAATTGCATTCTTCATGAACAAATTGGTACTTATTATTAATTACTTTCCTGATTTGAGGACTGTCGTGTAGACTATCCATAACTATAAAATTAACATGTTTAAAATAATTTACATTGATAAAAATAAATTGTATATCTAAGTGTAGAAAACATGTCAAATTAGAAATAATAAACTTAAAATCTAATACAAATATGATATACCAATCTTGTCTTAATAACGCTACACTATTAGCTTCAAAATTACCTTAAAAATTTAATGTATTTATATTGAATCAACATTAAATTGAGTACAAATGATTTCTGAGGATGAGAATAGGTCTTCTGTTTGCTTCTGTGTTTAGTATAATAATAAGCATATGATGGTGATGGTGATGGTAGTAGTAGTAATGATAGTGGTGGTGGTAGTGGTAGTGGTAGGAGTAAGTAATAGGAGGAGGAGGAGGAGGAGGAGGAGGAGGAGGAGGAGTAGGAGCTGGTGGTGGTGGTGGTGGTGGTGGTGGTAGTACTACTAATCATTGTTTGTAGAAATTGTAACCGGTTTCTAAAGTTTTGTGGCATCATATTTCAGAAAATGAAAAATTGTACACAGAGGTAGCTTACTCGTTTCATTCTAAACATTGAAATGTGTTTAAAAGTGTGAAAGCAAATATTACCGACATAGTACTATAATTTTGAATGTGTACATTCATTTCACTAGAAACTAAAAGATGATCCGTTTACTTATTGGAATTCCAATTTGTGCGATTGTACGAGTAATAAAACAAAATCTCTGAAGATAATTTTTAGGGGAAAACTGTAAAATGCTGACTGAATGACCGAACTGACTAATAATAAAATTAGGTGATGAATTGACATTAGGTTGACACTGAAACTGGACATGGAATGAGATTGTAACTGACTTTAAAAACCAGCATTCCTGGATACTTTTAACTTATTATATATAAGAACGATACATTTTTTTCTTTCTCTAGCACATTCAATATACATAGCTGATATAAAAAGTGTTGTATATTACTCAAATGTTCGATGTCGAGATTTTACCGAAAATATGTTTTGAATTTTACCGTCTCGAACATTTTTAGAAAAAGATCAGTGTGTATTGCGTGTGCGCGCGCGTGTGTGTATGCGCATGTGAACAACATACCTCAAAAACTAAAAATCCATTAATCACCATAATTGATATGTAAGTTCATCTTTCAAGATGAAGATTTTCAAGAGGGCAGAGAACCCAGAAGCCATACCAATATAGTGAAATATTTTTCAACATTTTTGAATTTCTCGAAAATGGCTCAAACGAATTTGAATTGAAATACCATATGGTTAAGGTGTTTTATGACAAATTAAACTATATTTAGAATTTTCTGGGAATAGTCTGTGAAATATTTTCAGTCTGGATGACTTTTGCATAACTAGCAACCAGTAAGACATAATCTTATTACCTACACAGAAAATGTAGATCTCCGCAAAACATAATCCATGTATTTGTGTGAGATACTTTTTTTGTTTTGTTTTTGTTATCTGGAGTTAACTATTTCTGAGCTATTCCCAATTATTATTTATTGGTGTAAATTGTCCAAAGTTTAAAAGTTTTCTCAAACGGAGAGTCGGCAATCGTTTATATTTTGTTTTATTTCGGGCCGTGCAAAGATAACCGAATTTCAATCTCATCGCATAGCGATCAGTTTTTAAAGGTTTTACTGAGCCTGGCATGTTCGCTTATTTCTCTTCTACTTACAAAGAATTAAGTAATAAGACCATTTCTGCTGATATTTATCTCGATTAGCATGAAGTAATAGAAGAATGCAATTTTAATTAATCCAGGCCGACAGTATAATGTTCGAGGGGAACAGATGCGACGTTCATGAGCGCGCTACATACACATATATGCGCGCGCGCGGAGAACTTTGGTTGTATCTACATGCTAATATTTGGTAGGGAAATTAAAAATGAAAGTAGGTGGTAACAGCGAATGCTCTGCCATCTATCAAGAGATAATCAAAAGTTAGACGGATGCCACTCTAATATCGTCTCTCCAGCATGTCTGAAAGCAGATATGAGTTTGCCTGAAACTGCATTTTCTGTGAACATGCTATATCTGCCCCGACACGTATCGGAGCAGACGTAGCCTAGCACTAGGGCCTCTGTGGACACGAGAGAAATAAGATGTTATGGTGCAGGAATGAGAGCTGCCTAGAGAGCTATCTGTCCGCCACACCCAATCCACATATCGCGATATGCCGACGTAATTAAAAACGACAATAAGAGGGGAAATATCATTCAAACATAAATTCAAAACCACGTCACAAATAATGCTGTATCAGACATAATTGCAAATAGTTGAAGAAAAATGTATGTTTGTGTGCGCGCGCGCCTGTATATGAAAGAGAGACAGATTTTCTAAACCTGTCAACATTTTGATACCTTCTGTTTGTATTAAACTTAAAGATAACTCAAGATTTGATTAGGTTCGAATAACTATACATTCCGAATAACTAAACATACCATTTCAGCTTCCGTATGTAAAATTCGAAATATCAATATAAATTTGTGATACCATAATTTGCACCCATTGCACATAACGATTTGCTTGTATGTAAGGATAGTATATGAAAGTTAAAAAAAATAAATAAATAAACTTTGTTATGGCACATTTTAAGGTTTACTATGTGTATATCTTTCATTTAAAGTGTATTTTTAAGAATAAAAATAAAAACAAAAACAAAGCATGATAAGGCCTAAAATCCGCTTACCTCGTACCACAAGACCATCTTGACGGCCCGGGTTCGATCCCAAGCGACCGCATGTGAGATTTGTGGTGACAAAGCGGCGCAGGGGCGGGTTTTCTCCGGATTCACCGGTTTCTCCCTCCATCACATCCCACCGGTGCTCCATCTTCATTCTATCTGACATCAATGGCATCGCCTGCGGTGGCACAGTAGTAAAAACGTGCGTTAAACACTACCAAAACAAAAAACAAAAGCTCGTACCACGAAATTGTAAAAGGCTGTAGTCACTGCCGTTATGATATTGTTACGTAGAGTAATAACAACATTGGCTCAATACAGAGCGATTCGAAAGTTGAAACGAAAGAAAAACGAATGCAGTGGAGAAAATAAAAAAAAAAATAGCACAGCAGCATGACGTAAATATGATGGAAACCTCAAGGATATCTTTACATAAACATCCTTAATGCAATAATTGAAAGAAAACCAACCAGAAAATTAATCTGAGTACAGGTTAATTTTCTTCAAGGTCATTAATGTAGCAGTATTATGATGGGTCCACATGGCGCTTTGGGTTTTTCCTGGTCCAATCTCAAGAGCTTAAAGGCGTTGTTTATGTTCGCTGTTGAGAGCCACCAATTAGTGCAAATCAGTTCTTCCATGCTCATGAAACAACACACCACAAGGTGTATAATGCGTAGTTGAAATGTTATAGACATGATGAATGTACCGTAATGTAAAACCTAAAATTCCTGGACAGACTTTTTAAAGGACGCTTTATCGGCGGCTATTTGGAAAAAGGTATATTGAATTTCAGAACATAAGTCGCCTAATATTTTTACGTTATTAATTTGGTGCAGCATTTAGGCTGTATCTAAATTTCCATTAGAGATTTTCTGGCTTCTATGTGCGCTTGCGAATCAAAATGTCCGGAAATATACTACTTCCCGCTGCAAGCAAGATACCGTCATAGCATGCTTTGAAACCTCCCGCGTTTTCGGTGTCATTAGTGTTATTAAATTAATCAATGATCACTTGTTGGCAGGTGTCCACTAAAGGTGTCTAGGAGCCAGGAGCGAGAACAGGTCGCCCGAGTTTTCTCGGGTGGAAGGTAAATCGCTACGCTCCTCTTGCGGATTTACCCGTGCGATATGACGTATGAAGCGTTTTGTCATGGTAACTGCTGAAAAGCGGTTGTTTGTTTCCCGTAGTGCTATTGGTGGCGCTGCCAGTGTGGTCTCCCATTCAAGGAGTGCCCGTGCCCGATGTTGCTTAAGTTGGCCAGCCACTTGCAGACATTCAAGTAAAGCAGTGCCATCTAGCGGGAAGACCAGAGGATGGGGTTGTCGGTGGGGGGAAATTGCCAAGGGTGTATCGGGTCGGCGCACGGCAGGGCGTCACCCACCCAAGTCGTGACAATGCCCGATACTGCTTAACTTGGCGGGTTGGTGAGTTCAAGGGAAGAAGCGGCAGAAATTACCAGTACTCCTTGGATTCTCGATTGCGCATGGGCTTCCGGGCAACCTGTGGTCATATTGACCGAGCGTGTTAACCAACCTACTAGGGCGCGGTGCAAGCTCTTTCTCGCACAACATCCACTCACTATATACCGGATTGGGTATGCAGGACGTGGGACAGGAAACTGCGGTCTTTTTGGTAGATAATCCTTAATGCCTTGTACCGCACGCCTACAGACTGCGGATGGTGGAATGAGCTACAGACCTCACAGCCATAAGTATCAGAGGCAGGACGATCGCACGATACGGCTGTAGTTTGAAGTATGTAGGCATAGTAGAAAGGAAGATAGGTGACAACTGACGTAAGGCATCGTGGCCCAGTCCGCCTTCTCCTGCCATGCGGAGTGAATGTGAGGCCGCAATTGAGCACGATTCCGAGTATTTGCAGAGCGAATCCAGGGGATTTTCCTCCGCCGCATTCGCAGAGACCTTTCCGCCCGCCAGCCAGTAGAAAAGCAGAATCTTCTGAGAGCTGATCGCCATTTTTCACTCCACTCTTTACGTGCCATTCAATTTATTTGGTGAGCTTTCCGAAGAAACACCGTACTATAATAGTGCTTGGTCCTTTAGTTGAAGTCGAACTGTATTTCATTGGCTCTGAGTTGCTCTATTGGTTTAGGGAGGGCACGTATAGTCTCAGTACGCTGATGATACCGCGTATTGGTGGGCCAATCCCAGATGCAATATAGCCAAAATCCATCTTGAAAAACAACTGCAAGAATACGTGAACTGGATAAAGAAATGGAGGATTAAAATTAATGTTAAGAAAACCCAAGCATTGTTAGTCAAGAAGAATATGAAGAATAAGCATCGCAACATTACACTGATAATTAACAATGCCAGCCCACAATTACTTATTTAGGAGTAAAACCAAAGCAAACGCTGTCAGTTGAACATTATAAAGCAGTACTGGAAAAAAAGACAGACCAATCCATAAAACACTGTAGCTCCTATCAAGACTATCTACCAAAATACTTAGACAACTCTACCTCTCCATCATACGACCAAATATCATATATGCAGCAGTAGCAATTGCACCATTAATACCCAGACACATGATGCAAAAAATAGAGGCATTCGAGCGCCGATGTCTTAGGACAGCGCACAAGCTAAAAAAAGACTTCAGAAATGACCAATTGAACGAGCACACATAAAACAGAACTATAGCACATTTCAAGACTCATGTACAAGTACATAGATAATGCACATATCAGACATTACAGGAGGCAACTCATATGCACAGTGCAACAGATGAAAGTAGAAGAATCGCCCAAAGTGAAAAACCCACCACTATTAACGCTAATACAACACTATGACAAAAAACAAGAACAGCAGAACGAGCTAGAAGAGCATCTTCGAGCACTCATAAAGTAAATAAAAGACACATGAATAAAAACTAAAATGCCAGACACCACTAAACCGTAAACTAAAAATGCATGAAAACATTAAAGACCGAAAAAAATAGGAAGTAACAATTGACAATAAAAAATCACGTCTCCTTGGGAAGCAAGAGTGAAAGAGCTAGGGGGGGGGGCTGAATGGGGATTACTTCAAACACATATAACACCCAGGAATTACATGATGCTGCTACAACTCAACAAATTAAAAACAAGAGATCTTTCCGAAACACAACATTAAAAACAAAAACTAGGCTGAAGAGGTAATCTCCCTAAACATTCCTGCCTAAATACTCCCAATTGATTGATTGATTGATTTAATCTGACCATGGGTCATCGAAGAGGGGCATGAAGGGAGTGCTTGATGTAGCTTACCTTTCCCTCTATCAGAGCAGTGACGTAATGCTACTCATAGTTTTGAAAAGCTAGACATGCTTATTTATTAAAATGCAAGATATGCACAAAATGATGAAACGAAACGAACTGCTTTATTCATTATTGTTTATATCTAATACTTATCAAGTGATCAAATTAAAAGAATATATACAATAACGCTTATAAATTTGCAGAAAATGAGTAGGCAATATTCAATATGTTTCAGTTTTATAGTAAATAAAAATCTTACTTCACTTGATAGTAATTTGCTAATTGAAATCAGGTGTATTATTTTGCAGACAATATAAATGAATTCATGTATTAAGGCAGCGACCCTATGTCATTAAAGGATTACAAGCTATATTGAAAATTATATCTATGGTACGTAAATTATAGTTGCAACTTTGTTAAGTTATTTTATTGTTTACAATTTAAATTATTTACCTATATTTATATACTTAGTGCTTAATATGCTTTGTTTATGTCACCCTCAAATTGCGGAAGCTGAATTTGATAATAATTATGGTATATACAATTACGGCCCATTCTTCCATAAATGTCCGACTAACTATTGTAGATGCGTCTCACAATTATTGCGTTCAGCAATGTTTCATCACTGCCATTGAAGACAGCCTGTGTATTGTAAACAGCAACAAGAAAGCAAGGGGTGAAAGTCGCGCGACATGCAGTGAGGCACGGGTTTAAGATTGCCCATATCTATTTTAAATAACATGCCGATAAACTTTATTGTACGGCGAAGCTTGGTATAATTTTGGGAAGAAATCTTGTTAATATCTGCGGAGCGTTTTCGCACATCCTCTTTTCCAGATTTACCAGCGGCTCATGTAGAGAATACATTCAGCACCAACAGGTCCCTATGTGCTCCATGGCGACGCAGCATCCTGAGTTTTAAATTTTTGTATTTCAAATAGCGGACAAAGATGCGAAGACGGTCGCTAATAGACTTAATGTGGATCACACCACTCCCTGAATGTTATGTATGAGCGGTAGCTATATCCCTACTAGAAGGTAGAGCCTGCGTCCAGAGGATTTTGTGTCACTTGCCCTCTTTAGCTTTTGGTTTTTGCACATCTGCGCCGTGTCTAAGAGCCTAGCTTTCCATGTCATGTCCTTTTCAGTGATGAAACAAAGTTCACCAGTAAAAGTGTTTCAATTCCGACAACAACCATAAAAGCGAAAACCTTATAGTACGCATCCCAAGGTTTTCAGCAGCACTGATTACGGTATTAACAAGTGGTGTTGGTTTCTGGATGTAAGTGGTATTGGGTCACGCGTGTTTGTTTTGCCTGAAACTTTATTGCATGAGCTATTGGGAATGGGGTTACCATTAAAATTTGTCATTACATGCAACTTCAGCTCAATGACTGACCATTATTTTCCTCTTGCAATTCAGATCATCTGGACCAATGATTTGGATACAAATGTATAAGCTATGCGGGCTGAATTGTTTGGCTTGCACTTCGCCGGACTTGACTCCGTTGAGTTATATATTCTGAGGGCATCGTGAATTAGGAGACTTAAGACCTGTAGATTATTACAGTGGTGGACTGGCCGGAGGTATGTGTATGCTATGTAGATACAGTAGCAAGTACGGCGTTTGTGTTGCAGTTGACGTTCGTCACATTGAGCCATACTTACTTATAAGTGGAAGCAGGAGCCATGCAAAAGCAATTTACAGTCAACAGACAAAAGGGAGAGTATAATGTAATGTGGTCTTGTTTTACCAATAGGGGAAACGGTACATACGTTTCCCACATGAGTTCCTAACCAAAACGTAACCTTCTTATTTTCCACTATAAGATCAACTACTATAATGGTCACGCGTGGATAATATATTTTGCACGATAGTGCGTAAAATAATAAGTTGTAATTTCACGCACATTGTGAAAATAATACAATATGTAACTTGTAGTGTTTATTAAACAATGAAATTATTTATTTTTGAATAAAATTAACTGTCATTTGCTGTCATAATAAATATATCATTGAGAATTATAGTTTCCTCGATTCTTCAAAAAACTATGCAAGAAGAATATTTGACATTGTTCTTCATAGTTCTCTTTATTTATTCAGCTGAATAAATAAAGAGAACTATTATTACTATTGTAATTATAAATGAAATGGCCTGTTATTTATGGACGCTCTTTAACTGCTTTGGTTCTCAGCGTCCCATTCTATATTGGGCGTGAAAGATCGCTTAATTTTGCTCAGAGGCCTCTCTTATCAGGCTTGAGGTTCTTTTACGTGCCGTAAATCTACGACACGGGACCTACAGCTTTACTTCCCTTCCGAAGGAAGCCATGCTTAGGATTTTTACGCCCGAAAAAATCCATCGTCCTCCGCCGGGTTTGAACCCGCGACCTTGGGTATATGAAGTTAGCATGGTAACCATTACACCACGGTTATGGCCGATTGTGTCTTTTAATGATGTTTTGCGCACAAATGCTCGCAGCTTTGCTGCGGGTGAAGCTCTTTATCAGCGCCTCGCACCTTTTAAGGCAACTGATCCTTGGGCGGAAAATAGACCTAAAGTCAGCAGTCAACATAAAAACGTTACTATTTGCAATATAAAAAGTCGCAGTTCAGTCCTCTTGTCGGTGTAGCCAACAATTTTGTCATAAAGCGTGCCTTTCCGAGAGGGATGCAGAATTCAAAATTTAAATCCAAAGTAATAATTTGAAACTGTAGGTGACAAAGCTTCGAGCTAAGCATTTTAGGGGTTCAAAACTCCTCCCCGCCCCCGCCCCCCTCGTAGTGGACACACCCTTGCTGTCTATGATGAAATCGCCGCCCGGTTGCAGAAATCCTAATGCTACATTCAAATGAGATGCAAGTGCAGACGTAATGTAGCATAAGCGCAAGCGCGAGGGAAGACCATCCACAATGTAATCGTAAGCGTAACGCATGAAGTTGGCACGGGTTTCTGGATCTGTAAATTAAATACGGATATCTTCCAAATTTAAAATTGAAAAACATAACCAATAATACCCTTAAGAAAATTCACTCGATCTTTTACAAATAAATGTGTTATAAAAATCTTGCATACTAACAACTGACGCTCAGGCAGTGACGCCACAATAAGTTGCACATTCAAAATTATTATAAATAGTACAAGCATAGAGACTGCAGAAAATGATACAGCTACACATTTAATGAACTAGAATTATCTGTCTGCGCCGTCGATTTATGAGAACCAAGAAATCTAGACGTAGATGATAATTACATCTATTAAAACAAATGATTCGCAAGGAGACTGTCATAACCTCTTGAGGAAAATTAGAGATTGCGCGGAACTGCACGGTCAAATAGAAGAATATGGATGTACAGCAGGCCGTGTAAAATCTTGTAGTGCGATCGTCTGTTGTTGATTTCATAGGTAATGCATAGAGAAAAGAAGCAGACTTCATCCTCTTTGCACGTAACGCAAGGATAAAGTTTGGAGTTAGCAAACTCTTTTGTTGCATTGCATTGCGTCGCGTCGCGTCTTGCGTGATTCTATGTGAATGCTTACATTAAATAATATGAATCCAAACTCTTGTGCTTACATTGCGTCTACGCTTGCATTTTATTGTGAATATAGCATTAGATAGGTACACTGTGGTGCAATCTCAGTTGAATTCAAAGCAAACTTTAAGGACAAATCTGATATGTTCCATTTACAGGACTTACTTTACCTGTTCTGCAAACAAACTACTCTTACAAATCACTCTTTTTTTTTTTATCTACGCCATGTTAATCGAGATGAGCATTAGCAGAAATTGCTTTATTATTTGCTTCCTTCTAAGCAGAAGGGAAATGAGAAATGCACTAGGCCAAAGCGATAGTCAAATCCTTTACGAGCTGGTCACTAGAGAATAATTAAAGTAAAACAAAAAGTATTTGTCATTTGAGATAAATTACGTGGTTTGTAATTGAAATCAATTGAAAGCGGAAACTCTTTTTCAGTTAATCAGGTATGCAAAATCCAGCAAAATTTAAACAGAATGAAGAAACTATTTCCAAAAATTCAAGGTATACAGTTTACTTGTAATTTAAATATCTTTAGTTTGGGGGGGGGATTTTCTTGAAAATCTTTGTGTCGCATCCTTGGAAGATACTAAACTTAGGTAAATACCAATTTTGATATTTTTCGATTTTTTTTCGTTTTGGAGCTATGCTATTCACTAACACACGCATATACACACACGGTCCTTTTTCTAAAATGCTTTTTTTATTCAGAGAAAATCTCGACATTGAATTTTTCTCTATACACTATTTACATATTAGGTACGTGTAGAGAAAGTAAAAGCCATTTTGAGGACGTTGAGGAGTGTCTCATTATGCATTAAGTGAACTCAACATTATTAAGCATTAAGATTAGTTTTTGATGTAGATGTTATGAAGTAGGCCTGTTCGACCTTTAAAATCTTACATAAGGTACACAAAATTTGTTGATATTTTAGGATTACAGTTTAATTCTGTTAAATGTAATAAGTGAAGATAAATCCTTTCCGAAGTCTAGTGAATAGAGTGCCGGCCTTTATAAACAAAACACGACTGATTTTGTTGTAATTAACTGCTCTTTCATACAAGTCGTGTGTAGAATGTGGTTGGAAAGGAATCATCGGGCTCAACATTTTAATGTCTCGGTTTAAATCTCGGCCATGGCATTGAACTTTTCAGTCTGATTCTACCTTTTCAGGACTCCTTTTAACTAGATGAGTTGGAAAGAATATTGTAGACCTAAGGTTCAGTATTTTGTATGCGCCGGTAACTTATCGTTGTTTATTAATTTAGATAATTGTTGATTGTTTATGTGCTTGCTACTAGGGGCAGTAATAAAACAGCTCGGCCAATGAAAACGCATATACCTGTTGTAGCTTCCTCTACTCGTTGCGTAGTTTTTATGAAATATTTAATATTATTATATATGTGTGTGGACCTTGTCTTTAACTCCTTCTATATTAATTTTTATTTTATCTACACGTACCATGTACATAGTGTATAAGAAGGTATTACATTCCACCAAAAAATCGATGTCGAGGTTTCACAGGAAATACATGTTTTAGGGTCCCCTGTATCCAGAAAAAAAATTAAGAAAAAGTTCCATGTGGTGTGTGTCCGTGTGTGTGAACACGATGACTCAAAAACGAGAAGTCGGTAAAATTCTAAACTTGGTATTTAAGTTTAGTATCTTCCAAGGATGCGACACGAAAATTTTGAGAAAAATCCCCCATCCCAAACTATTCTTTACATGGAAAAATTTTCGAAAGTTTGTATTTTCTCAAAAATGGCTCTAACGATTTTGATTAAAATACCATATATTATATATATTTACACGGCAAATAAAATGTATACCTTGAATTTTCTGGGAAAAGCCTCTAAAGTCCTCTTTATTCTGAATGAATTTTGCTTAACTGGTAACCGTAAGAGATAGACAAACAATTACTGCACAAAAATGTAGATCGCGTTAAAGCACACAAGTTATATCACATACGTTTTTTTCGTTTAATTGACCATTTCTGAGATATTCCTTGTGATTGGTTTCAGTTTTAAAATACTTGGAACTTTTCACGTATGGAAATTGGTCAATTCCTGGCAATGTAAAGATATGGATTTCATCAACATGGAAACTGCTTTTAGAAGATTTGATTATCGTTTTAGCCTAGAGCTTCCCATTATTTCTCTTCTACTTACAAGACAGCATTAATTCTGCTAATGTCTATTTCGATTAACATAAGGTAGATAGAAGAATAAGATTTTTAACAATAATTTGTTACAGAATTGTAGAGAAAAATCATGTGAATGGATACAGCAGATTATTAGAAAAAGGTCCGTTTGTGCCCTTGTGACAATGAACACAAATCAAAAACGAAAAGTCAGTAAAATACTAAATTTAGTATTTGAGTTTAGTATCTTCCAAGCATGCGGCACGCAGATTTTGATAAACATATCCCCCTCCAAACTACTTACATGGGAGAAATTTCGAAAATTTTTATTTTCTCAAAAACGGCTCTAACGATGTTTATATAATACCGTACGTTAAAAATAAAATGTTTATCTTGAATTTTATGGGAATAGCCTCTGAAGTGCTGTTTATTCTGGATGAATTTTGCATAACTGGTACACCGTAAGAGAAAGACAAAAACTTATTACATAAACGTGTGGATCTTGTTAAAACACACAATTTATGTAATAAACATTTTTTGCCGTGGAGTTGACCGTTTTCAAGATATAGCTTCTTATTGCTTTTAGTTTTAAAATACTTAAAAGCTTTTCCCATACGGGAAGTTGTCAGCTCCTGGCCACGCAAAATTTACATTCCCATAGCAACCATATTTTAAAACATTTGATTTTCGGTTTAGCCTTGTGTATTCCCTTGTTTCCGCTCTACTTATAAGGAACTAAGTAATAAGACCGTTTCTGCTAATGTTTATATCGATTAGCATTAAGTAGAAGAATAAGCTTATTAACAATAATTTGTTACCGAAATGTAGAGAAAATAATGAGAATAGAACCCATCAGATTTTTGATAACTATTACCGCTTTTAACAAATTAAATATTACTCGTTACGTATTCTTTGGTCAGAATATTTTGAGACTTTGGGTCAGTTGAATAAAAGTCAGTAAACTCTTTCACTTGCTTTATTTTAAGCCAACACTGATAACAAATTGAATAAACCATAAGTAACTACTTACAAGTTATTACTTACTAATAATTATTACTTTTACTTGTTGAGTAATTTCTAGTTTTTCCAGCAAATACTTAGAATTTGTTTGAATAACATTCAGTGATTACTTATTGAATTAAGTATTTGCTGAAATATTTTTAAGTTTGCTGGAGAGTTGAATTGCAAAAGTAGCTGCAAATAACTATGGCAGCATTTTTACCCACACACCAGTTAAAGAGCTACAATAAGAGAAGGGATATTAGTCCCAGTGATTCAAAGAAGCTTCTGTGGTTTGAAAGCGAAAGTGTAAACTTTTTAACAAACTATTTTCTTGACGACGATGTGGATGAAACAAGGGGTGGAGCATTAAGTTCACATTATAAAATTAGTACTGTTTACGCTACTTAGTTGACCCAGTAGCAGGAGATTTTGGTATTCACCATTCCATGGTGTGCAAGACCTGCAAGACTTAATTGCAATTAGAAGTATTGAGGCAAAGGCAGGTGACTAGATAAAGTTTCCAACCTCAAATTGGAAATTCAAGAAGCGAAAGAAAAATGGTCTTCTCGCTTTAGATTTCCTTCAGTTATTGGTGCACTTGACTGTACACACGTACATACTGCTATATACTCCTCCATGGCAAGGCCTCTTATCCAGCTATTCATTTGTTTATTCAGTTTATACTGAAAAATTTCCAAGGTATTACTTATCAGTAAAAATAAAATGTTATTAAATTAAAAATCAGTAATTACTTTTACTGATCAGTCTTAACTTTCCTTGTCAAGTAATTACTCATAAGATTTTACTGATTTTTATTCAACTGGCCCACTGTAAGTACGTCATATGGCTGAGGCGGCCACTGCCATGAAGACCTGACACATCTAACTGGCCTGCAGATGAGAAACTTTGCTCTCTGGTTCAAAAGACTGACAAAGAATATCTTAGTGCCAATTGAGACGCAATTGAGAAGTCAGTTGTTACACTTTCAGCATTTACTCCACCATTCGTGTGGTGCTAACATTGACATTAAATCTTATTCGCAGTTTGTCACATCAAGAGAAGACTTGTCTGTTGGAAATTTTTAACTCTTTAAGTGATGTCGTCCTCTGTGGTCTAAAGGTAACATATTAGCTTCTAGTTCCCAAGGTCACGGGTTCTATTCCGTCAGAAGGCGATGGATTTTTTCGGGCGTAAAAATCCTTACCATGGCTTCCTTCGGAAGGGAAGAAAAGCCGTAGGTCCCGTGTCGTAGATTTTTCGGCACGTGAAAAAACCACAAATAAAACTCATTTAATGTAATTTCTAAGTATTTCCCGCTTCTCCGGCTTCTCAAAACCTTAACATAAAAACAAGGAAGCTCTTCACATATACAACCCATTTTGTTGCTTATAAGCTAATAACATTTATTATTATTGTTGTTGTTGTTGTATTCGCTTTGTTCTCTTAACTTGATATGCTTAATATGAATAATAATATATTTAATATATTTTGCAATTAATTTCATTGAAATTAAAAGGATTGTGGTGTGTATTGAAGGTACCGCTTCAACGTTTGATCCTATGAGGAATCCAACTCCATCTTTAATTCAAATCAGTCTGAAGACCTGAATTCGAATTTTGGTTGGGGAGACTTACTTAGAAGAGGCTTTTACGGATACATACGTTTTAGGTACGCCTATTCTGGAAAGACAAATGCAGGGCCTTTGAGTACACATTAATCATTTCATTCATCCCCCGTGAGAACATGAAAACTAGATAGCACAGAGTGAGCATGTGTGTGTGAGAGTGAGTGAGAGAGAGAGGTCAGGATGCAGTTGCATAGCAGTGGCCGCTCGTGACCTAAAGGGTAGGTGAAGCTCTTTTCACACAAAATAATGCAACTTGCTGTTTTGCCCTTGTGTATTAAGCCGACTACTTTCTCTTTTCGGTTGGCCTCACATCTCGATAATGTCGTGTGAACATCTACCTCCCTCGGGAATTAAGATGTTGGCTGAAAATCTTGGCCTTTTTAGTGTCATTGAACAGCGAATGTAAATTATGCGTTTGGTGTGAGTAGAAAAACTTCTCTTCACCGAAACCTCTTCAGCACTTTCTAAATTAAGGGTGAGGGTTTGTGTGCTTGTTGAAGCACTATCCCGAGCTTTTAAAAATCTCTAACACATTTTCCACCCTTTCTTTCCACTTTATGTGCCGAAACACTAAGAACTGATTTGGTTTGCCGGTAAGTATCACACCTCTTTATCATACTCTATCCACCGCGAGAAATGTTTTTGTAACACGCAACACATTTTGTTGATTTATTGAAAGTCACCTATGTTTAATTATTTTATGACAAAATTATTGTTGATACTTTAAATGTTACCAGCGAACATTCAAAAACATACACATAACGATAATATTCGCTACGTACAGATTGTTTTCGAATTCACATGGAGACCACTTTTTAAAAGATTTGACTATCGCTTTAGTCTAGTATATTTGTATTTGTTACGCTTTGTCCTTGAAGCAACCATGCAATGAAGGAAGCTTTAAAATAAATAAAAATGCCCTTCTTCTTAGAAGGAAGCAAGTAATAATGCAATCGCTAATGTTTATCTGAATTAGCATTTTGTAGATAAAATAATACTATTTTAAAGAATAGTTGTTTGTTTGCAGAACAGGTAGGAAAGTCATGTGAATGGAACACACAAGATTTTTTCGTACATTATTACCCTCTTTGGGAAAAGTAAATGAAGCCCCATATACCTACTTATCACCTAAGGTAAGCACCAATACATACCTATTCAGTAAACGGTTCAACTATTCTTGGACGATAAAGGTAAAGACTGCACTTTGTTTTGGAAACAAAAGCATGAATTTAAAATTTCCACCATGGAAACATGTAAGGTAGTCCTTACAAAAATGACACTAAAATATAAGGTTTATTTAGAATGCCAGATTTTAATCCGGGTGTTTAATGCTAACGAGTAAAAGGCATGAAACTTTGGCAATGGGAAATCGGTAGCAGTTGCAACTATAGGATCTTATTACCCAGAATAAATTTAATGAAAATCATAAATTTATTCCTAGATATCATTTTCATTTGTGTTAGCTATGCTATTTGATAACACTGCTAAGCTATTTTTATAAGCACATTTTTTGTGAATAATTTTAAAAATTGTTAAAGTTTAGGAACCTTGCTTACAGATTGCTTTTACTTTTCTGACAATTTCAAAAAGAGGATAAATACTTGATTAATACAGCTTAAACATTTATGTATATAATTCCAGTTACTGTAGAATGCTTAGTCTGCCATTTCTATCATTTTTAGAAAGCTATTCGTATATTTTAGTGCTAATTTTGTGCCAATTTTAACCTTTTTTCTTTCTCTATACGTACTGTGCATAATGTATAGAGAAGGTACGTATTGTACTCTACCCAAAACTTCGATACCGAGATTTCACCGGAAATATTTTGAGCGACCAGCTTTTAATATATTTCACTATCGCTTTAGCCTAGTGTATCCCCTTATTTCCCTTCTGCTTAGAAGGAAGCAAGTAATAAGAGAATTTCTGCTGATGTTTAATCTCGATTTAGTGTGGTGTAGATAAAATGCAGAATAGGTAGGGAAAGTCATGAGAATGAACCACATCAGATTGTTTGGAATGTATTGATACATTTTATTAAACTTAAACTCTGCACACGAAGTGGCTCCCTGTATATAATGTAATTTTGCACTGACTTCAACCAAATCCGTAGATGATGATGATGAACTTTCTTCAAAGACTTTGTTTGAATTTTAAACCACGTGTGGTCAGCGGTTCATAAGTCAATGCAATTTTGAATTATGTTGTTCTAAAATAAATTTCTACCGAAAACTGGTAAAACGACGGACAACGTCTGGTAAAACGGAAATAAACCAAACCTGGTGAACACACTTATAAACTGCCTTTATAAAAAATCTGATGTGTGTCATTCACATGACTTTCTCTACATCTTTGCAATAAATTATTGTTAAAAAGCTTATTCTTCTATTTACTTAGTGCTACCGAGAAAAAATTGGCAGAAAGGGTCTTATTACTTGCTTCCTTGTAAGTAGAAGGGAATAAGGGAGTACCATGGACTAAATCGATACTCAAATCTTTTAAAAGCTGGTTACTATTGTCTGTATGTGAAAAGTTTAAGTATTTTAAAGCTGAAACTAATAACACGGAGTATCTCACAAACGGTCAAATCCACGAAAAAATGTATATTGTGTGTTTTAACGACATCTACATTTTTTTTTTTTTTTTTGGGTAAGTTTTTGTCTATCTCTTATGTTTACCAGTTGTGCAAAATTCCGCAAAATTCATTCAGAAAAAACATGTCTTCAGAGTCTATTCCCAGAAAATTGAAGATTTACATATTATTTTCATATAAATATCTTAAAGAGCCATTTCTGAGTAAATCAAAATTTTCGATTTTTTTTCCATGTAAAGGGTAGTCGGGGGTGGGGGATTTTTTTTGAAAATCTTCGTGTCGTATCCTTGGAAGATACCGAACTTAAATACCAAGCCTTTTCATTTTTTAGCTATGCTGCCCACATTAACCACAGACACACATACGGACATTTTTCTAAAACAGTTTTTTTTATATATATACAGGGGTCTCAAACCTGTATTTCCGGTGAAATCTCGGTATGGAATTTTTGGGTGCAATACAATAGCGTCTCTATACACTATGTACAGAAATTAAAAATACATTTTCAAAAGCAAGGAAGCTATTGAGTGACTTGTCCAAAGTTTGAGAAATGCGTGGGGAAAGTTTGCCGCACTTAATTGTGGTTCTCATTTTGACGAACACGTGCTCGGAGACCACACCTTTTCCGGTCCTTAAAGGCCGATGTATGCCTTCATCTGCATTCAGACCGTAACGTCTGCTGTGCAGCAAAGGGAGTGAAAAAATGTTAAAAAATTCAGGTGGCAGTGTGCTTGAATCATGCGAGGAAAAATCCCTAAGGATATGAGCAGGCTCAGCCAAACCTGTGCGTTAGGTAATCACATAAGAAGTTCGGTAGCAGAGAACAGCAGTTAACATTTTTATTATATTGGCTCATGTAACACTTGGAGTTTTTAGAACAGAAAAGTGTATACAACTTCAAACATTTTGCAATGAGGCATTAATTGGTAGCGGTATGGTTAATGCAGCTCAAAAATATCTTGACAGATCCAAATTCTATATTTTATTTGAGATTATTATCTCTCACTGTGTTAGTCTATAGATTAACATTTTCCAACGAATAATTGTTAACAAAAAGAAAGATGTCTTTACCTATTCTTTACATGAAGTTCATTACTCAATTATATACTTGAATAAAAACATGATATATTACATTCAGGTCACCCTTTCATTTCATAAAGGTTTATTGTATAACGTATATAAACAAATACTTCGGAAAGGGATGATACAAAAAAAAGAAAAGTTCGATAATTTTGAAACCATGCATGTTTTTAAATGTTTGAATGTTGTATAGTGCGTTTCTTTCAACCTCTTAACGTTTCCAGTACACAAAACTATACAAAAATCCTTCAGAATGTAATGAATTTTAAAGAATGTTTATAGAAAGCTCTAGGTATATAGTTTGTCACGCGAATGAATATCTTGAATCTAAGGTATTTTAATCAAAATGGTTAAAATAATTTTTTGAAAGTAAAATATTTGAAAAATGTTCCAAGTAAAGGGTAGTTTGGGGTAGCAATTTTCTTGAATCTCTTCTTGCATGCTTGGAAGATACTGGACTTAAATACCCACTAAGTTTTATCCCACTTTTCGATTTTGATATGAGGGGCTCGGCCGTAAAACATGTTAAGTGACAAAACTATATAAGGCAGAAATAAGCAATTCAAACTTTACACAAATATATTATGTATTTAAAATATACGAAGTGAAAGGAACTCAGTAACACCGTAAGTACGAACAAATAGAATTCCTAAAATTGTGTTAAACATAATGTTTTCTGAGATGGTAAAGCTACTTTATCATAAAAGGTGTAGTAAACACATTTTACACAAATGCTATATTCCTTTTCTCACATAAAATGTTAATATCATGCTATTAACAAAAAGTGTAGTGGGATACAAAAATAATCAGATTTTGTTACTGAGGTAATACACAAGTTGATTATCATTAGGCTAGTGTTTGTAGTTTTATCCTCTATCACTCTATTTTCATTGTCCATGCTGCTGGAAGACTTCAGATTATGATAATTGTGGTGATGAATCCATTGCATGTATGAAATTACATATTTAAGCTTCATGGCACAATAGGAACAGTAACTGTAAAATCAACCAACCTTCTGATGTAATCAGCTCTTACTCCAATACATCGTGAATTATATATTCTGATGTAATTAGAATTCATGTTAATACTTTATTGGTAAATTGTTTGATTATATACCTCAAGTAATCGGCGTGTAGTATCGGTAAGTAAAGAAGAAGAAAGGTCGGTGCTCCCAAAATAAGAGATGATAGAGTAATGGTTATTTATAAGCACTGAAAGCAGGCCCCAAACAATGTTCTGGTGGCCGAGAGATTAAAAAGGCCTTGTTTCCACTCCTAAGTTCCTAGGTTCAAATCTTGTAGTGCTGACATTTTTTTACGTTTGTTAATTTGATGACTAGATATGTAGAACATAATATTGCATTAATATAACTTTGCCATTTGAAATTATGGGCCTATCTATGCACACAAAAACGTAATTCTACTAACACTTGATTTAAATAACTAAAAAAAAAAAAAAAAAAAAAAAAAAAGTGTGAATAAAAAGTATCTTTTAAAACTAAACCAAAAAATAAATTTAATATCGGGTATATGAATCCTCAGCCCATAAAATTGCCCTCGATCTTCGAGGCATGGGCAAAATTAAATGCCTGCAGTAATGTGAACCAGAAGCTACAAACAAGTATCTAGACTTCTTGAATCTGTGCTTAGACGCGATTTTGTTTTCTTCGCCCATCTACAGGTAAATTGGAGCGCAGCACCCGTTTCACCTCAACCCACACATTCTCACATTCTATTACTCTGATATCCAGCTTCTCTGAAAACCAATTTGAAACCTTTCTAGAGGTGTGGACAGGATGAAATTCAGCAGTTCCATCATATTATCTCTTCCTCACGGGAATCAAAATAATATCGAGTATTACCGTGTACTGCACACTGCATCGTCAAGCTGTCACAACACACCTAGACCGTACCTTTTTTTTTTTTTTTTTTTGGTAGTTTAACGTCCGCTTTTACTACTTGTGGCACCGCAGGCGATGACACTGGTGATACTTGGAATGAAGATGGAGCACCGGTGGAATACGATGGCGGGGAAAACCGGAGAACAAGGAGAAAATCCGCCCTGCGCCACCACAAATCTCACATGCGGTCGCTCTAGGTGAGACCGTCCCTTGATATCCAACCCCAACAAGATACAGATACGCGACCATGATAGAATATTATCTTTGAAGCCCCAAGTATTTTGCATCGTATCGGAGCCCCTTTTTACGATAGACAATCACCTTTCCTTTACGTGTGGAAGAAAATGTTAACTCGCCTGAGAATATCATGTTCTTCCATTTGTGACTGCCATTTTCCTATTGGATAGGTTTGTGAAGGGCGTGTTGAATATCATATATATATAAATATAAATAAATAAAAAAAGTTCGTACCTCAAAAAGAAATCAAATTTGCCCAAAATTGGGTTCCTAAAATGTTTCAAAAATTGGTTTTCTTAACAATTTTTAGTATTTGTCTTACCATACAGATTCCATTTTTTTCCATTGAGAAAGAACTGTTTGTGCCTCATGCATTTGTGTACCATTCTGCGCGCCACATGCTTTCGTGTGCAGCTTATTGCTGTCAGTATAATAAATCCTTAAAGAAACATCATAACCACTATAATATTATTAACTGTACCGAACGTCATATATGAAATAGGGATGTCTGAAATAAACAGCCGCTATGTGTTGAATAAACACCATTAAGAGAAGGGGAAGGGAGAAATGTGTGCTACATGCGAAAAGCGAACCTGTGACCCTCAGCAGAGGTGTAGCCTGTTTTGCCACAGTGCTACAGTGAACACACATTTTAAGGTGGCAGGTTTAGTAATGCCGTACAATACAAACTGTATCCTGTTTTGTGTCGTGAAATTGTTTAGTTAATATTGATGGTTTGTTGCTGGACAAGTTTAAATTATGTATTTGATTATGATTATTGATCATATAGGTTAAAACTGTTAATATTTGGAACTTGTGACAATTTGTTGGTGCCACTACACAACTGTATCGCGGATGGTGTACACAAGGCTCTGTGCCGTGTAGAACTTACACGAATTTGTCGTTCTAGACATTATTCTTTTTTTTTTCCTTTCTTTTTTTGGCGACGAGTGTATACATGGTGTAGAGAAAATAAAGTAGTTTGCTGAAGAATAAATAGAAAAAAACATATGAATGTAACATCATATGTTTTAAAAAAAATTATCCTCCTAAGTATTAACAGAACATGGAATTTGAAACCAACACATAGCGACACAATCTTTTAAATTTGAAATCTGGTTCTTTTCTACTGTGTTCTACTCGTACACTAAAATGCGATAAATGTGTATTGAAGTTAATCTGATTTAGAAGTAGATAGCACAAGATTTTGTAGGAATAATTTCTAGAAAGCGAGTAGAGAGATTCATGTTAATGAAATAAGGCAATTTTATGCTTAACCTTCGCGAAATTGCAGGTGAGTTTGAAGTAGTTGGTCTCTAGTTGTATTCATTTTGATTATTTTATCAAATAATTACAACATTAAATGAATAATAAAACACTAAATATGTTTAGGTGCTTGTTTTGCTTATACGACGTTTCTTCATTTCTTGCGTTAGAGCATCTGGATTAATTTTGTGAATTATTGAGAAAATTCTGAGAATAGAATTTTTAGCACGAAGTATGTTGTTTTATTTTTCTATTTTGTAAAAAATGTATTAGTGTAGCTTCAAACACCAATTAAAACAATGAATGAGGGGTGGATGTTGTGGCTAATTTGAAAATCATGTGCATTAAGGACCGCTAAAATTTAAAAAAAAAAAAAAAAAAAAAAAAATGTTAAAATTGTGGTATAACATGCTATGATGTTTGTTAAAATTTCCGATTTTATACATCGAGTTGATCATTGATTCATAACCAAACAGAACAATATCAATGTCTTAGTTTCTTCCTGTTTGTCGAACTTTGATCTGTTTGAAACAGAATGCCTCAAATACTTGCCAACAAGTGGAATAAATACAAATGAAAGTGAAGGCTGAGTATAGCGTAAGAATACTGTTCCTGATCTGAAGGTGACAACACATATTACATTATCTGCCACGCTTCCTATGGTAACAGTAAAAGAATCTCTCTGTTTGGGATAAATGTTGCGTTGATGCAACACGATAAGCACACACACACAACAAAGTTCAAGGTTCCTCTTCTATAAACTAAGTGTTGAACAGTCTCGTACACGTCACCTGGTGCTGGCACCCGGAAAGTCCCGAGCAGTGAATCAACGTCAGTGGAAAAACGCTTTGTATGACGAAATCACAACATCCAATGCCAGCAAGTCCATAGCCAGGGGGAAGAAAAGTTATTTAGAGCCCCCCTCAGAAATATTATAAATTAAACATTTGTGTTACACTCACATAACTTTCTCAAACAAACTATTCTTACAAAAGATTATTCTTTAATGTACATCATGCTAATCGAGATAAACACTAGCAGAAGTAATGACAATTATTGTTTTCTCACAGAAACCGTGTTATTAGATAGGTAGAGTCAGACTGAAAATGTCAATGCCATAGCCGGGATTTGAACCACGGATCTCCCGGTCTCAAGCCGTTTGCTCTATCACTGAGCTACCATGGCAACATGTCCATATAGTTGGCTATACTATGAATCCTGGGACTTAAAGTACTTGCAAGATTGTAAGTCGCCATTGTGGTTGTCATCTCGAAATAATTTGAGATCACCTTGTGGTTTACCGGGAAGTATGCAAGTCAGTTGAGAAATTCAACGAATGCTATGCGGCATGTTACCATGGTAGCTCAGTGGTAGAACAACCGGCTAGAGACCGGGAGATCGTGGTTCAAATCCGGCTATGGCATTGAATTTATCAGTCTGATTCTACCTATCCAGTCTTATTGTTTCCTTGTAAGCAGAAGGGAAATAATGGACACTCCAAGTTAACGCGATAGACAAATATTTTAAAAGCTATCGCTTCCTATTCTTTTTCCGTGGCTGGGAATAAAACAAAAGCCGTATGAAACGAAAGATGACTTCCCGTTTGAAAACAATTTTAAGTAGTTTAAAATTAAAACCAATAACAAGGAATATCTTTTAAATGTTTAACTCTACAAAATATTTATGACAAATTGTGTGTATTAACGATACATATATATATATATATATATATATATATATATATATATATAAATAAGGTTAGTCTCTCTCCTCTGTTTAACAGTTATACAAAAGTCTTCTAGAATGAAGAGTTTTTCAGGGGTTATTCCCAGAAAGTTCAAGATATACATTTCGTTTGTCATGAAAATATCTCAATCTTAGGCATTGTAATCAAAATCGATAGAACCACTTTTGAGAAAGTCAAAAATTAAAAAAAAAGAAAAAAAAAAGATCCATGTAAAAGGTAGTTGGAGTGGGGGATTTTCTTGAAAATCTTGTGTTACATTCTTGGAAGATACTGAACTTAAATATCAAGTTTGGTATTTAACCCACTTTCTCGTTTTGAGTCATGCCGCCCACAGAAACACAAACACATACACTCGCACATTTTTCTAAAAGGGTTTTATTCAGGGGGTCTCAAAACATGTATTTCCGGTGAAATCTGGTATTGATGCTAAAATTATAATTATATCAACGTTTTGATTAAATGTTTCTAATAAAACGTTATTGGACATTGAGAGAAATACAATGCATTCTCTATCTAGACGTGCAAAAGTCATTTTCCTCCCTTTTCTCCATTTTCCCAACATCGCTTTTGTTTTTCTGTTTGATTACCGTTTTTGCTTGATACACACACACACACAATTACACATTTACAAACACACAAACACCTATGCCCAAGGTGGGACTCGAACCCACGATACTTTGCGCCGCGAAGCACCAGAGCGAGGCACTTTAGAGAGCGCGGTTATGAGGACCGGCCATATTAACCGAGATGTAATGAATTTAGGCCAAACTTACTACTTAATGAAAGTACTTAAATAAAAGCTGAAAGTAATTAAATCAGAATAGCTTAAGCTGAAGCAATACACGATTCCTTATGAATAATAACTATAATTTAAAGGCATTATAATTAATTTGAATGAAAATCAAAGAAAATGGCAAAATGAATTCAATGATAAATTAGTTAAAGATATAAAGTGAAAATATCAGGTAATCAATATCGCAATATAATTGACCCAAGTGCATCAATATACTAGTAACAGCATTTGAAGGATTGATAATAACATACAATACATAAGTATGTATGTAGTATATTGTAGCGTAACTAAAGGAAAGTGGAAAAGCGTATCAGTTAGAAATAAAAAAAAAGTAACGTTAAATACTGAAATAGGAGATTGGAAATGTAACCATGTCTGTTCATTTGATCCTACGCAGCAAATTCCTATATCATTGAATCGGTTGAAATAGAAATTCTAATTAAATCTAATTGATTCATCGCCAAAAAGAATTCCAATCCAGAACATATCCAAAATATATTTTAAATAAGTGGGTAACATACCTGTTGCAACCTTTACCCAAGCCCATTTACATCTATTTTCCAATTCTTACTTTTGATACTGAGTGTCTGTATAATGGTTTAATTGCAGATATAATGTGTAAATCAGTTGTATGGCATTCAGTACTTTCCACAACAATAACAACAGCAATAATAACAACAATGCCTGGTTTGCATCTTTATTTCAGATGCAGAATGTGAAAACTTTAAAAACATAGTAAATTAACAATATATCTGCTTGTTTATGAAATATACAAGATTTATACCAAAAAGTCTATGTGTTACACTACAAGACTTTCTCTATCGATTTTAACACACTATTCTTAAAAGGTCTTATGTGTTCCATTCACAGACCTCTACTTCTTCTGCAAATAAACTATTATCATAAAACAGTATTCTAATACAGATAAACATTTGCACAGATGGTCTTATTATTTCCTTATAAGTAGAAGGGAAATAAAGGAATACACTAGGCTTAAACGATAATCAAATCGTTTATAAAGCTATCGCTATGCAATGAAAATTGAAACTCAGTTCTCTTTGCATGGCCAGAGTAAAACAAGAAATATGAAACAAACGATGAGTTGCAGTTTGAGAAAAGTATAGGTATTTTAAAATTGAAACCAGTAACAAAGGATATCTGGAAATGGTTAACTCCACCATAAAAATAAAAAGTGTTTAAATAAGTATATGACATAAACTGTGTGTTTTAACGAGATCTACCGCCTGCGGTGCCATTAGTAGTTAAAGCGGGCGTTAAACACTACCAAAAAAAAAAAAAAAATTAACGAGATCTATAATTTTGTGTAGTAAGAGTTTGTTTATCTCTTACGATTTACCGGTGTGCCTAAGTCCTCCAGAGTGAAGAGACCTTCAGAGACTTTCTCAGAAAATTCAAGATATACATCTTTAATGAAATTTTAATAAAAATCGTCAGCAACTGTTTAGAAAATCAAAATTTTCAAAAAATGTTCCAGGTAAAGGGTAGTTTAGGGTGGAAGATGTTTTTGAAAATCTTTATGTCGCATCCTGGAGGGATGCTGAACTTAAATCCAGGTTTGATTCATTTCGGTTTTTTCACAGACACACACACACACACACACACACACACACGCTTGCGCGCGCGTGGAACATTTAATTTTTTTTATTCAGAGGGCTTCAAAATATGTATTTCCGGGAATCTGAACATGGAACTTTTGGCTCGACTGCAATATATTACCCACCTATTAGGAATGTGGTGAGAAAGTATAAAAGAAGATTTCTCTGAAATAAACGCTTTCAGTTTCTTCAACCTCCCAAAAGTTATAACAAGGATCGCACGCGCGCACACATTCACGTGTGTATGTGGAGGGAGAGGGGTGAACATCTTATGCGGAATATCGGATAAATGTCAATGTACTTGAGCCACACACCGTTTAGGCGTGTCAGTCGAATATTTTTATCATGTTTTTCATGGAAATAATGCAGATGCAGCTGCAATACTAATAAGTTATTTAGAGACTGACAATTATGTATGCAGCTGGCATATTAACAAATAATTTAAGAGGTTAATATCAGCTGATTTTGGGCCTTTTTTTTTTTTTTCAATCGTCTAATGCATCTTTTACTTTCTGCAGCATATATTTACAATGTGCTTAGTAGATAGATAACGTATTGTATTCCATCCAAAAGTTTCAATGCAGAGATTGCGCCAAAAACGTGTTTTGAGGACCTCTGAATAAAAAATCATTTTTAGAAAATTGATTGCGTGTGTCCTCGCGCCGGTGTGTGTCTCCAGACAGCATAACTCAGGAACGGAAAGTCAGTTAAATGCCAAACTTGGTATTCAAGTTCAGTAGCTTCCAAGGATGCGACAAGAAGGTTTTCAGGAAACTACACTTGACAAGAAACATTTTTGGACATTTTCGATTTTCTGAAAAATGATTCTAATGATTTTGATTAAAATGCCTTTTATTAAATACATTAATATGACAAATTAAACATATATCCTGAATTTCTTGGAAATAGTCCTTAGTCCCCTTCATTCTGATGACTTTTTCATAATCGTAAGAGATAGCCAAAAACTTGCTAAACAAGAAATGCAGATCTCGTTAAAACACACAATTTATGTCATATACAGCTCCTCTTTTCATTTCTTTCTTTATTTCAAACAATTTCAGAGATATTCCCTGCATGGTTTTAATTTTAAAATGCTCACAAACTTTTTTCAAATGGGAAGTCCTCATCAATTTCATATCTCTTTTGCTTCACTCCTGACCATGGAAAGAGAACCGAATTTCAATGAAATTGGCATAATGCCATATTTTAAAAGATTTCTCAGTCACTTTAGTTTAGTGTATTCCCTTATTTTCCTTCTACTTACAAGGAACTAAGTAGTAAGACCGTTTCTAGTAATGTAAATGTTGATTAGCTGACGTATATAAAAATTATCTTTTGTTAGAATAGCTTGTAGAACATACACAGAGAAAGTCGTTGGTTTTTTTTATGAAGATCATTATGGTATTCTGGATGTGGAGAAGTGGCCGAAGCGTCATCAAGCTGTGGCCACGTTCCTCCTCTTTTAACAAAAGGCGGTTTTCGAGTAACTCAGGATATGTTTTCGAAAAAATAAAACAAAAACATTCATTGCCACACTGTAGCAACAGGTGAGGTCGACGAGGCGTTAATGCAGCTGCCAAAAAGTTGATATTGAACCGTTTGCGGCACCTGTGAAGAAAATAATGAAAGAAAGAAAAATCTGATGTGTACCATTCACATGACTTTCTCCATATCCCTGCAACAAATGATACTTAAAAAGCTTATGCTTCTATTTACTTTATGCTAATCAGAAAAAAATAGCAGAAATAGTTTAATTACTCGCTTCCTTGTAAGTAGGAGCGAAATAAGGGACAACCGTAGGTTAAAGTGATAGTCAAAAGCTGGTTGCTATGTCAATGAAGTTCCTTTGTTTATATGGATAGGAGTTGACAAGTTCCTGTATGAAAAAAGTATACGTTTTTCATAGCAGAAACCAAAAATAAGGAATGTCACAAAAACGACGAACTCCACGTAAAATGTATATAACATAAATTGTGTGTTTTAATGTGCTCTACATTTTTTGTGTAGTAAGTTTTTGTCCATCTCTTAAGGTTTAGCAGTTATTCAAAATTTAGTAAAATTCATCCAGGACAAACTACTCTTCAGAGGCTATTCCCAGAAAATTCAATATATACATTTTATTTGTCAGGTAAATATGTTTAATATACGAAATTTTAATCAAAATCGTTAGAGCCATTTTTGAGAAAATCAAAAATTTCGAAAAAAGTTCCATGTAAAGGTAGTTGGGGGTGTGGGGATTTTTTTTTTTTCAAAATCTTCGTGTCGCATCCCTGGAAGATACTAAACTTAAATACCAAGTTTGGTATTTTACCGACTTTTCGTTTTTGAGTTATTGTGTTCACAGACACACGGACACACACACACACACACACACACACGAACCTTTTTGTGAAAATGCTTTTTTTGGATATTGGGGACCCTAAAACATATATTTCCGGTGAAATCTCGGTATCGAATTTTTGGGTGGAGTGCAATACATTCTCTATACACTATGTATGTACATAGTGCGTATGGAGAAAGTAAAAATCTGATGTGTCCCATTCACATGACTTTCTCTATATCCCTGCAACAAATTATTGTTAAAAAGCTTATACTTCTCTTTGCTTTATGCTAATCAGAAAAAATTAGCAGAAATAGTCTTATTACTTGCATCCTTGTAAGTAGAAGCGAAATAAGGAAGTACCATGGGTTAAAGTGATAGTCAAAAGCTGGTTGCTATGTCAATGAAGTTCCTTTGTTTATAAGGATCGGAGTTGACAAGTTCCTGTATGAGAAAAATATAAGTATTTCATAGCAGAAACCAAAAATAAAGAATGTCTAAAAAACGATGAACTCCACGAAAAAAAATTATATAACATAAATTGTGTGTTTTAACGTGCTCTACATTTTTTGTGTAGTAAGTTTTTGTACATCTCTTATGGTTTAGCAGTTATTCAAAATTTCGTAAAATTCATACAGAATAAAGTACTCTTCAGAGGCTATTCCCAGAAAATTAAAGATATACATTTTATTTGTCAGGTAAATGTCTTTGGTATATGATATTTTAATCAAAATCGTTAGAGCCATTTTTGAGAAAATCAAAATTTTCGAAAAAAGTTCCATGTAAAGGGTAGTTGGGGGTGGAGGGATTTTTCTCAAAATCTTCGTGTCGCATCCCTGGAAGATACTAAACTTAAATACCAAGTATGGTATTTTACCGACTTTTCGGTTTTTGAGTTATCGTGTTCACAGACACACGGACACACACACACACACACACACACACACCCACACACACGGACCTTTTTGTGAAAATGTTTTTTTTTTGGATATTGGGGACTCTAAAACATATATTTCCGGTGAAATCTAGGTATCGAACTTTTGGTGGAGTGCAATACTTTCTCTATACACTGCGTATGGAGAAAGTAAAAAAGGGGAGTGAAGGAAGGAAGGAGGGAAGGTAAGGCGGAGGAAAAAAAAGTAGAGATGGAGGAAGAGAGAACGAGAAAGAGAGAGAGAGAGAGAGAGAGAGAGAGAGTGTATGTGTGTGTGTGTGTGTGTGTGTGTGTGTGTGTGTATTTTTCAAACATTCAAACATGACAGCTTGCTATATGCATGGAAAAGAAAAGTACATACAACGTAAAATTGTTATTTAAAATAGACTCCTATTGAGGTCACTAAAGCGCGATGATTATCTTTAGAGGATTATGTTTTTTAAAACCTCACACATGCATAAGACACTAATTGGTAATCTATTGATGAAAATATAATTTAAACTTAGGAAGACTATGAGTCATTTTCAAATGCTATATTTCCGTATAGATTTGCTCTGAAAGTTTTAAAGTGATTCGCTTACCTTATTATTATATATTAAATTTCTTTCAAATTGGATAAATAGCTACAAGAAATGAGTTATTTCATAAATTGTATTAAGTAAATATATTGCATAATCCAAATATCTCACGCGCCTCAAATTTGAGAAAATGCGTTGTCATTTTTTGGATCGGTATTTTGATCCATACAACAATGTTAAATGTGATATTTAAATAACTTTGATTGCGGAATTATTATATATCTTTAAAAAGTTAAACATTTTAATTTCTAAAATTAATAATATTTTCATAAAATATCTTTTTTGAAAAGTAACTATTGGTGTTAAGATAATGTTGTCCTTTTAATATTACAATAGATACTTTTGCATATTCTGGGAAATATTAATTGTATTTAAACAAAATCTGAGGCAGGTGGAACATTCTGAAAATATGAAAATTTAGTTTTGAAAAAAAGAAACCATTGTTTAATAAAACAGTATGCTAGGAAACTGATGTATTATGCGATCTTTAACTGGTTTTAGAGCCTGAGCAAGAATTGGTGGGGGGGGCAGCTAAATGTTGATTCTCTATAGAGGCCCAAAGACTTCATAACTCTTGTCTATAAAGATAAAATAATATTTTCGATTTTTGACCGATTGTATTCCAAATTTCACTCCCAATGTCCCGTAAAATGTTTGGAACGCTTAATGCATAGCCATGCGGAAGTCCATATATTAAAGACAGTCATAAAGGCCCAAAATGACACATTTTGATTTTTTTTTTACTTTTTATATATTATGAAAATATAATCATTCTGATTAATTTGATATATGTTTTATTGCACTAGACCAAAATTTACTATTTTAATTAATTTATATAAATGTAACTGTAATCCTTTATGTTTTAAAAAATCTGATGTGTTCCATTCACATGACTTTCTCTACATCTCTGCAAAAAAAAAATATTATTAAAAAAGCCATTGCTTTCATTTCCTTCATGCTGATTGAGAAAAAAATTAGCAGATATAGTCTTATTACTTGCTTCCTTGAAAGTAGAAGCGAAATGATGGAATATCATAGGTTAAAGTGATAGTCAAAAGTAGTTGCTATGTGACTGAAGTTCCTTTGTTTGTATGGACAGGAGTTGATAAATTCCTGGAATGAATTGGATTGGTAAGTGAGGGATGAATTTAAAATTAAGCAAAGGGCCTTCCTTCCAAAAAGAAAATGTTTGCCCAAAATTCAAGCTTTTAAGAACAACTGAAAACATTGGTTCCATTTAAATACTTTTAGTTTATTTTTATACTCAAGATTGTTTTTCATAGCTGAAATCAAAGACAAGGAATATCTCAAAAACAATCAACTCCAGGAAAAAAATGTATATAACAAATTGTGTGTTTTAAAGTGCTCTATATTTGTTGTGTGGTAAGTTTTTGTCCATCTTTTACGGTTTAGCAGCTATGCAAAATTCCGTAAAATTCACCCAGAATAAAGTAGTCTTCAGAGGCTATTCCCAGAAAATTCAAACAAAATATACATTGTATTTGTCAGGTAAATATCTTTAATATAAGATGTTTTAATCAAAATCGTTACAGCCATTTTTGAGAAAATCAAAATTTTCGAAAAAAGTTCCATGTAAAGGGTAGTTTGGGGTGGGGGGATTTTTCTCAAAATATTCGTGTTGCATCCCTGGAAAATACTAAACTTAAATACCAAGTTTGGTATTTTACCGACTTTTCGTTTTGGAGTTCACAGACACACGGACACACACACACACGGCCCTTTTTCTGAAAATACTTTTTTTTGGATATAGGGGACCCTAAAATAAATATTTCCAGTGAAATCTCGGTATCGAATTTTTTGGTGGAGTGCAATACCTTCTCTATGTACTATGTATATAGTACGCGTAGAGAAAATAAAAATACTTTAAAGGTTTTATAAACCAGAGCATAACTCTGAAGGCTATATGGTTGACTTATATTTATAAGGTGATTTGATAATAAAACAATTAGAATGTATCAATCATGTGCAAAAGAGGATGGGCAGACGTTTACGAAACATTCGACTACAGCCGGTCGGATGGTTTAAGCATAAAGCGTCGATCGACAAAACTGTTGATGAACTCACTAAAACTATTATGGAATGGCTATAAGGAACAATACAGATGATTTGAACGGTATGAGGAAATCAGTTTGGGCCATCTTTTTTCATAAAATATCTACAGATTGTAAGCCAATTCACAATTTGTGTTCTCAGGACTGACGTAGATATCTCAAGGCCGAAAAAGCTGGCACCTTAGATACATTTACACACAAGAAAATGGAATACCTAGAGCTGTTTTGCTTGCAATTAAGCCTATATTTCAGGATTTTTCCCACCCAGAGCTACTAGAGAATGTTTGAAAGGAAAAACTCAAACACAAATGAATCTTTCAACAACGTGTGTGGTCGAGAATCCCCAAAAATTGTAATTCTGGGTATGCTAACACTGCAATTGGGTATTTATGATGCAGTTATTACATTTAATGATGGATACGCAGTAAGGCTATAAGTGTAAGAAGATCTTGACATATCAGGAGGTTTCAACACTGTAAACAATATAAAAGCATTAGACAACAAGAGAATTGCGAAATCTGAAATTACTGCAACAAACAAGCCAGACCCAAGAGGAGAGAAGTAATGGGTGAAAAAGATGTAGATGATGACGACTACCAACCAGAAGGATTTTAGAATAAATATATAATGTAGGTGAGTTTATATGAACATTTTGTTTTAATTTTACTTTAACATCAATTTTCTCAAAACCACATATTTCAATATAAAAGCCCTTTTCTCAGAAACCAGCGGCAATATCTACATACAATTTTCAACACATAATCTGCATTGCACAGTAATGTTGTGGATCCTCAGAGAGCTAAACTCCTCAAATGTATTATTTTTAAAAAAAATCAAATGTATACCTTTTTTAATGAAATAATTAGAGTTGCAGAAAAAATGTTCTACTCTAGATTTTGATATGAATGAGAATCAGTATATTTAGGAAGGACCAATAAGCACACTAAAAAATTGGATTTCTATACCCAATAGATCCTGAGAAAACGGGGCATTGATATTGTCATTTTAACATGGTAATATAGGGCTTTAGGACTCCCCTTAAGCGATGATGTAGATTGCTGTTCTAAAAAGCTGATGTGTACCATTGACATGACTTTCGCTATATCCCTGCAATAAATTATTCTTAATAAGCTTATACTTCTATTTACTTTATGCTAATCAGAAAAAAGTAGCAGAAATAGTTTTATCACTTGCTTCCTTGTAAGTAGAAGCGAAATAAGGGACTACCATAGGTTAAAGTGATAGTCAAAAGATGGTTGCTATGTCAATGAAGTTCCTTTGTTTATATGGATAGGAATTAAGTTCCTGTATGAGAAAAATATAAGTTTTTCATAGCAGAAACCAAAAATAAGGAATGTCTCAAAAACGACGAACTCCACGAAAAAAATGTATATAACATAAATTGTGTGTTTTAATGTGCTCTACATTTTTTGTGTAGTAAGTTTTTGTCCATCTCTTAAGGTTTAGCAGTTATTCAAAATTTAGTTAAATTCATCCAGGATAAACTACTCTTCAGAGGCTATTCCCAGAAAATTCAAGATATACATTTTATTTGTCAGGTAAATATCTTTAATATACGAAATTTTAATCAAATCGTTAGAACCATTTTTGAGAAAATCAAAATTTTCGATAAAAGTTCCATGTAAAGGGTAGTTGGGGGTGGGGGGATTTTTTTTTCAAAATCTTCGTGTCGCATCCCTGGAAGATACTAAACTTAAATACCAAGTTTGGTATTTTACCGACTTTTCGTTTTTGAGTTATCGTGTTCACAGACACACACACACACACACACACACACACGGACCTTTTTATGAAAATGCTTTTTTTTGGATATTGGGGATCCTAAAACATATATTTCCGGTGAAATCTCGGTATCGAAATATTTGGTGGAGTGCAATATCTTCTCTATACACTATGTACATAGTGCGTATAGAGAAAGTAAAAATGAATTTTATGGATAATTGAATACACTTATAAATGAATTAGGCAATTCAATATAAAAAGTTTTACCAGGAGATTTCAATGTCAGGACTGGAAAAAACAAAAATTAGGATTAAATTTGTAGATTCACATGCTGAGAATACTACAAATGATAAATGGGGAACGTTTAATAGAACTATGTGAGCAATGTTTATTTAAAATATTAAATTGATGATCATCTCCACGTAAACGCATGCATAAGCTTACCTGGCACCAAGATACACAACAAAATAAATCCACCTTTAGATTATGATACTGTTGAACTAAATAAAAATATGCAAATTAATGTTATAGAGTATTGAGGAGCATAGCATGTAGTAGTGAACATTGCCTAACGAAATCCAAGTAAGATTATCTTCCCTTACAGGAAGAATCAAATAAAATACATAAGAAATAATAAAAATACAATGATATTAAATGGTCCTTGCTATAACATAAACTATTAGAATACTACGTCATATTTATATAAAGAGAGATTTGAAGAAAACATTAAGAATATATATTTTAAGCCAATGAACATTTATATTAAAGTATAAATTCCATTATAATCAATCAGCAAAAGAAGCATTTAGAGAATAGATAAAGTAAATCCAAGAAAGTTAATATAGGAGTTAACAAATTGTAATGTTAATAAATGTAAAAGATAAAAAAAAAAAAAAAAAAAAAAAAAAAAAAAAAACCTATATAAAAGAATTAGTTGTGGAAAAATGAGATTAAGATAAACCATAGATGTGTTAAAGGGAAAATTATAATAAAAGAAACAAATACAATTTAGGAAAGAAAGTTTAATATGACAGGGGTGGAGGTGGGAAGAACACAGAGGATTGGAGAGATCGCTTAAAAATTAAGAAAATCAAACAAGATTTTATTCTTTTTCAAAGTATTCCCATTTAACATCAATACATTTTTGTATTCGATAGCTAGGCCTTAAGGGGAATCGAAATGGGATTTTCGTAATTTTTTTCCATTTCCAGTTTTAATTGCTTACGAATACTTCGAGTCTCTCGCTCATTTTGGTGTAACTTACATAGAGGTACGCTGATTGCAAATATTTTAAAATATTGTTGAAAATAATCCTGCGTAGAAGCTTTATATAACATTTTGGTACACTCTGTTGGTAAGACAACAATAACTTTGTAAATACTAATGTTAGAGAAGAGACATTTTTTATTTCGATCGGAAAGTTTTACTTTAACTACTCGCAACATGGCATCCCTTCATGTGAGAATTTTGAGGTATTACAAAGTTGCGTTTGGAAAGTTTGGTTATATTTCTTTTTAATGTTATATTTGAAAGCAATTTCTGAAGAAGTCAAGTTTTCTATACAAATATCCCATTATTTCAGAAACAAATTGACATTAAGGGCGAAATTTTTACCACACATTTGCACCTAAGTAGGCTTTATTTTAACGAAAAGATTTTTATGGATATATGTTAGTTATTTGTTTAAATTTAAAAATCACTATTTTTCAATAAATTTTTTTAGAGTTTTATTGAAAAAAAAATCATATCTTTCCTTCTAATGAACAGAAGTATTCTATTTTTCATCAATCAACAGTAAAGGTATTGCTGAACATATCTTGAAAAGTTTAGCTCATTATGTTAAATTGTTGCTGAGATAATGGGTCTAATTTTAACATTGGCAAGATAGGGCATTTCGACTCCCCTTAAAGCAGCGATGCCACACTTACTGAGGCACTTTGAAGACCAGGTTTTTACAATGTTCCATTATTTCATCTGATGACGAAAAAGGGAAACAAAAAGAAATCACAATGTGCTAGGTCAGGGCTATAAATGGTGGAGGGTGCAGATACTCAGTTTTGCTGCATGCGACAATGCATTTTCATGATGCAAACTTATTTTTCCTTTTTTAAATTTGAGTACCAATTGGTAGTAACGGTTCGTCTGCCTCCTAATGCTTTAGTAGCAACGTGACCCGTTTGAGAAAGCAAAAACAGCTAGCAACATTTTCTTACCAGCATTTCGAATTCTTCGGACTTTAGACTTTGTTCGAGAGACCCAATGAGGAGATAGACTTTTCTTTTCAGGATTTAACAATAAACCCAGGATTTATCACCAGTGACGATATTCCAAACCAATTTGAAGTACCGCCTTGGAAATTGTTCCAGAGTTTTTCTGCACCAGTCAATGCAATGTTGTTTTTGATCGGGAGTCAGTTCTGTCAAATGGATCAACAACAATGTTTTCTCACATCCGTTGATGGAACATATTTTGGATTTGGCTCACACCAATGCCCAGTGTCACCTGATAAATTGATAAGATGCTTGTCCATCTTCATCAAGCATTGCTCGAACGACGGAGCTGTTTCCATCAGCAGCAGCAGTTCTTAGGTGTCCACGAAATGTGTCACAAAAAATCTGACGTGTTCCATTCACACTACTTTTTCTACAAACTCTATAACAAATTATTGTTAAAACACTTATTCTTCTATCTACTTCCTGCTAACCGAGATAAACATTATCATTATTTTCGGTCTAAAGCTTGTATATTTCATAAATAAGCAGAAATATTATTAATTTATTATGTTTTTTAAGTTTTCACAATCTGCATCTAAAATAAAGATGCCAGCCTACCATTGTTGTTATTGATATTGCTGTGGGAAGCACTGAACGCCATACAATTTGATTACACGTTATATCTGCAATTAAACCGTTATACAGGCACGCTGAGTCAAAAGTAAGAATTGGAAAAAAGATGCCAGTGGGCTTGGGTAAAGGTTGCAGCAGGTTAAAACATATTTAAGAGACATTTAGATTTGGTTAAGGATATGTTTTCGATTAAGAATACTTGTTGATGAATCAATATACACAATGCTGTTTGATGGGGATCAGGCGGTCATTGCAAAGAAAATTTAAGCTATACAGTAGGTATACGGTGAGAAAAATCTGATATGTTCCATTCGCATGGCTTTCTGTACATCTCTGTAACAAATTATTGTTAATAGAATATTGAGTACTAAGAACTGTAATAATGCTATTATTGTTATTATTATAGTGAGCACTTATTGAAATGACTATAACATATTAAAAATAACAAAGTCAGGAAATTCAAGGAATTTCTGGGGAATTAATAAAAATGGCACAAGTAAATTGTAGGACTTATTAAGATAGTTGGAAAGGTAGAGTCAGACTGAAAAATTGAATGCCATAGTCGGAATTTGAACGACGGATCCCCTGGTCACTGTACATTGCTCTAAACAGTGAACTGCCTAGCAACATGTCGATACAGCATTAAATTCCCCTATTGACTTGCCTTTTTTCGATAACACAAAGGGAGATTTAAAATTATTTTGAGGTAGCATAATGTCGTACGTACTTTTAAACCAACTGTTAGGCCAGTCATTGTGAAATAACTGTATATTTCAGAATTACTTAATGGTAAAACTTATCCCATAGAGTGGAGGGTGGGGTTTATGTATACACCCATACATACACACACAAACGGAGGAAGAAATTATTGTATAAATTAGAGGGGACTTATTATTGCTAAGTAGCCTACATGACATAATGTTGAAGATAAGCAGCAGAATAAATCGGAGCTTCGAGCAAGACGCTATCAGTTCAGAATCCGTTTACTTTAAATCAAATAGTTGAAAACTCATAGGTTACAATCAAGATATTTTAAAAGGCCTATAACACAATTCCAACGATTAAACGTTGTATATTACAGAATATTGGATAGGCAGAGTCAGACTGAAAAATTCAATACCATAGCCGGGACTTGAACCACGGATCTGCAGGTCTCTAGCCGGTTGCTCTAGCACTCGATGATTTGCCGGAAAACATACGAGTCAGTTGAGAAATTTAATGCTCTGTCGTCATGTTACCATGGTATCTCAGTGGTAGAGCAACCGGCTAGAGACCGGGGTGGCTCAAATCCCGGCTATGGCATGACATTTTTTAGTCTGACTGCCTATTCAACTCCTGTCCTACACACGGTTTCTGTGAGAAAACAATTAAAATTATAATTAAAGAATATTGCTATATCCACGAACTTAATAAATGACCGCGCCGTGGCCGAGTGGTTAAATCGCTCGCCTCTCATCAAAGCGGCCTGAGTACGAGCCCAGGTGACCATTTGTGGAATTTGTTATGGACAAAGCGGCTCAGGAGCGGGTTTTTTCTTCGGGTTCTCTGGTTTCCCCCGCCATCGCATTTCACCGGTGCTTCATCTTCATTCCATGTATCATCAATTTCATCGTCTGCGGTGCCATATGTAGTAAAAGCTAACAAACTAAATTAAAAATGCGCATATAAATTCTGTGCCAATCTAAACACAGATGTTCACCAAATTTTCCTTTCACTAAAGTACGTCAGGTATTTGTCTATCACCAACATTATTCAAAATTTATTTGGAACAAGCAGTTCATAATTGGAAAAGTAAATATAGCGAAATGAGTGTAGTGATTGGAAATAATACCATTTATTCATTAGGTTTTGCACATCATCGGCTTATATTATCACAAAAATATGCTGATTTAGAATGTATATGCAGAAAATAAATTAAAGACTATATTGGTAATAAATGAGACCAGTTAAAAGATAATGATTAAGTTTAAGTAACCTTTGGACCGACTTACATATTTACATATTCCAAATGTTCTAAATATTATAATTATTGATAGATTTTTACTTCCTTTAGCTTGTATGTACAATGTACATATTAGGTATTGTATTGCATCCAAAAATTCGATACCGAGATTTCATCGGAAATACCTACATGTTTTAAGGAAACATGAATCCAAAAAAGAAGCATTTTTAGAAAAATGTCGTGTGTGTATTTGCCTGTGTGTGTACATGTGTGGAAGACATAACTGAAAAGCGAAAAGTAGGTTAAATACCAAAATTGGCATTTAAGTTCAGAATCTTCCAAGGATGTGACATGCAAATTTACAGGAAAAGCCTTCCTCTCTAAACTATCCTTGACATAGAACATTTTTGGAAAATTTCTATTAAATAAAAAATGGCGAAAACAATTTTGATTAAAATGCCTTTTTTAAATTTAAAACTATATGTATTAAAGATATTTACATAGAAACTAAAATGAATATTATGAATTTCTTGAAGTCGTCTTCATTCAGAATGGCTTTTGTATAAGTAGTAAACCATAAGAGATAGGCAAAAATTTATACACAAAAAATGTAGATGTCTTTAAAACACACAATTTATGCCGTGTGCAGTTTTTTATTTTTTTTTTTTAGAGGGAACCATTTCCGAGATGTTCCCTATTATTGGTTTCAATTTTAAAACACTACAAATTTTCCCAAATGAGAATTTGCCATTGCTTTTTCTTTTGTTTTCTCCTGACTATGCAAGGAGAACCGAACTTCAATTACATAGCAGCCCGCTTACAAAAAATTGAATATCGCTTTAGCCTAGTATATTCCCTTATTTCCCTTCTATTATAATGAACCAAGTAAAAGGACTATTTCTCCTAATGTTTATTTTGATTAGCATTAAATAGATAGAAGAATGTGCTTGCATAAGAATAGTATGTCAGAATATATAGAAAAAATCATGTGAAGGAACACACCAATTTTTTTTTACCCACAATTCACTCCCCATTATTAGAAAACCTGCATATGTCTATGCATTACAACGTTGGTGAGTAATTACAAGGTAATTATAAGGTAAGTAATTATAATTTCTAAAATATAAAGAGCCGTCCGTATACACTGTTATAAATTAAAAGATACCATTAAACGTAAATATAAGTACTGTTAACATAACATTAATCAAGAATAAATGAATATATAACTTTAGTGCTGTAATAGAAATATGTATTTACAAAGATTTAAATATTCTGTCAACAAAGTTCTGAAATTGTTTGTAGGAACACTGCGAATAATTTGATTTAGCCCCTTCAGCTATATGGATAGACGTGATATGATGTCCTGTGCATGACTGTTAAATAACCCATTCTTTCAACGATAACATAAGATAAATACATGAAATAATACAAATTTCGAGTCCAGATTTATAGCCATTTATAGCCGGGATTGAATCCAGTCAACATTTATGTCGCATTCAAGAGAAACTGTGGAAAAGGATGGGGAGGGCCCAACTAAAGCAATCGGTGTGATAGCCTAGTGGGATGCTGACGGGTTTCGATTGAATGCAAGTACATGCATTTTACAGTTTTTTCTTCTTTATTTGATAAACAAAAGTCACTCATTTTCACGTAGCATTATATATAAGAACAGATAATACTGCAGTTATGTTTCCGAAAGGCCGCGCGGTGTAAGGCACGATATGTGAGTTGACCATAGGTATGGTCGGAGGTTTGCCTCCCAAAGTACCAAAATTATATTGTAATTTATTTATTTAGTCATTTTTACAACTCACCTCCATTATTGGGTATCCTTGAATATGTTTATAGCGGTGTGAATAGTGTTGCACGTGAATTTAGATGATAAACAAATCCGTAATCGACAATCAGAAAGAATGCGATGTTCATCTTGTATTTGATGTAAGCGTTAACATATATATCAACTTTACCGTGGTCATAAATTTTGCTATCGCAAATGAAGACGGTTGTTCAATCTTTTATCGTTAGTTTGTCTTTATCGGTCACTTTCTCTTAAGACTTCTCTTCCTCCTGTTTGCTAATCTAAACGATAAACAAATTATGGTTAGCTGCTGAAAACTCTGAGGGGTTCACCTGTACGCTTACACATAACTTGGTCATCTGCATGTATCTTTAACTGTTCTAAAATAAAATCACTGAATTACTAAATAAACACTGAAACATGTAGGGGACGGGAAGCAATTTTACTCGTTTATTTATTACGCCTGTTTAAAATGTTTACTCACTATTCCTTTGAAAAATGTCGTAGAATGACGAAATTTTGGACACCTATATCTATTGTGATTTTAAAAATGTGTTGATAGTTTGCGATTTTTTCTTTTAAATTTGAGGAAATGTAAAGCTTAACGGTCTTTTGTCTTATGCACATATTAAATATTTAATGTTTATGGCTTACAGTATGTGAAAAATAAGTTTCTCTGTCTGCTTTCGTTCCTGGGAACTTGCAAGAAGAAGGGAGGGAGGGGTTCCAAGAGAGTCTGCGGCTGGCCGCTGGACCAGTCGGTCGTCGTGGCGCGTTCATTGACTCCCGAGCAAGTGAGTGACCTTCCCCTCTCCTCCCCCGCTGGCCCTATTCGGTCGCGATCGGTCGGCTTCGTATAGTTGCAGACTCGCTTCCAACAGCACGGACACATTGGCAATCCAACCTACATGCCCGGTCGGTGAGCCTCGCAGCTCCCGCGTCTCCGCTCCTGAATCTTTGCCAACGGACACGTAAGCAGTTGGGATCGTGCAACTGGTGATGCTTGGTGCGAGTACGGAAACAAATCTAGTTTTCGGAAAATTTGCGAGTTTTTGTTTATTCTAAACGAAAAATGCGTTTGTAGTAGTTGGGCGAGTTCAATTCCAGCAGGCAAGCAAGTGTATTTTCGTGTTTGCCGCATGATACAAGTGTTTGGGTGATGTGTAGATGGGAATTTTCCTCTTACAATCTCCCCGCCAATTCGAATGGAATGTACTGCTGACAAGTAATATCTGAAACGTAAGTGCTACTTTATTATAGCTATAAAAGTATCGTAAGGAGTTTATAATGCACACTAGTTAGTAATGTCAACAACAGAATTATGTTCATGTGTCAGTGACACAATAATAAAGATAAACGTCTTCAAAATAAATACTTTTAGATGCTAAGAATGTAGGTACTGTTAGAACGGGTGCAAAACGGTACTTATTGCTAGTCCTTAATATTAATAGTTTTACGTAACGTGGAACTGCCAATCTCGAAGAACGCTAAAGTGAATACAAAATTGTAAATAGTCAAAGAAGTTTCAATAAAAATATTAGGTGTTTTACGCTCTGACATTTCCTCTTTTTGCTGTTCGCCACGAAGATCTCGTTACAATCCGTTAGAGGCGATGACCTCGATTTGCTGTCTGTCCCAGAGGTTTCCTTGTCAACATAATATAAAGTATAAAGCGAGTGTTTTCGACTGGGGTAGCGAACAGTGGATGATGTGATGCGCCTATAATAATTAAAAAAGGAAAAAGAAAGAAACAAAAAAGTCCCCTTCATGAAGATATCAAATCAGATGGAAATGAGCTGACCTTCAAATGCAAAAGAACTTTGTTACAGTTTTTGGCACTGTTTCTCGCTCCCGTTTGACACCCTGGTATGTGGGAGGAGGTAATTGCGTTATGACGTCATTCGTAATATTACTATTAAAGTTGGTGAGGGGGGGGGGTTCAATTCACTCATTTCTGTGGTGCATCTTGACAAGGTTTACTCATACGTCTTGCCGACGTTATTCCATGCGTTCAAATCCACACCCTTGTCAGTGATGTAGTTGCCCATATATAAATAAAACGTTGCCAACCTAACATGCGTAGCAGGGAGATGTATCTTCCCGTACACATTTACAGGCGAGAATAACATCAGATGTTTAAAATTTCCAGATTCCAAGCATATGCATAGAAGCTATGTGAACCTAGCCGTATTCTATCTCCCAAAAGGTGAACAATAATTTATGTTCTTTAGGTTCAAAACATTTACTTTTAAGGCACAAATATTCATTTACGTGCCTCAATACTTATAACTAATTTTACAAAAAGTAATATATTCCTTTTTTCAATTTATAGTAATTTGCCCTTCAAATAAATCAAGATTTCCCTCCCGGTTGGAACGTACTATTAAGCTCTGCATTAACTTTAGGTATCTAACAGGTATTTAAGGGCTTCAACAATATAATAGGGAATAACGTAGAAATAAAAGTATTAAATTAAAGGCTTCTTTAGGCAACAGGGTAAGACTAGGGCTACCGGGTCTATAATAGGCCATATAATTTCTCTCTGAAAGCTCGTAGAAATGTGAAATTTGTTTTAATGATCAGAGTGGCTCAGGGAGAATCGACAACAATCGAACAATGCCATCTGTTGACTATATTAATGATTTCGATAGAAATTACGAGCATTTTCATGGCATTGTAGATAGTGACAGTTATTTGACATGTGCCAATGAATAGCCTGATTCCTAGCTCAATCGACGTAACGAATTATTTGAAGAGTTCACTAGCCTTCTTCGAACATTTGTAACTGTCTCTGCACTCAATGGTAGTCTATGTTTTCCACTCTAACGAGTGTACCAGTTGTCTCCAGCTTTCTTGCTAGCGATAAAATTGTTGCCTTTGTCGGACATCCCGTACATTAAATTCTCTTCAAAATTGCCGTTGTATTGTTGCCAAGGAATTTGTCTTCCAATATGTTTTGACTGTAAAAACACGCTCTTGAAGTGAGTACTGCATGTTGCTGTTAAGAATGTTACTAAAAACTGTCTACAATGTCATGAAAATGCTCGTAATTTCCATCGAAATCATAAATGCAGTCAACAGGTGGCATTGATCGATTATTGCCATAGTTGTTGTCGATTCTCCCTGAACCACTGAGATTTAAATAAATTTCACATTTCTACGAGCTTTCAGAGAGAAATTATGGCCTATTAAAATGGTTCAGGTTTATATGGATCGCACTGTATCTGGTTGACAGGTTATTGAAATGTAGCCCCAATTATATATGTGCCTATATTAAGAATATCTTTTTAACAAGAACACGTGTTTCTGTAGAATCTAGAAGTTTCAGGCAGTATAGAATATTACATAGTTTTTATATTTATATTTATTACTGTACAGTTGCGAGACGCCTGCGGGTCGGACTCTGCCTGCTTTATACTTCGTGTTAGGTCATATCCGACGATGAAGGAATGAGATAAGTGAAATAACACTCAAATGGGCTCGATTATGAGTTTAAAGTTATCCCACCTTCGTCTTCTCAGGAGGAAAAAAAAAAAAAAAAAAAATCCTGATAGCCCAACCAACAGAAACTTGAACTGGGGACCTCTTGAATGTGAGGCAGGCGCAAGACCATCACACTACAGAGGCGGCCCACTTGAATCATGTAATTTAATCATATTATAGATATCTTAATATATAGAATAGCGGAATTAATGCACACATTTTTATTAATGGACCCGAACTTTGTGACTTGCAACTTTAAGGCTGGGCCTAAAAAATATTTGCAACTACACAAAGACCTCTTAGTCTGAACATTAACCTTATGGTTTTTATATTATTGTTGAGCAGAGTTGAGTGAAATATTAGATGTTTTTAATTACATTTTAGCATTTCGAGAAAAGAATCGAAATTCAAACTGAATGCTTATGAAGTATGTTTTGGATGTAAAATGAAACAAAATATGTGTAATAGTCAACAGAATATTCTGTACACCTTGCATTATTATTTTATAACTTACTGGTACGAAATTTCTTTCATTTCTCATAATCAGACAAATATTGTCCCCAAATTACTTCAACCAAGTGGAAGGGATGATACTACAATAGGGAATAAAAAAACTACTGCCAAACAAGTGACAACGCTGTCGCCACACACACACACACACACACACACATTGCAAAGGCAATAGCCTAACATTTATTTTTCTTTTTTTATCACTGGGATTCTAAGGATAATGTTCTTGTTTTCATCTAATGGTTTGCAAAGCTAAATATTAGGTGAAATCTATCCATCAAATTTTGGTTCTATGTAATGTTTAGTTTAGACATCTAAGGAGTATAGAAAATACACATTTTTGCATTGTGCCTTTGAATCACTCCGAGCAGCAAATAATTTGCTTGTGCTTCCGCAATAATACCGTTGCTGTTCGGATGACACTATTTATGTTGTAGTGCCGAAGTCACTTAACGTACTTTAGTAACATTTTAAAATAGTTTTCTCTCTCCTTTAAGAACTTCTAAGCCATGCAATACACTATTCTTTGGTCCAAGTATCTGCAAAGTTCAAAGATACAGGTTGCGTTTGGTGTCCACCCTCCACTGTCTCAAACGATTTTGACCAAAGAGTATCGGTGCAACGACTGGGCACTTTAACATTATTTTATAGTATATTTTCCCCTTATATTTGTGATACTCTTTTGATTGTTTGAGGTGTTAGCTTCAAAATATTTGTTAAGAGAAACTTCTGAGAAACATTACATTTTGAACCAGAGCACATTATTTTTCTTTGTATTCATTCACTCTCCGCGTATACATTAGGTTAGAAATTTGAATCAGATTTTATAAATAAGAAATATTATTTTTCTATCTACTTCACTTTAATCGAAATAAAGCATATAAAATTTCCTTGAAAATGAAGAGTACCTCATTGACGTGTTCTGATTACTCAAGATATGCATTTTATTTATTCGGTAAATATCTTCAACATCTTAATCAAAATCGTTACGGCTATTTTTGAGATAACTAAGCTTTCGAAAAGTGTTCCAGTAAAGAAAAGTTGTAGGTGGTGGATTTTCTTAAAAATCTTCTTGTGAATCTTTGGAAGATAAAAAACTTTTCTTTTTGAATGCGGCGCGCACACGCCTTTATCTAAGAGGTCTCAGGTGCTTCAGAACATGTATTTCCGATGAAATCTCTGATGTTATTCTTGGATGGAATGCAATATTTCCTCAATTTACAGTGTACGAATAGATTAAGCAATAAATGGGAAATTTTAAAAATACTGTAAAGCAATGATGTTTTTATTCTGACACGATATTGTGATGATATGTCGTTCATTTATAATCTTTCTCTACAGAATCTTACTAGTTTTAGAGGGTGCGGAAACAATTGCCTTCAAGGTATTGGTAGTTAACCTGCAAGTGTTCGGCGGAGTGGTGATAATGTAAATATCATATGAACGCTTGAATATCTATCGTGCTAACTGTTGAAGAGGAATGTTGGCAACGTAGCTGTTCGTAAATAATGGAAGGGAGGGGGCCAGAACAAGTGAGGGTTGGCATGGAGGAGGAGTTAACGGAATCGTGTCAGGTGGCACAGCTTTCAATTTTTAAAGTTAGGTGTAATGAACACCGCTAAATGTCACACGTTGACTCTGCTGCTTGAAAACCAAAATCAATTTAGAATCTTTGCGCATCAAGTTTTTATAGAGTATTAAAGTCACAGTGACTTTAACTTATGTATAGAAAGTAGAGGAGGCATTGAATTTCACACAGAAATTCCACACCGAGATTTCATCGAAAATACTTGTTTTGAGATTCCCTTAAAAACCTTTTTAGAAAGATCCAGCGCGGTTTGTGTGTGTATGTGAATGGTATAATTAAAAAACGAGTAGTCGGTTAAATAACAAATTTAGTAGATATTTAAATTCAGTATATTCCAAGGATACGGCTTGCAGATTTTCAAGAAAATTTCTCCATTTCAAATTAGCTCCCCACCCCAAATTACCCTTTACTTTGAGGATTTTCTAAATTATTCAAAAAATTGTTAACGATTTGTATTAAATTACATTATTATATTATAAGTTTATTAAAATTTATATCTTGAATATTCTGGGAATAGCCCGGGACTTCCATTAGATTCAGAAGGAATTATATAATCTCGTATAAGTGGTAAACGTTAAGGATAGACGAAAACGTACTACATAACCTTTAAAACACACAATTTATTCAAAATAATATTTTTGTGACATAAACCATTTCCGAGATATCCGTTATTAATGCTCCATTCTTTAACATTTATTCAATATTCAGTTGTTTATCACAATTTCATGAAAACAGTGTGGAGTTTTAAGGCTAGTACAAACATTTTTAAACATCTGACAATCGCTATTCTCTTTGTTTGTATAAGGAACTGTGTGATGCAGCTATTTCTGCAAAACGTTATCTCAACTAAAATAAAGTAAAGTAAATAAACTTTCGAAAGAATAGTTTGCATACCCATTAATTAACGATAAAAGGTAGAGAATGCCATATGAATGTAATAATGGATAACTGCAAGTCCAAAACACTACCACCAGTTCAATAAACATTTAACTATCGCTATTCCCTTGTAATTATGAAATGTGTAATGTTTCTGCCAAGGTTTATCCCATTTAAAATAAAATGGTTAGTGGTTAGAATACTTTGTGTACTCAATAATAAACGATAGATTGTAGAGAAAGTCATGTGACTAACAAGCTTTTATGGCAGATGATTTTTGCAGCAAAGTGTTGCAATGAAGTTTTCGGCTGGTCGCTTATTCTGATAAACAATAGGCTTTTAATATAAGCTCATTTGGGCTCATTTCTCTTTTGCAAATTTTAAAGTTTGGATTGCACGTGTTCAGGACCACAAATATACTAACAGCGAGTTTTCCTCACGCTTTATTCAGACATATGTATATAGTGAATACTCACAATCAAGGAGTATTTAAAAATTACTATTGATGTAGACATGTGTTGGCAATTATTATTTACAGATATTACAATTACTTGCAATTATGTTATTAATAGCAGAATCCCAGTTTCATTTGCTTCTGTGTTCACCGTAGCTTCTACATAAAAGCAAGATTTCTGAGACATTTCCATACGTTTATACTACTTTAAAACTCATCCAGTATACTACAACTGTCACTTCATTAGTTCATACTATCATTTTATAAAGTGATCTGCTTCACTATGCCATGTTTGCGTGGGGAGTCAAACTCAATCCTTCTCCAATGTTCACTCGAAAGCAAGACGTACTGTAGTCGTCACAAAATCACTCGGAAAAACCACTTCTCGTCGCACCCCACCCAAAATGTAGTCGCCGACCCACCCAGTCACCGATTGTTCCACTGACTTACTGCTAGTGATGGTTCGAAGGAATCGTTCCAAAGGATCACATATAATTTAAAAAAAATCTGATGTGAATCATTCACATTACTTTCTCTACATCTCTGCAACAAATGATTGTTAAAAAGGTAATGCTTCTATTTACTTCATGCTAATCGAGAAAACATTAGCAAAAATAGTCTTAATACTTGCTTCCTTTTAAGTAGAAGGGAAATAAGAGAGTAACATAGGTTAAAGTGATAGTCAAAAGCTGGTTGCCATGTGACTGAAGTTCCTTTGTTTGTGAGGACAGGAGTTGACAAATTTCTGTATGAGAAACGACCAAGTCCACGAAAAAAATGTATATAACATAAATTGTGCGTTTTAATGTGCTCTACATTTTCTGTGTGTTAAGTTTTTGTGTATCTCTTACGGTTTAGCAGTTATGCAAATTTCCGTAAAATTCAACCAGAATAAAGTAGTCTTTTTAATCAAAATCGTTAGAGCCATTTTTGAGAAAACCAAAATGTTTGAAAAAAGTTCCTTGTAAAGGGTAGTTAGGGGTGGAGGAATTTTCTTGAAAATCTTCGTGTCGCATCCTTGCAAGATACCGAACTTAAATATCAAGTTTGATATTTAACGGTCTTTTCGTTTTTTTAGCTATGGTGTCCAGACACACACGCACACACACGGACCTTTTTCCAGAAATGCTTTTTCTGGATTCAGGGGGACCCAAAACATGTATTTCCGGTGAAATCTCGGTATGGAATTTTTGGGTGCATTACAGTACCTTCTCTATACACTATGCACATAGTACGTTTAGAGAAAGTAATAAAAAGTAAAAATGAGATTATATTTTCTGATATTATACCGAAATTATTTCTCTTTGTCTCATTTAATTGAGAGTTGATATTAGAGATAGAGGAAGTAATGGTTATGCCAAACATTTCATGATATACGGGGTTTGTCAAGAAAGTAACTAAATGACGGAAGATACCAATACAAAACTTTAATTTACCCTATTCCCCACAGAGTCTGAACGTATGAATGTGAGAGTGAATGTGTGTGTATTAGTGATATAAAATTACTAACCAAATTTTCCAAACCTACAGTAATATAAGTAAATAAAACTGTATTTACAAAATTAGCAGTACTTTACTCTATTTCGCAACATTATCGCCATTCTATTCTAGGCATTTATTGAAATCTGAAACCAATTTTTAATCCGATGTTATACTCTTCTCCCGCCAAAGGGCTGCCGCTTTTAGGTCTTCCTCGTTTGGGAACTCTTTTGCACCCAAAAGGTAATTTAAGGTGTCCAAACTGAAATGCCGGATTTCCTGAATTCTTTCATCAACATTTATTTTAAACTCATGGATTTTCAGTGATAAGCTCTCACTCCGGACTGTATCATGCACTCTGGTTCTTTCTTGATTAAACATGCACCATTTCCTCGCTATAGACACCCTCATTATGTTCATTACATTATCACATCACCATACACTTGCGTTATTTGCCTATAAAATTCGATTGGCCGAGCATTTCGTGCATTCAAAAAACTAATCAGGTCTTCGGTGGTAGAACAGTATAAAATCGGCATTGAAAAACATGGTGCCGCGGAACAACAAATACCTTGACAGCAATGGCGATTACGTTGAGAAATAGGGTAAGGTGCTGTAACTTTGCAAAAAAAGTTTCGAGTTAGTATATTTCGTTATTATTTAGTTAATCGTTCTTTACTTTATGGACGATCCTCGTATCTTCCTTCGCCCAGAATTAGCATAGCTTTTGGATGCTTTCCGCAAAAGATATCTGCTACCAAGGTATAAATAACCATATATTCTGCAACTGCCAGACAAGTCTGTTACCATTAAAACGGAAGAAGTCGCGCTTTGGAACAGAAATATTGAAGTTCAGAACTGTGCTGAGTGCGACCAGTTAAAATTAAATGAAGGAATCCAATCTAATGTTTCTGAATCGTTTTCACAGCTTGAAAACGTAACAGAACAACTTCATCCATTCGACTTGGGTCTTTTGAATCCCTCGGCACCAGAAGAAGGGCAGCTTAGCAATCCATGCTCAAATACATGTTTCCTAACATTGCCTCAATTCCAGACTCCATAAGTTAAATAAGGAAACTTTTTTTTCTGCTGAATTTTGCAAAGTTTTAAGAAGATTGGACTTTCACCATTACAGTGATTAAGGTGAAGACTATCCAGAATGTGATAAATGTCTACATAAATTCGGTAAATATGTTTTGAACAAAGTACTGTTATCTAAATTATATTGTCGGTGTGAATTGACAGTAACTTAAAAAAACAAACAAAAAAAAAAAACACACACACACTCACACACTCACACACACACACACACACACACACACACACACACACGCCTCATTTTAATTGTAAGTACATACAGTAAAATTTTTATTAAGCGACAACAATGATTAACATTGAAAATTGTTACTTAACAGGGGTGAAGATTTTCTTTATACTTGTACTTTATTAAAGTAGGTATAAAATACAAGGACTTAAAATGTTTATTGCAGCACGTAATGGCCATTGCATAATGGAATCAATGAGCATAAAAATAAACTAAAATTATTGTTAATAGAACCAATGTTTTGATTTGTTCTTAAAAGTTTGAATTTTGGGCGAAAAATCTTTTTTTTGGGAGGAAGGGCCTTTGTTTTATTTTACTCAATTCATCCCTCATCAACCAATCCAAATCATCCCTTACCAACCAACCCAATCCACTTTTCCTCCTCATTTTACAATTCACATTTGAATTGCACTCTTAAAATACTTTTTTTAGATTTTTACTTTCTCTGGACCGTGAGTACAGTGTACATAATGAATAGAGAAGGGATTGTATTGTACCCAAAAATTGATTACCGAGATTTCACCGCAAATACATGCTTTGAGACTCCTCCCCCGATTCCAAAAAAAAAAAAAGTATTTTTAGAAATCTGTCCTTGTGTGTGCATCTTTGGGCAGCATAGCTCAAAAACGAAAAGAGCGTTAAATACCAAAATGGTTTTTATGTTCAATATCTTCCAAGTATACGACACGAAGATTTTCAAGAAACTCCCCCCCCCCCCAACCACAACTACCCTTTACATGGAGCATTTTTTGAAAATTTAGATTTTCTAAATGACTCTAACGATTTTAATTATAATAGTTTGAAATATTTTAATGACAGATGAAATCTTGAATTTTCTGGGAATAGTCTCTGAAGACCTCTTCGTTCTGGATACTTTTTGTATAATTGGTAAACCATAAATTCACAATTTACATCTTTTTGTTATTATAGAATTAATGAATTTCTGGGAACAGTCTCTGAAGAGATCTTGAATTTTCTGGGAATAGCCTCTGAAGACCTCTTCGTTCTGGATACGTTTTGTATAAGTGGTAAACCGTAAGAGATAGACAAAAATTAAATACACGATTTACATCTTTTTGTTATAGAATTAACCGTTTTCGAGATATTCCGAGTTATTGGTTTCCGGTTTAAGCCACTTAAAACTTTTCTCAAACGGGAAGGCATATTTCTTATCTCGCTTTTGTTCATTCCTAAGAGAACATTTTCAATTGTTTCAATTAGGGATCGGCTTTTAAAATTTTGACTATTGCTTTAGCAAATTCTATGTAATGTTTATCTTGATTAGCATCAAGTAGATAAAAGAATAATCTGTTGTAAGAAAAGTTGTTTGTGGAACAGCTAGAGAATGTCATTGAATGGAACACGTCAGATTTTTAAATCAATTAATTTGTGTGTGTGTGTGTTTTCGCATTTTAATATTTTCGGGTAATTTTCCTAAAGCCTGTTTTCACTCTCAAAATCACGTGCACTCGATACCTTAATAATTCAATTCTAACTCTACTGAACCTTTGCAGCATCACACTGTAAAATGTGAAACGAAACTTTATAACTCCAGGAACTTCGATCTCATGGTATGGGATGCAAGTGGTTGGATCCCTGGTTCCTTATACACTTATACTATATCATTCTTCTTCTGCTCCATATCCTTGATTAATACCCTTGGTTTGGTAGTTCAGTTTATAACGTTGCCAAACATTGTGCAGTCTCGCATTAGGAAAATAACTCTTTCAATTGACAGAAAAGTACACTCATAGAGAGGGGAGGTAAACAGATTCGCACTTTTTCTTACACGCAGAGCCTTTGCAGCCAGAGTGTTTGTCAAAGGTCAACCCATAACCCAGCAAATCTGTCTGTAGCCTGCGTTTGTGTTGGGTTCATACCAAGTTGCCGGTCCCCATGGCCGCGCTCGCCAAAGCGTCTCGCTTTGGTGTTTCGCGGCGCAGGGGATCGTGGGTTCGAGTCCCGCCTTGGGCATGGGTGTTATATGTTTGTGTATGTGTGTTAAACCGTACACCTGCTCAGGTGTCAATAGACCTTTTTTCTTTCAGTCGCGCAGATGCACAACGTACATAGTAGATAGAGAAGGTATTGCATTCCACCCACAAAATTCGATACCGAGATTTCACTGGAAATATATGTTTGGAGACACCCTGAATAAAAATGCAACACATTTTTAGAAAATCAGTGTGTGTACTACATGGCTCAGAAAGCGAAAAGTCCGTTAAATATCAAATTTGTTATTTAAGTTCAGTATCTCCAAAGGATAGGCGGCGCCGTGGTTGAGTGGTTAGACCGCTCGCTCTAGACGGCCCGGGTTCGATCCAAAGCACCCGCATGTAGTATTCGTGGTGGTCGAAGCGGCGTCTGGGCTAGTTTTCTCCGAGTCCTCCATTTCCCCCGTCACCTTTCCAATCATCAATTTCGTTTACATTTCATATCATCCACTTCCTCATGTTCATGCCTGGCTACGGGCCGACTCTTCGTAATATGTTCTCCATTTTGTGATTTCGTGCCGTTGGCTCCCCGACAGGCTTCTGACCCTTAGGCATTGGCTTGTAGGGGGTGTCAGTCCTACAAATACGGGGAGGGTAAGCCGATTACAAAACGATCTCCTAAGGATGCGACATGAGGATTTTCAAGAATACCGCCAAATGGATTTTAAGTTTCTTAAAAATGACAAATGATTTTGATTAAAATACCGTATTATGTTAAAGATACTTACATGACAAATAAAATGTTTACGTTGAAGTCCTCTTTATTCTGGATGCATTTTGATCAGCTGGTAAACCGTAAGAGGTAGACAAAAGCTTAGGTCTCATCAAAACACACAATATATGCAATTTACATTTTTGTTGTGAAGGTAACCGTTTCCAAGATATTCCTTGTTATTGTTTTCAATTTTAAAATAGTCATATTTTTCTCAGACAGGATGTCATCCGTTTTGTTTTATTTATTTATTTTTATTTTATTGCTTTACTTCTGGCTAAGCAAAGAAACGAACCACTTAGTGACAGCCTTTAAAATATTTGACTGCCCTTCTAATGCTTTTCTCGATTAGCATGGTGTAGAAAGAAGCATAACCTTTTATAAGATGTTTGTTTGTAGAACAGCTAAAGAAAGTCTTGTGAGTGTAATACATACGATTTTTTATATCTGCTTTAATCTAAAGTCATATCGCGACTTTACAATTGTTTATACATTGAGTATTGGTATTATAACAGAAATTACATCTTTTTACACATATTTATGCTCTTGAAGAACTAAATTAACTTGAGGCAATTAGCAGAAGAGTGAAGCGCTGACTGAAGAGTTATTTGTTGGTGCAGCTATCGCAATCGATTGTGAAGTTGACCCTAGGTGATGATATGTCGAGGGTCATTTGTATCTTAACTGTTGACAGGTCTGAGGTTGTTACTGTTTGAGAACATAGTTGTGAGTAATTTTGGAGTGGCCTATTCTTAGTCGAGATATTAAGTTGACCCTGCCTGGATAGATTTTTCGCAGGCAATTGAGTTAGTACTCAATATTACATTTCGCAGTTTGCATTGAGAGATGTCAAGCCATTTCGTCATCCACTCTTCCAAATCGATAATTCAAAAGAAACAAAATATCCCTCTTATACGCAGGCTTATTTGCATTACCTTATGTAACCCTTTATGGTATACAAAGGATTATCGGCAAGTTCATATAGCATATATAGAAAAAAATGCAATTTAATTAAAACATTTTAATACACTAAGCAAAAGTCTCCCAAAGATTGTTATTATTATTAAATTATTATTATTATTATTATTATTATTATTAATGTTTATTTCGATGAAAACTGGTTCAAGGTTTCAAAATTTCTTTTAGCTATCACTATAGATAATTGTCTTGAAGAGCTTGGATTAGTTGTAGCAGAATGTTTTCCCTTATTTCCCTACTTTTACAAGGCGGCTTGTAACTCAATTTCGCTAATGTTTATCTCGGTTAGCATGATGTAGATACAAAATTCGATACAGAGATTTCACTGGAAATACACGTTTAAAAAAAAAAAAAAAAAAAAAAAGCAATTTTAGAAAAATGTCCGTTTGTCTATGTCCGTGGACAGTATAGCTCAAAAATTGAAAAAACTGTTAAATACCAAACGTGGTATTTAAGTTTGGCATCTTCCAAGGATGCGACTCGAAGATTTTCAAGAAAATTCCCCTACTTATAAATACCCTTTACATGAAACTTTTTTGGTAAATTTTGATTAAATAAAATATGGCTCTAATGATTTTGATTAAAATATCATATATTAAGGATATTTACTTGACAAATAAAATGTATATCTTGAATTTTCTGGGAATAGCCTCTGAAGACTACTTTATTCTGGATGAATTTTACGGAATTTTGCATAACTGCTAAACCGTAAGAGATGGACAAAAACTTACCACGCAAAAAATGTAGAGCACGTTAAAACATGCAATTTATGTTACATACATTTTTTCGTGTAGTTGATCGTTTTTTAGATATTCCTTGTTTTTGGTTTTAGCTTTAAACAACTTATGCTTTTCTCATGCAGGAATTTGTCAACTCCTGTTCATACAAACAAAAGAACTTCAATCATATAGCAACCAGCTTTTGACTATCACTTTAACCTATGGTACTCCCTTATTTCGCTTCTACTTACGACTATTTCTGCTAATTTTTTCTCGATTAGCATGAAGTAAATAGAATCATTAGCTTTCTAACAATAATTTGTTGCAGAGATGTAGAGAAAGTCATGCGAATGGAACACATAAGATTTTTCAGTATTGGTTAGTCACATCGAAACTTTTTAATCGTACTGCTTTCGAAATTCCAGTCTGGCGTAAAAGTGCAGTTCTATTTTTAGTGACAAAGAAGAAAATCTGTGTCATGTTGGAAGTTTTGGAACGAGCTAAAGGGCATTAACCCACTCGCTCAAAGCGTAATGCATTTCGTGCACACTGATCTGGGGAAGCAGACTGAACTGTGGCATCTTTGGCTGGCGGTCACGCCCACCATCAAGTAAGACAGTTTGGTAACCCGGAGAGGTTACCATGGTAACGCGCAACCCAGCTCCTACTGCTCCCGACCCACTTTACAGGAGGTGGGTCCACCCTATGGTGCAATTGTTTATATTGAACATTGTCTCTGTTGCAATCCAGTCTCTCGGTATTATCATTTGACATATTAAATGTTTTTATCCTGGTTTTATTGTATTTTGTATTTGAAATGTTTAAATTGAGAAATCTAGTAGTCATGGTGGTTTAAAAAAAAAGGCAGCTCTGATACTTTCTAAATAACTATTTTATTATCAGAGCGAAATTTTAAATCTGTGTAGTTGGAAAATATTGAATTAAAGGAAATTGAGCCAAATTTCCTTTAAAATATTAAATATTAGAATCATCTTTTTTGTACAAAATATGCCAGAGTAAATACAATTATAAAATAACTATTTGTCGATAGCTCCGAAGCGTTAATGAGAACAAACATTTTTGAAATGATTAATCATTTCTTACAAAAGGTTATTCGTTTATGTATATCATGCTAATCAAGATAAGCAGTATCGGAATTGGCCTTATTACTTGTTTCTTTGTAAGTAGAAGGGAAATAAGGGAGTGAACAGGCTAAAGCGATTGTCACTTTTTAAAAGCTGGTGGGGTATGTGAAACAATTGTGATTCGGTTTACTTTGCCTGCTAGGAATGACTTCCCGTTTGAGAAAAGTTTAAGTATCCTAAGCTGCAACAGAAATTCGGATTATCTTTTAAACGGTCAACTCTACAAATAAAAAGAAGAAAAAAAGTATATGACATAAATTGTGTTAACGAAATCTACATGTTTTGTGTAATAAGTTTTTGTCTACCTCTTACGGTTTACCAGTTATGCAAAAGTTATATAAAAGTCATCCAGAATGAAAAGATCTTCAGGGGCTATTCCCAGAAAATTCAAGATATATATTTTCATTTGCCATGAAAATATCTTAAATGCATAACATTTTAATCAAAGTCGTCAGTGCCATTTTTTAGAAAATCAGAATTTTTGAAAAATGTTCTATGAAAAGGGTAGGTGAGGGATTTTCTTGAAAATCTTCGCGTCGTATCCTTGGAAGATACTGAACTTAAATACCAAGCTTGGAATTTAACCGACTTTTCGTTTTGAGATATGCCATCTACAGAGAGAGAGAGAGAGAGAGAGAGAGAGAGAGAGAGAGAGAGAGATAGAGATATTTTTTCTAAAAACGTTTTTTTCCAGACTCGGGGGACCTCAAAACATACATTTCCTGTGAATCTCGGTAAATACATTTTGGGTGGAATGCAATACACTTTCTGTGTCCATATGTACATTGAACATACGGGCTGGAGAAAGTAAAAAGTGGATTATCATTTGAGTGTCATGTATGGAACTTGCAATGAGATGCGGTTTAAAGAATTAAGGTTTTCCATTATCAAATATAGTTCAAATTATTAAAATACGGTATTAATATGTCCAGTAAACTTATTTTTAGCTGTTAATCTTCCTTTAAGGTTAGGTTCTGAAGGCAAAAGGTGGTAACAAACCTAAAAGAAATAATAAGCAATAATAGGATTCTTCAGTATGTTTTTGGCGTCATTTAGTCCTCTTGATGCCTATATAAGGGAAAGCAGTTGCCGTCTGGTTATTTGATTTTTACTTTCTCTACAAAACGTAATGTACCACCTACATAGTGCATAGAGAGGGTATTGTATTCCACCCAAAACTCGATACCGAGATTTCACCGGAAATACACGTTTTGAGACTCCCTGAATAACAAAAATTAGAAAAAGGTCTGTATGTGTCTTTGGACAGCATAGATCAAAAACGAAAAGTTTGTTGAATACCAAACTTGGTATTTAACTGTAGTATCTCCCAACTGTAGTATCTTCAAGAAAATCCCCTATCCCCAGCTATCTTTTACAAGAAAAAATGTTCTAATTTTTTTCCCTCAAAAATCTCTAACAATTTTGATTAAGATATTGTATATTAAATATATTTACATGACAAATTAAAGTATATTTTGAATTTTCTGGGAATGGCCTCTGAAGATCTTTTTATTCTGAATGGACTTTGTTTAATTTTACATAAGGTAAACCTTAAGAGAGACAAAAACTTACTACATAAAATATGTAAGTATCGTTAAAACACACAACTTATGCCAGAGCTGACCGTTTCTGAGATATTCCTTTTTATTACTTTCAGATTTAAAATATCTACCTATACTTTTCAACTCTTAGACACACAAATAAAGGAATTTCAGTCACATAGCAACTAGTTTTTATAATATTTGACTCTCATTTTAGTCTATGGTATTCCCTTATTTCCTGCTACTTACACGGAAGTAAATAATAACTATTTCTGCTAATTAAATCTCGATTAGCATGATGTAGAAGAATAAGCTTTTCAACAATAATTTGTTACAGAGATGTAGAGAAAGTATTGTGAATGGAACACATCAGATTTTACTTTCTCTACACGTACTATGTACATAGTGTATAGAGAAGGTATTGCATTCCACCTAAAACTTCTATACCGAGATTTCACCGGACATACACGTTTTAGGGTCCCCTGTATCCAAAAAAATATTTTTAGAAAAAGGTCCGTATGTGTCCGTGTTCTTGTATCAGTGTGTCCGTGTGTCTGTGAACACGATAACTCAAAAACGAAAAGTCGTTAAAATACCAACTTGGTATTTAAGTTTAGTATTTTGATGCAACACGAAGGTTTAGAGAAAAATCTCCCCCACCCAAACTACCCTTTACATAGAAAAAAATTTGAAAATTTTGGTTTGCCCAAAAAAGACTCAAAGGATTTTGATTAAAATACCGTATATTAAGGATATTTATATAGCAAATAAAATGTATATTTTGAATTTTTGGGGAATTACCTCTATAGACTTCTTTGTTCTGAATGAATTTTGCTGAACCGTAAGAGATAGACAGAAACTTACTTCACAAAGAATGTAGATCACGTTAAAAACACACAATTAATATAAAATACTTTTTTTTTCGCGGAATTGTCATTTCTAAGATATTCTTTGGTATTTGTTTCAGATGTAAAGTACTTGAATGTTTCTCACACGGAAAGTTGTAATCTCCTGGCCCTGCATAGAAATGGATTTCGTCCACATGGGAACCGGCTATCAAAAGATTTGACTATCGTTTTAGCCTAGCATATTCCCTTATTTTCCTCCTACTTACAAGGAAGCAAGTAATTAAGACAAAGTCGACTAATGTTTATCTCGATTATTATAAAGTAGATAGAATAATATGCTTCTTAGCATTAATTTGTTGCAGCGATATAGAGAAAGTCATGTGAAGGGAACACATCAGAATTTTTGTTATCCTGGATCTCAGTACAATCTCTACACGTGTTTATAGCTTTAGCTTCGAATCCTGAGTTTCCGCCATGGTTCAGTAGTCTGCAACAGACGCCCAAAATCGATTTCGGAACGATGTCGCGACGTCTGCTCTAGACAGATTATTGCAAATCGTTGTTGTATTATCTACACACAGGGTGTCAATAAATCACATAGAAATGCAGAGAGGTAGTTGTCGCTCAGAATTACATTTAATTTCCGCTGAAAACACAGTTCCGCAACTCGGCATAAGTCAAGCAACAAACTTATAGTGGTCATAAACACCTCTTTTCTTATTGTGCCTATAGCACTATATTCTATGCTAGGAAAGAAAAGATAAAAGTCACCGCTCATGAGATTTTTGAGTTATGGCTTATATCAGATCACTGTGGAGTATTGCATTTAGTTTACACTACTTTGTGTAAATCTGAAACCAATAAGTAAATTAAAAGTAAAAATTAGAAAATCAAAACGTTAAAGATATATAAACTCTAATTAAGCATATACAAATTGTTCGGTGTTGGACTGTTATTTTCTTGCTATTCATACTTTAACTCATGCAAAACAATATGAAACAAATATTGATACCGGAGTTGGGTAGGTAGAGTCAGACACAAAAATTCAATCCCATAACCGGGATTTGAACCACTTATCTCCCGGTCTCTAGCAGGTTGCTCTATCTATGAGCTACCATGGCTTCGTTGGTTTGAAAGTGCTGCCCTCCTAGCCACGTCTTCAGGTGAAAGTCGCTGGGTGCCAGGTCAGGACTGTACAGGGATGATCGAAAATGTCCCATTGAAATTGTTCAAGGAGCCGGTGGGTTGTGACAACAGTGTGTGGACGAGCGTTGTCATGTATCAACACTATTCCTGAAGTCAGCATTCCTCTTCGTTTGCTTTGAATGGCTCTCCGCAAACGTAAAGTACGAAAAACTTACAACAACGTTAATGCTCATTTGAAATCAATGGCGGCAACATTTTTTGAAGCGGGTATTGCAAAGCTTGTGCACAGGTACGATAAATGTCTCAATCTTTTTGGTGTTTATGTTGAAAAGTAACCGTAAGTGTACAAAACTTTTAGTAATAAAATAATTGGTTTCTATGAACTTGTATTTTATTTATAGCCTATCGGAGGTTGAAAAAAAAAAAAAAAAAACGGCCCTCGTACGTAGGTGAGGAATGATCAAAGCCCGAACCCAAGTGTCAAAGAGTATGCCTATTACATTTCTTATTCTCATTTACATTTTGGAAGGATTGCAAAATGGGAAGATGATACAGTAGCCCTCGTCATACATGGACAACATACCTGCCACATACACAGAACTTCCGCATTCTTCAGTCGTATGGGGTAAGGTCAGGAATCACTACTGGTTCTCAAACCATGCCCGACATGGTATTACTATTATTTCATCACACGCTGTAGTTTGACCGTTTTGAAAGCCAATGTTTCGAAAGTAAATTCCGTTCATATATTTTGCTGTTTATACGCTTTAGAAAACGCTTTTTAATATATTTTCTGTGATAAACTTACTATGGTATAATTATGTAAACAATCGTATACCATCATTTTACAAACAAAAAAATATTTCACACTTTATTTTCATTGTGTCTTACAATAAGTTTCTTTGAAATATTCTTTATCACTGAAAGGATTTCTTGTTAAAATATGTAGTTTACTGTTTAATACAAACCAAGAATGCTTGAAATTCTCCATTTTTCCATCGAGATTAATTTGAGGAAAATAAAATGAGTTGATGGAATTTTTGGTTAACTAGCTGTGTTTAAACTTTAATTTTTTTTTTCTATTTCCGTAGATTTGAGTGATATGGACTCCCTGAATATTAATCTTTAATTTATTAAGCATTTGTGTCTCATATGTATGAAAATAAAGAAGAAAATAAGTCATGATTTCATAAATTCGTCTATTATTACAGCGAAGAAAAATCAATACCTTCTGAACATCTATGAAATTGTTAATAAATAAAATCAATTTGTGCTTGATAAATCATTGTTTGGTAAAAAAAAAACAAAAAAACAAAAAAAAAAACTATGTGATATGTGTGTGTTATTAGCGGCTATACAAATTATTCTTAACGAAAGTTTATTTTCCCATCTATTTAATTTAAACCTTGATAAACCTTCTCTATTATAGCCGCATCACACAATTCGTTATAGATACAAAAGAAATAGCGATGAGCAATGTTTACACATGGAGCTAGATGGTGGTTTAAAGTTCCACACTCTTTCCGTGATACTACGAGAAACAAATGAAAATCGACAGGATTGTAAAAGAATTGAGTATTGAACAATTCAAACCATTAATGGCGGATATCTTGGAAAACGCTGATTCACAAGCAAAGCTTTTTAAATATACCTACACCTTTTCTGTGGTGCATTTTTATTTTTCGCTTAACGTTCTTACCACTACAATTACAAATTTCCTTCCTTATGAAGAGAATTCAATTCTTATTCCCAGAAAATTTCAGATATGCAGTATATTTGTCATGAGCATATCTTTAACGTATGGTATTTTATTCTAAATCGTTAGTACCATTTTCCAGAAAATAACATTTCAGAAAAATGGTCCATGTAAAGGGTAGTTTGGCGTAGGTATTTTTTCTTGAAAATCTTAGTATCGCACCTTTGGAAAGTGCTGAACCTAAATATAAAGCGTGATATTTATCTGAATTTTGTTAATTATATTGTTCACTCATCCGCTCTCTCTCTCTCTCTCTCTCTCTCTCTCTCTCTCTCTCTCTCTCTCTCACACACACACACACATACACACACACGCGCGCGCGCGCGCAAGTACCTTTGCAAAAACACTTTTTATTCAGAGCATCTCAAAACATGCATTTCCGATGATATCGATGTAGAATTCCTGGGTGTAATGCAATTCTCTTTCTCTATCTACTATATACGTGGTAGAGATAGTAATACATCCCGTCTCGTTGCCCTGTGTTCGCTATGTTTTATGCGAATTTAAAATTCTGCCTATAACTGGTATAGTGCCTCAAATTTTCTCAATGTGCTTTTTTCTGTAGGTTAAAAGAATGTCAAAATATAAAATTAATTATTAATTTAACTGTAAATAATACACTCGAACCACATATCGCAGGGAAATGTTGGGAGTAAAGCTATTAAAAAGCTCTTTAACTAAAACACATTAGTTTTGTGAGCTTTTACGGGTTAACTTCACAATGTAAACATGTTTGTTTGTTATGATAGATCTTAAGACATTTCGAATTAACATAATCTAATTGAATAGAGATTAGCCTTAATGCCATCATACTTAAGATGCTTAGAAAGCTACAGATGCGTCTGATAGCTCGTTTCTGATTAATGTTTGCAATTCATAATAGATACGTATTATGTCTTTAGCGGCTGTTAGTGCTGCAGTTGCATATTCGTAATAATAAACACACATACTGCACTCCGAGCTTGGTGCCTTGTATCTCTGGGTTATACTTAAGAAAGAAAATTGTAATACATAATTTTGTATTCCTTAGTGACACCGAGTTCTGCGACCTTAAATAAATAATATTAAAAGAAAGAAAATTTGTAAAATTTGATATAATAATAATTAATAAATCATAAAGGTACTGTGCTAATTGCCACCCTTAATTTATGTGGTAGCCGATAGCATCCCATGATAAGCTGGAATGGGAAGATGTATTTTAAGTGTATGGAGTTGAGTTCTTCTTGTTTGTGTATTCAATATGTTGCAATAATAATAACAACAACAACAAATTGTTTCTCTTGTAAAGCTGCCATACCTCTAATAATTGACGCTAAAATAATGTGCGAAGCGATAATCAAATCAATATTATTCTTTCGTTCTGACAATTCAAGCTAATGATGTCTCCTTTAAATATGTTAAAAATCATACTTTTTATTTCCCTATTTAGCATACAAGTGAATTACGTGTTTTTTTTTTTTTTTTTTTTTTTTTGTTTTTTGCAACAGGCATTTTTGCAATAGTTTCAAATACCATTTTTCAAATGGTAAGCGCATTCGAGTATTCATTTCTCTTTTCCCTGCCATCTAGCTTTATAAGTAGGTAGTTTATTGTATTAAAATTCATGATGTTGGGTGTTCACTGAAATATCTAGTTGTTTTGAGGCTCCCCGAATCCAAAAAAACAGCATTTTTACTTATCTGCCAGTCACATAAATACAGAATTATTATATTCCATCTAAGAATATATATTAAGAATTCACTGGAAATACACCTTTAAAGGTCCCGTGAAAAACGATAGAACGTCCGCGTGTCTGTGAACAGCATATCTGACTCAAAAGCGAAACATAAGTTAATTTAAACACTGTTAAGTTAAGTAAATAATGATATTTAAAAACATTTTCCAAACTATGTGGACACAATTTTGAGGTTTTTTATTTTCTTAAAACGCGTTTCAAAACAATTTTAATTAAAATACCATATATATATATATATATATATATATATATATATATATTTATATTTATTCACTTACCTGTTATACTAGAGGCACATGTTTAATATCCTGGTGTAAAGTCCTTTACAGTCCGAAGGGATATTTTGCATAAAAATAAACCATAAGGTATAGATAAAAGATCCACTACACAAAACATATTTTAATTTTAAAAACACTTATTTTATGTATAAATTTTTGCATGATCAACTTCGAAGATACCCGCTTGGATTGCATTTTTCAATAAAGTGATGTCGCATTAAAGTTATTTTTCGGGATGATATAGGAACACTATGGATTTTAAAGTCAGTATATAGCGTCGTGTTTTAACATCTTTCTAACGATGGGGTTTCCTCTATCCTGCTTGTAGCCACATAAAACGAAATGTGTAATGTTTTAAATGCAAATGTTTGTCTCGATGAACATGAAGTGAATGAAGAAGCTTTCGTAGGATTAGTTTGTAGAATTTAATATAAAACTAAAATATATGGGCAGAGAAATGCACTGAATGGGAATGTTTTGGGTTCCCCCGAATTAAAAAGAATTAGAAAAATGTTCATGTGAAAAGCATAACTCAAACGAAGAGTAGGTTAAATACGAGATAGTAAACTAAGGTTACAAAGCTAGCATTGAGGTATATTTTATTTTGTACAACCAATACCGTCAGCTCAGTGCACACATTAGGTTGTAGAATTTACAGACTTGCCCCCATGCACTTCTCCTTCTGTTGGTTGAATAGATTTCAAAGAACCCATCGTGAACAAACTTTCCGGTACTGCAGAAAATCGTGAGCAATGTGATGAATGCTTCCAAAAGACACTTAATGGGATCCTCCTATTGTCCTGAATCAGTTTCTCTACGCGAGCTGTGTTCAAATCTGTGGACGCGTGCTGGGTTACCCACGGTGATCCTCGTCACTGGTATTTTCCTACCGGCCGCAAACTTTTGATATTCTGCGACATGCTGGCGATACATTACAGTCTCTTCATTAACCTCTACCACCTGCGGTTACATACTATTTCGCTCACAGAAATCGAATAACAGCGGATTGCTTCGCGAGTGTTTTCCAAACGAATCGCCATTTGTAGTAGCGCTGTAGGTGACAGCTGAAACTCTGCACCTTGGCAACTGCATGTATTAGTATTACCGCACACTACAAAGTTCGCTGTGAAAGACGAAACATCAAGAATAAGGGTCTTGTAACCTTAATTTCTGATTATCCCTCGTACTAAACTGCATCAGCATCCCAAAATACATTTTCATGAAAAGTGTAACTTTTTGATTAAAATATTATATATGTTGTAAATTTTCATGACAAATATATATTGAGTTTTCTGGAAATAGCCACTGAAGTCTTTAATCATAATGACTTTTGTATAACTGGTAAATCGTAACAGTTAGGTAAATCACAAAAAAGTAGATCTCGATAAAGTACACGTTTTCTGTATTTTTCGGTAGGGATTTTAAAATAAACCCGTCCAAATTGTCTTGATATTCTCCCTGTTCCTAAAGCATAGATGCGCAATAGCACTGACCAAACCATTTACATAGTTCGAGAATTGCATAGATAGTTAAAGAGCGTGAATGAATTAATGAAACGGATGCTGAAATGATCCCGAGGACCAAGGGCTTACCTATCCTACATTCGTCTTATCAGGATAATGAAAAGCCTACCCCAGAAGATGAGAATGGGCGTTTGTATAATTATTCGACTATGTGAAACAAACTAGCAACGAATAACTTTTTTTTTTTTGTAGTTTTACGTACTTTAACCTGGTTGGTCATATGGACGATGAATGAAATTGGGGAAATGATGCTCAAATGATCTCTGGGTCCATGTAGCTTAAAGTTACTCGAAATTCGTCTTCTCAGGATAAGGAAAACCCCCGAAAAAAACCTTATCCGGGTAACTCACCCTAAGCGAGATTCGAACTCACGACCTTTTGAATGTGAGGCAGACATGCTAGCACCACACTACCCCGGCGGGTTGAATAACAGTTTTGCTTAATTGTTTGCGTGGCATAGATCTCGCTCATATTCTTGATATAAAATTAAAGCCTGTAATCTGATGGGCCAATAGTCCAGTATTTGAGTTGGGAGAGCTGGCACTCCCCTTCTGTCTGTCGTCCTAGTTTTGGAGTTTTGCAGTGCACGAAAAGAAAGAAAACGCCTTCTTGGTTCCAAATGCATTTCGGAACTTGCCACTTAAAACTTGAGACTTTTATACTTGCTACACGTCACACTTGATGCATCAAGGGGTTAGGGGGGAAGTATTTGGTGAAGAACTGTACGGACACACCGCCTTGTGGTCAGGAGTTTCCTTGGGTTTTATGACAATTGGGATTGGAAATCATTTGAAATAGAAGGTTAATTCAATAATGGAGAGCGAAAATATATATAAAAAAATCGGACGTGTTCCATTCACGTACCTTTCTCTAGGTATTGCAAAAGATTGTTTTATATACATCACGCTAATCGAGACAAGCATCAGTAGTAATTATGCTATTATTTGCTTCCTCCTAAGCAGAAGGGAAAATTAGGAAGTACCCCCTAGCCAAATCTTTTAAAGGTTGGTCGTTATGTGAACAATTGAAGTAAAACAGAAGAGAGATGAAACGAAAGGTATCTTCCCGTTTGAGCAAAGCTACGTTTTTTTATTATAAAAAACAATTGATCAGCACGCATCGTGCTATACAAATTGCAAATGTATAGAACATTAAAGAAATATCACTCTAAAGAATACAAAGGAAAGGGGATGCCCACATGCGAGTCCCCCAAAGAAAAACATATATGTATAATGGGAAGAGAAATACAGAAAAAAATATATACAGTGTCCTTAAGGTAGGATGATCTGCGGCAAGCGCGGCTTCAGTCGAAGTTCTGAACCCGAATAGCGTCCCAGGTGAACAAAGAAAGAACTTGCGGGTTGCAGACAAGATGTGCTCCCGGATGTCAGCTATTCCCAATTCACGGCGTAGTTGTGCATCCGGATGTACCATGAGACGTTCACAGATACAAGTAACACCTTGTTCTGGAATACCTGAAGCCGTTGTACTCCTATCTTAGTGGGAGAAGCACAACCCCATACCGGAGAGGCATTCAGGAGTGGTCTCAGAATGTTCTTGTAGGGTACAATCAACTCATAGGGAGGAAATGTTACGTAGTTTACAACTGAAACCAATAACCAATAACGAGGAATATCTCTGATAATCCTCAGAGGGGGAAAACTTTAAAAATTGTCCGTGTGTGTCTGCTCAAAAACGAAAGTGTCCATAACTATGAAATTTGATATTTTAAGTTCAGTATCTTCCAAGGGTGCAACAAGAACATTTTCAATAAAATTCCCCACCATTAACTACGCTTTACATGAAGAAATGTGTGAAATTTTTGTGTTTATCAAAAATGGCTCTAATGCTTTTGATTACAATTCCATATATTAAAATATTTACATCACAAATAATATGTGTATCTTGAGTTATCTGGGAATAGCCTGGAAAACCAGTTAAACAAAATTCAGCAAAATTCATCAGAATGAAGAGGTCTTCAGAGGCTATTCGAAATTTTCTAAAAATGTTCCATGTAAAGGGTGGTTGAGGATGAGGGGATTTTGCTGAAAATCTTTCTGCCGCATGCTTGGAAGATACTGTACTTAAATACCAAGCTAAATATTTAACCAACATTTCGTTTTTGAGTTATGTTGTAAAAATTAAATCTTAAAATGACATAAATACCCCTACTAAGGGACTATTAAATAGCGCAGACCTTTATATTTGATGTAAATAAGGTAACTTTGAGATATCAAAGGACTTTGAAACATTGCATAAATGAACTTTAATATATTTAGTATCTCCCCATAACAGCATATTTTAACTGAAAATTGATCACTTCCTTAAATGGTGTAGCCTACTTAACATACTTAAATTAGACAAGTAGCACCATTAGATGAGGCTTGACATTTGCAATGTATATCTGTCTTCATTGAAAACTCGAAACGCCACCTGGCTGCCTTCCTTCGCCCCTCATATCATTTTTTCTAAACGTAAACTTACTCGCATTGTTTCTAGCCACACGTAGCCTGGTCACCTGCACTACTCTATCATTGGTTACAAGAGAAATCCAATTGTAATCCGTAGCACAATATACTCTTCGATTAGAATTATTTGACAACCGAATTCTTTCTTTCTTTCTTTCTTTCTTTCTTTCTTTCTTTCTTTCTTTCAGTAAGTCGCGATTATTCGTTTCTTTATGAATGTTGCCAGCCGCAAAACTATGCTTCTCTCTCCTATCTTCTCTCCTTCATAACTGTCGCCCTTCGTGTTGTAATGGTTACCATGCTAACTTCATATACCCAAGGTCGCGGGTTCAAACCCGGCGGAGGACGATGGATTTTTTCGGGGGTAAAAATCCTTAGCATAACTTCCTTCGAAAGAAAAGTAAAGCCGCTAGTCCCGTGTTGTAGATTTACCTCAGGCCTGATAGAGAGGCCTCTGAACAAAATTAAGCGGTCTTTCACGCCCAGTATAGAATGGGACGCTGAGAACCACAGCAGTTAAAGAGCGTCCATTTCATTTCATTTCTCTCCTAACATACACTCAGCCACTGCTTGGCGCTATCGAATGATTTCGACCATCAAATAGATTACGCAGTGAGAAAGATTGTCCAATGAAATGTCGCTTTTATCATTTGGTTTTAAAAACTGTTATTAGCTATGAAGTAATGGCAGCATAGATAACTTACTATATACTTTGCAGTCGGTTTTCTAAATTCAGTTTTAAAAGCTGCTTCTTAGCCAAATATATAAAGTAATGGCAACCTAAACAACTTATTATCTACTTTTCTTACGAATTTAAAATGTCCATATGATATGCATTCCAGCTCTGAAGCAATATAAGTACGACTTTAGTGCAAATCATCTGTAATATTAAAACACAAAATTGCAGGAGAACAGATAAACGAATATAACATTATTTTCACCGATATCGGATTGTAAAATATATTTTTTTCCATGTGCAGCTGTGGTCCAGTAATTTGGGGTTATTTTATATAAGTTATTTCACATCAATTTGCTTTGAGGTTAAATGAATGAGCCAAAGACGTAACTAAAAGAGTCGCCAAAACGAAATTGACACATGTCGATTATTTTTTCTCCGGCATATTAAAAGAACTGTAAGAACATTCATACCAAATGGTAAAATAAGCTGGGAGATGAAAAAGCCATTATTGAGGCAAAAGAGGCGACCATATTTACTTTCTCTACACGTACTATGTACATAGTGTATAGAGAAGGTATTGCTTTCCACCCAAAAAGTCGATACCGAGATGTCACCGGAAATACATGTTTTAAGGTCCCGGTATCCAATAAAAACATTTTTAGAAAGGTCCGTATGTGTGTGTTCGTGAACACGATAACTCAAAAACGAAAAGTTGGAAATGCAAAAATTTGTATTTAAGTTTAGTATCTTACGGGATGCGACACGATGATTTTGAGAAAATCGATCTACCCCAAACTACCCTTCACATGGAAAAAAAAATTCGAAAATGTCTGATTTATAAAAAATGGCTCTAACGATTTTAATAAAAATACTGTATATTACAGATACTTTACATGGCAAATAAAATGCATATCTTTAATTGATATCTTGGGAATAACCTCTAAAGACCTTTATTCTAGATGAATTTGGCTGAATATTGCATAAGTGGTAAATCGTAATAGATTGACGAAAACTTACTGCGCAAAAAATGTAGATCTGTTAAAACACACAATTTGTGCCATGTACGTTTACTTCATGGAGTTACCCATTTTTGAGATATTCCTTATTTGTTTCAGATGTAAAATTCATACTTTTCTCACACGGAAATTTATAAACACCTGACATGCATAGACACGAATTTCAACCACATGGCAACTGGGTTTTAAAAGATTTGACTATCGTTTTAGCCTAGTGTATTCCGTTATTTATCTTCTACTTATAAGGAAATAAGTAATAGGATCATTTTTGTTAATGTTTATCTCGAATTTCATGAAATAAGAGAATAAGCTGTTTAACAAGAATTTGTTACAGCAATTTAGAGAAAGTCATGTAAATGAAACTCATCACATTTTTTGAGTACACTTTGGGAATACGAAATAGTTAACACGTATCCATTTTAGGAAAACTATGTTTTAAAAATTAAAACTGTGTTTAGAATGCCCGATGATTTATGTGTTTAAAAATACCGAATATTTTCAAAATGATTGAACCGTTTCAGCAAACCTGCAAACTGCATAGCATGATCGGTATGGGATGGAGATACGTTTTAAATCCAGCTAGTTTGCCTTAATTTCAGTACCAAAGATCTAACTCTTACTCAGTTTATCTGCTGCAAAACTTGGTCCAGTTTGTTCTACTTTTAAAACTCTGACTGGCTGTATCCACTTCACTGCTTAGTGGAGGAGCTCAATGTTAATAACTTCGCTCTTTACTTCCAGCGTTCTACAACTATGCAGCAAAATTCAATATCATGACGAAGGAACAGGCTCATTTGCAAATCTGCGTGTTTTCTACTATGGACCTCCTTGTTCCTGCCAGTTTTCTATAACTAATGAATAAATACCGGGGGAAAAATAAGAAATTAATACTTTGTACCGATGGAGCAGATGCAGTGATTTATTGAGTACGAACGAAAAGAACGCAATAAGTGTTATAGAACTAATATATATAAAAACTAATATTATTCCGATGAGGTAGTATTTATGAATGTTAATTTAAATCAATGCATAGTTTACAAAAGAAAGTGAAGGAAAAAAAAACAATAGCATAAACAATTTACCATGAATATAGCGAATAAAATGTATGCAATTGTAACAACATTGTTTTTGAAATACATAATAAAGAGGGATAGAAAATTGAGTGTAGCAATATCAATGTTTAATAAGGAAGTGCCTTTATCTTCGAAGATTGAATAATCAAATAATAAATGCTACCCTGTCTGTTTACTGCTACAAGGGTACTCGTAAGCACTTCCAATATTAATGTGAAACATTTAAAAATAATTGTTTTAAGATTTTAATGACACATCGTGAATTGTGTGGTTACAAAAACAGGACGAAATAATTTGCATTAGAAACGGATTTTTTTTAGCAAAGAACAAGATCTTATTAAGTTGTACCTTGCTGTTATTTATCCAGTAGCTGTACCATATATTATTTTAATTTCGTTAATAAAGTTACCCTTAAATGTCTTTTGATATTATTTTGTGTAGTAGCATTTTCTTAAGCGTGCTTCTGTATTTCGAAAATAAATAGAAGAAATCCTAAATCTTTCTTGAAATTAGGCGGTAGGTAGAAGAATGTCATGTTGGTTGAAGTGTCCTTTTTCGCGAGAACGTATTTTTGAAGTCCCCACATCTTTAAACGTGAAGACAGACATTTTTAAAGAGGTAAGTTTTACCAGCTATCTATAAAGACAGTTAAAGACATTTATGTAATCTATATTTTAGTAGCAGCATTGTAAAGCTATTTTCCGGATGTTACATTGTTGTGGAGCTGCTCGGATATCTGGATTGTTAAAGTAACTAATCATGCAGAATTCATTGGATAATATTAGTGCCAGTTCAGCTAATAAACGTGATAGAAAAATATCTATTCACAAAGAAGATTGGACACATCAAAAATCAAAATAAGCAAGGCAATGTGGTCAAGTATATGCTAGCTCTTCTGTGAAAGACATAACAATAAATCCTTTGCTATTTTAGATTGTTGCCCATTAAGATGTGATAAATTTCCTGCTGAAGCCCAAGAGCAAATATTTGAACATTTCTGGTGTTCGAAAAATAAAGAAATACGATGTACTATGTTAGCAAACTCCATGAGACAGTCAGTTACCATAAACAAATACATAAGCAAAGGAAAGACCAGGGCTCTCAAAATCCCCGAAATTAAATGTGGGATTATGTTCCATCAGTAGGTGGGCAACATATTCAGTATGTCGTGGTCTGATTGTGAAACTCTTGAGGGTTGTTCGTGCCAATATAACAGCCAAAGTATATTCTGAGCGAAGGGGTTGCCATCAAACCAGACCTCATAAATTAGATGAAAATGTTTGGGAACTTCTAGAACATTTAGCCTAAATCCCTCACAAAGTAATGCATTACTACCCTCAAAAAACTACCCAAAATGTTTTAACATTCCTGAGCTGAATATAAACATTTTACATTCACTATTTTCTGAATACTACTTAAATGCAACTGGAAAGAAGCTAAGTATGAAGTATAAACCATATAAACCATATTTCAAATATTTAAATCCTAACACTAAATATTCTTTCCGTAAACCAAAGACCGATGTATGTATTTCAGTACTACGGCAGAAAGAACATTAAAGCAAAACCCAGATGACCCTATTAAGTTAAGTGTCTGCTCATAAAGAACTAAAAGATGTTTCTATAAAGAAAACAAAAGAGAATCCAGAATACCTTGTAATGGAATTCGAGTACGCTCAGAGCCCTGTTATTCCTAACACCAATGATACTAGTCAGTTTTATAGAAGACTTCTGGCTTATATATATATATATATATATATATATATATATATATATATATATATATATATTCAATAATCACATTCATAATGATGATTCTTCTTTCTTATATTGTTTTGTGGAGTCAACTATGAAAAAGGGATCTGACTCTGCTGCATCTTTCTTGTATGACTGTTTACTCGTATGTGAAGTTGTGCCACAATATCCTTTCCTCTCTGATGCTGCTGGTGTTTAAAACATGAACATAAAAATGATTAGTTTATGTTACAATTTACGCCCGAAAAAATCCATCGTCCTCCGCCGGGTTTGAATCCGCAACCTTGGGTATATGAAGTTAGCATGGTAACCATTACACTACGGAGACCGACGGTCTCAATATATAAAATGTTTTAAGACCAATAAATTCACCACTCTACTTAACACGAAGACGCAGGAGGAGAAGGAATACAACAAGAATATACAGATGAAAAATTTAGTTCTCTTATTTCGTTGGTTTATCCCTGTCTATTAAGCCCTCAACTGTCGCTGTCATTGCCTCAACAATCAACACTAAACATACCAACTTGAAACATATGTAATGGGAAACATGTTGAGTCATACGTAGCTGGAATTCCTGTCAACATTGCATAAATCAATGAGGCTAAACATATTACTTTTGAGGCTAATCATTTCAGTTTTGTGGTAACCATGTGTGCTTTGTGAAATACCCGCAAGAATTATGATAGGAAGAAGAAGAAGAAGAAGAAGAAGGAGAAGACGAAACAACAGTATGACTTTCTCTGCTGTTATTTTAGTGTCTACTTATACAAACTGTTCATAGGAAAACTTAATTTCATATTTAGTTCATTTTAATCGAAATAACTTTTGCAGAAATAGCTACATTACACATTTCCTTATAAATACAAAGAGAATAGAGGCACCCAAATGTTTAAGAACTGGACGCTACAGGCTGCCCTTTAAAGTTCATTCTCTTTCCATGACTTTGTGAGAAGCAACTGAAGATCTATATGATCTTAATGACCAAGCATTGAACAATTTGAGCTATTAATAACGTATATCTCGGAAACGGTTTATGTCACAATAAGGGTATTTGGAATAAATTGTGTGTTTTAAAGATCTCTCTCTATATTTTTGTGTAGTATGCTTTCCTATCGCTTAACCTGTCAGGTATGCCTACAAGATGTTACATAATTTCTTGCGAATGAAGTGGTCTTCACGGTTATTCCCAGAAAAGTCAAGATATGCATTTTATTTGTCATGTAAAGCGTACGTACTCACAATTTTTCCAGTGCAGGTAGAAAACAATTTGGTTAGCTAAGACATGTTGAATCAACGTGTTTCCCGAAATGTGTTGACCAGTGGAGACTATCGTTAACGGCCGACATATTTTGTTGATTGTAGAGCAGTGGAGACCCGTCTTTGGATGTTCGAAAATGCCATTAATATTTCTTACCCTTCTCAATTTTATAATTAAATTATCAAATTGTATGCAAGATTAACCAATTAGACAATCACAGTCAAACATTTCTAATAATTTGAAGTAGTTTAACTCCCTTGATAGAGTAATTCTCTCACTAGAGACCTCAGAAGTTTTACAAGCAACAATTGCAGAAATAGAAATATGCAAGTCTAATTGCAAAAATGCAATTCTTCAGTGTTATGTTTCTTTGCCTAATTGTTGGCATTTATATGACAATATAAATGGGATACATTCCTATTTGAGAAGTTATTTACCTATTTAAAATGTCTGTACTCGATTGAAGAGGATATCTATAATGAGTAAAGCTAATGATAAACATGCCGCTTTTAAATAAATATGTATATTAAAGAGTTCCTAAATGAAATAGATAAAGCTCTAATGCTTTCAATCATTAACGCTAGTCTTGTAAAGAACAGCTACAATCGTACCACTGCAGTAGTAATAATAATAATAATAATAATAATAAAGTTCCCATATGTGTTCCAAGACGGTTTGTGCACGTCATGAAGGCGGACTAGCTTACCAGTCTGCGGTACATACACGTTAGGTAAGCTTTTAGGCGAAATTCTTGTAATGAGACATCAACTGCAGATAAAAGAAACTTCTCTGTGATATTCTGGTTAAATAAAGCTTACTTTTACTAAAAACTGCAAAATTCCAAGCAACAGAGCAGTTCGCTTTGAGAAACTGCATCAGAAAACTGCATTAGATGCTGAAGGTTACGTCATGCACAGGGAGGCCATGTGCGCGCAATATGGTTGAAACCGACAAATGCGAGACCACGCAAAATGTCAGCATCCCATCACCCGCTTTGTTTTTGTTACTCGCATCCATCCCGTTTGTTTGTACGGGTGATGAGTTTAGGGAAATATCTGACGAACAGCTTTGTTTATACGATTCTTTAGTGCGCTTTATTTATACAAAATGTATTTTATAAACTTAAGTTTATGTTTTTGATAATAGAATGAGATATGTATCACAAAAATGACATTTCGATTTCAACCTATTTTAGTAAATTGAATTTCAATGTTAAAAGAATGAAAAGAAAGAAGGAAGGACAAACAAACAAACAAGTCGGCAGATCTTAAGAAGTAAGCGATTCACTATTTCCAAAATTTTCTGTACGTTTTGGGTTCTTTTGTTTCTGGAATTCTAAGTATTGACTGCTAATTTGCTTGACGTTTTATTTTTGTACCGATTTATCTTCCTTTTGTTGTATATTAAAGCACACCGACGGGCATTTTACTGAAAATGTAGACTTAAAGGGAAAATGGGTTCGACTTTATAGAAAAAAAAAAAAAACATTTTGGGGAAGTAATCTCCAAGAAGTTCACAGTTTTATAAATTACTAAAATGTGAGGAGTGGTTGAGTAAAGATTCCATTATTTCCCCGCTTGCCTTTATAGAAGTAGATGCATGAGTATACAAATAGGAGTCCAGAGAATTAGTCTCAGTCTGGGTCATTTGTTGCTGCAGTTTCTACAAGCCATGTAGCAGTTACCTGACGACTCAGGAATGCCGTTCTTACTATTGGGCTATTCCTGGGGTTTCTCATTAGGCGGAGTCTTTCTTTTATACTTGCGCCCTAGCCGTGCTAGGACGGAAGTGGATGCACCACTTACGCACGTCAACCCCTAGGGAAGACTACCGAACACCTCGATGGGGGCGACAGCTACTAGCTGCTGTCTTAACTCTCCAGGTTAGTGGCCGGAAGACAGCGGCCCACGCATCACCGCCCAGACGTACCCAATCTCCGTGGGTATCGGGATCACTGCCACGTCGAGTCCAAACCAATCCGAACAGCTCCCTTCCGGGAGGGATTCAGACTCAGATGTCCGTCACAATACCACGGTTTGTATAGAGTCCTCGACCAGAGCAGTTGGCAGGCTGAGGGCAGCCCGAGACGTATCCCTGTTCTCGGAGTGAACTTAACCACGTTCTGACGGGATTGTGGGTTTTGCAGGAAGGCGGGGGATGTTGGGGTTGTGGACGATGTGTAGCGTCCTTTGTTACCTATGACTTATGCTCGGAGCGGGCCACTTGAGCAGTCACCCGACAAATGACAAAGGGATGACCTTTATTCCGGTTCAGGCGTGCTTAGTAAGACGGTAGCTTTTCTTCCTCGGTGCCTTACGGTCATAATGACCCAAAGTGTGCACCAGTTGGCTAGGGTGGTAGTGTAGTTTGGCGTACAGAATGCGGGTTCTCTCCCGCACGATATCGAAGATATAAGGGAGTTCGCAATGGGATGTAGAATATGTAATGAGAACCTAAGCCCAGTATCGTAATTCATTATCTCCCTGTTCTTCACGGTCTACGAAAAAATGGTCGGAGCCGCCGATCCCCAAACCTTAAGAGGCCAGAATTATAAGGCCAGAATAATCCTGATACAGGACACGTGGCTTTGTGGACTCTAAGCTAGGTACAATTGCCGAAGGGAGACGTGGCCGAGCCTGGCCTTGGCACTGAAGTGTGGAGTGAAGGCGAACCCGCTTTCGAGGAGGACTCCGAGTATTTAGAGATCCAAGGGATTTTCCTCTGCCGCAGCTTCAGATCCCGCGACGGGCCCTCTTCAGGAGATGAGCCAAGCTCTTCCCCGGACTGATGGCCGCCCTCCACCTTTCACTGCACAATTTAACGACCCGGAGTTGCCGCTGAAGTGGAGCGCATTCTTTTCCTGTCATTATGAGGACATCGTCGGTATATTGGCTCGTAACAATCCTGGATCCCGTTGGAAGTCGGGCATGTAGGCAACGAGGAGTCATTGTCTTCCGGCACGCCAACCGCTATGGGCCTGACTGCTGTGGAGACCTTAAGGTCCATTCTCACCCTGAAATTGCAGCCCCGGAGGAAGCTACTTCTTAATGTAGGGCGAAGGATACCTGCCTTCTTGAGATAGTACAAAATACCTTGTACTACATAGTGACAAAGGCCTTCTCTACGTCCTATAGGACTGCGATCGTCTTGAAGTTTTCTTGGAATCTCAGTGCAGCCTTCTCGGCCAATCGCAGCAGTTGTAAAGTCGTGCAGTGCCCATGACGAACACCGCCAGTGCCCATGGCCGCCCTCGCCAAAGCGTCTCGCTTTGATGTTTCGCAGCGCAGGGGATCTGGGTTCGAGTCCCGCCTTGGGCATGGGTGTTATATGTTTGTGTATGTGTGTGTAAAAAGTAAAACAGTAATTCAGTAATCATACAGTAATCAAAGTAAACAAATTAGGTAAATAAAAAGTAGGGTATACAGCGCCGGAGTCCCGATCAGACTCCGGAACTGTATTTAAAAAAAAAAAAACAAAAAAAAAAAACAACTGATGGACCGGTAGAAATGCCTTTCCTTGAAGCGAGAGGTGAGGTGGGATAGGAGCAACTGTTGAAAGACTGAAACGGTCAGGAGATGTGGCTGATAGACTCCTGGTTCTGGTTTATATTTCCCTTTCTGCTACAGTAGTTGTAAAAGAATACTAGAAGTATTAAACAAACTAATATTTTGAAAGAGCCTTAAAATGAATTTTACCGCGTCTCTTCAACTTGTTAACAAATTATCACTTGGGGGTTTGTCTTCCTAAAATGATTGGTCCCGCTAAATAGCAATCCTTTCTGGCTGACTGAGACGAAAGTTGTTCGTCACAAGATAGTTTCTCCTTCACTTTAGAAGCTATTATACATAACGCATATACACGTTACTCTGGAAATAAGACATTTTAGCCATATGCGGCAGAAGTCAAACCTAATTAACTTAACATTTGAATAGATGAGTTTCATACATTTAAAGGAATGAATTTTTAACAAAGTTATGCCCGAAAGAATACTGTGGACTCAACATTGTCGATCATAACAAAATATGCATTTCCTCCGGAGGGAGACTTCCCTCAATTTCATTACCATATTTATTTCCATATGGGATACTACACTTACTCCTTCAGTTTACTTTCCTCACATGTAGAACTCAACAGCCCCAGGACTTATACACGAATGGCTAGGGTCAGAAGCCTGTTGAAGAGTAGACGAACATTGAATTAGAGTGAAGAACCCGAAACGGGGTATTGCCCCATGCCAGGAATGAGTGAGGAAGATGATATATCAAATTGATATAATGAATGGCGATAGCGCTGGAGAAAACCCGCCCAGACTTCGCTTTGTCCGTAAAATACCTATGTGATTATAAGCTGGTGTTTTTGTAGAATAAACGTTTAATTTCGGCATATGCGGTGAGTGGTTGGTTGGTTGTGGATATAGGGATTGGCGAACAGTGGAATGTGAACGTTAAGTCATCTGAATTTTCTGTCTTCATACTTGTCCTTGGACTTGTTTTTTGTTGTTAGACGTTTCCATGAATTGTTTCTTTTGCATATGCATCGCAGTTTTCATTTCAAGCAATTTCGTCGCTTGATAAAAATAGTTTTTTCCTAAAAGAAATATCGGGATCCTTCACACGCTGATTGCAATGCTTTACCCGCTTCTCTGAGATTTATAATAAAACAGAATTGGCAAACTATGTTCAGTTCATGCAGTTTTATAAATTATGAAAATGTGGATTTGTATTATAAACATTGCTTAATCACACAAAATAAAAAAAAATCTTGTGTTCCATTCACATGACTTTCTCTAGCTGTCCTACAAACTATACTTACAAAGGATTATTATTATATCTATAGCATGATAATCATTACTTAGTTCCTTGTAAGTAGAAATGAAATAAGGGAATACACTAGGCCAAAGCGAAAGTGAAATATTTAAAAATCTATAGGGATGCATTTTCATTGTTTTCTTTCTATGTGCAAGGAGTAAAACAAAAGAAAGATGTAGCGGATAAGGACCTTCAGTTTGAGAAACATTTTCAGTATTTTAAAATTGAAACCAATTGGAGGAATAATCTCTGAAATGGTTAGCTCTACAAAACAACTGTATATGAAATAAATTGAGTGTTTTAAAGATTTCTGTATGTTTTTGTATAGTAAGTTTTTGTCGGTCTATCTCTTACGGTTTACCAGTTATGAAAAAGCCATCCGAAACGAAGAGACATCAGAAGCTATTTCCATAAGCAAGATATACATTTCGTTTGTCGTGAAAATATCTTAAATATATGGTATTTTAATCAAAATCGATAGAGCCATATTAAGAAAAACATTCACACATTTTACATGTAAAGGATAGTTTTGGATGGGAGGATTTTCTTGAAAATCTTCGTATCGCATCCTTGGAAGATATTAAACCTAACCACCAAGTTTAGCATTTAACAATATTTTAGGTTTGAGATATGCTGTCCTCACACACACACACGCACACACACACACACATACACTGACTTTTTTTTCTAAATGCTTTTTTTCTTTCTTTTCCTTTTTATCGGGGGTCCTCAAAACATATTTTGGGTGGAATACAATACTTTGTACACTGTGTACATGATACGTTTAGAGGAAATAAAATTACCTCGTTTATTACTCTTGCAGACAATAAAGTGTTCCTAATGTTTAAGGCGGAGAGGAGAAGCAAATGGCAAATCTGAAGCGCATGTTAGAAAACGACGCTGAATAAATGCAACGGAAATATCGAGCAATCGCGTTTGGCATCGTCTAGGGACGCTCATTGTCGATCCAAGAAGTAACGGACAAAATGATATCCGCAACAGGTCGAGGAGGTTAAGGCATAAATTTGTAAACAGACGACATCCATCATCCTGAGTTACTGACGTCAGCGTTCGCCGATCTAGTTGGCATTTGATCAAAGGCGCAGCCACAAAAGATCGAAAATGGTTTCTGTGTGGAGCAGTTACGTGCACTGTCATTTTCTTATTGTCAGCTATTTCCCTTGAAGGACGGCCCTTATTAAATTATGCTACTAGACTAGGATATGGAATATAAGGATATAAGAACGGGATGTACAAAATAATTGGTTTTATGAAATTATCCTCAATTATGTGGGGATATGTTTTAATGTGCTGAATATTATTGTTTGGGCAACCCTTCTCAATGCATTTAAAAGTGGTGCATGTTTTAAAATTTAATCAATGTTAAATGAAGCATGATGTCATGGTCGTCTTTCGTGCATGTATAAGGTTTTTATAATCTTGAAGTGTTTTTAAAGACTCATATTTGATACGTTGCTTTAATAGGTAGGTATGAGTTGTGGTCGTGTATGTATGTGTATATATTTATATTGTATAGGCAATGGATGGTTGGGTAGCATTTGAGAGATTGAAACAGATGAGTTGATTGGGTGATGGATAATTAAGCTTGCTGCATGACACGTCTAATAAGTAACACTTTGATAAGGTCGCCCTCCGTGGTGTAGTGGTTACCATGCTAACTTCATATACCCAAGGTCGCGGGTTCAAACCCGGCAGAGGGCGATGGATTTTTTCGGGTGTAAATGAGGCCTCTGGGCAAAATTAAGCGGTCTTTCACTTCCAATTTAGAACGGGGCGCTGAGACCGCAGTTAAGGAGCGTCCATAAATAACATGCCCTTTCCATTTCCACTTTGATTAGCATTTGTATGCTAAAGCACAGATTGTATTTTTTAAACTAATACATTTTTATCTATCAAATGATTCCTTCAGACCGATTTATAGTATTTTCGTTATCTTCTATTTTATTGTTTTTATTCAATGTTATAAGTTACTCTGTTAGATAAAGGAGGAGCTCCCTTTGTAATTTGCAAAACTAGATCCTGATGTGTAGTGTGTTATAAATACTTTAGGTGTATACTGAGTAAGATCCGGGTAAGAGTTGCTAGAAGATAATATTTTTGGATTTGAAGTAATGCTTTAAAACATAGGAGTGTTTGGGTTTAAAATACTAATAAATAAATGGAATAATACACAAAAGGAAGAAATGATGAAGTTAAATAAAAAAGTAGTATTATTTGGAAAAGAAATACTCTTATTCATAAAGTACAACGTCGTCGATGCAAGAAAAATATGAGAATATAAATCTGCCTATTTATTTACCGTCGGAGTAATGAACAAAAGCTATTATACAGCATTATTATTAATAATAGTATTAATATTGTTTTATTTTAAAGCTTCCGTTATTGCAAGGTTGCCTTTGACAAAGCTTAACAAATGCAAACATTTTTTTTTTTTAATTGATTCATTTGTATAGCCCCCTTCAACATCAATGGTCATATCGGGGGCTTTCATTTGTGAAACTGTAGGTTAGAGGAAATAAAATTACCTCGTTTGTTACTCTTGCAGAGAATAAAGTGTTCCTAATGTTTAAGGCGGAGAGGAGAAGCAAATGGCAAATCTGAAGCGCATGTTAGAAAACGACGCTGAATAAATGCAACGGAAATATCGAGCAATCGCGTTTGGCATCGTCTAGGGACGCTCATTGTCGATCCAAGAAGTAACGGACAAAATGATATCCGCAACAGGTCGAGGAGGTTAAGGCATAAATTTGTAAACAGACGACATCCATCATCCTGAGTTACTGACGTCAGCGTTCGCCGATCTAGTTGGCATTTGATCAAAGGCGCAGCCGCAAAATATCGAAAATGGTTTCTGTGTGGAGCAGTTACGTGCACTGTCATTTTCTTATTGTCAGCTATTTCCCTTGAAGGACGGCCCTTATTAAATTATGCTACTAGACTAGGATATGGAATATAAGGATATAAGAACGGGATGTACAAAATAATTGGTTTTATGAAATTATCCTCAATTATGTGGGGATATGTTTTAATGTGCTGAATATTATTGTTTGGGCAACCCTTCTCAATGCATTTAAAAGTGGTGCATGTTTTAAAATTTAATCAATGTTAAATGAAGCATGATGTCATGGTCGTCTTTCGTGCATGTATAAGGTTTTTATAATCTTGAAGTGTTTTTAAAGACTCATATTTGATACGTTGCTTTAATAGGTAGGTATGAGTTGTGGTCGTGTATGTATGTGTATATATTTATATTGTATAGGCAATGGATGGTTGGGTAGCATTTGAGAGATTGAAACAGATGAGTTGATTGGGTGATGGATAATTAAGCTTGCTGCATGACACGTCTAATAAGTAACACTTTGATAAGGTCGCCCTCCGTGGTGTAGTGGTTACCATGCTAACTTCATATACCCAAGGTCGCGGGTTCAAACCCGGCAGAGGGCGATGGATTTTTTCGGGTGTAAATGAGGCCTCTGGGCAAAATTAAGCGGTCTTTCACTTCCAATTTAGAACGAGGCGCTGAGACCGCAGTTAAGGAGCGTCCATAAATAACATGCCCTTTCCATTTCCACTTTGATTAGCATTTGTATGCTAAAGCATAGATTGTATTTTTTAAACTAATACATTTTTATCTATCAAATGATTCCTTCAGACCGATTTATAGTATTTTCATTATCTTCTATTTTATTGTTTTTATTCAATGTTAAAAGTTACTCTGTTAGATAAAGGAGGAGCTCCCTTTGTAATTTGCAAAACTAGATCCTGATGTGTAGTGTGTTATAAATACTTTAGGTGTATACTGAGTAAGATCAGGGTAAGAGTTGCTAGAAGATAATATTTTTGGATTTGAAGTAATTCTTTAAAACATAGGAGTGTTTGGGTTTAAAATACTAATAAATAAATAAATGGGATAATACACAAAAGGAAGAAATGATGAAGTTAAACAAAAAAGTAGTATTATTTGGAAAAGAAATACTCTTATTCATAAAGTACAACGTCGTCGATGCAAGAAAAATATGAGAATATAAATCTGCCTATTTATTTACCGTCGGAGTAATGAACAAAAGCTATTATACAGCATTATTATTAATAATAGTATTAATGTTGTTTTATTTTAAAGCTTCCGTTATTGCAAGGTTGCCTTTGACAAAGCTTAACAAATACAAACTTTTTTTTTTTTTTTTAATTGATTCATTTGTATAGCCCCCTTCAACATCAGTGGTCATATCGGGGGCTTTCATTTGTGAAACTGTAGGTTCAGAACATTAGGTTAATAAACTTTATATTACTAAACACACGCTCATTCACTCTCACATTCATACTTCCAGACTCTATGGGGGATAGGGAATAATTCCGGTTAAAGAAAAATTCCCAGCCCCAGCCGGGAATCGAACCCGGCACCTGTGGGTGAGATGTCGTGGACCACTCGACCACGGAGGCAGTCAAATACAATCATTAACAAGAACACAAATAAATGGTTGAATATAGCAATAAAAAATAAAACAAAAGCTACCTGCCTGGGTAGCGTGGGGGTACCACATCTGACTGACATCCAACACATCGCGAGTTCGAATCTCGTTTAGGATGAGTAACCCGGATAAGGTTTTTTTGGGGGTTTTCCCTTATGCTACAAGACGAATGTCGAGTAGCGTTAAGCTCCATGGACTCCGAGATCACTTGAGCACCACTTCACTAAGTTCATTCATCGTCTAATATGACCAGATTAAAGAACGTTAAGCTACATAGAAAAATAATAATAAAAAAAAAAACAATATCAAAAGTGATCTTATTGTAATGGAAAGTTAAAATATTACTTAAATAGTTAAATTGTGAAGTGCAGTACACGAAAGTTGATGTTTTTATTATATTTGTGGTACTATTAAGGTAGTTTGTTTTTATTGCTAGAACCAAAAGTTGTCTGTGCAGAAGTTTTAATTTCACAATGCAGTACTGTCGTTAACGGCAGATTAAAAGAAACTAGCATCTTACTAAGAAAACAGAACACCTTAGTAAATGAGGAATTATTTTATTGTGGTTAACTATTTTACAATAATACAATTCCTATGTTTATGAATTACATATTTTGCTATAGTATGCCTTGTATCTCTACACCATAAAGGGATCTTTGTTACAATTAAACTTCAACCGTAATGTAAATAATATATTTCCTGGAAAGTATGGAAGCAACCGACAAATAACACATTTCATGGCATTGTTTGTGGTCAAGGACAGGTTACTTAACTCTCTTTCAAGAAGAATGAAATGTAAATAAATAGTAATAATCTCGATTTCATTTTCCCTAAAGTAGAATTCGTAAAACAACTTAATCAATAGAAAGTGAATGACCATAGGAAGAGGTTATGTTGCAGCACTTTCCAATAGTTTACTTAATGGTTTCATCTTTAGGGATTGCTAAACAGTTCAAAAATTGAAATCCTATGTACATACTTTGGAATTATCCAAAATAACAACATTCTTTCTATGAATAACCCCAATTCATTTAGTTATATCCTTTAAAATAAGATACGATACCAATATAAAAATATCTCCACAATTGTATATAAATCAAACATATGCTTACTATATCACGACACCAAAGAGTGAGGTCATGCCATGTGCTAATGTTTGATGAAAGGCGGTGTTGGGTCGACCTAAACAGGCTATTCTTTTGCCCAAGTCACTAAACCAGTTCCTTACTCCTCTGATGACAGCAACATAAACAGTGCCGAAAAATGTAATGTCTAGATTTCACCTGAAATATGTTTTGAGGTCCTCTGAAACCAAAAAAGCAATTTTATAAGCCTGGGTGTGAGAGAGGGAGAGAGAGAACGCATAACTAAAATGATAAGTCCGTTAAATACCAAACTTGATACTGTGCTTTAGTCTTTAGGGATGCAATATGAAGATTTTCAAGAAAATACTCTTCACCCCAAATACCATATGCATGAACAAATTTTCGGAAATTTAGATTTTCTCAAAATGTGTTCTAAGGATTTTGGTTAAAATGCCTAATGTTTAAGATATTTTAATGACAAATGAAATGTATATATTGAATTTTCTTTTGGAGCTAACCATTTCGGAGGTATCCTTGCTAATGGTTTGAATTTTCCAAAACTCACACTTTTCAAACGGGAAGTCTTGGCCATCAAAGAGATCCTAAAGATTTGACTATCGCTTTATCCTAATGTATTCCCTTAATCATCTTGTACCTACAAGGGAATAACTGATAAGCGCATTTCTGAAAATGTCCATCTCGATTAGTATGAATCAGATGAAACAGAATAGTTTGTTACAAAATAGGTAGAGAAAGTCATGAGTGTGTAACATATTTTCATGAAAAAGTATAATATCTGGACGACCGACCACCTTTAAACAGAATTGGTGAACGGAATTTAATGTAGGTACATCCTGAATTTTTTGGTGAATATTTTTGAATAGCGTAAACAAAATTTAGTGTACGAAAAATGTAGAATATATTGAAATTGGAAATATGGCAACCTTAATTTCACGTAGAATCTTGAAACGGTTTCGAATAATTGGTTATTCTTTTGACTTTTCTCAGGTAACATGGCGACTTTGAAACATTTTGTGGAATTCTTCTTTTTCCTTCGTGGTTTCATTGTTATCAAAAACTGTTTTGTTTTCCGTATGCGGCGTGCAATTGATCTATATTGCTTAGTTTGATATACGAGACAAAGATTTTCAGGGAATCCCGCTTACAGCAGCCAAACCTTACTCACAGAATTTCCCACAATCCAACTAACTCCTTACTTGAAAATGAAATGTCTTTGAAACAAATTAAAAATGTCATTAGGGGTTGGTGATTATCTTTCTTTTTTTTACCCTCGGTGGTGGGGTGCAAACGACATTCCCACACCCAGTGCGGCTCGAAGCAATTCTATGAAGTGCAACACAGAGCTTGCGTTCCAGAGGACACGCTGGAAAGCTGCGCATTGCATGAGTTTCGTCAGAGATGGATATCCAGTACACAAAGTCAAAGCTTTGTATCGACACGTCGGCGCTCCCAGCCCGTTAACCTTGTATGCAGGCATACACTGGGCGTTCCGAAATAGATTCCAAAGTGGCCGAGACAAGTATGAATATGACTTGCCTTCCAAGTGGATGGGTGCAGGACTGGATCTTTCACGTTCCAAATTCTACCAAGAGCTTCAAGATTTCAGGCCAGACAGTCAATACAAGATGCAACAGAAGTTTCTCCTCTGTTACTTTCACCCTAAGATAGACAAAGTGTAGCAAAAATTAAAACCTTATACAATGCCATAGAAGTGTTCATCAAAGACTTTATTTAAACGTAGACATTAATGTTGACACTGTTTTTTTTATTTTGTTTTTTGTCTATGAATCACATCTTGCACAATACATACCAAAAATTGTGTTTCTTTTCCTTTTTTTTGAATTTTTATTTTCCTTACAAAATATTAAATTTGCCGTGTCCGAGCATTTTTAATGGGTTAAGTTTAGCTTTATTTGTACCATTCCTTCCTTATGAAAGACTTCTGTCCTTAACACACGCTTATTGTGTTGTATTTTTGTTCTTTTTTTCTGGAACGAAAACACAGTCACATTAAAAAGCAAAACTGATGTGTTCCATTCACATGATTTTCTGTAGTTCTGCAAACAAACGTTTCTTACAAAATGTTATTTTATCTACATTATGCTTACTGAGATAAACATTGGCAGAATTACTTCTTTGTAAAGTAAGGAAAAGAACCAGGCTAAAGAGATAGTCAATCCTTTGAAAGCCGGGCGATGTATGAAACAATTGAAATTCGGTTCTCTTTGCTTGCTAGGAGTATACAAGAGAGAGAGAGGCGAAAAAAAAGATGACTTCCCGTTTGAGAAAAGTTCAAGCAGATTAAAACTGAAACCACCGGAAATATGTTTTGAGATTCCCTGAGTAAAAACAAAAAAAAAAAAAAAAAAAAATACTAGAAAAAGGTGCGCGCGTGCTTGTGTGTATGTATGTGTTTATAGAAAGCATAGCTCAAAAACTAGAATGCTATTAAATAACTTATTTGGTATTTAAATTTAGAATGTTCCAGGGATGCGACACGAAGATTTTCAAGAAAATCCCCCACCCCAAACAATACTCGTAAAAATTTTGAAAATGTTGTCTTTCTTAAAATGACTAACGATTTTACTTAACATACTGTATATTTAAGATATTTACATAATAAATAAAATGTATATCTTGAATTTGCTTGGAATAGCTTCTAAAGACCTGTTCATTTTTGACGAATTTTGCATAACTGGTAATCCATAAGAAATAGCCACAAATTGATTACACAAAAAATGTGGATATCGTTAAAACTCACAATTTATGCCATACACTTGTGTTGTGGAGTTGACCGTTTCCGAGATATTTCTCGTTATTGGTTTCAATTTTAAACTACGTAACTTTTCTCAAATGGACCATTCGCTTCATCTCCCTTTTATTTTACCGGCAATGCAAAGCGAACCAAAGTTCAGTTGTTTACATGTCGACCAGTTTTTAAAATATTTGACTATTGCTTTAGCCTAGTGTATTCCCTTATTTCCCCTCTGTTTAGAAGGAAATAAGTAATAAGAATTTTTGCTCATTTAAACGCGATTAGCATGATGTAGATAAAAGAATAATCTTGTAAGAATAATTTGTTTGCAAACAGGTAAACTTAAGATTTTGTCAAATACGGACCCGACGCTTTGTTTAAGGGTGCACGCGCTCTTGCGAGGGAGGAGTGATAACAATAAGCCCGAATTTCTGAAAACATAGTGGTTTGTTGAAGGAATAAATCGTATTGAAGTTGGAATTAATATATGTCCAATAACAATTCTTAATCAGTTAATTGAAGATTTGCTCCGTGGGAAGGCCACGTGGAAAGGATTTCGGCGAGCGGCTAACAACAGAATTGGACTAGCATTACTTATGTATCAGCACTTAGACTTTATCAGCCTATGACTAAAGCCACCTAAAATTTTAGTAAAAAATTTTGTTAGATCCGAAACGCTTCTTTCTGAGAACATTACTGCATAATAACTTTCATGTCTAGTCGCCATTCGTAATCCGCAACCGGCATAATAAATGACATCGTGATAGAGTGCATTTAGCTGGAGGCAAAAAGTGAAAATCGACGGCCGGTAATTCATACTCGCTGTCAATCAAGTTCTATTGGGTGAATTCATTTACGTCATGCATGAAGTCGCCATTTTTCCGAATATTTCCTAGCTGATGAAAGCATCATTGAGTCAAAAATATAAGAGGATGAGACACGAAATTGAGATTATACTCTGTGCGCATAGCTTTAAATTGCATACGTGTTGTATAGTGCCAGAAATTGCAGTGAAGCAGAGATTTATGTCCATTTAGGAATTCTCGCCCGTCGACACCGCCTATTAGTAGTGACAGGCATAATGTGAAGGAAAAGTGTGTCAAAGGTATGAAATGGCATTAGTAAAACAATGGATAACCTCCCATTCTGGTAATGTGAGAGCTGTTAAAATGATCACCAAAGCACAATATATCGTTGTTTTATTAGATTTTTTTGTATTATCTAATCATTTTACATCATGCCATATCAGTCTGAAAATTATAAATATAATTGACCACGATTGACAAGGACCCATTCATTCTCACTCCTGCAAAGAAATACACATCTAAACAAACCGATAGCAGAATGAACAGAAATTGCCTGATTACGAAGAGCTACAAGACGCCAGGAATATAATGCATATTTCAATTAGAAAGTGAGAAAGCGAATGAAAATCATCCACTTGAGACTATCACAATGCTTCCACCATTAAAATTTGTTCTTTAAATTGAAAATTTAAAAATTAATTCAGTTCTTAATAAAAATGTTGAACCTTGTAAAAGCCTAAACCAACGTATTAACATTTTTACAAGCCCTCAGCAAAAGCACGTTATAGGTTTACTTCCAGTAGGTTTTTATATAAACATACAAGACCGCTTCCGTGGTCGAGTGGTGGGCGAGCTGACTTCTAACCTGGAGGTCCCGGGTTCAATTCCGGGCTGGGGTACGGGATTTTTCTTTAACCAGAATTATTCCCTACCCCTCACAGTGTCTTGGAATTATGGATGTGAGAGTGAATGTGCGTGTGTTCAGCAATATAAAATTGATTAACCTGATGTTCTAACCCTACAGTAAAACAACTTGTTAGCCCCCGATATGACCATTGTAGTTAAAGGGAGTTATACAAATGAAACAATAAGAAGAAAAACATTTGTCAAGAGTATTCCTGCATGACAGTATGGACTCTAAAAATATTTTTTTAATGCAATTGCAATATTGTACCTACTTGTATATTGCATGTCATTTGCAAGGGAACATTCTGCAGAATGCGAATAAAACTAACATAAAAAGTGTGATTACATTCAAGTGACTTTCTCTAGCCATTATAGTTTATTTGTATATCCCTGTGCAACAGATTTTAAAACGATTATTTTTCTATTTCATGTTAATCATTACCAATATTTGCGGATATAGTTTTATTATACATTTTGTTATAAACACAAGGGAATACGTACAGGAGACTGAGCGAAGTTAAATCGTTATTATGCTGATTTTAAAAGGCCCATTAACTTTACGTACATAGCAAGAAACAATAGTTAGAAATGGTAACTAAAATTTACAAATGACTGATATGATAGAAGTTATTTCAAATAGTTCTGGGGTCCTGTCTCTCTTCTCTCTCTCTCTCTCTCTCTCTCTCTCTCTCTCTCTCTCACAGTAAATCTTGAATTCAAGCCTATATACATTTACTGAGTAGTACGATTTCGCCCCTCTATTATGGTGTACTAGTTATGGAATACGTATTCCTAATGGAGAGGATTTAACAGGCTATTCCAGAAAGTTCAGATATACATTTTATTTGCAATGTAAATATCGTAAATACTCTCTCTCTCTCTCTCTCTCTCTCTCTCTCTCTCTCTCTCACAGTAAATCTTGAATTCAAGCCTATATACATTTACTGAGTAGTACGATTTCGCCCCTCTATTATGGTGTACTAGTTATGGAATACGTATTCCTAATGGAGAGGATTTAACAGGCTATTCCAGAAAGTTCAGATATACATTTTATTTGCAATGTAAATATCGTAAATACTTAAAAAGTTTATTTTCGGTCGATCATGTCTGATCTAACTAAATCCTTCAAGCCTTCACATTTTTCCATATAAAATATAGTTTGGAAGAAAGTTTTGCAACCTTTCGTGTTGAGTACACTGAAATTAAGTACCAAATGTGGTATTCACCCTATATTTGTTTTTAAGTTGTGCTGTTCTGATTCTCTTTCGCTTGTCTCTTTCTCTATCTAGGTCAATGAACTTGCTTGGTTCGTTTCTCCCAGAAACAAACTCAAGGCAAATTCTTCTGTAAACGGCGAGATAAATTGAAATCTTGAGACTCTTTCGGGAAGTGTTCTTTCTTCATTTTTGCAGCTTTCACTACCTTTAAATAATAAATGTATATATTTGTTGCGGCTTTAACCAAAATGTTATCATTTTTAGAACTACCTACCACTTACACTACTATATAAAATACCTACATCTATTATCTGTCCATCCTTGCTTCAGCGGCGATGTAAACAAACCAGAATGTATTCTTCCGCGAACACATAAAATGCACATAATACTTTTTTTTAAAGTGTTTAACGCCCGCTTTTACTACCAATAATACTAAACCGCTTAGTTACGTTTGGCAGGAAAAGAAATTAACTACCTACCTACTTCAGCGGTCCATAGATAATGATTAGCTCCTTGAGATGTATAATAAATAAAACATAATAAAACAGATAGGCGAGTTGTTATTCGATATGAAATGTAAAATTCTCCCATAAAATTACAAAATGCGGACATGTTTTGGAAATTTGATGAAGTATTGCGCGTACATCACTGCAACATTTTTTTTGTTCCAAATATTAGTATTCACATATGGACAATCGTACTCTGCACATTTCTTTAATGACTTACCCAGAACTGCTAATCTGAAGATGGAACTGCTCCCACTCCTTCAAGATTCGAGTCATCTGTTGCAGTTGCACTCGAACTGAAGAATCATATAACCGAGATTGATAATTAGTTGAGCAACGAAAATGTCCACCAGTCCCTCCTAATCCCTTTTTGTTTGCTCTTGCCCAACAATGTGTGAGATACATTCACTGCATATGTCGCTTGTTGAAAAACTGCTTGCACATGGCACCTTGGCTAATTTAACAGTTTTGCATAATTTGTTGCTTTCAAAAACACCAATAAATTTTACCGTTAAATTGAAAATATTGTTTATGAAACGTAAAAGTACCTACTTTTCTAAAATCTATTACATACATTAGGAATAATTCTTTCCTTGCTTATGTTTCACTACACTGGTATTACATAATTCCGCCATTACTTGCTGACTAGAAACAGCCGTTGAACTGCACAGATCAGTAAATTTTGTTCCTTGATCATTCATACATATAATTTAAACAACATTGTGTAGTTTAATAAGATATTTCTATACTCTTTCGGCTATTTAGGAGGAACAATTTTGTTATAGAGAAAAGCGGTAAAATGCTCAACAACCAATCAAAGCAGTTGCAACCTGTTACTTTTGTATACATTATCGGTCAATTGAGGATGAATTGAGAAAACTCCAATATTATTATAAAATATATAACCTCTGTTTTAATGTTGTCTCGACGTCAGGAGCATTGTTGAGAGCTGGACGAGAGTTTCCCCACTTCTACTCTCATTGCGTCCTCTAAAGAAATATTTCTAGATGAATTAGACACTTTTTTGAATTCTACTGTATTATGACGTTTGAACCGAATATTCTTTTGTTCATAAACTATATCCATTCTTACCTTTTATGAAGAGGGCACATACTTTATGTTCGTCTGACAACGGAGCTGTAGTTATCTTCATCACTAGAAGAGAAAATGTGGTCACAATTTAATTATTATTCTTTTTCAAAAATTCTGTTAAAAGCTGGCATTATTAGGATAGTAAACGTTCAATAATATAATTGCTTTCTTGTTTTCTTTTAAACTACATGCAGTAATATATGATGGCATTACAAGCAACACTGAAACTTAACACGACTGTTCAGGAATGCACTTTTCGCTTAGGCGAGACAGACAATGGGTAATTATACAATAGGGCTCTGCCAGATATCAGAAATCAAAATGCGGTACATAATTCGAGGAAGTCCTAAAGTGAAATTAATTTACTTCAGAGCAATAACATTATTATAATTGTGTCATCACAGAGCGACTTGCTTATGCATTACCTATGGTCGAGCAGACCTAGTTTTTGAACAAATGCACCCAAAACTAATCTTAATCTAACAGAATTTTCATTTTCGATATGAATTCTCAAAAGAAATGCTGTAATCCGGAAGGTAATTTAATGACATTTCATTGTTCGTACAAGCTCAGTAAATTTATTGCAGTTTTATTCTGCTGAACAACTTTAGCATTTTTGTATGTGATTTTTTAGCAATTTTACAAACATCCTTTCATGGTACTAAAGGCAAATTTACCAAAATATACCACTTAGACTTAAATCAACAGGACCTCTATTTCTAGCATCTGAACATTTCACATTCATGTGCAAGAACGCCCTCTGGATAAAAACATCTAATAGACATGTATTTGCTGTGACCTGATAATTTCTGAAAACATTGCCTGGAATTACATATCGCACGAAGCAGATAAAACAATGCAGCTATTACATAAAAGAAAACTGAAAACGCTGGGGATTCCCTGCTACCATAGGAAGGCTTAATATTGATGTAGATTTGCTTTATTAGCCGACAACCAACGTTTTTTGATTGGGCTTTTACCTTAGATTCCTTGGCATTAGCCAAAGTAATAACGTTCTCTGACCTTCGCTTGAATGAAAGGAAGTAAATGTTGCTAGGCATTGTGAAGATTGTGGGCGGCAGCCCTGGCAGCTGCATGGCAACAGGGCATTTAGACATTTTTTCCTTGTAAATGTGGCTCAGTTGCATAAATCACTTTATTGCAACACACTTCTTAGAAAGCTGAGAGCGGACGAGTTGCGGGTGGTAAGTAAAGAGGTCGCGTGTATCTCTAGCTGTGCAGCATGACTTAGATAATTAAAGGTTTAGACATTCTTTTAAATTACACAACACAATCGTGCTCCACGCCGTGGTTTGCATTCTGGTTCCGGGTGAGGTACCAGTTGCGACTCCAGTCGAGTTATTCCTTCTTTCCTTTTATTTTGCTGTTTGCAACGTATTGTTGCTGCGAATACAACCACCGCAATTAATATTAAGAAGGAAACAAATAAAGCAAGAAAGAATGAGTTTTAAACACGATGGATGAGTTGCGGGGTTATTGCAGACTTTTACTAACAATTGATACTGTCTAGATCTTATTTCCGTCAATTTCTAGCTGACTTTTCATTCCCTTTAACGGTTGGAAGTTTGTTTGCTGTCTTTCATTCTCTCCAGACTCTTAGGGAGGGCATAAGTGATTTTACTCATCTGGGAATTCAGATTAGGAACTGAGCTACTAACTGTGTTGAAGATTCATTAAAGCGCAGAAAAGAATGAAAACACAAAACTTATCTTAGTTTTGAATTCAGAGCTTTGTTACTACCTTCTAAGGAGAAACGGCAGTCTAAATTACGAGGACCGTGCAGAAAGTGAAGAACGATTTTCCATAACTAAACAACACAAAACTTTGTTTACAAAGCTGCATTACCTTACTCTATTTCTACACGTAAGCGCCATTACTGTCATGTCATTTATTTTCACGTGACATCAGTTTTTCAAAGCTGATGTTATACTTTTCTACCTCGGCTGGAAGGTTTTGGCCTGGTTGTGGAGAAAAAGAACCACTTTTGCCAATAGGTTTTCAAAAAAAGGATTTTATCATCACTGGACATTTTACCTGACCAAGAAAATAGGACCGCAGTCCTCAAAGTTCAGGAACTCTTCCAAGTGCTGGCATTAACACTAACCATTTAGTGTTACTATAACCTAATAACTTCTTGTACTCAAATCTCAGCAAAGCTAAAGAAATCATTCAGTGATTCAATTCGCAGCAGACCTAATTGTATTGTGTACTATAAGTGCTGCACATCCAACCCCAAGGATTTTACTATCCAATACCATTTTAAGTTTGTGAAAAATATGTCTTGTTCCTTTACTTGCTCTCCCACAAAAATTACTGTTTGGATTATCACCACAGAACGGAATTGTTCTGCCATCTAGTTTGCTTTTTGCAACCAAATCAGTCAGATAATTGGTAACCATATCTGCTGTTTCTCCAGGTCGTTTATCCACTTCCAAAATTCGACATGGACATCCTGTAGTGGTAAAAAGTACCTAACCATAACAGCAAAAATCTTTTTCTCTCCGTGATTGGAAGCATCTGTAAACAGTCACACAGCTGATTTCCTGCAATTCGTTTTGCGATATTTTACAATAATGAGGTGCTGCAAGTACATCAACAACAATGGCTTCACACTTTGTGTGACCGCAAAATAATTTTTGTTTCGAAGCACAATCGTTTGAGCGAAAACTATGATTTTCTTCACCATGTAATAAGCTCAGGCTCCTTCAATTTTATTGATGCCAAATGCAATTCACGGTCTGTTACTGAATTTGGCCGAAAATGAAGTAACACTTGTGGATGCGCTGAAGCAATCTCTACCTTTTTATATTTACTTGATTTTAGATGCTGCAAAATGTCTCCGTTCTTCATGGAACACAAAACTTAGTGTTATAAATGACACAATTAACATCAGAATCGCTCCGCGTTTTTTTATGAATGTGTATCTACGCTAGAAGAAAAGTAAGAAAGACTAAATGTTCGTTGATTTATGAATATTATTATTCTCTCCCCGAAACAGACTTTAAAATTCACAGAAAATCATCGCATGAAAAGTGCTCTCGCTTGAAATTCATACTAGCATATGGCGTAGCAAAATGCTCATGCACATACACAGAACTGCTGACGCTGCACTTGTTGGGATGCACCCACAATTGTTCATGTACACTATCTGAATTTCAATGTAAAACTAGGAAGACCTCCTCCGCAACTCATTTTAGCCCATTCGTCGTAACCTTCTTTTAAGAAAGTTAAACTTTAATTATGTTCTAATCAAATTCGTTATGTTATGCAGGATATATTAAATGATGATGTAATGACAGAAAAGTGCTAACATTAAAAATCAGTGTATCTATAATTTATATTAGCTGGGAACATTGCTTTCTCCATATATATCAAGATTAAGGGAGCAGAGTTAAATTGTTCACGGAAATAAAGGCATTGCTCTAAACTTTGGAAGTGGGGGGGGGACATTAGGCTCCTCCTATTAACACAGTTTGGTTAAAACGCGCTTCGGAATCTGACAAAACTTGAGGTTCAGCCGAAAGCTATACATTGATTTTCTTGGAATGCAAAAGTTGACTGCCTTATCTCCTAGCCCCTTTCTTGAATGATAGATGGGTCTCGTCCGCTTCCGGCTAACCTTTCATCCTTGAGGTCACATTAGAGGGGGTCAATAAGCCATAGGTACTGAGCTTAAATATTTTGCGTCATCATTCCGAGACTGGCATTGGCATTCATGAATTGTTTAAAATCCGTACTAGTAAAATAAAATGGCACCTGTAGAATCATTTCAACACCTTGCCCGTGTTCGTCAAGAAGGTTCCATTCTCTCTCCTCCACTACAATTGCAGTGACAAAGGAGGAATAAGTTATCCAGAGTCAAATTTAGTATCATATTTAACTTATTGTACACAGTTCCATTATTTGTAATGATTGAGAAACATATAATCGGAAGATGCTTAGAGACATCAACGCTGGAACGTTAGTTCTATTGGCTTCAGGTAATATTCCTTTCCTAAAATGTCTAGCAGCTTAAGGGGAAATCATTTTGATTTTTAATTTACAGAAAGAACATACGATATTACAAGTGCAATAACATGAAACATCTGCTAAACCACTGTAATGTCTGCTAAGGTATATCGTTTGTTCTTATATTAAAATTTCTCGAATTTTTACTCACGCAGGACAGTATTGACTTGCACTCTCAGCTTCAACGTGTCTACTAATCACATTAGTTGAAGGTAACAAACTAAAGCCTAAGAGAGTTCATAATTTTAGCCAGAATAGTGTGTTCAAAATGGAAGCATTTTTTTTGTCCAGTCAAGCGTATTTCCATATGTTTATTGAGTCTTGTTCCTTGGTTACCTTTCAACAAAGGTGTTACTTATTAGTAACAGATCATTTTCTAAGTTTTCTGGCGACTAGCCTTCTTATTGCATGGAGCGACAGCAGAAAATAACTGCAAACAATAGAGCACCGAAAAAGCCAGCATGTACGCAGCATGGCAACAGTTCGTTATAATATGCCACACGCGCAAGCGCCTGGAGTTGTGTGAACTGGCAATGCAGGCAGATGTTTTCTGCTACTGTGACCGGAAGTGGTCTTCGTGTGAAACTAATCTTCTCTTTTTATATCTCGGCAGAAGCAGGGTCATACAGATATATACATGCATTCATCAGGCAGGCCTCATGATATTTTCATGGACAGTCGAAATAATCACCGGCACTTATTAAGTACCTGTCGCGGAAGTAATTATTAACATCACTAATTGAAGTCCAACAGGGAAGCAAATATCTGTGATTTAGGTTTATTTGAATTCATCAATGTCTTCTTCTAAAGTAATATCAAGTAGTTACTAACAGTATTAAAAAAAAAACCAATGTTACAATAAGAAATACACTTGTTTGATGGCATCGGATAAAGCTAAAGAGCCTTGCAAATTCAAAGCGTATCGCGCCGGAAACGCCTTGCAGCATGAACAAGACAGACGCCAAACAATATATACAGGTTCATTAAAAACTTCCGCTCAATGCTAAAATGTTCATACAGACTACGAAGTACAATAACTTCAGAAAATCATTTATGGACTACGATGTAATTCTGAGTCAGTTCAAACTTGGGAATGTCGGAAACTACGGTCTATTTATTTTGAACTCGCACAAAGGCTAAACAACGATAATATTTACTCAGCAATTTTGTTTTGCTAAAGTGTTCAAATTGGCTAAAATCATAGTGAATGAAGGATAACGTCGTCGTGGAAAATTCTGACGCACTCCACCAAGTAAATATCGCGAATCGCATCGAACGCTCCAAAAAGTATTTCTTTGTCGAACGTGGTGTCACATACACGAGGCTGTGGGAACGCTCCGTCAAAATCCTGTTTCTTAAAACCTTGCCCCGCTAACGTATTCTTCCGCACTGCATATCCTTCCCCTTAGCCCTGATTTTTAACGTACACTTTTTAATGGCGATGAACCAGTCCTGTGCAACGCAAGGCCTGACTATAAAAGCGAAATAAGCACTGTCATGATCGACGCGCGTATCTTTGTTGAGCTGAGAGGCAAGTTGAAACTGAAGGATCCTCCCATATATTTATTGATGTTACAGAAGGATTTTAGGAGTATTCTCTGTTACACTATACTCCATTCAGTCCTTAGCGCCCACATTTCATGAGGCTATAAAATTTACTATCGCCTTTATTGTTGTTCTAATGAATTGAACCTTCCCTATTGTGTTCAAATAGAACTGCAAGAATGAAACGGCCACTTATACAACTTCATGGAATTTGGATTTGATTAATGCGATTGTAGAAATGTAAATTTAAAATTCTCTTCGAATATATCAAGATAAATGAACATCTTATGTAAGGGACTGTTTTGTATCGCATGACAACCTATTCCACGACTGCAGTCAATGACAGGTGACTAGTTCAGTGACGATTAAAAGATCTGGAGCAAAGTTAAATGGAACAGGCTTTATTTTCGTCCACATCTCACGACGCCCAAACAATAGTACTTCCTCTAACAATTCTGGAAGAACTTCCTACAGGAATGCTCTGTACCTCACACCATTAAAATGTGGTAACAGAAAATATGGGTCGACCAGTTGACAATACATTCATTGATATGCAATGTCAATGTTGATGCACGTGTACAGTTTTGAAATTGTGAATACTAGTCATATTCTACGACGCACTGAGCTTTATCTGAGAACAACACTTTTTGCAGAAAATTGGGTGCACTTTCACAGGGGCGAACAACAGATTCACAAAATTGAACTCGTCGTGAGAAATTATTCACAATAATAATAATATAAAAAACATGGATGATAAGGGTGCAGCTGATTGCCATAAAGACACGTGGTATAAACAATGGCACATGTGCTGGTACATGTTTGTTCTTTGATAGCTATCTACTGTTCAAGGCCTTCGTGGGCGGCCCACATGAAGCACTAAACAGAAAGAGCTGGCGGTGAACGTTTTGATTGGTTCAAGACTGTGGAAAACGCCTGTCTGTTCGGATTTCGGGTCCTAGGAGTTGAACCTCGTGAGGAATCATCCGTTCTGTCATATACGAATTTCATGTATCGCACTTCTGAAAACATCTATTTTCCCATTTCATAAGCATCGCAAACATAACAGTTACTTTCAAGTGCCATAGTACTGTAATGCAAACAACCCACTTGTCTCAGAGCGCACGAATAAGTATATGCAAATAGAAAACGATACAAGCACGAACTCTGCCGTAGTGGAATGACAACAAACTGGACGTCTATATTAGGTGTAGCTCTTTTGTAAACCAGAGAGAGAACCCTGCGTTTGAAATGCGCTATCTACCATTCATAGGTTAATGTGCATGTTTTAGGTTCATGATTGATTGAATAATTGCTCTATTATGTCTCTTACATTAATATTGATATTTCTGTGAGCGTATTTTCATAGGTTTGGTAGTCGTAAACAATTGCAAAAGATAATGTCTATTATTATAAATATTGTTAAGCAGTAAAATAACAAGCGCCTTTTCTGGGTCATTACCATCGAAAACACATTATAACTAACAGTATGACAGTTAATTTTTAACGAAAAATGTTCAGTTTATAGCAGTGATTATGAATAGGCCTCTGGATAACTAATCGACATCTAAAACAATTTTAAAAAATCACATTTATAACAGTGAGTGTGCACAGGGATCTTGGTAATTAATTGGTATCTTAATTAAAAAAAAAGTTTCACATTTATACCATTGAATATGAACAGTCATCTAGTGATTTATATTTATTACACTTCAAGCAAATTATAGCGTACTTAATAGCTGAAGTATCACAGAATAACTGAAACACAATCAAAGTGTGGTGCTTTCCATATATAAGGATTCGTCCCAGACAGGGAGGAGTAGATGGCCTGCGTGTTGGATTGCTTTTTGTTCCCTACACACGAATACGCCGTGCACGGAATGGGAGACTCTCTTGTCCCGTTTCTGATAGCTACTAGACTGAAGTATACAACAGTCATTGCATCCGCAATTAGTTGTGGCTTGTATTAGCCTGATATAATCCTAGATCACAAACTCGTTCTCCGACATTGACCCCTGTAAAAGCAATCTTAAGTTTGTACGCAGCATTTTGAATCCCCTATACTGGGTGTTCATTTTTATACGTTAATTCCCGCAAGCTGAAAGAGCAATTATGACATCATATTTTACATACACTGAAGGCATTTCTCTTTCTGTCGAGTTTGGGTGGTGATCGTAGGCGTAAAAGAAAATAATCAGTGTCCTCTACCTAGAAAGAGACGTTACGAATGCAGAAGAGAAAGCAAACTGTAGCGCTTTGTTGTGGTTGCGTTCTAATCCAACCAACCTTACCACACCCCGTCCAGCAGTAATGTATAATATTAAAGTGTTGCTCTGTTCTTTATTTTCAAACTGAATATGAACATAACGCACCTTGTTTGTGTGATTGAGTGCTATTATTGTTCTAGTAGGTATCATGTTAGGATCGACGTATAAATATGATTACATCGCAGCAGGGATGCGATGCCTATTCCGAATCACCAAGTATGAATGTCTGCCGCTAGAAGAATAACATTCAAGTCACCTTATTAGCAATGACATTAAATTAAGTAGGATCTGTTGCCACTAAAGGGTCAGAGTTGAAATCGTTCTCATGAGCCTTTGCATCATATTAAGTAGAATCTCCTGTAGCAGCAGGGGGACAGTACGCAGACTAGCTTCATCAACGATAACATCAATGACAACATTTCTGCTCAGGAAATAACGGATAGGAATGAATCTGGTAGGCATATGAGTATAGACATTCACTAATCTTCATGTGAAGCCGACTAAAATATTATTGATAGTTTATTTCTTTCTCTACGACATCCAATGGCAAGCAGAGAAAACATTGTTTTCCACCCAAAAATTCCTTATCGGGATTTCACCGGAAATAAGTATAAGCTCTGAGGTCCACTGAATCAAATAAAGATACTAGGTATGCAAGCATGTATGCGAGGTGTAGAATAAAGCCATATTTGGCATTTTAAGTTCTGCAACTTCCAAACGTGCAACAGCAATGTTTTCACTTAAGTACCTCAACTGAAACCACTCATTACAGAGAATTTTTTTCGTTAATTTTTTATTTGCTCAAAAATGCTTATAACAATTTCCATTCACATTTAGTGCATTTAAGATGTTTCCACGCTAATAAAATTTGTATAATCAGTTTTCTGCGAATAGTGAATTCATCTATTACATTTTATAGACATTTGTATACTTCTGTTTAACTGGTAAATGATAAGAGTTAGACAACGATTTAGAATTTAGTGTAAAAAATTATCATTTTTGCGAAATAAATCTTTTATTCACTTTCAAGAAATCCCGAGTTCGAACCTCAGTTAGAGCGAGTTATTCGGAGGATACGGGGATTTGCCTTATCCTGAGAAGATGAATGTCAGATAATTCTAAGCTCTATGGACCACAGGCTCATTTGTGCATAATTTCACTTATTTCATTCATTCATCCCATATTATATACCACACTAATGGTATAAATTTATGAATGAAAAATGGAAAAATCTCCGAAAGTCATTGTATTGGTTTGATTTTCTAATACTTTCCATGGTTTGTAATAGTTTTCATTCATATGTTTCTCGCAATGTATTGAAAGAGCATGGAAAACCAAAGTCAATTTATAGCGATCCACTTTTTCAAGTTTTGACTACCGCTTCAACTTCCTGTATCCCCGTTATAATATAACGATATATTTCACAGTATCGTATCGCGTTGATGGTTATATCTCGGGTTAGGAAGTCAACAAGCAGAATGCACCGTCTGTCCCAGAACACAGTGCACACGATTTTTCTTGCTGACATTTTGTCATTTGGGGATGTTGTGTGCCTCCACTAAATTGACTTGTTTTGATTCTGCAGTGACATGAAAAACCCAAGTTTCTTCACCGGTCACTATCCTAGTTTATTATTTATCTCCCTCTTCACTGAAAGGAGTGAAACATGTCAAAGCACTCTCTAGATGCTTAGTTTTGTGGACATTCGTAAGCATCTTCGAATTCCAACAGGAACATAGCTTGCGATTTAAGCGCCCTATGACTATCTCATGCAAAACAATTATGGAAACACAACACAAAGCAGTCTTGTTTTCACGAATCCCTCTTTCATTTGTTCAACCAAACCATCAGTGAAAACAGAAGGTCGCCCACTCCGTGCTTCGTTATGAATATTGGATTGTCCGCCATTGCATTGCCTAGCATACTTTCCTATCGTTATTTCATTTTTACCGTAAATCCTTACAGGTTGACGATGAATTTCAGCTGGTTTAACATTCCTTGTGTTCAAAAACCGTATTACGAACGCATTTCACAGTCGGCGGGGTCAGAAATTGTCTTGAAACATCTTGAACGATTACTAACAACTGTAAACACAATAGATCCGGTTGTAATGACGTCAGTGGACAGTCATGATCCAGAGAGACAAGTTGCGATTCGGTGGCGGGAGAACGAAATGGTGCTTACTTTCCGGACACGTCCCACATAATACAAATTATGCCTCGCTGAGAATTGAGAAGTGCGGTACTTACTAATTAATAGTTTGTATTGTGAAAATTAGCGGAAAATGGTGGTTTGTTATATATTTTGTTCATTTTCCATTGTTCACATCTAAATTTAACTAATCATTGTCTTCTAATAATGCTACCTGCACTGTCACCACTCCGGCAGCCGATTACGATTGAAAGAGAATTATATTAGGACGTTAGGAACATTTTTTATCGTGTTAAAAGCCTGCGTTTATTATTGTGGCACCGCAGGCGATGACACTTATATATATATATATATATATATATATATATATATAAATATATAAGTATTCCTTATGTATGGAATGAAGATGAAGCACCAGTGGAATGCGATGGCGGAGGAAACCGTAGAACCCGGAGCAAACCCACCGCTGCGCCGCCCTGTCTACTACGCTAGAAACCTTTTGAGAACACGGAATGTTTAAGTCGCTGTCTGACAGCCGGGCAGCTCACATCGTGCTGTGGTGCCTGCCTCTTGCTCTCACTGGTGCGACTTGTGTTTTTCTTTTCGCGTGCAGTTTCGCGTGGAGTTAAACGGGGCTACTTTGACAGCCTCTTCTATCCGTACTTTCTTTGTGTGTTCGTGCTTTCTTTCCATCCATTACATTATTGGAACATTTCTACACCATGGCTGCCCCCGTTGCTACGGGGCAGCTTATTTATTCTGCGATGCAGACGTGCTACCAATCTGAGGACCAGCCATGTTCTTTACCGGTGCCACACTCAGCTCTTCCAACCGCGTCAAGCAGCTCCCAGGGAGAAACCTCTTTGTCGCCTCATCAGCAACGCCAGCCCGTGCCCGCTACTATGCATTGCTCTGGTCAAATGCGGCCTATCGACCGCGGCCTGCCTTCCGCCGGTTTTGCACCACCCAGCCGGGATAGTTCTTGCCCACGTGACTCCAAGAGGAAGAAACTGGATTCTGCTGTACCTGATTCTCCTTTCGCTACAACTAACCGTTTTGCACCCTTGGCTGACATGGATCTAGAGGATGGTGATCATGGCGTAAGTACGCCTACTCCTTCTGTCTCCCCACCCCCAAAGCCACCTCCTATCTATGTTTCTAATATACTCAACGTGAATACTGTCCTCAAACACTTACAAACATCCAATGTTGGCGCTTACAAGCTTGTTACACTGGACAGCAACAAGGTCAAATTCACTTTCGAGACTGTGGACGGTTATCGTGCAGCCATACAGTATTTTGAGGACCAAAAGGCCGAGTTTCACACGTACCAAATGCGTCATGATCGCAACCTCCGGGTGGTTATTCGTGGGCTTCATCCCACTATAGACACTGCTCTAGTGCTGCAAGAATTGACCTCCCTTGGATATTCACCCGCACAGATGACTCCAGTTTACCATCCCGTCACCAAGGTGAAGCTACCTCTCTTTTTCGTGGATCTCAAGCCCAGTCCACTCAACGACGACATCTATAAGCTCGATCGTTTGTACTACACGATGGTGAGGGTGGAGCCCCCGAAACCCAAAAGGGGTGTTATTCAGTGCATGAATTGTCAGGAATTTGGGCACAGTCGTAATTATTGCCACAAACAACCCCGTTGTGTCAAATGTGATGGCCATCATCCCAGTGCGCAGTGCTCTAAGGCTCCTCACGCGCCGCCGCAGTGTGTGAACTGTCAAGGTCAACATACGGCGAATTATAAAGGCTGCCCTGTTCATCGACGCCTCCAAGTCATTCAGTCTCGCTCTTCTCCCCGACGTACCGTTTCTGGTGCCTCTCCTGCTGCCGTTCCTCCACTTCATGCTTTCCCACCTATGGAGTCTACCTTGCCTACTTCCACTGAAGCTGCCTCTCCTCGTCCTCCTGCATTTCATGCTCGACCTTTGCTGTCGTCTCTAGTTTCTCGAGGTTCCCCTCCTGGTGCTACGCAGCCCTTTGCAGCCGCAACCCGTCAGTGTGAACAGGACCGTTCTCCATTGGACTGCTTGATGGCTCGACTGGACTCTATCTTCGCTCTTCTACAGCCCCTTCTTACTACCCTGCAGCAATTGATTCCTGTTCTGCTCCGTGTTCATGGCTAATTCAATTCCTTCCTGCCTTCGAATCTGCACTTGGAATTGCCAGAGTATCACTAATAAGTTTCATGAATTATTACATTTCCTTACGGCTTATGACGTAGATCTCCTACTCGCCACTGAAACCAAATTGGCTCCTCACATATCTTTCCATCTTCCTGGGTATAGTGTGTATCGTGCTGATCACCCTAACTCTACTCGAATGGGTGGTTCTGCGGTGTTTATCAAAACTTGTCTGGCTCACCATGCCCTTCCGCCTCTTCTAGAGGACTCATTCCAGGTTGCTCGGATTCAGCTGTCTACTACTTCCGCAAGCATTCAAGTTGGTTCTTTCTATTCTGCTCCTCAGAATCATGTCAGTCTCACCGACTTCTGGGGTCTTGTTCATGCTTTCCAGGGCCCCTTCTTGGTCGGCGGCGATTTTAATTCCAAACATCCTCTATGGGGTTCGAACTTATCTAATCCTAGGGGTAAACTTTTACACGCTGCAATCCATCAGTTACACCTAGACGTACTCTCTCCTGTTGAACCTACGTTTTACCCACACGATGGTACGACTCCGGATGTGCTGGATATCTTCATTGGACGTAATATTTCCCGCCATTGTTCCCGTCTCTCCGTTGTTCATGATCTGAGCTCCGATCATTTACCAGTCCTGCTCACTCTCTCCGATGGTGCGAAGTACAAAGACTTACCCCCATCCCTGATACGCCATCCTTTTGACTGGCCTTTGTACACCTCTTTGCTTGCCGATCTCACTATTACGACTGTGCCGCTTAAGTCACCCCGTGATGTTGATGTGGCTGTTTCTACCCTGACTCGCAATATCCAGTGTGCGGCTAACCTTGCCAGCAGTACTCTCCAAGATCTTCGTCCTCCTCGTCTTGTGCCATTCTATTCTCCCGAGATCCGTCTACTGCACTCCATCAAGAGAGACTGTCGGAAACTCTGGGAACGCACGCGCTACCCGCTTCACAAAACCAATTTTAATCGCGCTACTCGGGAGCTGAAGGCTGCCTTACGTGCTGCACGCTGCACTGCTGCTGAACACCGACTACAAGACTTAAACGCCAGTGATGGGTCACTATGGCAGAAGACTAAAACTTTGACACGTTCTTCTGCTGCCATGCCGCCTCTTAAGGTTGGGAACACCTGGTTTTCTACGCCACTTGAAAAGGTAAATTTGTGCTCAGAACTCCTGGAACGTCAGTTTTCCCCGAATCCTGTGCTGGACGCGGACTTTGCTCATCGTGTGGAGGAAGAACTCACGCAACCTTTGTTGCTCACTCCTTTCCACCACTTCTTTACCCCTGGTGAAGTTAAAAACATCATCGCTCGCTCTTCAGCTCACAAAGCTCCCGGTCCTGATCTTATTGTGCAACCCTTACTTCTTCATTTACCCCGGAATGCGCTGGTTTTGTTGACGCAAATCTACAACGCTATCCTCCGCACAGCTCATATTCCTCATCAATGGAAACACGCTACAGTTATCCTTCTTCCCAAACCTGATAAAGTCAAGAGTGATCCCCTCAGTTATCGTCCTATTAGTTTACTCCCCCTACTCTCCAAAATCTTCGAACGTCTCCTTCTGCCTCGTCTTTTGCCTCAGCTCACACCGATTATCCCTGACACCCAGTTTGGATTTCGCTCTCTTCACTCCTGCTCTCAGCAGCTCCATCGTGTCGTTGACGCTATTCTTGATTCCTATGAGCGTCAATCTGTATGCATAGGACTGTTTTTGGATACGGAGAAGGCCTTTGATAAAGTTTGGCACGATGGCTTATTATTCAAACTCAAACCGCATCTCTCGGACACTTATTTTCGCCTTGTACAGTCCTATTTGCGCAATCGCACCTTCTCTGTTAAACATGATCGTACATTTTCCAAGGCCCTTCCTATCTCCTCTGGTGTGCCGCAAGGGAGCGTACTGGGCCCCTTATTATACCTGGCTTATACCTCGGATTTTCCTAGTCATCCGCAACTCACCATTGCTCACTATGCCGACGATGTGGCGGCGCTAAGTGTGGGTACTTGTGCTACGGCGGCAAGCCGCCTTCAGGACTTTTGCAACCAAATTCACTCCTGGTGCCAACGTTGGAGAGTGACTATGAACGCTCATAAATCCCGTGCTGTGAAGTTCACCTACAAAACGAACGTGACCCATCATCCCATTTCTCTCAATGGGACGGAGATACCCACCGCGACTTCTATAAGGTACCTCGGCCTTATCTTGGACAGCCGTCTTACTTGGGGTCCCCATCTCTCCAGTCTAGTGCAGAGGATTCGTCATCGCATCCGCAACGTCCGTCATCTTGTGTCCGGTTCCTCGCCATTGCCTTTGCGGTACAAGCGTCTTGTCTACACTTCCTTAATTCGACCCATGTGGCAATATAGCTGTGCGATATGGGGTTCTGCCGCTCCGTCGCAGACGATCAAACTCCAGCGCACACAGAACCGTTTTCTCCGCCTCATGACTGGCGCTCCATGGTACGTGCGCAACTCAACTCTGCACGCTGACATAGGCCTACCGGAGGTAATGTGTGTCCTCCGCATCAGCTACAAGAGGCTCCATCGATCCTGTTTGCGCCACAGCAATCCTCTTCTCCGCCATATTTATCTTCCTCCTGAACCTCAACGACGAAGATTGAAGCGCCGCTGGCACTCCGATCTGCGACTGAACATTTAGCTCTTTTATTATTTTCTGTTCTGCTTTCTTTGTATCTTTGTACTATTTCTTTGGGCCCATCGCTGGATGGTACCCCAACCACATATTACATGCTGTTCTGTGTATCTAATTAGCTCAACTGCATTGTACCTAATTGTACAAAAGAGTTTTCTTACAATAAAAAAAAAAAAAAAAAAAAAAAACGGAATGTTTACGCATGCGGTGTAAAGTTTGCTGTACTTAATGGGAGTGAAATTTTGACCTCCAGTAAAATAATAGAAAATTACGTTTTTATAGGAACCTATGAGCTTGTTTAGAAAATCAACATTTAGCTGTCTCCCCTTGCTTCCGATTTTATAGCCATTAAAGGTCGTGCTTTTCTCAAAAATATATTTTAACACGTTCAAAATGTTCTCTGCAACTGAGTTTTACAACTAAATGCCCCAGAATGTTCAGAAGTCTATCGTAATATTATAAACGATAAAATTATCCTAACAGCAATAGTAATTTTTCAAAAAAATATATTAATTTTAGAGGTTATAATTTTTAACCTTTTAAAAAAAATTCTGATCATTCAATTATAATTTACCTACCACCGTTTAGAGTTTTGTCTGCGGTTCAAAGCACCAATTCAGAAAATGTCAATCAGTTTTGTGGGGCGTGGAACATTTCTATTATGGAATATATTTACTTAATAAAATGTATAAGATAATTTATAGCTTGCAAAACATTTAATAAATTTAATGAAATTTGGTATTCACATTAAAATAGAAACAATGCAATAACCCATAAATTGAGGTTCACGAGTACTGCTGGGCAACCCATTTGTAAAATTTGCGATCTCTCGACATTTGGTCATCCGTTTGAGAAACAATCTAATATGTCACACTCACATGACTTTCTAAGCATTAGCAGAATGTTCTTATTACTTAGTCCTTATAAGTAGAGGGGAGTAAAGCAATTCACTATGCTAAAGAGATAGTCAAATGTGAACGCTGTCGCTATGCGGTTGTCATTGAAATTCATCCGCTTGACAAAAAATCTAATGTCACACTCACACGAATTTTTAAGCATTAGCAGAATATTATTACTTAGTCCTTATAAATAGAAGGGAGTCAATCAATGCACTATGCTAAAGCGATAGTCAAATGTTTTAAAAGCTGTCGCTATGCGGTTGCATTGAAATTCGCTGCTTTGCTTGGCCAAAAGTAAAACAAAAGAAACACGGACGACTTCCTGTCTGAGAAAAGTATAAGTATTTTAAAATTGAAGCTAATAACAAGGAATATCTCGGAAAGGTTACCTCCACAGCCAAAATTGTGTGTTTTAAAGAGATGTACTTTTTTGTAGTAGATTTCATTTAGAATAAAGAGGACCTCAGAGCTATTCCCAGAAAATCCAAGATATATATTTTATTTGTAATATAAATATCTTTAATGCACGATGTTTTAATCAAAATTTTTAGAACCATTTTTGAGAAAATCAAAATTTGCCATGTAAAGGAGAATTGGGATGGATTTCGTGTCGCATCTTTGAACTTAAATGCCAGCTTTTTGAGTGATGCTGTCCATACAGACACACACTGCCCTATTTCTAATTTTTCTTTCAATTCAGGGGCTCTCAAAACATGTTTCCGGTGAAATCTCGGTATCGAATTTTTGGGTGGAATACAATACCTTATCTATGTACTATGTATATTGATTCATGCTTCAACCGCCACTGATTCAAATGCCTTTTGTTATTTTTCATTATAGCAGAACACAAGATTTTAGGTTTGATTCACCTTTCGAAACACCTTTTACCCAACATTTTTTTACACGTACGAATCCTGTTTCATTGTAGGAAGAGCGCGTGGAATTCCCAAGTCTGCTTGTCTCCCACAATTTGCCAGCAGTAATTACGGCAAAGTATGAATGCCTCCGAGATGTTTTTTTTCTGCTTTCTCTCCCCTCGTCAACGTTTCCAGCAGAACGACCACGTAGGGAAGGGAGGGAATTTACTGACCTACGTCACTACCGTGTACAATAGGAAGTGTGCCGGCCGTCACTTTCTCCCGCTATGTTGTGCTGTAGCTATTCCATGAAAAATGTCCGGCCAAGTAAACGGCTTTCAAATTAACACTTCTCTGACACTTTTAAGTCCAAATGAAAGTGTTAGTATGCTTGTGCTAAAATATGTTATTTGTACAGTTAGTGCAATAAATATTTGTACACGTTAACATGTTTGTAGCTTGCCCACGCTAGTTTTAAGGAAATATCAATTTGGCGAAGTTTAACTAAAGGAAAGCGGCCATCTTGTAGGAAAACTGGTTCATTTAAATTTATGTGTAACTTTTAGGTAATGTAGATAAAGCAATAATTTTCTTCAAATCATATTCAAAATTAGCTCCCAATCCTGATATAAAATAGTTGTAATCGTTATTTTATTAATTTGAATTGGAGCCCGCCCAGTTGCTTCCTTATATCTTAAAGGACATATTTTTTATATGAAAGATATTCAGCAGGATAGTGTAGAGTAGATAATTAATACTAACGATATACAGCTTTCTTGGGGTTCATGTTAAGCTTTTACTACATTCCTCATTAACAAAAGTTTTAATACATTAGTACGGCAATTTTATACTGCTACTACTCCACTACTATTACTATAACTGCTGCTTCTACTTAACCTCATTATTAATTTATTAATTTTAGGTACATACTATGCCATTCGAAAAGTAATGCGGTGGTTCTTATTGTTGATAATTAGAACTTGGTAGCTATGACGCTTAAATATGTATGTATTACTAGTTATCCCAAACTGAAGGTGACTAATAAATCATTTAGAATAAAATAAAATCTACAGCAGTATACTGAGCCAAAATTATGTAAGTAAAGCTTGAAAATTGAAAAAGTACCATTTTAGTTGTAAATGAAATGCCTGCGACCCCCACTCTGTGGGGTGGAGGTAACGTGTCTCCTCACATTCTATAGGTCCCGACTTCGAATCTAGGTTGGGGTGAGTTACTCTAAAATTTTATTATTATTATTATTGTTATTATTACTATTGTTTATTTTTTGTTTCCAGATTTTCCCTTATCCTGAGAAGACCAAAATCGGTAACTTTATGGATCCCTGCTCATTTAAGCAATCCACCAATTTCATTCATTCCTCGTCTGATAGGACCTGCCAGATTAAAGTCGCCCTCCGTGATGTAGTGGTTACCATGCTAGCCTCATATACACAAGGTCGCGGGTTCAAAGCCGGCGGAGGACAATGGATTTTTTTTCGGGCGTAAAAATCCTTAGCATGGCTTCTTTCGGAAGGGAAGTAAAGTCGCTGGTCCCGTGTCGTAGATTTACGGCACATAAAAGAACCTCAAGCCTGATAAAGAGGCCTCTGAGCAAACTTAAGCAGTCTTTCACGCCCAACATAGAATGGGACGCTGAGAACCACAGTAATTAAAGAATCTCCATAAATAAAACTCCATTTCATTTTGCCAGATTAAAGGACGTTAAACTGTAAGGGCCCCCTAAAGAAAATGCCTCCTCATGAATCTTATGAATATTATTCAATAGGATATATTCGTATTTTTAAGATAATTATTCCTGAACGTGGCGAGAACCTTAACCTCCACTGATCGAATATGTTTTTTCTTAATTTACTTTATTGGTGAATCAGCGAACATACAACCATTGATAATAATATAGGGGCTTAGACGTGCATGCAGAACAAACATAACGAAGATCATAACAGAAGTGAAGCTGAACAGCAGATGCCTTTGTAAGAAAGTAGTATAATCAACAAGCTCTGTTACACTGCTCCTTCTGTTGGAGGGAATAAATAACTGTACAACAGGAAACGGACTCATAACCTTCGGAACATAGCTTTAAGCATTACGAATTAACAGTTGATCGAAGTACGCGCGCGTGTGGCGCGCTAGGTAGAGTAGACGAACTAGAAAATTCTGTGTAAGGAAGGGCTTCTTACCTAAGTACTATGTTCACCGTTGTACGTTAAAAAGTGTGATGTATTCCATTCACACGATTTTCTCTAACTGTTCCACTTTCTCTAGCTGTTCTTACAAAGTATTTGTTACGTACTATCTACACTCTGCTGATAAAAATTAGCAGAATTGGTCTTTGTAAATAGAAGGGGAATATAGGAATATACATAGTAGGTTAAAGCGATAGTCAGTTATTTTAAAAGCAGGTCGCTATGTAAAACAATTGAAGTATGTTCACTTGCATGACCAGCAGTAAAATAAGAGACGAAACGAAATGTGTCTTCTCTTTTGAGAAAAGTTACCTAGTTTAAAATTGAAACCAATAACAAGGAATATCTCGTAAATGGTCCACTCTACAAGAAAAACGTATATGACAATTACTATTTGTTTTAACGAGATCTAAACTTTTATTGTAGTAAGGTTTTGTCTATTTCTTAGGCTTATCAGGTATGCAAAATTCAGCCAGAATAAAGAGGTTTTCAGAGACTATTACCAGGAAATTCAAAATATACATTTTATTTGTTATGTAAAATCTCAAATATACGGTATTTTACTCAAAATCGTTATAGCCATTTTTCAGAAAATAAAAATGTTTGAACATTTTTCCATGTAGAGGGAGTCTGAGGCGGAAGGACTTCCTTGAAACTCTTCGTATCGCATTCTTATGAGATGTTTATTTATTTTTTTTTCTTATTTTTTTATTCAGGGGTCTCAATTAGGTGAAATCTCGGTATCGAATTTTTGGGTGCATTACAATACTTCTCTATACAGTAGGTTATACATAGTACATGTAGAGCAAGTAATCAAATGTGGTTTGTTGCATTCACATGACTTTTTCTACACCTTTGTAACAAATTAATGTTAAAAAGCTTATTCTTTCTTCTATCTACTTCATGCTAATTGAGATAAACATTACCAGAAATGGTCTTATTACTTGCCTCCTTGTAAGTAAAAGGGAAATAAGGAAATATACTAAGCTAAATCGATGGTCCAACCGTTTAAAAGGCGGTTGTTTGTGAACAGTTGAAGTACGGTTCGCTTTGCATTTCCAGAAAAAAAACAAAAAAACAAAAAAAAACAAAAACAAAAAAAAAACAGGGATGAAGCGAAAGTTGGCAACATCTGAGAAGATAGTTTAAAATTGAAGTCAATAAGAAGGAATATCTCGGAAACTCTACAACAAAAACGTATGGCATTTTAACGAAAACTATATTTTTTGTAGAGTACGTTTTTGTCTGATTCTTATAGTTTACCAGTAATGCAAAATTCAGAAAAGTTCATCCAGAATGAACATTTGCTCAGATGCTAGTACCAGAAAATTCAAGATATACATTTTATTTTTTATGTAAATACGAGCTTTAATATTCGGTATTTATCAAAATCGTTAGAGCCATTTTTGAGAAAATTAAAATGTTCAAACATTTTTTCATGTAAAGGGTAGTTTGGGTTAGGAGGATTTTCTTGAAATTTTCGTGTCGTCACGTTCCTTGGAAGATACCAAACTTAAATATCAAATTTTTTAGTTTTTGAGCTATACACACATAAACACAAGAACCTTTTTGTAAAAATGTTTTTTGACTCGTGGGACCTCAAAACATATATTTCCGTTGAAATGTAAACATCGAATTTTTGAGTGCATTACAATACCTTATCTATACACTATGTACATATTACGTTTAAAGAAAATAAAAATGCGAGCTGCTAAGAAGCTAAGAAGACACAAAAATGGGAGTGGTTAATACGTGATCGGATGACATACTGCAGAAGTAATAATAGGATTACGATGAGGAATAATTCTTTTTATTGTTTGAGAAGTATATTTCTTTGTATTATTTTTTTCAATATTTTATCACAAAAGCGTTGGATCTGCTGTTGCTATTGGATTTTTGTGACCTATATGAAGTATTCCTTTTAATGCTCTCAAAGTCCCATTTCTTAATAGCATAATGTACGCATAAGTGAAAGTTTTCATTAAGAAGCATCTATTGTTTAAACATTAAAATGTGGATTGCTTCCATAAAATAGACTCATTTTATTTGTCTGGCAATATCTCAAAATTATGGTAGTTTGATCAGCCATCAAGGTCATTTATAGAAATTAATTAACAAGAAAAGTAAAGAGGTGCTTTGGTTTAGGTGCTTATCAGAAAATATTGTTGTTACATGCTTAAAAGACGCCCAACTTATTGTATTCGATATTTCATTTTTCAGCCTTCCATAGACTGAATGGGTGTAGATCCGCTATCTAAATTTACCTTTAGGGAAGACTTGGGTTGGTTAAACGCGCGACACCGTATTTTGGGATCATCTGTCCGGGTTAACGTATGTAAATATTGTAATGATCAATTGTTTCTTCCACGCTAGTCGTGAGTAGAACAGGTAGATTGAGACTGAAAAATCCAATACAATAGCCGGGATTTGAACCACGGATCACCTGGTCTCCGCCCAGTTGCTCTAACCACTGAGCTATCATGGGAACATGCCGATATGGCACTAAATTCCGCAACTGACTCGCATTTTTCCGGTAAATGTAAGGAGATCTCAAATTATTTAGATGACATACCTCAATGGCGACTTACAATGTCGCAAGTACTTTTAAGTCCCGGGCTTCATAGTTTAGCCAACTGTTGCATCATTCGTTGTCATTTAGTTGTTTGTTCCACACTAATCGTGTGTAGGACTAGTTAAGGTCCTAATAAAGTTCGTTGTGTAGGTATTCTACAACCATTTAGTGATGATGTGAAGTTATTTTGTAAAGAACATGTAAATAATTTAGTATTTATTATATTATGTTTGGCTATATTTTCTTTATTTTTATCTCTAATTTTATGAATATTTTCAAAACTAAATTGCCGCTTTTCCACGACGTGTCCTAATGCAACAGCTGAGGAGCATGAGGAAATGGTACTCTGCATACTCTGCAGGTGAACAGACAACACTACTCTCCATAACGCGGCCAATGAACCCACGGTTACGCGAGTGATGGCATTTCTCCGGTCCCAATCGCGGCAGTTCAACAAAACCACATATCTGGTTTCTGATTTCAGGAGCGTGATTGCTTTCCATTATATCTTCATACATTCTGGCGGTTTCTTCTGGAAGTCTGCCAAAGTGAAGCACGCGAACTATTTCCATACTGGAATTCCCAAGTGTTAAGAACCGTTGTTCGTGAAGTGTAATCTGTAATCACCTTTCTGTGCGCCACAGGCGTGCGTGCACGCCGATTTCCAGGAGTTGCTCCTTTCGGAGGTCAAGAGCTATAAATAGTTGGCATAATGTTCTGCCATGTGTTATTCAGCAGGTATGGGAAAAACCCAAACCGCCTGATACGCAACCCGCAAAGTCGGCTAACACTACATAGTTTGAAACGCGTCAATGTATGGTGAAATAAACGGACAATGGATGCATTGTCGGTTCCTGGATAAGCACTACTGAATTCTTTCGTATAATGGATCGAATACAGTAAAATAATACAAACATTTCATTTTAGTTACATTCTTTTTACATTTGTAATTATTTCATTAAAACATGATTATGTCCTATAGAGCCATTTTCAGTTGCGCCAACTGAAACGATATCTTGACTTGAACTAATTCATTTGTGGAAAAGTTCATACAGATATGGGGGAGGAAACAGCCAAAATGTTAGCTGCAAATACATTTAGGAACGCCTATCTGTTGCGGATTTTGCAACAGATCACACACCGTGTTTTCCGTGGCCCAAGTATTTCAACAATTATTATTTTTCACAAATATTGTAGCTGCCTTGTAGGTCAAAATGATTTCCCGGAAAATAGTTTACTCAGATTGTCTGATAACGAAATCTACATATTAAATTCCTTGATCTTATTTGTATTTTGAAAGCTTTGCAGAAATAAAATGATAATCTGTCCCCTTGTAACTATCCCTTCCACAGTTCGAACTGCACGGCATCAAGTTTAATTGCATCGTAAATTTTTACTAAATTTTGATTTTTTTTACTCTTGTTGGTCTGATCATGAAATTGTTTTATTTAGTTACTTACAGAATGTAGTTCCAACAAGGAAGACCAACACTTGATATACAGGAATTAGCTTCGACTGCAGTTTAACTATCACGCCTGAAGTGTAATCAGTTCATAATTATGTCCACTCTACAACTTCAGGAAAACTAATTCCTCATTCATAATAATTTTTAAGTATATCTTTGAAAGTGGCGCTTAAACCCACTCCTCAACTTACTGTGACTTTGTCCAGCCTTCAGCCACTCATTATTTTCTCTTTGGGCGTAGCGTTCCAATAAACCATGCGCGAAGCTTTCTATCGCTCAGGAGATCTCTCTCCCGATCATTCCATCACTCGCTGACGCTCACAGAACAGCACACAACTCAAAAAGCTGGTGCCGTTACGAATACGCTCCTCTTATACCTATCATTTCGAGAAACCTCTTATGCCGTCGAGGAAAGAAAGGGCAATTCTTGAAGCTCCTCCATTTTTCTCGATTGTCCTTTCAAATGCTTTCGGTGTTTCATCAATCATGCACCGACTAGCGCTAAAGGATACGCCCGCTATCCACGAAGCGAGGGCTCGGATTCGTCACAATATTAACCTTCTTTATAAGCACTCATCAAATTCTGTTTCCAGTAAAACAGGGTGATCATTATCGCAATGCAATTCTGATTGTATGAGCACGTTCTGCTCCCAACAAAACATCTATTTTCCCAGGCTCATAAAACTTAGGAAAAGAGAATGAAATATTCTTAGGTAAATTCCAATTGCTGCAGTGATGCAGATGACATCAATTGCTTACATATACTCATATGCAGCAAAGCGGATTGTATACTTAGTTGTGTTTCTTAATTTTGTAACCGTTCATAGCCGGAATTTGAACATGTTTCTTCCGCTCTCCGCGCCGTTGCTCTAACCATTCAGCTACTGTGACAACATGTCTTATATGGCATTCAATCCTCCAACTGATTTCATGTTTTTTACCCGGTCAACTAATCGGTATGTTTCCCACCAGAGAACGAACACCTTAATGGCGACTTAGTTTGTAAGTAGAGTATTTAGTAAACGGATAATATTAACATACTTATTCTGGACAATTTTAGTATTGTATTAGTAATGCTCCTCGTTTGTTCCATTATATTGTAACCGCTGAATTACAACGTAGTTCCATTCCTAATTCAGGAGGTACCGCTTACTCTGATTTGGAATTTTGGTGCTTTCCCCGATAGAGAATGCTGGGATGGTTTCTCATCTACCACGATTTCCTTTCCATCATTTCCGTTTACTTTCCATGTTTCAGTACGACGGTGTGAAACAGACAGGGCGGATGTTTTATTCGAAGGTTAGAATGTATCATAACAGGAGTATGAATAGAGTAAACCCATTTCAATTGCTATACAAAAAAAGTGGTTTCTTAAAATTAGCAGCTATCCATACATGAAAGCGTTAGTTCTATTCTATACATATCTTACAGGTAGACCAAAGATTTTCCATGACCTATCGAAAAAAGTAGAAATTGTTCCTCGAGCACCCACCATTCGACGATTTTTTTTTTTTTTTTTTTTTTTTTTTTTATTATTAAATCCGGAGTCTGTTCGGGACTCCGGCGCTGTATTCCTTCTTATTATGCCTCTTTTTTCCCTACATTTCTTTTTGTTTACATTTTTTTTCTGTTTGATGACAAATACACACACATGTGCACATTCATAAACACACAAACACCCATGCCCAAGGCGGGACTCGAACCCGTGATCCTTTGCGCCACGAAGCACCAAAGCGAGGCGCTATAGCGAGCGCCGCCACGGGGACTGGTATCTTTAGCAGAGCAGCATGGCAGCTGGGTTTGTAAGAATAAATACAGCTAAAAATATATTTCCATAGTTAACACAAGTGAACAACTGCACATTTGTTCTAGTTCATTGACTAGAAATCGTAAAGGAAGCAATATGCAAGGGATTTGTAGATTGTATACTCGTGTCATTCATTGACCCGAATAAGTGCTTCTACCGACAAAGTTAAACCTATAACATTCTCCTGTCTCTTATGTAGCATGGAGTTTTGCCTTTAATTGTACATACAAAACTGATATCACTGCAAACAACGTGAAAAACGATCAATTTAGTTCTAAAAAAATTAATTTGTCATTTTTAGTTTCATATTTTTCGTACATTTTTCTCAAAATTGTAACTCTTATGACATTTATATCATACCTTCTTGTTTATGTAGCTATCGAATTGAAAGAAAGGAAGAAAGAAAATATACGCGCACACTTTCTCTCTTCCGTAGCAATTTTAGTATCACAGGAATGTTTCTGTTCAGGGTGTTCACTTTGCATGAGGTTGTAAAAAAAAAAAAATTAATTTTATTAAATATATTCAAAGATAAATTAAATTAGTATTATTTTAATTATTATTACTGCATACTATAAACAGCAAACAATGCAAGGATAAGTTGCTGCACTGTATCCACTTTTGACTGCAGGAAGGCTTGATAATGCTTCCTGTCAAACATGAACCCGCTGAAGTCGATAACAATGAATAGCACTCGTCATACCGGAAATGCATCACGTGATATGATGATGCTGCTGCTCTGCAATGGCGCAAATCCCGAAACCCGCGACTTCTGTTGAATTATATTGCTCTACATGAATGGAATCTATTTGGGGAAAATATTAATATACACACACACACCTACATTTGATCTGATATTTTGATGATTATAATTGAGCAAATTCTGAACACTAGCGGTACGGAAACAGTATTGCAATTTTTAGAATCAATTATAACTCGGTTGTTTGGGGGGGGGGGTCTCAAGAGACCATAAAATTCAAAATTCGAGGACGCTTACTCCACGCAAGTTAATAGAAAATGTGCTTTGTGAGCTGGGGTGAGTAGTACGTACTTTTTTTTTTATTGTTTCATTATATAGCCCCCTTTAACATGAAACAACTCGTTGTCTGTAGTTTTTTTTTAATAACACGTTGGTTTAAATCATTTTGTTTTACTCAAACACGCACACATACAAACTTCCAGACTCTGTGGGGGATAGGGAATAATTCTGGCTAGAGAAAAATTCCCCGCCCCAGCCGGGAATCGAACCCCGGAACTCCCGGTTGAGAAGTCAGCTCGTTGACCACTCGACCACGGAGACAGTACGTACTTTTGTATTCAGTATATGAGAGAAAAAGCAAGAGAGATCCCTTTCTGTTAAATCATGACACAATGTTCAGTTGCATGCAATCCACATTCGTAATTATTGTAGTTTTCTTCCCTCCATCCCCAATCGGCGACCTTGGCTTTGTAACAATTAATTGCCCACAGAAGTGGTGTTCACTCATTGACTGGGTTAATCTTAGGTTGCCTTTAAATTCAAATACACACTCACACATACACACTTTCATACTTAAAAATTTTAGGGAGGTTTGCAGTTTTAATAAGAGCGGAAGAAAGTTGTGTTGTTAATGAGCTGATCTTGTATTTACATATATACTGAGTGATCATTATAGAGTAGAACAAGTTTCCGGCTCTCAGCCTGCCAGAGGCGAAGTGTGAATCTTCAGTGTGAGTTTAACTCTTGCAAACGTAGCACGCGTTAGTTGACACAGTGCGATGCATACTTAAAGAGAAAGTGTACAAAACAAATCCAAACACTTTGGAGTAACTTAAAAATAACAATCGTCAAGAGTTGATGTCATTTCTCAGACGGAACTGGCCAGCATATAATGGCCAATTTCCTAAAGCAGGTGCCAGAAGTGTTTAAACAACGAAGGGAGGCACTTGCATTTCTTGGCTTGATGTATGAATTCAGTAGCTCAAGAAGAAAGCAACACAATCCTTGATACTGAAATTTAGAGAGGTCTATTTGACCGCCAAGTAGATCCTAATTTCCACTTTTGGTGTAAAACAACTAATTCAACATAACTTGGTCTTGCGAATTATTCATTTTAAGTGTTCGCCATACTTACAAAAATAGTTTCATTTCAGTAATGACCTTTTATGTATTTACCTTAAACAGCTAGGTATTTTATGCAAAAGACTTCATTCTTGATGAGCTAAATGCATTTAGCGTGATATGTTGATACATATATTTATATCAACATTTGCAAATTATACAGAAATGTTTGTGCAACAATGTCTGTGTTTAGAAAGTGTAGAACAGTCCCCTTTCATCAAACTATCCATTCCTAGTGCAACTCGGTAAGAAGTTGGATGTTTTATTGAAAAGAAGTAAAAACTTGTAAGGCGAAGACAAATTATAATTGGCACCCTCTTGAGTTAAGATGAATTGCTTAAATAAATATATAATATTCTTGATGATAACTAGCTTAGAATAAAGTTATTATAATGTTCAAACACTACACTTATTTGCCAGGAGTAAATTTGACCTCCATGCGTCTTAGTTTTAAATCTTCACTTGTAAGGAAGGGTTACACCCTTTCCGTTGAGGAAGCACTGAACTGTTTCAACTCGCTTGATTAAGTATTTTCGCGTACGCAGCAACCCTTTTCGGAGCCTGGCTTGAGGATAAGGGTAACACTCAATGCGAAAATAAGCGTAGGACATAGCTCAAGACGTACATGCGCTTCATTCAGCTATGAGGCATCTTGCCCTCAACTCCGTGTTGTGTTGCATGTTACAGGCACACTCCTACGAGTGGTGACTACACTATTGCTCTATGGGGTCCACCCAAGCTGGAACAGCCTGGCGTAGTACAGGTGAAAACGCGATGTGACTGTTCCTAAATATCTTACGAATACTAAGTGGCAAATCTTTGGGAGCAGATCGACAGCGTTGTTGCGTCTTCAACGAGCGCTGATCCAAGTTAGATTACAGATACATCGTAATGGGCTATGGTTGTCATTGATAGAGTTTCAGTTCAAGCGGTAAATAGAGTGCCAAGTTCGGCAGAAAATATAGTGTGTGAGGAAGTGTGGGACATATATATTCTCGCGCGCGCGCGCGCGCACACACACACACGCACACACACATACACACACAATAGTTGCAATACAAGAGCGTTGTTAACAGGCTGATTTTTTTTTCAGACCGTGTGCTTTCTAATGCTCCCAAAACAAGCTAATGTTTTAATAAAATAATACGCTGATGCTGAGTTGCCATGAAAGTTAAATGCATAAGAAATAAACAAACAGTAATCAGTACAACCTTGGGTTTGTGTCCTTGAACGAGACAAGTGAAAAGACGATTCTGTGAGTTAGCTTGCAGTTGAAATGTTCGGTTTCTTTAAAATAAGCTGTAAAATAACGTTACTAAAAATGGTACAACTATGGAGAGAGGGGAAAAAAAAGGTTCATAGTAGGCGTGGGCCAGCAAATCAGTTTACCGTTTCTGGATGTAATTGGTTTCTGCATCTATTGTTTATTATTAAGTTACAAATATATTCACCTTTCCTCTCCCATTTCTTCTTAAGCAGGCTTCACATATTTCTCTAGCATTTACTCTCTTCTTCTTGGTATTATGTAAGGGTGCTTTGGTATTTGCTTAAATTATATTTGCCCCCCCCCCCCCCCCGCACATAAGGAATAGTCATGCGAGGCATGTAAAACAGTTCGCGGAAGTAGGAATAATTCACAGTACCGGAGTTTAAATTATGCAGTCCTTCAACCTAATTCTGTTGATGCGGCCGAGACAGTATGAGTAATTTACTATGCGCACACAATTTCTTGAGCCCTCGGCTTCCTCGTCGTTATTCGGTAGGTTTTGTACACTTTTGAAACAGAGCATAGAGACATTGAGACACGAAGTAATCAATACATTTTGATATCTAGTGTGTTCAATGATTCAATGCTGAGGTTTTATTCTGCCTGTAGATCCCAGAGTTCACACATATGATCTTGCGCTGTGTTCGTTTAATAATTTAGGTAATTCACGGTAAATTATATGTTCTTATTCACCATAATGGTTGAGGGCCTCAAAGAAAGATACTCTCTTTTGGTTGACAACACTGCGGAAGGACAGGCGGGCAACTATCTCTTCTTTCCCTCGGCCATAAAACTAGCGCCTAGAAACGATTCGCGCATAGTAGGACAGCCCACAGCTTCTTTATATTTAAATTGGCTGGAGTTACTACACTTTCCAATTTTCCATTAGTACTCTAGTGGTGGATTTTCCTGTATGACGCCGTAATATCACTTTCTGCACTCCTAAATAATATATTGCATCAGTTATGTTTTCTACCATACAACATATTTTGCTCGACAGTTTCTGCTACATTGATTGCTCTTACATAAGGCGCTAGTAGTGATGGAAATCTATTATGCCAAGAGTTGCGAAAATTCGTCTCTAAACATGCGCCAGAAGAGTGAGATTTGGTTCTTATATGCCGACGAACCGAAAGACACAGAAACAGAAAGAGCATTCATAAACAGTCATTATTCTCTGCTCTTACTTTCGCTTTTAATACTGTGCATACAAATTAAAAGCGGTTGTTTCTGATCGCTTATTTGCAAGTTCGTTTAAAATGTATTGGATGTCTTTTGGATTGTTAGAAATTCAGCAGTAACTTCAATAAAATAACAGAAGGGGAAAGGCACCAAATATGAGATAATCTCCGAATATGAAACACAATTCTAACTGGCAATGGTGTGCTTCCATATGATGGCATTCGTATGAACTAATTGTAAACAGAGCATTTGCAGGTGGGAACAAAGAATCCAATCCCTTACATTTCAGTACTCTGTGAGCTTCTGTTTGGCCGTAAAATAAAAGCCTCAGACTCCAGAGCATATTTTGCAAAGAAGATAGCAGAAAATTCTTATTTTTATATACCATTGTGGACAGAGAACTACACTTTAAGTCCTGACTAGCTTTGCAGTTTGTCAAGAGGCATGCAAAGACAACTAAAGTATATGTATTTCTTGGCTGCTCCTAAAAAGAGATAGCGAGGGAACAGTAATATGAGGTATCTCATAATAGGGGTCTCGTAGTATCCCATATTAGATAAACAACACAAATATGTGCACCGAGTTATACATTACGGTATTTTCAGGAACTATCAAAGCCCACTTGTGCGAAGAAACAGCTTTCTCAGTAAAGAAAAAATAAACAATCCAGAGGAAAGCGAAGTGAAAACTTGAACGAATCCAACAGTGATTCAGAAAACATCATTCTAGAAGATTCTGATTCCGTTAATGATCAATCTGAAAATGATGACGCTACCTCCACCCTTTGCCTTGGTGAATATTTTGAGGTCACTCGAGATGAAAAGTGGGCAAAATGCCAGACGTGTCTCAAGTGGTCACACAAAAACTGTCGTGATGCAAAAGGAGAACAGTTTTTTTTTTGGTTCCTGCTGCAGAAATGAATACATTTAGAATATTTACCGTATAGATACCATTAATGTTATTTGTCATGTATAGGGACAGCATGTTGGGGACCGATAGCGAGACAAGAGTCGAAGTTAGCACAGCATAGCATATAGTTGTGGTGTGTTGATAATGCAGTGTGTACGTAGTGGTTCTAATAGAAGGAACATGGGGCAGTGGTTGCGTGGTAAACTGTGATATTTTCACTAGCAATGGAGGGGATTGAAGTTTGGTGGGTGTTAAACATAAATGCCACTGATTTACGGGAACTAACAATTTACATACATTCAATTGTTATTGTACGCCAAGTCATCAGCATCATTACACGTTTTACTTTTTCTCCATATACATAAATTATAATGATCAGCAACATACATTCATAATTTGTCAAATGTGTATCGTCTCTAATTGGCACGCTCCCACAGGCTTTGTTGGAAAAACTTCGCTCCACATCACAAGATGTGATTGGAACAAAACGGAAATAGGACACATCATCAACTAGTGGGTAAGACACTCCATCAGTAATTACGAGTATTTCCGCAGCAACACCTCGTAGCACATTTCGTATTTCAAGCATTATTGAAAAATCCTATTTTCGCTCTCCAAATACTGTCTTCATTTTCTTTTTCACACGGTCTAAAAATTGCTTGCACAAGTTCCGGGCTCGAGACATTTCAATGTTCGATGTTTCCAATTATGTGTTATTGTGTCGTAAATATATCTGCAAAGTTCTTCTATGAATTACAGATCTTAATGCAAGATTTTACAATCTTAACTGAAGAGTATATACTATCATTAAAGACATTAATTACCTGTAAAACAGTATTGTAATTTACAGCATAGTATATGCTGCGTCGAGCCATATTCCCCAACGCGTTACTACAGGTTGTTTACATGCGTGCAGTCGCCAATGCAAGTCAGTCTCTACTCGGTAGGTATGCAAGTGGTATCCGCAGGTGTGCCGCTATCGGTCCCTAAGATGCTATCCCTAGTCATGTATGTTTTAATTCATTAACACTAGTAATGAGCACATAATTTTCATATTGAAGTTTAATTAATTATTACTATCAGCCTTGAGTTCTATGATTTCGCTACACATAAGCGTGAAGCACACACACACTCGCGCACACACACACACACACACACACACACACTCGCGCGCACACACACAAACACACAGCGTTTTCGTAAACATTTCTTTTGTTAGTAATAAAATAGCTTCTTTAAGGAATGTGTGTTTTACAGTACTAGGTAGCCTAATATGAGATACTGTCTCATATTGGGAGACCTTTTAATAAGCCTTGAGAACTGTCAATTAAAAATGGGCCATTATTTTATTTCAAAATTGAGTTATTTAAAATGTTATAATGTATACCTATACACGCAAATACAGAAGTTTTAAATATGAGGTTTAGGTTTTTTATGCTTCTGTCAATCAATAGGTCTTCATAAATTATTAAAATTAAAAAGTATCTCATATTTCGTCCCTCACCTAATAATAGCAGTACCTCCAATTTCCATACATAACATTATGGATATTACCTGTGTTTTAATCAACTGCACAACTGCTTGTACAGTAAAAGGAAATGATAGTGGTGGTGGTGGCTAGCCTGCAATTTCATGTTAAGAATCGACTATCGATTGCCGAAAGACAAAGCAATCCATAATTGGGACCACGCCATACACTTTGGTATACACATTATATGTTGTGGCATATACTTTTATATGGAACTGGTAATACATTATCGCTAAACACCAACAGAGTATTAATGTGATGTTTCATGCGCTTTTTAGTAATAACGAAACAGGTTCCGGGAGGTAGGCAGTGTAGTCCTGAAAATCTTCGAACATCTTTATCATTGGAAGATACCGTTAATTCCAATGCAGTTTTCAGTCCAATGAGAAAGGCTGAGAAATTAAAACACACAAAAGTTTTCAAATATTGTTTCATAGAGAGAACACATAAGACGCTTTGAAACATTTGTGATTGTGGTCTTAGAGCACACGTTTTTATTGAGCTTAAAGTAATTCCTTATGGACTTTGACATAGATGGAACAAAGCTGGTGTGTACGTCGATGTGCAGATCTAGGGTATGCAGATGAAGCAGCTTTAAACCCATAAGCGCTTTGAGAAGACAAATAGCAGAAGCGCTGCATAGAATATCATAAGCAAAGAGATTATCGTCTTATCGCTTTACTTCAGCGCCGCCCGACTCACCTCCAAGATGAAGTTGTATGCACCTAAACTCATTGTGTTTGCGTATTTAAGCGTATGAATCTTAAACGGGGTTTCCCGAATTATAGGCAGGTTGTAACTAACAGACAGGCCAGTAAGGTGCGCCTTTTCCTCCTACGCCGCCCCGCCCCTCCCAAATTATACGCAACACCGACTCAAGCGGTAGCATCTGAGGCTTACATTCGAAAATTCCGGTTTCAAATCCGATTGGCTGGTGTCTCTAACTTTAGGTTTTTTCGAGATGAGTTGGTGAATCCTGGAATGATTATATACTGACATGAATTTTTCTGCCTACCATTTAGCTTCCTTCCTACTGTAAGAGTAGTCGTGGTTACAATGCTAATTTCATACACACAAGGTCGCGGGTTCAAACCCGGCGGAGGACGATGGATTTTTTCGGGTGTAAAAATCCTCAGCATGGCTTCCTTCGGAAGGGAAGTAAAGCCGTTGGTCGGCACGTAAAAGAACCTCAAGCCTGATAGAGAGGTCTCTGAGCAAAATTAAACGGTCTTTCACGCCCAATTTAGAATAGGATGCTGAGAACCACAGTAGTTAAAGAGCGTCCATAAATAAAACTCCATTTTACTGTCAGGGTGGTTGGTGGTGTGTGGCATATGCGGCGAAGAGAAGACTTCCCTGCCGTGTAACTTCTGTCCGAACTACCCTGTTAGGGTTTGGGAACATAGAAGGGGGGGTGGGGGTTGTTCACTAAAGGTTGGAATCACCACTCGGCTGTGCTTACTACCATGGTAGTAGGTAGTTTTTAATCTCTTACCCCTTCCTCATGGAGGTTTAGTAGGACCATTGGGCCTAACGTTCGCCATAATGTTGAAATCTTCCCCCTTCTGATCTGCACTCCAACCATGTAATACACAGATACAGTACAACTATAATACATAATATTGTTCAGTATTCATAAACGTGAGAGGTAATAATAAATTCATTACAAGTATTACTCCGAAACAAAAATCCTGTCGCAAACATGTTATCAATTATGCCCTGAACAACAGTAACATCAGCACGTCCAAAAGTACAGCCGGCTTAAATGGGAATTAATCCTAAGGAAAGTACACCTATTGGACCATATGCTAATATTCCGGATTTTATTATATGCATTTAGAGTTTCCAGATTTTTAGAATGATAATAATAGACTCGACCCCATCTTTCAATTTTGAATGCCAGAGGCGGTTTGTAAATGTCGACTTAGAAAGAAGTATCTACTTAATTTGTATTAAATGGACGTGTATCTATGCTCTGTTAAAAGTTCAGTACAAGGTGACTTTACGCTGAAATATACGAAAACAATATTTTATTACGTTTGTTTTGATAACAGTTATCTAAAATATACAAGTAGGCATCATCATATTCTTGCAACCATTCTCAATAAGGTAATAGAAATGTTGACAAGTAGTATAATTCAGTGTTATTTTAATTTCACATTTCTTAGAATTCAAACATTTACCTACTCATTTCTTTGGTCTAGTTTTGTTGAAAAGTTAAAATGGCCTCCCTACGTATTCATTTGGACACTCAATATATGCTACGTTAACGAACTCATATTGGAATAAGGAATTAAATGTGATAATTGAAAAATGTTAACTTATTTTCAGATGATTCAATTTTCGGTCTACTCAGTTACCTTAAATTCTCGAAATACAACAATATTGGATTCACCACCAGGTGCATCAGAAAACCTGCAAGTGTAACACCGTGCTTTTCATGGGCGATAGACATGAATAGTTAGTTGTATCCTTAGCTCCTAAGTGGGGCATAGGACATCGTTACGATGTTTCCGTAGTTTGAATTTCTAGTTTGTGAGTTCGCCGCTATGCGCCTTGCTGACGAGGGAACAGCTCGTCGCCCAATAGGTGGCACTGTAGGCGAAATCACGACTTACAAACGCGAAATGCTTGAATTTTTCCCAGGAACTTTCTTCTTTCAAGGTATGTGTTCCTTTTTACGTGCAAGTAAACATTACACGGGACCACTGACTTCATTTCCCTTCCGAAGGAAGCCATGCTAAAGATTTTTGCGTCCGAAAAATTCCATCAGTCGCCTCCAGGATAGCCATGAATAGTTTTTTTTTCAAAATTACATTTTGTTAAACGCATACATGCCTTTTGGGGGAGGTGGTAAATAATTGTTTTTTTTTTTTACAACAAAAAGAAATCAAACGTAGGTACACTCACCACTCTTCGCGGTAACTGACTTGATCACATGGCCCTGTAACATGACCATACATAGAAACAGCACAGCTCAGCAACACCATGCGACCAGTAGTTGCCAAAGCCAATGTATGGAATGAACATGCGCACAGTACAAAATACCAACTTTAGGAATATAAGAAGTACAGGATTGTTGACGCCCTGTATGACTGTAATACGGGACACGATTCTTCCTCGAATACGGGAAATTCAGTATAATACGAAACTAAATATAAGAGCTATTATATTAGGTACTTGGTTTATGTAACATTCGTTTTTAGGCATCCATTTCCGACTGTAATTCTTATGTTTCTCTGTTACAATTTTGTTAATTTTATCCTTTTAATTGAAGGCATATATGCTGTAGATTAAGTGGCGCTTTTTTAATAAAATGTGAAATGTTATGCAAGCGAACATGAAATTACACGATATCAGCTGGAAAAATCTTGTGCGGTTTGTTATTCGTCAGATTTTTTAAAGCTTTTATTTATTTTCCCTCCAGATAACAGTTCTCTAGCCTTTCATCTACCAGCGTAGCGATGAAAATGGCAACACTGGTAGGCAGTCTTTGATGCGGCAGTGGCCCCGGAAGGTTTGTGTGCGCGCATGTATGACACATCTTTTGAGTGAGGCAATTAGTTATCCAACGAAACGTGCCCAACCTGCTAAATGACGCGATGGTGAGTCACTTGAGGCAGAATGTCGTCCTCACATAGACTTTCTCTCATTTAATGGACGCCTTTGAAGCAAGAGGTAGAAAGGGCCGTTCTTTTTCCAAGAGGTCCTCATGTGTTCAAATACCTGTTCCGTAGCTTTTGAACCGCTAAAAATGCAATGAAACCCTCTAAAAGTAAATAAAAATGCATCCCGGATCAAAACAAATGGGATTATCGCATATATGAAAAAGTTTTATGAGTTCCCTCCCCTCGAGATTCTGTGAAGCTTTATAACGTGTATATTGGTATGATCATGTTTGCAGAACATTATTTTTAATATAAAGGGTGTTATTGCAGGAACAACATATCTGCATTTCAACCTTAAGCCTTCAAAATCTCTTTTGGAGTGAGTTGTATACGATTCTTTTCCGGGGTTTTCCCTTATCTTTTAGATTGCATCATAATTGATATAAACATGCTTACTCAAGAGACCAAAGTTCAGAATGTTTTATACTGCTAAAGAACGGAAATTTATTTTAAGAAAGCACTGACACTTTAGTGTTTTGTACTGTATGATTATAGGCTGATCTGGAATACTCCAAAACCCTGACCTGAACTTAATATTTATAGATTAGGAAGGAAGAAAGAATCAACATGGTCCGTTCTCTAATGATTAAAACTCGACAAATATGAAGACAATGTAAGTCCTGATATACATGGCATTCTGATAAAGATTAAACCCAACTTAGTTGTGTTGTCTTGTTCACTATTCCAAGCACTTAAAATAGGTATAGGTATTATTGCGTTTCACCCAAAATTCGATAGCGAGAAATACATATTTTGCGGTCCCCTAAATTAAGAAAAGATGGCAAATAGCAGAAATATGTTCAGGCACCAGCATCATAAGTGAGAACAGCATGGGTAACTCAAACTTCGTGCTCAAAATCAGCATCTATCAAGGTATGAATATTATCAAGAAAATACTGAAAGACCTTCAAAGCGGGAATTAATAGACATTTGAGAAATGCATTTGTTCAATATAACCAACTTTAAGTAAAGCTTAATGTCATTGTGCTCAATATTTTAAGTTGAACTCTGAATAGATTGGAATCCTAATGAGTTAATGTTGCATGAAAACAAAAACCTACGGTCACGTAGGCTGAAGTTTCAGTGCGATCGACTGCTTCCGTCACATCTCCCTACCTATAGTCCGTCAAGACAAGGAGAGGATGGGCAACCGTGTGACCTGTTTATGAAAACAATTACCGAACGTGTGTGATAGGAAATAATAGAAAACAAAAATAAAATAGTGAAAGTTTCTTAAAATGTGAAATTTTCCTCATGAACATGATTTTAGGAAGAAAAGAAAAAAGAAAAAAAAGAACAAAAACAGCTGAAAGTACTAGATCATCACGTCCTCAAATGCTGATACAAATATTTGCACTTATTCATCTCCCAACCTGTATATAGGCTCATTAATTTGAGTTTTTTTCGTTGAAGTGTTGTAACAGTTTGGTTGAAATTCAGCTCACAGGAAGAATACAGAATTCCAGCGCTGGGCCGCGCGCGCCGTGTCCGAGTGGTTAGACCACTCGCTTCTCGCCTAGACGACCCGGATCGATCCCAAGCGACCGCATGTGAGATTTGTAGTCCTCCGGTTTCCCCCGCCATTGCATTCCACCGGTGCTCCATCGTCATTCCATGTATATGTGTCGTCGCCTGCCGTGCCACAAGTACTAAACGCGGGCGTTAAACACTGTAAACAAATTCAGCGCTAGCAAATAGGACTCGCTTTTTAAACCTTTTAATTATCTTTTCAGCCTCGTGCATCCCTTTGTACAGCAACAAAATGTTTAATGAAACTATATTTCTACAAACGCTTATCTCGATTAATATGAAGCAGATACAAATAAGCTTTTGCAAGATTAGTTTTGTTAGTTGTATTTAATTAGCTATATTTTGTGGTGAAAAAAATGCATTTGTAATACATCAGTGTTTCATTACCACGATTTTATTCTCCTACACGTTTAAGCATGGTCAGTAAATGGTATAGGATCAAAAGGGTAGAGGAACAATATACGTGACTTTTTTTCTTTCTTTTTTTTTCCCGGTAATTACCTTTCATGTACTTCGGTAAATCTGTAAAGAGGAACGGAATAAATTGCACTGGAGCTTGACTTTCTTATATTCAAGTATTCGTTCTCGCTGCATAATATAAAACAATGAATAGAATCAATCCTATTTTGGAAATCTTCAGTATCCTATCAGTACTTGTGTAGCCTGAGAATAGCAGTCAATCCCCTGTTTTCGTTCTTTTAAGACAGTTATTTTTTGGTGCTTATGTTTCTAGGCGTTTGGGTAAACCAAGAACTTTCTTGCATACCGTTCATTACAGTGGAGTTTCCCCTTCTCACTCTCTCCTGGTCCCGAGTTCGTTCAACTTAGAAAGCGTGACGAAACAACACGTCGCTTGTGTTTGGAAGGTTCAAAAGTTGGCAGTCCACGTTTCGTAACACAACTTCTGCATGCATTTATGTATTAACACATACATATAATATACAAATCAACATAATTATTCGAACTGTAAGATTTAGAGATTAATATTTATTAAAAGAAAACAGCACGATTTAATATTCAGCCGTAATTGTCAGTGCTATTGATAAATCTTGCGGATTGTAACAATAATGTATCATTTTCCGTAGAAACCTGAGAAGTTAAACTAGATATAAGGGCAATTTAGAAGTGCTGTAAAGTGACGAACTACGGAACGGTGTGCTAATCAATTCTCTAAAGACTAACCAAGTAATTTCATAAAATATTAGCTTTGGTCGCACGTAGCCCTTGATAACAAAACTGCTTTTGTCACAAAGTGCTATCGCCGAAACATGCTTTTCCATTGTATAAATTTGGGAGCGCACTATCGAGAAATCAGGTGCATTATCGTGCTCAGTCACTCAGCATAAAGTTCTCATTGTATGTTACCGATCATAGCTCGTTCATCGAAATCGGAACAGTCCTTACCACCACTTCGCAGTACTCATTTTGAGAACTACTGTTGTTAGGCAAAATATTGTCTCAGCTTTAACGTTTCATCTGATGTGAAACTTCGTCCACACGGCTACTTCTCCAAGCTTGGGAAAACAAGTAATGCAACAAGTCCAGCTAATGTAGCGGATGTGAAAGCACTGGGAAGCGAAGGTCGTGCAGTTTTATGGCATTAATCCCAGGCAATGTAGATGTTTAGCCTGAATAGCAAACTTAGTCCTTCAGTTGCTCCAGAAGTGAAACGCAGTACTCCCCGGTGATGGTTATGCTCTTTTGGGTGAAGTCTATGAGAAACCTAGAAAACCGCATGCCTTTTCTTCGGATGGAACAGTTTTTAACTACAGAGGTGGATTTTCTTTTTTTGCCAATGTTCATTCTAATGCTTCATTTCTTGCGTCTTGTGATGAAGCCATATTTCACTACTGTAATGAAACGTAGGGAAAACTACTGGAAGTACACACTTTGCACACAATTGAGCCGAAAGCTTTCTAATACTCTAAACTTCGTGTAGTTTTAAATGTCTGCCGACTCGCCACCCTTTTATTGACCTCGACATTGAGAATTTTTGACACAGTTCCGTCGCTTACAGCGATTTTGGGACGCCCTGGGTGCAACATCTTGACTGCATGTACGAACCCTTCAGTAGCTCATATTTTAATCGTCGAAAATGAAGAAGAAAATCCTTAGTATCATACTTAACTCCTTTATATTTCTGTTGGGGCCAAACCTTGCAAAACGAAATATATCACAGTTCGTATTTCATTTATTCATTTTGTAGACAATGTTTCACATCACAAACAAGTGATTGGGAGACTGGACTATACGCATCGAAACTTTACAGCGCAACATCTAAATGATACTTAATAACTATAGTAATTTAACTATAGTAATTCATAGTAATGTGGGCATTTTCACGGCATCTCTGAATCAGCTGAAGTTTTAGAGCGTGCCCCTGAACGTTTACTTGCTTACTGTAACGGAGAGCATTTTCTTTTAATACAAAATATCGGGACATATTAACATACGGAATGTGTAAAACACAGAGTTGGACCTAAAGACTCAAGTTGTGATTATGTAGCACAGATTCAGTGTTGTGCAAGCTTGTACACTAGAGGATTGTTTAATAAAATCATTACATTGCTGGAAGAAGTAATGCCATTTTAAAATTGGACAATCTTTACGTTTCCCTTATGATTTAAAATAATCATTTCATAACTGCGAAGCATTGACTATAATTTGGTTATGTCTGCAATTTGAAAGCTAAAATTTTTATTCTTTCGTATACAAATGCACGCGTTTAGCTGGTAAAACAAAAACAAAAACATCTGATGTGTTCCATTCACATGATTACATCTCTGCAACAAATTATTGTTAAAAAGCTTATGCTTCTATTTCATGCTAATCGAGAAAAAAATAGCAGAAATAGTGTTATTACTTGCTTACTTGTAAGTAGAAGCAAAATGGGGGAGTAACATAGGTTAAAGTTATGTCAAAAGCTGGTTGCCATGTGACTAAAGTTCCTTTGTTGTATGGACACGAAAAAGTATGAATATGTATACGTTTTTCAAATCTGAAACCAAAAACAAGGAATATCTCAAAAAGGATCAACTCCACGAAAAAATGTTTATATCGTAAATTGTGTGCTTTAACGTGCTCTACATTTTTGTGTGGCAATATTTGTCCATCTTTTACGGTTTAACAGTTATGCAAAATTCCGTAAAATTCATCCAGAATACTCTTCAGAGGTTATTCCCAGAAAATTCAAGATATTCATTTTATTTGTCAAGTAACTATTTTTAATATACGATATTTGAATAAAAATCGTTAGATCCATTTTTGAGAAAATCAAAATTTTAGAAAAAAGTTCCATGTAAATGATAGTTAAGGGTGGGGGGAATTTTCTTGAAAATCTACGTGTCGCATCTTTGGAAGATGATAAACTTAAATGCCAAGTTTAGTACTCAATGGTCATTTCGTTTTTGAGCTATGCTACACACAGACACACACACGGACCCTTTTCTAAAATGCTTTTTACTTTCTCTACACATACTATGTACATAGTGTATAGAGAAGGTATTGTAATGCACCCAAAAATTTGATACCGAGATTTCATCGGATTTTGGGTCGCCCTAACCCCCCCCCCCCCCAAAGTCCGGTATTTAAGTTTGGTATCTTCCAAGGATGCGACAAGAAGATTTTAAAAAAAATCCCTCCAACACCAACTACCCTTTACATGGAACTTTTTTTCGAACATTTTTATTTTCTTAAAAATGACTTAACTATGTTAATTAAAATATCGTTTATTAAAGACAAATAAAATGTATATTTTGAATTTTCTGGGAATAGACTCTGAAGACTACTTTACTCAGGATGAATTTTACGGAATTTTGCGCAACACACAGAAAGTGTAGAGCACGTTAAAACACACACTTTATGTTACATGCATTTTTTTCGTGGAGTTGATGGTTTTATAAATATTCATTGTTTTTGGTTTCAGCTTTGAAAAACTTATACTTTTCTCATACAGGAATTTGTCCATACAAACAAAGGAACTTCAGTCACAAAGCAACCAGCTTCTGACTATCACTGTAACCTATGGTTAACCTCCCTTATTTCTCTTCTACTTGCAAGGAAGCAAGTAATAAGACTTATTTCTACTAATTTTTTCTCGATTATCATGAAGTAAATAGAAGCATAAGCTTTCTAACAAAAATTTGTTGCCGAGACGTAGAGAATGGTGTGAATGGTACATAGATGTTTTTGGATTCAGGGGGAGCTAAAACATGTATTTCCGGTGAAATCTCCGTATCGAGATTTTGGATGGAATGCAATACCTTCTCTATACACCATGTACATAGTACGTGTTGAGAAAGTAAATATTTATGGATTGTAGAATATATTTGAAATAAATGAGCCTTCCATGATATGCTTTTTGTTCTTTTATTTTGATGTACATTTAAAATATCAAAGGAATTCTGGTGACAGTTGGAAACTTTTCATCATGTCTCAATTCATCCTTTAACAACACAATACCAGCATATTCTCGGGAAATTTGCATTCACACTCGAGAATTCAATATGGGATATTGGGTGGTTTTCTTGCCCGTTGTTTTATTTTAGATTTATCAAGTAAGGGAGCTGTTTGCATATTTTTCAAGGTTCCCAATAGTTCAAAATCGTATGCAATTAAATCAGAAATTGCGAGGGCCAGAATCATTTACTAATTAACCTATATTCAAACATTTCTTGAATTAAATTTGACTCAACAGTATGCGGGAGTCTACTACTCCCATTGAAAATATCAGCATCGGTCTATTCAAAAAATAAGGCTCTATATTCCTTATCTTTTTGCACCTTTTGTTCAAAAAATAAGGCGTTATTCTGGTTGTATTTACTGCGCAACAATAAGGAATTTCGTGTGTAAAGTCATTATTGTCTGCAGAGAAACATAGCCATATAAATGGAGCCAGAGTCTTTGGAGAAGTATGTTAAGCGTAGATATCATTTCACAAAATCCAGTTACAGAAATATACCCAAAGCTTATGATCACATAAAAATTAGGCGTGTGCTGTAAGAATTAAAAACAAACAAACATCAGTCGAAAAATTCACTAATTTCAAATATTGAACTCTCGAGTGTGCCTGAAAATTTTCTGAGATGCTAGAAATCTGTATATAGAAAATTATTTGCAACATATCTTATAATAAGTGCTCATTTTCATTATAAGTGTGACTATGAGAACGTAGGCAGTTATAGGGAAGCCCGGCACCAGCGGTCCGCGAGCAGCCTTGGGGTGGCCACAGTGTGAAGGAAAAACATGCTAAAACAACGCGCTTGCGCAACGTTGCAAGTACTGAGAACAAAAGTACTTCAAACAAAAGCAGCTTTGCTTTACTGGCTGGCGCCCGGTCTAATGTGATAGAATTAAGTTTTTTTTAATGTATGCTAATAACGGTTTTTGTATTATTTATTTTACTTTTTGTTCACTGTCAGGTGCTTATATATTTTCTTTTTGTTTTCTCTTAGAAACGCACAAGAAGAACCATCCTTATGAATAAAGAAGAATGAAGATTATATATTAAATTCTTAAAAGTGTTTATTGTAGCGTATGATAAAAGGTGAGGTTAGTGACAGTGCCGCACTCTTGCACACAAGAACCATATCTGTGATAATTTTTGAGTGTGAATGCATGTGTTGTGAACTGTGCGTGTGGTCAAGGTGGAGATTGTCGTCGCCTAATGTTGAAGGCTATGGTAGCGGGCCAGGAGACACACAACAATAATGATATGTATTGCTCTCCCGCTTCTCAATATGACTATTACCAGGAGTACTACCCACAACAACCCGAGCTGTGTCCGCATGCACAGCTCTGCACAGCCGTCCATCCGGATTACGGTAAGTATAAAAGATTTCTTCATATCGTTTGAGAAACCTTAAATATGCACTGTTTTTAAAACTGAGCTAGCCACTAATATGACGCGGCTAGGGTTCCGATTGGAAGGGGAAGTTTTTATTAAAACATTGACAAGATGATTGCTGATAAAGGCTTTAAGGCCCTGCTAAAGTTTGTTCCACACAGCTTGGTCCGATATCTCTTAACGATCTTGTGAATTAGTCGCTTCTCATTGGCTGCCACTGTGAAATAGTTGAGCGGTACAAATTAGTTCTTTATTTAATTCCTCATTTATTTAAAATTTTTATATTTATATTATACTTTCGAAGAACTCATAACCTCAAGAATCAAATATATTAACCTAAGAGAGTCAATACATCTGGAATACATGTCAATTCTAATCATGAAAGAGATGGCAGCATCTTTTGCTTCTCAGGATGATGATAGCAAGTACATCAATCACAACAAAGTGTTGTATCCCATATCCTTGTGTGACATACAGCTTCTTATTCACCATTTAAAGGTGTACATTGGTCAGTAATAGAGAGGAGGAAGGTTTCCCAATGCGGAAGGACACACCATTGCGGTGCAAATGTATAGGCAGCAAAGATTAATAGGAAATTAGCCAGCGACAGTGATGGCTCGATGTAAACAAAAAGATCAGCTGGTTTCATGTTTGACGCTCATTACAGCATAGCTACATACCCACCCTCATAAAGGCCCTCAAAGTAATCTCCTGCAACATCCACAAGACACTGTGGGAGCCAGTGAATGTCATACGCAGCACTGTTTTCCTTTTATGTATAAATCTGGTCATTCGTATCTGCACAGATCACGTGTTGCAACCGCCTACCGCGCAGTGGTTCTTTTACCTGCCTATGAGGTCTTGACCTCTCATGGAGACTGATCAGGGTGGTGGTGTTCCCATTCTTCCTATCCCCCGTGATGTACTGTGCGACACATACTGCTTTACGGCATCGTGGATAAGTGATTAGACCGCTAGCCCCCATCTAGGCGGCCCAGGTTCGATCCCAAGCGCCCGCTTGTGGGATTTGTGGTGGACGAAGCGGCGTCTGGACGGGTTTTCTCCGGGTCCTCCGGTTTCCACCGCCATTCAAACAATTGTTCCATCATCACCTTTCCTATAATCCATTTTGCTTGCATTTCATATCATCCACTTCCTCATACTCATACCTGGCTACGGATCGACAATTCGTTCCAGGTTCTCCATTATGTGCTTGCGTGCCCTTGGTTCTCCGAAGGCTACTCAGAAGCCTCTTTATGAGGTTTGAGGTTCTACTGCGTGCCGTAAATCTACGACACGGGACCAACGGCTTTACTTTCCTTCCGAAGGAAGCCATGCCAAGGATTTTGACGCCCAAAAAATCCATCGTCCTCCGCCGGGTTTGAAATGGGAGGATTTTCCTCAAAATCTTCGTGTCGCGTCCTTATTTAAATACCGACTTTTCGTTTTTGAGCACAGCAACGAGTTGACGTTGGAGGGAGACAAGCCTCCTTCCGTCTGCTTCCAGTTCAGGGCTAGGACCTCTACTGGAGGTGAGGGTGTTTTTTTTTTTATTGAGGGGCGGGAATAGACTAAAGGACACACACGTGCACGCGCAGGCCTTTTTAAACTTTTTGCTGGATACAAAGCACCATAAAATGTGTATTTCCGGTGAAATCTCGATATCAAATTTATAGGTGCAGTGCAACACCTTTTACCTACTTGTCAATAATACGTAGAGAAAGTAAAAATTGTGCACAACCTGTTAGGATGCACTTTAACTTAACAACACATTTTTATTACTTCATGCTACAGCTTCACGCCGATTGGTTCTAATTATCATGTGATAACATTGAACGGGAAGGAAAAATCTGACATTATCAAAGTTACCTCATGTTAAGTTAAATCACTAAATCAATCCTAAAAATCTCCATTTAATACAGTGCATTAGACTTCCATGTTACGTCGGTTAAGTCGGTCACATAAGTTCTATCGCAAAAGGGTGCAAGTGCTGCAGGCTTCTATGAAAGGATTCTTATGCCGAAGGTAATTATAAATATGAAAAACAACATAGAACAAAGTTATAGTACCTAATAAAATAATTAAAAATGAGGCGTTTGTGCGTGTGACGAAATACACATTGACTCACAGAGAGCATATGTGAACAGATAGATAAAAACAAGGAAATGACTATGCTTTGCGTGATTTATTTGCGTGGAAAGACACAGATATCGGACATGTGTACAGCTGTATAACATTTATGCTCACTCTTCCTGACGACAAATGTTACAAACCTCCATCTTTAGTAATAACGTTTTGATTAACGTCCACCAGAATTTACATTAGCATCCAAACTTAGCAGCTTTTTGTCCCAGATTCTTTTCGGTACTTATTCCTTTGCGTCTAGCTTCCTCAAATGTAAAATAAATAGATTACATTCAGTTGCATGTTAAAGACAAATTCAGAAAGTCGTACGGAGCCATGTTGATCTTTAGGAATTCACTAGTAACGTCAAAGACTCCGGCTGAAAATGACATCAATTTGCGGTGTTGACTTCTTAAGTGATGGAAAAATGTAGATGTCGCGGGTGAGAGATCAGGGCTGTAAGTTGTCCATAGCATGCCTGACATCCTAGCCTTCCTCAGATGGATGGACAGAGGAAAAGACTCATAATGTTGTTGGTTGAAATACTCACCGGTTGGATTCAATATCTAATTTTCAGAGAGAGAGAGAGAGAGAGAGGGGGGGGAGGGAAAGGGAGAAGGAGAAACTTGCCAAATAGCCGGCCCCATGGCCGCGCTCGCTAAGTCCCGCTTTGGTGCTGCGTAGCGCTGGGGATCGTGGGTTCGAGTCCCGCCTTGGGCATGGGTGTTATATGTTTGTGTTTATATGTGTGTTGTAAAAAGTAAGAAAACAGCAATACAGTAATAATACAGAAAAACAAGTTTAAAAAAAAAGTAAAGAAAAGTAGGGTATACAGTGCCGGAGTCCCGATCAGACTCCGATACCGTATTTAAAAAAAAAAAAAAAAAAAAAAAAAAAAAAATGTACGTCCCATTTGACACAAAATGTTTGGTGTTAACACTCCAGCAGGGAAGTCCGTAACTTGTTGATTCTGACAATCTGTGAATGACATAATACGAAAACTTCACAATAAACGCCTCCCCACCCCCATCTTACTTCACCCGTATGCATCATTTTACTGTTTGTCTCTTGATAGTCCACTTCACAATTTGAATTCGCGCCTTAATAGCTATTAATTAGGTAGTTGTTCCATTTCCTTATTTATCATTATTCGAATCATTGTAGTCGTCATTGACTTCACATTATAGTCTATTATTCGTCATTTACAACTTGTTATTAATGCCTTATACTAAAAAGCGCCGTGGCCGAGTGGTTAGACTGCTTGCCTCTCGCCAAGCCTGCCCAGGTTCGATCCCAGTGCACCGCCGCATATGGATTTGTGTTAGATAAAGCAAGCAACTGGGCGGGTTTTCTCCGGGTTCCCTGGTTTTCCCACAATTCATTGCACCGTCTGCTCCATAATCACATTTCTTTTAATCCATGTCACATGGAATCCACGAACATGGGCTGATCACTCATCCTGGCGATTCTCCTTGATCCAGAGCCCGCCTGTTCCTCATTTTTATTTATTTATGCGTGAATATGACCGGTGTTCAGCCCTGGCTCTTTACCGGTCATACTCATATTTTACAATAGTTTATTAATTCTAGTTTATTACACCATTTTGTCTATTTACTATCCATACCCATTTATTTTTCACTTTGTATAAGAATTATCCAATCTTCTTACTATATTTTTGAAACATTCAAACTACTGCTGCCTTTCTATCTATTTTAAACCATTTCTTATTAATATACTCTTTTCTCCAAATTTCAGTCCCTTTACGTTTAATTAAAATGGTGTTCCATATCTTCATTTCCGCCACTGTTCCTCATTAGGCATCTGGCCTTGGGCGCTAAGTCTTGTAGTGGATTTAAGCACTTTAATCAAGAAGGTTAAACAGAGGAAGACGAAGAAGTATTGTTCTATTTTATTGGAGAAAGGTAATCTCATTTAACGTTTTCCACGCTTTTCAAGCACACTATATTTTGGGCTACTTTAGTATAATTTCGCTACTTATTGGGCTAATTTTCGCAATTCTTCAAACTACAAATCTGCAACCCTGTCAATGTGGCTAGAGAATTCCGCAGTGGCTGTGTCTAAGTTGAAAACGGAAATGTGGACGAGGAGCATTACTTTGAGCAGGTAGTTTCCTCTCTCTCCTCTGGAATAAGTGTGCGCGTGGGTTGTGTTGTGAAGTAAAGTAAAAATGTGTTCCATTCACATGACTTTCTCTACATCTCTGCAACAAATTATTGTTAAAAAGCTTATGCTTCTATATAGTTCATGCTAATCGAGAAAAAATTAGCAGAAATAGTCTTATTACTTTTTTCCTTGTAAGAAGCGAAATAAGGAAATACCATAGGTTCAAGTGATAGTCAAAATCTGATTGCTATGTGACATAAGTTCCTTTGTTTAAACAGGAGTTGACAAGTTCTTGTATGAGAAAAGAATTAGTTTTTTAAAACTGAAACCAAAAACAAGGAGTATCTAAAAAACGATCAACTCCACGAAAAAAATGTATACAACATAAATTGCACTACAGTTTTGTGAGGTAAGTTTTTGGCCATATCTTACGGTTTAGCACTTATGCAAAATTCCGTAAAATTCATCCAGAGTAAAGTAGTCTTCAGAAACTATTCCTAGAAAATTCAAGCTATACATTTTATTTGTCAAGCAAATATCTTTAATGTATGACATTTTAATCAAAATTCGTTACAGCCATTTTTGAGAAAATCAAAATTTTCGAAAAAAGTTCCATGTAAAGGGTAGTTTGGGGGGGATTTTTCTCAAAATCTTCGAGTCGCATTCCTGGAGGCTACAACATTTAAATACCAAGTTTGGTATTTTACCGACTTTTCGTTTTTGAGTTATCGTGTTCACACACACACACACACACACACACGCACACATGCGCGCGGACCTTTTTCCTAAAATGTTTTTTTTGGGGGCAGTGGACACTAAAACATATACTTCCGGTGAAATTTCGTATCGAATTTTTGAGTGGAGTGCAATATCTTTCCTATACAGTGTGTACATAGTACGTGTAGAAAAAACAAATATTAACCATTAAAGAGAGGGTGTTTTAGTTGAGGACTGTTCCTTAATGGTGATAAGGAAATATAATACCTAAATTTCATGAACGTTTTGTTCATTCGGCCTGACCTCATGGTGATGTTGCGAGAGATTTAATTACTAAATTCAATGAAACCGGATAGTACATGATGCTTCTAAAAGCTGTAGGTAGGTTTAACTTTAAGCAGAGGCTGGACGAAATTTCAATTATAATGTCAAGGGACCCCACTAAACGAATGCAGAAATAATCACAGGAAACAAATGTGGGAAACTCCATACAGAGAATTCAAAACAATGGCAAAAAAGCCGAATTCTGCATGCGGGAATGACTGTATTTCCAACTTCTTCTGAGACAGTGGTAAGAAATAAATCAATATCAGTTCAGTTCATCTATATTCCCGATAATGATTGGCGCGATCCGTTGTCAATGGTCTGTGATGAATGAAGTGCTAAGGTTTGAGGCGCCCGTTATATCATTAGCATAAACAAATTATCAATGAGCAAGTAAATTAATATATTTCAAACTGGGGAACAACAATCACATTAAGCAGAAAACGTATGATCCCCCCCCCAAAAAAAAACAAAAAAAAACTGTAATTAAGCTAATTATATTATGAAGTACAAGTTTCGATTCCTAAGCCATTTACCGTGTATCTGCGAAAACGCAGAATTGAATAATACAGAAGTGACACTCAAATGAAGTGTTGCTTTCTCCAATAGCATATCTCTTTAATGGCTGCAGTTGGGAAGCTTTTATCAAGCAGTATGACGGTTTATGACCTCAATCACAGCTCTCTGTAATTGCTTACTGACCATTTCACATCAACTGCACCTGGTATACGTATATAGTGAAGCGATAAGCGGCTGGACGGTACTGCTGCAAGACGATAAAATGTTTTGAAGCGCTTTCGCTTCTAGCTTGTTTTCTTGAAAATCAGAGAACTATTCAACAGATATATGTATAATGATTGTTAATGGGAAATTAATGCAAGGATTTATGCTTTAGTTATAATAATATTAATAATATATGACAATTTTTAATGATATGAAACTTCCGATGCCGTTTTGAGTACTAGAACCTATTTTCTCTCTACTAATTATAACGCATGTGTGAGGACTGTCCCAGAAGTACTCGACCTAACAAAGAAAGCACAGTTTATTTCTCTACATATTCTCATTTCAGCTCGATACACTTTTCCTAGCGATGTTCAATAGCTTCGATACCCTGTTTAGAGTGAGAACTATCGAGGTCAGCAAAATAGCCAACTGCAGACTCCACCTTTTCATTGTTGGCAATTCTTCTACCACCAAGCCATTTCTTTAAGTTTGGAAACAGAGAATAACCAGAGGGGGCTAAATCTGGGGAATATGGTACATGAGAAGCAATTCGAATTTTAACTCATTGATTTTGGCTATAGCGATAATTGACATGTGAACTAGTGCATTGTCTTTATGGAACAAAATTTGTTTTTCGCTAAATGCGGCCGTTTTTGCTCGATTTCTCACTCAAACGCTGTAACAAGTTCGCATAATATTCGCCATTGGTTACTTTCCCCTTTTTGAGATAATCAATGAAAATTATCCAGCGTGCGTCCCAGAAAACTGACACCATGACCTCGCCTGCAGATGGAACTGTCTTCGCCTTCTTTGGAGCTGATTCTCCTCTTCGAATCACTGTTTTGATTGTTCCTTAGTCGCGGGTGTGAAGTGATGGACCCATGTTTCATCCATTGTTATGAATCGATGCAAAAACTCAGTTTTGTTGCAGCGAAACATTGTCAAACACTCGACTGAAACATCCTCACGACGCTATTTTTGTTCTATTGTAAGCAAACGCGGCACCTACCTTACACACAACTTTCTCATATGCAAATTTTTAGTCAGTACGCGATGTACAGTACTTTTTGAAATGCCTGCAATGTCTACTACTACTTTCAGTCAACGGTCATCGAATACCATTTTGTAGATTTTCTTTACAATTTCTGGACTGGTAACCTGATTGGGCCGATCACTGCGATTATCGTCTTGGCAGCTCTATAGCCGCACTTAAACTCTGCCGCCCAATATTTCATTGTAAGCGAAGGAGCAGACTCTTCCAAAGTAGACTCTAGCTCAATTTTAATGTTAGTTGGACTAAGACCTTTCAAATGAAAGTATTGTATCACATAACAATGACCAGTTTTATACATGCTTACAAATTCGCCGATAGCATTCACTAATGATGGCTGTTAAATACTAAAACAATGTAAACTCGTCAAACTTCAAAATTAAGCTTTCCAAGGTTGTTACCTTTTACCATTGTTGTTGTTGTTGTTTGAATTCTTCTACCAAAGCTAGGCATTGATAAAATGCTTAAATTGTGACTGTTTTGTGATTTATTTATTTTTGTTTTTGTTTTAATCTATTTATTAGATCGACAGCACAACGCGTGCTCTACACATCCAGGAAAACAACTATAAGAAATAAGGAAAGTTTGTTTCGTGGTGGTAATGATGATGAAAATTAATTATGATAATGATGAAGTAAAGGCATAAAATAAACTCCTGAAACCAAAGTATCCATCGCAGTACGGACGTCCTGAGCATATACTGAGCGCGTATTTTGCAGGATGTGTGAAGTGCTCCAAACTGCGCGTCGTCTGTTAATTTTAGAAGCAAAGCAGAACAACATTGTCACATGAAGTAAGCTATACAATTTGATCTGGTAGCTTTGATCCCAGAATTCACGCACATACATGTGCGCAGTGTTGAATACCTCAATTTGCGCAAAATTAGACAATCTATTCCTATAATGGTTGAAGGCCCGAAAGAATGGTTGACAATACTGCGGAAAGACAGGTGGGCGAGTTCCCTCTTTCCTCCGGCTCTAGCTTCTCCGAACCTGCGCTCAAGAAAAGGTGCGCGCATAGTATGAGGAACACTTTCATCCGTAATTAGGAATAGCTCGAGTTGTACGAAATTACAGTTTTAAGGGAAAAAGGGGAGGATTAGCATAACTTTTTTCTAGATCATTGTGCAGTCATTTAATAAGGAATCGATAACGGTAAAGGAACGTAATTAAATCGTCATTCGAGTTTAAGAAACTACTCGTGCATCAATGAGTTAGCCTACTATTTGTTATTAACAGCTAAACTTGAATAGACTTCCTAATTCTATGACTTCAGTTGCAATCTCATACTCCGGAATTCAGCGATGTCTAGGGTATAAAGCTTCGTGTTTGGTTTACTGGCGATTAAAAAAAAATATGTATATGCTTTATGTGGCATAAACCTTCATTTTAGGTTTGCTGATGATTATAATATATGTGTGTGTATATATATATATATATATATATATATATGTATATATATATATATGTATATACACATGTTTTATATAGCTTAAGCCTTCATTTTAGGTTTCTAGATTAATTAAAATAGTTATTATTATTTTTTTATGTTTGTCTTTTCAGTTTTAAATTTTTGGGATCAGTACAGACGCCAGTAATTTTCCATTTTTATTAATTTGTAAAATAATGAACTTTTTTCCACAAAATTATATTGACAAATATATCCATAAAGCACCGAGAATACAGAAATGTTAGGCTTTCACGCCCGGCGTTGTGAATGCATGATTGCATGGCTTGTAGGCCGTGATGTTTCCTTCTCTGACGTTACGCCGAAATCTGCGTCCGGCATCTTTTTTTTTTTTTTTTTTTTTTAAAAACAGTAACGGAATCTGATCAGGACTCCGGTACTGTATCCCTATTTACATTTCCCCCCCGTAGGTTTTACTGATTACTGGTTTTACTGTTTCTTTTACAAACATATACACATTGCACAAACATATAACATCCATGCCCAAGGCGGGACTCGAACCCACGATCCCCTGCCCACGAAGCACCAAAGCGAGACGCTTTAGCGAGCGTGGCCATGGGGACCGGCCATCTTCAGGGAAACAAAGCTATTAATGCAGCTCCAGTCGCAGATTTCGACGATTCCTCTTAACCATTGAGTTACCATGAATACATACACGTATGGCATTCTGAGATAATCTCACTGACTTACAATTAAGTAGGTACTTTATTTCCCGGCAACAGAAGTAGTTTAACCAACTCTTAAGGTTATATCAATATGTTGGTTTTTTGTTGAAGGCTTTTATTGTTTTTACAATAGGCAACTGAAAATATGACGTGTGGCACTTAGTAACCAGAAACAAACTCCGTTCTTCTACTTATAGTAATGGAGGAAATAATTTTACGATGAGTTTCAGTGGAAAAATAAAATTCCTCATTTAAAGAAGGCAAAACCGCTAATAAGGTGCACGAAATTCACACATTGTGCTTCAGGAAGTGTGAAATGTATGTGTCTTCAAACTTGTTAGCTAAATAACGAAGAAAAAATAGGTTAAAACTTAAAAATTCGGGCCCTAGAATATAAAATGATAACCTGATATACTACTACTTTTTTTTTTTTTTTTTAAGTTTAACGTCCTTTCACCTGGTTGGCCATATCGGACTGGTGAAATGATGAGCAAATGATCTGGGGAACCATGGAGCTTAAAGTTACTCGACATTCGTCTTCTCAGAATAAGGGAAAACCCCGAAAAAAACCTTATCCGGCTAACTCACACTAAGCGAGATTCGAACTCGCGACCTGTTGAATGTGAGACAGATATGCTACCACCACATTACCCAGGCGGGCACTACTTCCCTATTATCATTTCTTGTATTGATAATCGCTGAAAGTATATGTATATCTCCACCCCTGCTGGATCAAAGAAGGATGTATTTAGATTTCGATCAGTTAAAAGTATAGTAATAGCTCCTGCTAAAACTGGAAGGGATAGTAATGGTAAGAGTGCAGTAATACCAACTGATCAAACAAATAACGGTATTTGGTCTGGGTTATATACATGTGTATCGTTTAAAGCAAATGGTCAATTAGTAATGCACTGAGAGCCAGAATGCGATAATGATCTTACTTGAGGGCCAGGAAAATTAATAGAATAACTTTATTAAAAATAAAATAACATAAATGGCAACTTGAGAACATATTATTTTTAATATTATTATATGCACAGTGAAGGAACAAGCATTGCTTTTTACTAAGAACAATCTTTTACAAAATATTTAAAATCCACTTTTAGTTCTGATGTTGCAATTTTAAGAATATGAGATAACATTGAATCATTTTGATTTCACTAGTTTCATAGCAGAGAATGCAGTAAGTACCACGAAATATGGAAGTATGTTTTAAAGCCCAGTTTCTAAAATGTGGAAAATGCTTCTTTGAAATGAGTTTCCAAAAATCAACACCAGTTGCCTCTGTTGTTTGAAGAGTTGGAGCTGGCCTAGTTCTAACTGTAGATCCCCGGGCTGGCACTCTACTTAACATTTCATGGCATTGTTGAAAAGTTCCATATGTGATCGAAATACTTAAATCTTGAAATCTTCCATCAAATTCTAAAATGAGATCTATGCAGGAAGTTAAAAAAAGGAATAAATGATATATTTATTCGCGGGCCGCCATTTGGCTAGAACTGATTTAAACTAACAACGAAAGTGATATTTTTTTCTGTGGTTCGAAAAGAATAAGCAATACTACAGTAACACGTGATAATACATTGCTCATGCATTAATTCTTAAATAAAAGCATTACTTCATTCTTGAGTGTAGAGTATACATTTTCTGAAATGTTTATACATTCATATACATTTGGAATTGTTCAGCAATTTCTAAAACGCAATAAACAGAGCAAGATATAAAATCGTGTTATTATCGCTATAAGGTTTTCCTGACAGAAAAAGGTAATTTTTGGGAATATTTCCGGTAGTATGGGTAATATCCTACACGGAATTCGGCCATTTATATGCTGATAAAGTTGGATGGAATTTATCTGATGTAAAGATTCTATACAACTCCTTTGAAATTACAACAGAGAAGTTGTGTAACTGATATGAGTTAAAAATGAAATGTTATTGTATAACTATTACTTATAATGCTTGACGAACGGGAAATCTGTAATGTTAAATTATCCTTGATACATTTCCGCTCCCCAGTCATGAAGGTGGAACATTTTTAAGTGCTAATGGATAAATGTGTGCGTGTGTTCTTGTAAGCAAGTAACAAGTAGTTTGAGGAGGAAGGAGGCAATCAAATACAATTGGGATGAATTCTAAACGAAGGCTTCGTGGCAGATACATTCTTACATCGCATGACTTGACACAAGACAAGGGCAGAGAGGTACCCTGTCCTAAGACGTCACCAGATACCACAATGTGTGTGCATGGCCAACCTTTTCTCGAGTGTTTGTAGTGTCCCCATGATTCGTGTTATGGTAATGTGTTAAAATAGATAAGTTTACTGTAGCAATTCTTAAATATGCTTTAATTTCTCTTTGCTTACCTATAGTAAGTAGAGAAACTGTTGTATTACTCGCTAAATTCATCGGAAATACATGTACATATACCTAAAATCCTAAACCCTAAACCACAATGCTAATCGAAATAAGCATTAGCACAATGTTTTTATTCTCTAGTTCCTTAAAAATAGAAGGGAACTAAGGGAATGCACTAGGCTAAACTAACAGTCAAATGTTTTAAAAGCTGTCGTTATGCGATTGTCAATGTAAAATGCTTCTTTGCTTGGCCAGGAGTAGAAAAACAGACACTTCCAGTCTGAGAAAAGTATAACTACTTCACAATTAAGACCAATAAAAAGGAGTATCTCAGAAACGCTTAACTCCAGGACAAAAAGTAAAGGACATAAATTGTGTGTTTGGACGAGATCTGCATTTTTTTTTTTTTTTTTTTTTTTTTTTTGCAGTAAGTTTTTGTCTATCTCTTACGGTTTACGAGTTATGCAAAATTCATTCAGAATAAAGATGGCTTCAGTCTTATTATTTTTAATTATTAATCATTTATCTTCATACATTAAGATAATGTTTATCAAGCAAGTATTTTATTTCACACAGTTCAGCCATTTCACAGAGAGATATACTACAAAACATTAAACACTAAACACTAATAATTATACAAATAGCCCTTCTAGTAACAATTGGTACCTTTCTTCCAGCGCAAAGCATAGTAGTCTCATTTGTGTCAGTTTAGAAAGTTTTGGGTTAATTCACATTTGTGATGATTTGACCAAGCAAAGCCTTAGGTACACTACACCTCGTATTCCCAGAAAATTTAAGATATACATTTTATTTGTCATGTGAATATCTTTAATATACGATATTTTATAAAAATCTTGGAGCCATTTTTGGAGAAAATAAAAAAATGTGGAAAATATTTCCTTGTTAAACGGTAGTTGGGGGTGAGGGGATTTTTTTGAAAATCTTCGTGTCGCATCCTTGGAAGATACTGAACTTAAATATTAAGTTTGGTATTTAACGTACTTTTCGTTTTTGAGCTATGCTGCCGACAGACTTACACAGACACACACACACACACACACACACACACACACACACACACTCACTCACTCACTCACTCACTCACTCACTCACACACACACATTTTTTCTATAAATGTTTTTTTTATTTATTTATTTAGGGGGTCCAGAAACAGTATTACTACAAGCATCGATATAACATAATGCTATTGATTAATAATAAATATTAATAGGCAGAATACTGTAACTATGTGATTCGCTGTAACATGTTACTCCATCCAGCCCAAGAAGGCGTCCAGTGTAAACAAAATGCATATGCCACTATCGCAGCACAACTTTCAACCAAATGAAAATAGTTGCATGCTGCACGTGCACTGTATGTGTTCACGCCCATTTTGTTTCTCAAATAATAAAGACGATGAATAAGGAAGTAAAATTGGCAAAGCTTATAAAAATGGTGCAGCAACGATAGTTTTGAGCGTGTTCTTCTGTGTATGTATTCTTCTGATATGAACGTATATACATTTGAATAGGATTGCTGGAAATTGTCGTAACACAAATAGTTGAAAAAAGGACACTTGTTAAAGCTAACGTAATAAAATGACAAGTTCCTTAACTTCGTTAATACCATTTTAATCGCATTTCATAGCTTGCAGTATGAGAATTAATTTATAAGGATAGATTTTCACATTTATCACAGTGAATATGAAGAGACATCTAGGTAATTATTTGGTATCGATCACAATTCGAAACAAACGTTCTTCTCCTTAACTGTCTTAACTCCTCTTATGGGTTGCGTAATACCGCTGCTATTTAATTTTTCTGAGCGCAGAGCTTTGCCGAAAATTAAACACTTATTTTGTCACTTTCTATAAATAAAAAATATTCCTCTGGACAGGCATAAACGTGGGAATCGATGGCTTGCGTTACTTTCTATACCCGACATATTACACTGCTCGCCATAAAATAAAGCCAACTAGTGACGCCTGGTGAAATTCTAAAAACGGTCGAAGGAGAAAAACGTCAAGACGCGGGGTGAAATACTCCGTACATTATATTACGGCTCATTCTCGGGCGGAAATATAGTACTGTGTTATAGTCATTACATTAACAGCTTTAAAAATCTGGTATGTAATTCAAATGACTTACTGTATCTATTCTGCAATTAAAAAGTCTCTTATTCTTCTATTAATCAATATAAACGTTAGCAGAAATTATTTTATTTTATACATACACATAGATTCATATATATATGTTACCCGTGAGTTCAAGGGGAATAAGCGAATAGGCAAAATCATTAGTACCTTGATTACCTTGAAATTCTGTTGTTTGCATGACCAGGACGAAAAAATGAAAAAGAGTGACATCTCATTGACCAGTCTCATTTGACACAAGTTTAAGTAGGGGTTAAAAAAAGCCACACACGCGCGCGTGCAAGAAATATCTTATTGAACTCGTCATGTAAATGCAATATTGTTTTAACAATATCAACGTCTTTTGTGTAGTAAGATTTAGTATATCTCTAACGATTTACCAGCTGTGCAAAAGTCATCCAACATTCAGAGGTTTTCCCCATAAAATTCAAGATATACACTTTATTTAACATGTAAATGTATTTATAATTTGAGTATTCTAATCAAAATCAATTGAGCCATTTTTGACAAAATCGAAACATTTCGAAAAATCTTCCATGTAAAACGGTAGTCGTTTCCTTGGAAGATACCGAATTTAAGTAAAGCAAGCCCTATGGTTAAGTTTGGTACAGCCGAGTTTTTGTTTTTGAATTATGCTGTTCACAGTTACACACAGAGACACTTTTCAAAATATGCTTTTTTAATCAGGGGTCCAGAAAATTTTTATTTCCGGTGAAATTTCGGTATCGAATTATTGTGTGGAATGTAATAATCTTCTCTACCGACTGTATATGCACATTGAACGTGGTAGTGGAAGTAAAACTACTCCATGTTTTTTCAGGTACGTTCTCCTACCGTCGTTAAAATTATCGTACATCCCTCATAATTATGTACAGGTTGTATTACTAATCTATAGTCTTCTGATTTGACCGCTGCTTTGAGGCTGCTGTGACCTTGTCTTATTTTTCTCTAAATTCCAATATGTGTTTGTTGTTAGGTGTTTGCCCAGTACATGTCCTTGTTATTGTCTCGCCATAACGGTAACTCAGTTCTTTTCAACACGCATAATTAGGTTTCATACTCGGTCGCAACAAATGGAGATAAAAGAATCAAATAACCAAAATGGGATTTTCACATATTGGATATGCATTTTCGGTTTATTGTTGATCAAAAACTTTCTCTCCTCCACTCTGCTTAACCATTGTAATCCTGGCTACGTTTCCTGTGTATTAAGAACCAGGAGTCTCAGGAAGTCTTTTTCCAACGAGGGTGTTTCCTGAGATTGTTTTCTTGGCAAGCGAATATAAACTCCACGTGTAGTGAACTATCCCATCTACTAGCCAGGATTCGTCATAGTTCTATTTCCAGCCCCTGAAGTGTTGGCTCCGTCTTCTTGATGGTGCAAGGTACGTGACCGTGATATATGACTGGTTGCACATCATGCAGTCTCTTTCGCGAAGCATTTGGAAGTATTCGACATGTACAAACTGCGTCAAGATGGAGTAAGTTGCAAGTTGGAGGTAGTTCCGTACAAAATGTCTTCCACAACACTGATTATCTTGCTCGGTGCATTTTATCATAAGCCATCTTTCATTTGAATAGAATTAATGGTAGTGGCATTTTTACGTACCATGTATATACATAGTAGGTAGAGAAGGTGTTGTACTCCACCCAAAATTCGATATCGAGAGTTCACTGGAAATAATAATAAAAAAAAAATTGCATTTTTTGAAAAGGTGCGCGCGTCTGTGGACAGCTTAGCTTAAAAACAAAAAGGCCGTATTTAAATTCAGTACCCTGCAAGGATGTGACATCAAGATTTTGAAGAACCCTCTAAATGGAACATTTTGACTGTTTTTCTCACAAATAGCTCTAAAGGTTTTGATTAAAACACCACACATTAAAGACACTTACATGGGAAATAAAATTTGTACTTGAATTGGTAATAGCCTCTGAACACCTCTTCATTCTGGATGAAATTTAGATCACTGGTGAACCGAACGGGATAGAAACTTAGTACAGAAAAAATGTAGATTTCGTGAAAACACACAATGTATGTCATACATTTTTTAAAACATTTATTTTGTAAAGTTAACCTTCGAGATATTCCTTGTTAAAGGTTTCACTTTTAAGCTACTTACTCTTTTCTCAAACGGGAGATCCGCTTTCCTTTCATTTCTTTTGTGCAAAGTGAACCGAGCTTGCATTGTTTCATATAGATTGGATTTTTAAAAGATTTGACTATCACTTTAGTCTAATGTGTTACCTTATTTCCCTTCTATTAGACGGAACTAATACGACTATTTCTGTTAATGTTTATCTCGATTACCACGGTGTAGATAAAGGAATACTCATTTGCAACAATAGTTTATAGAAGTCAAATGAACACATCAGATTTTTTCTTTTATTTTCTTTTGACTCTTTCAGTTCTTCAGAGTTATCTATATTATAATATTCGTAGTTGTTTGTCCGGCAATGGTGTATCTCTGTTTCTATTTATTGCAGAGTGCCTCTCAGTCTCAGATACCTGTAATTATCGTCTCTTATTTATGAAATATCTCTAGCTCCTTGCACCCTGGTTCTCGGATAAACCCAATACACATTTGTTTGCCATTTGTCTCCATCGTGATGTATTTAATTAATCATTAATATAAAATGTATGTCTCAAATTGCTGCATAGTAATAGTGATAATTGCGCGGTAATGGGCATTTTGTAATGCAAAACAGAATTTTTAATAATCTGATGTGTACCATATCCCTGCAATAATTAATTCTTAAAAAGCTTATACTTCTATTTACTTTATGCTAATCAGAAAAAAAATTAGCAGAAATAGTCTTATTACTCGCATCCTTGTAAGTAGAAACGAAATAAGGGACAACCGTAGGTTAAAGTGATAGTCAAAAGCTGGTTGCTATGTCAATGAAGTTCCTTTGTTTATACGGATAGGAGTTGACAAGTTCCAGTATGAGAAAAGTATACGTTTTTCATAGCAGAAACCAAAAATAAGGAATGTCACAAAAACGACGAACTCCACGAAAAAAATGTATATAACATAAATTGTGTGTTTTAATGTGCTCTACATTTTTTGTGGAGTAAGTTTTTGTCCATCTCTTACGGTTTAGCAGTTATTCAAAATTTAGTAAAATTCATCCAGAATAAACTACTCTTCAGAGGCTATTCCCAGAAAACTCAAGATATACATTTCATTTGTCAGGTAAATATGTTTAATATCCGAAATTTTAATCAAAATCGTTAGAGCCATTTTTGAGAAAATCAAAATTTTCGAAAAAAATTCCATGTAAAGGGTAGTTGGGGGTGGGGGATTTTTCTCAAAATCTCCGTAAAAATTCCATGTAAAGGGTAGTTGGGGGTGGGGGATTTTTCTCAAAATCTCCGTGTCGCATCTCTGGAAGATACTAGACTTAAATACCAAGTTTGGTATTTTACCGACTTTTCGTTTTTGAGTTATCGTGCTCACAGACACACGGACACACACACACGGACCTTTTTGTGAAAATGCTTTTTTTTTGGATATTGGGGACCCTAAAACATATATTTCCGGTGAAATCTCGGTATCGAATTTTTGGTGGAGTGCAATACTTTCTCTATACACTATTTACATAGTGCGTATGGAGAAAGTAATAAAAATTGTCATTGGGATTAAAGAAACAGACTAGTTTAACATGCATATGTGCACTTAACTTAAAATCTGAGAAAATTTCCATTTATAGCCATCAATATATTTCTCCTCCATTTTTTATTTTTTTAAATTTTGTTTATTTCCAGGAAAATGTAAAAAATATAATATAGGCTATTTCGAAACCTACTGAACTACTTGACATGGACTGTGTGTTTCAATTACCTTCACGTATTTTCTTACTGTTAAGTTATTGTCTTTATTTTTCTGTTTCCTATTTCTACAAGATTATTCAACTTGAAATCAGAATGAAGAGGATTTCATGAGTCATTTTAGTCAGTGCTGAGTGTGCAGTTATTTTTTGGCTTTATTTGATGGAAGATTGTGTTGTATTTTTCATGACAGTATTTCAAACATGTGATAGTTTAATAAAACTCCCAAGGACAGTTCCTGTTAGAAAAAATCACATCGAAACATTTTTTCATGTGAACTGTAGTTTTTGAAGGGAGGAATTTTGAAAATCGTCTGATGTTTCTTTAAAAATGGGGGATTGAATTCGAATTTTTATATTTAATAGGTTTACATTTTCTATTATGCTGAGAGAGACGCGAACCTTTTTATAAACATGCTTTAATTTCGGGGGAGGAATTCGGGAGACTTTGATAACCCTATATAAATTGTTTATCATACTTTCCTTCATACTATAGCTGAACAGTATAGAATGATTAGAGTAACTTAAATGCGGGAGAAATGTTTTTAACGACGCTGTCAATTTCCAGAATCATATCAGCGCTTGGTGAGCCGAAATTTGGACACGTAGAAATTCTTTTACATGCCAGTAAATCTACTGAGTTGAAGCTGTGGCTTTTAAGTAGGTACTCTTAAAAACTATCAGTCTGGGCCGGGTTTAAACCTGTAACCTTGGGAGCAGAAGGCCAGTCAGTACCTAACCAACACAGCCACCCACACTGACGTTTGTTTGTTTGGTAGTGTTTAACGCCCGCTTTAACTACTTATGGCACCGCAGGCGGTGACACTGGTGATACATGAATGATGGAGCACCGGTGGAATGCGATGGCGGGGGAAACCGGAGTACCCGGAGAAAACCCGCCATAGCGCCGCTTTGTCCACCACAAATCTCACATACGGTCGCTTGGGATCGAACCCCGGCCGTCTAGGCACACTGACGTAAAATTTGAGTAGGGATATATGCGTAACACTGTGTAATTCTTCACCTTTATTGTTTCTAGTTAAATAGACCAGCACCTTTGACAAGAGATAATAGAACCTTAGTTAAAATTCTTTTTTGGGAGATCTCGTGTTGAGTCAGTCGCTCCCAAGTGTTCGTATCTTCGTTTGGCTAGCATTTTTGTAGTCTAAGATCATAATATAAGAGATAATTTCTTCCTGCTCACCAACGGTAGAGGAAGTAAAAATCCAGTTGTGGTTATATAGTGAGTGTTCTGCTTCCGGCACTTAGCGGAGTCAATATTCCTTAATTTTTGAAACGATTTATAGTAACTCACCTAATGCTGATAAAAAGTCGGGTTTCAATTTGAACAGCAGATAATATAGGACACCTGTAAACCGTTAACGACCAACGTATGTATTTGTTACCCATCAGATTGCTTTTTTCCTAATTTGATTTATGTATTTATCTGCTTTTGGGTACTGTAATCGTAATGGTAGCTTTGATTTCAGAAAACCGCTAGGCTTCAGTCGCTAACTTTTTGCGTTAGATTTATGTTCTGTCGTGTTTTTTACGTCTTCACAGTATGTTTATACAGAAGGACATTTAGAATTCTATCACGTGTCCCCCCCCTGAGGAAACCCGTGGCCACCAATAATAATAATAATAATAATATACAATATTAGTAGGACAGAAAGTAAAACAACAAAACCCTGTTTTCCATTCCTCTTCAATATCTACCTCTTCTTAATTCACTTTCCGACTTCAAATTCTTCTTAAATTACTGAATCTCTATTATCATCTGCGATACTATTTTCAGACCACCCTCATTAAGTCATGGCATTAGCCATCAAACAATTGACTCAAACCCTGTTAAATTATAGTATCTTACTAGGCCATTGTATTAGTTTTAGTTGTTGAACTAGCAGTGTTACGTTACCGGAAATTCCAGGTGACGATGGATAAATGCATTAAAAGTTGTTTGTCACCTAATAATTCAAAATAATAAAACATACGATTTTGCAAAAAATATTTACCTGTACGCGAACTGTGTAGATATCAATGTCGGAAATAGAAGGAATAGACTTCGTTCATATTCCCTAGGTATTTTGAGATACCCGTGATTCATTCTCTCATTCTTACTTTTAGGCTCTGTGGAAGGTGGGGATTATTTTGAAGAAATCGTTTTCGCCTCTGCCGGTAATCGAATACGTCCCGAGCTATTTCTCCCCCCGCCCCGTCCACGCTATGGGTTGAGAACTGCATAAGCTAGCACGAAGTTTTCAATAAATGTGTTAAGAATGAAAAACGAAGCGCTCTACTATCGCTTCGAGAGCAATACAATTATTTATTACCCAATGGCTGATTAAAATCTGATGTGTTCCATTCTCGTGACCTTCTCTACCGAATTGGCAACAAATTATTCTTACAAAAGCGAGACAGAGAGAGAGAGAGAGAGAGAGAGAGAGAGAGAGAGAGAGAGAGAGAGAGAGAGAGAGAGAGAGAGAAGAATAGAATTTTAACATTGAAACCAATAACCAGGAATATCTTGGAAATGGTTAACTCCACAAAAAATTGTAGGTGTAGGATTTAACTTGTGTGTTTTAACGGGATCTACATTTTTGTGTTGTAAGATTTTGTCAATCTCTTTTGGTTTATCGATTATGCAAAGTCCTCCAGAATAAAGAGTACTTCAGAGGCTGTTCCCAGAAAATTCTAGTTACCTATGCATTTTATTGGTCATCCTTGGAATATGCTGAACTTAAATACTTACCAAGTTTGGTATTCAACAGGTATTTCGTTATATTGTTCACACAGACATTGAGTTGTTTTTTTTTTTCTTTCTAAAAATGCCGTTTTTGATTCAGGGGACTCTAAAAGGGTATATCCAGTGAAATCTCGGTATCGAATTTTTGGGTGGAATGACCTTCTGTATGTACGCACTATGTACGTTTTAGAAAAATTAATACAATGAATATTATTTTCTTACTCTGAGATAAATGTCCTGGCAGCTTTAATTTACCTCAACTTTCCGCATTATCCTCCTTTTCATGTTGATTTTTAATAAAGTGGTAAATATTGTCCGCATTAACCATGAAAATTCATAGAAAGGAAGCTGGAAGGAACGTTCATTCCTTTTAGATATTGTTTTGATGACGTGAGGAGGGACACATTCTCTTGACAACGAAATAAATTCACAAATGAGCACAAAAATGAAAACTGTAAAACTACCTAATATTCACTAAAATGATTGAGGCAAACCCTGGAATAAAGACATCAGCGACGTCAGATGGACTCTAAACCACTTTCAATTCATCATCATTCTGTCTTATCTTCGCTGCCAAATATTAGTTGTAACTCAATAAGTAATACTTAACTTTTTATTTTTACTACGTACTTTTAGTTTGAAAATGAATGTTTGGGACAATATGAATGAATGTTTCTTTATAGGCACAGTTTTTCTGCATTGTCTTCACACGTCCTTAGACCATCGCGAAACGACAGCTTAAATGCCTTTCCAAGGTCGGTCATGTATGGAAAACCACTCGTTAATGGCAATTGCAAAGGAGGTACCAACCAAAGCCTAGGATGTTACCTTCTCAAATTTACTTTCCCAAATATTTTAATTGTCATGCGTCTACCGTCTGCAGCGGCGCGTATGTAATAGGTGGAGGTGTTAAACGTAGTTACAAAAAATAGAAAATTCAAAATAGAAAGCAACTGCCTGATACCATTACTTGGCTATCATCAGTAGACTGACTCATTATTTAGTCTAAACTCCATGCAACGAACTTTTTGAGACTAAAATAGGTGGACTCCATTGGCTCCAGTGCTGCTGGCAACGCCCAATATATTAAGTATCTTGAATCTTTTATCTCAAACTTCGTAGAATCTATTTTGAACACACTTATTTTATATCTACTCAAGGCGGTAGGTAGATCTATAGAAGGGCGATTTCCTCTCATTTCGATGACTGCACTGAACCCATCGCTCAACAGTGTACTTGCCCAGTGTTCGACAACTGTACAATACTAATAAGCGTTTGTTTGGATTTCTCATTTATAATTTTTGGAAACCAAGAATGTAAGATCATTTTAACAATTCCACAATCCGCCGAAAGAACTAGAAACTCAACTCAAGTTGCATATAGAGAATGAACGAGACCCAGTTGTGAGTTGCCTCGCTATCAAGAATCGTAAGCGTAAGTGCTTGCGACCCTGCTGAAGCTGATTTTGTTTTTCAATCTGAGCCGAGCCCTCGATGCGAGCATCGTAACATTCCACCCTTCTATCCACTCACGAAGTGATAAATAGAAAGCAGTATGGAAGTACTAAGCTCGACACGCTCACACAAATGGGGAAAAGTAGCCTGAAAATTTTCTTGATGCGACAAGGAAAAACAGAAACAAGGAAAATAAGTCCTTATGACAAATATATCTCCTTCCACTGTCTTTGGTTGAATGTATAGAATGTCAGATTGGGATTATTTCTACCAGACCTGGAAAGTACCTTGGAGTAATGCTGACACCAAACTCACTTGGCGCGACCATATCGATCGCCTTATTTCATTGACATCCGGATGACTTTGTAAACTCTATTCACTATTTTATAAACATACAGTTCTTGGTCTTGAATGCTCCCTTCTCTATAAATCTCTTGTTCGACCTATCCTTTGATATGCTTCTCAAGTCTGGGACATTGCTAAAAGCACTCACCTACGCCGTTTACAGTTACTCCAAAACAGATTCCTCAGAATCGCTACCAAAGCTCCTTGGTTTGTCAGGAACCAGCAATTACATCAAGAATTCGGTCTCCTTCCAGTTCACAAGTTAATACCCAAGATCGCCTCTCGCTTCTTCTTACACTTGCCAGACGTTCCAGGAGCTGTGACGTACAACATTGACGAACGCACCCACACGCCTGAAGAGACGACTACAACAAGATCTACTACTCAGTAACTCCGATAATTCCAATCACTAACTACACTTTACTCTCACAATATCACTTTTAATCACTATGCAATTCTTTGTCCTATTTCATAGTGAAAAGGAACCTCTAATTTTTCCTTAAATGCTATTATTAATTATGTATTATAATCATAAAGATCTGTAATGCATGTAATGCTGATCGATCATTAATAAAATTAAAAAAAATGGGATTACGGCCTGCAGATTTGTACGCAGGTTCAGGTTACAACAGGAAAAATGAAAACTTTTTAGTTAAATTTGAGAAATATATAATAGAATGTGAGGCTTTCGTTTATGAGCCCCACTTTTATATAGAATCGCTAAGACCAGTTCCATTGAGCAGCTAGCGTTGTTTAATGAAATATAACTTTTCGCTTTAGAGATATGAGTCATATAGCTAAAAGGAAGTCCTACATCCGCTGAGATTAAAATTCTTTTTAATTCACATCCGCGGTTAGGCTACATGGTGTTTATATGTTGGTTTAGCAAAACAGTGCAAAATAATGATTACTGCTCAGATTACACATGATATCAAGACCTACGGACAACAGCCTACCAGCTAAACACAATACATTGTAAAAAATCTGGTATGTTCCGTGATCTTGTGCATCTGTTATACAAACAAACTATTCTCACAATAGATTTTTCTTTTATATACTTGCGCAAACATTGCCATAGTCATTACTTGGTTACTTATAAGTTTTTAAAAGCTTTACACTTTTTGTGAGGTAAGTTTTTGCCTATTTCTTACGGTTTACCAGATATGAAAAAGTCATTCAACATGAAGAGGAATTCAGGGGTTATTTCCAAGAAATTCAGTATATACATTTTATTTGACTTATAAACAGTGTTAATATACGTCATTTTAATCAAAATTGTTGTTGTTTGGGGGAATTTTTCTGAAACCTTCGTGTCGCACCCTTGGAAGACTAAAGACCTACATTCTAAGTTTGGTATTTAACCGACTTTTGTTTCTGAGTTATGCACACACACACAAACACGCGCGCACACCCGCGCACACACAGACGTTTTTCCAAAATGAGTTTTGGATTCAGTTGTCCTCCAAACATTTCCGATAAAACCTCAATATCGAATTTTGGATGGAGTACAATATCTTCTTTACCTACTATGTACATCGTACCTGCATGCTAGAGAAAGTAGAAATGTGATATGTAGTAATTAAACGAATTTCGCAATTTATCTTCTCATTATACCCGTACACTCGTATACGTATTCGTATAGAGTTGTACTTTCCTTATTTTTCATAATACACACAACGTATTTGTAAGAAATGGATTTCATTCGGATAACAACATTAATGCCTAGAGGGCTTCTAGGCAGAAAACGGCAGCCCCGCAGCCCAGATACCTGCTAACTTCTATTAGGGCCGAAGGATAGAGTGGGGAAATTCCATCCGCTGTCTAGTCGTCACTCTTAACAAGGGTCTAACTTTCTAGTGAGTAGGTGCAGGGAACGGCGAACAGAACTAGGGGGGCGGTGGCCTCTCAAATGCTGGACCACTTAGAGCTACGCCTTTTCAAGACACGCATAGTCTCTCTGATACTTATGCCTGCCAGATGTGGAGCATGACAGAAGATACCTGGCTTCTATGGTTACAGCGAATTCAGAGTAGAGAGCTCCGGTCTATTTTGTATGTTGTCGCTTCCCAGTGAGGCTACTAAATGAAGCTTCGGCTCTCCCAAACGTGGAGGATGTGATTAGGCGCCGGGCTCCACGCATAGCTTATGGGCATCCCCGGTAACAATGGCTTCAAACCAGCAAACAACAAAAAGCTGAACTAGTACTGGCCTCTTCTACCTATGAGAGCAGTGATCAAAAAACTTTTAACACCAACTGATATGCACCAAACAAGAATCCAGCGGAGCAGCGAAAACGTTGCTGCACCTGAAAAAGCACCTGTTGAGCCTGTAGCGCTACTTCCTGAACACCACCAATCTAAACTGCACCAGACCAAATCTCCATCCCCTACATTCTGTGGTTAAGCCCTTGCAAGGGTAATTTAGTTGTATGTGCGTGTTACGAGTAGTTAAGCTTTAACTTTATATATTTTTGAAGAGAAAATGCGCTGCAATCAACTATGAATCTCTACGAAAGAAGATAGAACGTCAGATTATCCAAATTAAAAGCCACAAATAGAGAGGCGAATATTGTCCAAACATATACACCATAGTGAATAAATAAGCGAATATAATTTTGGGCCAGTGTACGAGTATAAATGCTGTAAATGTTTCGTAATTAATAAAAGACGCACTATTAAAAGCGAAGAATTAATAATATGTTTATACATTATTGAACAACCATTCTTGATACTTCTTCTCTGAAATGTTGGAAGTTTCCTGAATGCGTTTTGCCAAATAATGTCCATTGTCATCCTTTAGCGGTCTATAGACTCCAAAGTATATTGTATGCCCTAAACAGTTTTGAGTGTTCATAACAGTCGAAATACATTTAGCTTTAACTCGTTTATCTGTAGTGAAATCTGACCTTGAACTTCCAGTTATTCAGAAACATATCTGGAGATCTCAAATATTAAGTTTCTACATCACTCAACTTAGGCGTTGTAACTGTGAAATTTGACCAAAAATATTGAAAAATTCAATTTTTAATAATAGAATAATATGAACTCTAAACTGTAAGAAAATATTCGTTCTTCCCAATTGGCGAACTTAAGTACAACTTAAACTAAGCTGTAGATGGGCTGGTGCATGTTTTAACAGGCACTCCTAACTTTAAACATCATTTTCTCGCAAACCTTTTTCTAACACTTTTCTTTACTCATGTGCACAGATACAATTTTTCACTAATTTGTTTGAACATTTATATACTGTCTCTCAAAATCATTTTAAAGAAAATGATCATATAATTTTTTTTCTCGAAAATTTGCTACAATTTAATAAATAAATTATTAAATTTTGAAGAAAAAAAAGTAAGAATCTTAGAGAATACGTAAAGTAATAATTTTTCGACACTAATTAGGGGTAACACACACACACATATACATATATAATATGACAGATCTATTTGTAAATTCATTCGCTGTAAAACTGATCTTAAATGCGAATATTTTTAAAAATGCATCGTGTTGCTCATTTTTATTTTCTTTTTCTCTACACATACTATTTATATAGTGTATAGAGAAGGTATTGTAATGCACCCAAAAATTTGATACCGAGATTCCACCGGAAATATATGTTTTAGGACCGCCTGAATGATTTAAGACCCCCTGAATAAAAAAAAAGACAAATGTCCGTGGGGGGGGGAGCAGCATAGCAAAAACAAAACAAAAAAAAAAAACAAAAAAAAACGAAGTCCGTTAAATACCAATCTTTGTATTTAAGTTCAGTATATCTTCCAAGGATGTGACACGATTTTCAAGAAAATCCCCTGACGCCAACTACCGTTTACATGGAACATTTTTTGAGATTTTTGATTTTCTCAAAAATGGCTCTTAACGATTTTGATTAAAATGTATATTAAAGATGTTTGCACGGCAAATAAAATGCATATCTTGAATTTTCTGGGAATAGCGTAGGAAGACATCTTTATTCTGGACGAGTTTTGCAGAATTTTGTAAAACTGTTAAACCATAAGAGATAGACAAAACCTTACTGCACAAAAAATGTAGATCTCGTTAAAACACATACTTTATGTTATATACATTTTTTTCATGGAGTTGACCGTTTTTGAGATATTTCTTGTTATTGGTTTCAGTTTTAAAATACCCATACCTTTCTACAGGGGAACTAGTCAATTCCTGGCCACGCAAATATTCTATTTCAATCCCATAGCAACCACATTTTAAAACATTTGACTGTCGGTTAAGCCGAGTGTATTCACTTATTTCCCTTCTACTTACAAGTAACTAAGTAATTAGACCGTTTGCGCTAATGTTTACTTTTTATTTTTATTTATATTTATCGGACGATGCATGAAATTGGTGAAATGATGCTCAAATGATCTCGGTGTCCACGGAGCTCAAAGTTTCTTGACATTCGTCTTCTCAGGATAAGGGAAAAATCCCGAAAAAAACTTTACCCGGGTAACTCACCCTAAGCGGGATTCGAACTCACGAACTGTTGAACGTGAGACAGACACGCTACCACCACTACCCAGGCGGGCTAATGCTTATCTTGATTAGCATGAAATGGAAGAATAAGCTTACTAACAATAATTTGTTACAGCGATGTAGAGAAAGTCGTGTGGATGGAACACATCAGATTTTTACTAGAGTATTGAATTTGGACAGTAAACATTAGTATTTAAATAATCATGTAAGCCAGAATTTTATTACATGGCAGAAATACCACTATTCTTGTGCACAATGACTTGTATAGATTTCAATAATATGTAGGCAGCAAAATGCGGATTTTCCAAATTTCACAGATGCACCTATCTACATTTGAAGTCTGATGCTCTCTTTTCTAAAAACTCATTATAGCTAACAGAAATTATCCTGAAGTGTTCAATAATCTCCGATATCATAGCCACAAAATGCTTGTATACAATAAAGAAAGTGTAATTTGTATTTTGTATAGCACTGTACAGTATGTTTTGCTGTGCAAATCTCAGAAACTCATATATACCTTATAAAACTCTCTTGCATGATAATAAAACAGCTTTGCTAAACTATTTCTTTGAAGGGTGGTGGTAGAAAGAAATATATCACTTTTTTTTTTTTTTTTTTCACTATTTTATAGCAACAATAATAAATTGGTCTGTTTTGTCACTATAAAGCATACCGGTTAAATTTAATGATATTGCTTGCGTCAAATTTGAGCAGGTTGAATTTATGGGAATAATATGTATTTAATACGTTTATATATTTGTAAAATATGAATGGAAGCAGCTGATGTCCAGCATGAAAATAATCACAGCTACCTGCGCTAGAGGCATTTCCATAATAAAGATTCCATGACCCATCACAGAGGTGCCTGAATTTGAGTGTCAAGACACGCAGGAGTTTCCTCTGTAGCATCTGCTGGGACGTCTCTTCGTTTAACCAGCTCTGTACGTTCATCTTTCCAGCTTCTGCTATTGATGCTTCTATAATATTTGAATACAGCATTTAAATTCCACGTGTTTTCAGTGTCTACATGACGCACTTCTGTTTGTTGATCATCCTAGTAAAGACTTGCCTGTCATACGTCTTCTGACATGTATTAATCACTGATGTTCACACCTGCACTGTTAACATTTTGTGTGTGCGGAATGATTTTGTTATATCAATCACTTTCGATTAAATCACTAAATAAATTTGCATCTTTTATAATTTTACCGCGCGGTAGAATCTCCAGGTCTTTGGTTTGGGTAGTTCAAGGATTTTGTAACAACTACTAACTCAAAGCTTACATTTAAGCTTACTTGTAACTAAAAGAAAACTGAAAGCAATTGGCAGCATACTTTCAGGCTGGTTGGTATCCTTAAAACAAACTACCTATATGCAGCGGAACGTCATCTAAGGCTATTTCTTATTAAATAATACATTCTACAAGAAACGGAAGAAACTAAAAACTTGTGTATTTAAGGAGAAACCTAATGATATACGCAACATTATAGTATAACTGTCATGAAGACCAACAACTTTAAATACAGGTGCATACATCTGTTTTCACTGGAAGCTTCTGGCACACAAAGAAGAACTATTACTTGATTGTAGCCCTAACTTTTGCTATGTGAAGGGGAGAAGGAGCATGATAGGACTTTGGAATATATTTTTCTACTACCATGCCTGTTTTAAAAGTATTTCAAACTTGTATTAATTTTGAAAAAGATCTTAGAACAGTGAAATTAAAAATGATTTGATATGAGAGAAGTTTGGTTGAAAAGCCCTGATCAACACAGCTATCAAGTCAGTGATTAAAAAAAGTATGTTTTACATATGGGGTTCCGTTTTGTTATTTTAATTTCATACTTAAGGCGTTACCTGGTCTGGTTAAAATATAGACGTAAGGAAATATTATCAACAAATGCAATTCAATATCCTGTATCGTACAAATGATTTATGAATGGTCTAATATGCACATTCAAACCTCCATACTTGGGAGGAAAAGGAATAATTTGGTACCTCATAAAAATATCAGGAATTAAAAAAATACAGGTCAGCATCAAACCAACTGCTATCAGTCACTTCACATATATGAATCTGGACTTATTAGTTTCCTGTTGAAATTAAGTTGTGTAGAGTCTTAAACACTTAAATACAAGTAGTTCTCAAACTTGACCTGGCACCCACCTTAGTAAGTCTGCAGTTCACAAATTGTTGTTTGTAAACATTATTATTATTATTATTATTATAAATCTATTATGCTTTTCACAGTTGTTATATTTACATCTGTGTAACGGATATTTACCCAAGAAGGATGGCGAATTTGAAGAACGTTTAGAGACTGAACTTATTGCAGTTTATATCAGTTAATTTCTGTAACATTACATATATCTGTATAACGATGTAAGAACTGTAAAATAGAAATAACTCCATAAATAGGAAAGTATTTCTTTATCTGGCAATTAAGCACAATACCTTGCTCTAATCACGTTTGCGACCAAACCACAGTTCCAGGATGAGATAAGGTTCTGCGGATCTAAAATGTGTAACCTAGCAGGAAGTTTTTCAGTCATGCTCACGAGATAGTGAGTTTTTACATCCTTCATCTTTTCACACGTCCAACGCATACTTTTTCTGTTTCTCCGTTAGTGTACGTTATACGCAATATATTTATTATGTATATGCAATCACTGATCATTACATATGCGTAACATAGGTGCAACCGTGTATCAATCAAACAAAATTGTGATTATTGTTATTATTATTATTTTAATTGAATACTCACAATTATACTGGCGCTATCTTTTTAACAAATTTCTTCCCTAATTATAACAGTAAGAAACTAATCCTAATTCATCCGAATCTAATAAAATTCTAATTAAATTACGACTAATAATCAGAAACATTATTGATAGTACAAATATTAAAACTAAAAATATAAAGATTGAGTGCTACATCTCCTGTGAATAAGATTACTATTAATACGATACTAATGAATAAATTATCACAAACCTTATAAATAATAGAGATATTCAATCTTATTTAATTCGAAATGCCTGCAAATGGGAATGTTTACCGAATATGTAATAATCATTCCTGACTAGTTGCTTCAAAGTTATTGACACTCAATACAAAGTGACCAAGTCACGCACGACAGTAAAACACGGTCTGATGAGTGATTTCTGCAAATGCTGAGAGATGTACGAGGTTGGAGGTAGTTTGTTACCTTTATCGCCCCTTCTTAAAGCCTAGGATCATTTACACCTTATGTACTTTCTTGCGGGCTTTATGCTTAAAAATGCTATGCCTGATTATAAGGTAATGTGACAAAACGTTAACATCTCAAAATGTCTGATTCAAATGCGTTAATAATTTTACTAATCTAACATTCTACTTGGGCTGTGAACACACTTTTATAACTGATTCTTCACCCAAAACATGTATACATAGTACCTACCTTTCATTATTTCAGAGTGACGAAAACACTTTCTTTCTCCGAGGCCAAAATCACACATCTTGCAAACAGCATATAAAATTCGAATAGAAATCAGCGAGACGCTTCCCCCCCCCCAAGTCTGCTTTAGATTTAGCAATGCTGTGGGGGATCAGAACAGCATTAAGACAGATTATTTTGGTTGGCTTAGAATATAAATGAGAGTGATTTTGAAGCACAAAAAGTTTTAGGAAAATATGCAGGATACTTTGAACCAACATACCGGAGAATCTCCCTGATGTGTTTGAAATATTTTAATTTATTTATAGAGAAAATAAATGATGCATGTACCCAGATCATCCCATAAGGGTAACCCAAATGTACCGCTGCCAGTAATTAAACCGCTGGGCACGGCGCGGCCTGCATCGACTTAAGGCACTTTCTGAGAAGAAGCTATTAATTATTTGTAGAAGTTCATTCAGTGGCAGACAATTCGTAAGCAGGAATGTACCATGCCCGTTCTTATTTCATGCGGCAGGTGACATTGATGATAAATGAAATGATAATTCAGAAGGGGGGGGGGACTTCAGAGAATTGGAACCGCAAACTCATGTTCACATGTCCAGATTTTAACGACTTCGGCCATCCGTGTCGAAGGTCGCCAGAAACAGCAAACTCAACAAACTTTGCATTATTCCTCTTCAAACTTTGGAGTATGAGAGCGATATATTTATTTATAGGCAATTAAAAGCATTTTGTATTATACTGTGATTAAATATGGTTAATTCAGTAATTGCACTTAATATTTAGTTAATACCCGACTTTGTTGCACGGTCTTCTCCCTCCCCCAAAAGTATAAAACGCCGTCACCAATGGTACTTTGTCACAACTCAGATTTCGTGACGAACGGGCACAGAATGTATGTAAGCGACTCTGTATGCACCTGTAAATTTAAAATAAATAAATCAAGTATTAGGTTTTATATTCATAGTTGTATTAACAATTTCTTTTGTATTCACAGACCTCTCCAAATTAGTTTTACTATAATTTAATATCATCTTTTAATTATTTTATGCTGTTTTGAAATGACTCTCTGCTAGCACTTTGTAACTACTTACAAACGCGTGCAGTAATTATTATGATTTCCGTGTTAAACGCATGCAGAATATTTGTCCCATAAATATACACTAGTTTTGAAACAGTCTTTTACACCTTCCTTACCCACAATTCGTTATTCTTGTTGTCCCTTTGGCTAGCTTCCGGGACGCTGTCTCGGTCACAGATGTCCCGTCTGCAATTCGGCCTTGTCCTCTATTTTAAGCGTTCTTTGCGGTGAGCGCTTTGAAATGGCGCGCTATCTTGTGAAATAAACAACGTAATATCACAAATGATCAAGACCGGTGTTAAGGAGTTGATCTATGCTACTTTTTACTTATACTTGCGTCAAAATATGCTATGGGTCCATTTCTTACTCTAAGTATGTCACGTATGGTAAAAGAAGAGGACTTACAAGAATTACACAGAAAATTCAAGATGCAGATATGTGCTATATTATAGTTTAAAACCTAATATTTTAGTTCTTCATGAGAAAACAAACAAGAACAAAGCAACCTTAAATACCAAACTGGCATATTTCACATTTGAGAAATAACCTACTATAGATTAGTAGATGGACCCCTTTTTTATCATAGGGTTTCAAACCATCTAATATCAATATCGAATTTGGATAGATTGCATTACTGCACTCAGCACGGGTTCATCCTTTATTATCCTTAACTATATATAGATTTCAACGAAACTGGAAATATGCGTGTCGTTTTCTTCAGATTCTTTTATTTTTATTTCTTGATAGATATTTTTGAGAACCTCTATTAAATCTTTGGAGATCCATTTTACTTTCTTAGTAGATATGTACAATGTACATAATGGATAGAGAAGTTATTGTATTCCACCCAAAAATTCGATACCAAGATTTCACAGAAAATGTTTTAGGGTCATCTGAATCCAAAAATAGCATTTTTTGAAAAATGTCCGGTGCGCCTGTATGTGTGAACATCATAACTCAAAAACGAAAGGTCGGTTAAATACCAAGCTTAGTATTTAAATTCAATATCTTCTAAGGATGCACACAAACATTTTCAGCTACTCTTTCCTGGAAAAAAATTTCGAAAATGTTTATTTTCTCAAAAATGGCTCTAATGATTTTGATTAAAATACCATATGCTTAATATATTTGCATGACAAACAAAGTGCATATGTTGAAATTTCTGGGAATAGCCTCTGACGATCTCTTCATTCTGGGTGATTTTTGTATACTTTTTAAACCGTAAGAGATAGACAAAAACTTCGCACAAGAATGTAGATTTCGCCAGGATATAATATATGTCTTATACATGTTTGTTGTAGAGTTAACTGTTTCCGATACATTCCGATATTCCGAGATACCAGAAATTCAGTTCAGTTTGAGGCTACTTAAAACTTTTCTCAAACGAAAACTATTTTACTTTTCTTTTCTGCTTTATTTATTACTAACAAGCAAAGAGAACAGAATTTCTATTGTTTCATATAGTGACATGTTTTTAAAAAATTGAAAATCGCTTTAGCCTAGTGCATTCCATTATTTTCATTCTACTTACACTGAAGCAAGTAATAGGTCCAATTCTGCTAATGCTAATCCCAATTAGCATGATGTAGATAAAAAAAATAATCATTTGTAAGAAGTGTTTATCTGCGGAACAGCTAGAGAAAGTCATGTGAATTGAACATATCAGATTTTATCCAATACTTAGCATAGTCTGGTCCTGCTTATTTATTGAGTGCTTTTTCTTGGTGAACAAAAACATTGTTTTATGATTACATTGTCTTTTCTTTATTTAAAATGACATACTTAATTGCAACTATATTGTCTATACAGGATCTGCCCTTTTTAAATCTTGAATGGTTTTCATATTGTAATGGTTTTGTGATTGTACTTAAATGTTTGTTATAAATTTTGTGCATTTCTTAAAACCTGTGTCCAGAACATATTACTGCCAATTGTTATATAAATTTTATTTTCCTTTTTGAAATACGTGATAAGATGTTCATGTTACCAGAATTTATGAATTCTACTCAATTGCAAACATTTGTTAATTAACTTGAGTAATATTTTATATAGTATTCTCCCTCCATAGTTTATTATTATTGTTAATTCATTATGGTTGCGTGCTTCCCTATTTGTCATGTTTCGTAAAGAGACTTTTAGTTCTTCAGGAATTAAGTACATGTATATCCAGGAGTTTCTTCTCTTTCCATTTCCTTCTAACAAGTATCACAATTCTTTATAAAGTTTCAGCCTTTCTTCTTCCGAAATATTATTTATGCTGAACTTGTCTTTCTTTTTTTCTTTCTCTGTTTCCTTCCTTCCTTGTTTCCTTCAATCTTTCTTTATCCTAATCATTTTATAGACAATTGTATGCCATGCATATCGCTTTATACTGGTAGCTGGCTAATAAAGTTCTTGCATTATTCTTACTCTCTTCTTGTTACTGCCTTTGCAGTGTTTCTTTTTTCTTCGTACTTCTGCCTTGAATTCTCTTTGCTGATAACACGCTAGTAATGCAAGATAGCGAAAATAAGCTGCAAATCAGTATGTGTAAACTGAAAAAAATTTTCCAAGCGTGCACTCTAAAATTTTCGGTCGAGAAATCAAAGATTATGGCATTTAGGCGAAAAGGAATAAGAGCGGAGATAATTTTAAATAAGAGTGTTGGAGGAAGCTAGAATGTTTAACTCTGGGTTGCAATATATAATATCAATAATGAAGAAATAGCCATTAAAGCAAATTTCAGTACATCTATGGAATAATAACAAACGCTTGCAAAGAAAAACCCGAAAAGAAACAAATTTAAAATGTTATAATACAAATGCACTTTCTGTTTTGCTGTATTGTTCGGAGACATGAGCTTAAGAAAGATTGGAATCAAATAAAAGCCGGAGAAATGAAATATTACAGAAATAATTAAAATTAAACCTGCTAATGGTACCTAATATAGATAGTTCCTTATCATTTATGTATATGATTATTTTTCATATTTGGAGATCCTACGTTGTCACAATTATTTCTGCCAAAAATATTTGAACTATTAGAATTCTCCTAACAATAAAAAATTATGTCAGATTATATCGAATAAGAAACGAGGGCATAACAGCAGAGTTGAAAATATTTTCTTTAAATGAATAATAATAACAATAATAATAAAAAAACAGAAAAACGGAGGAGTCATTTACAAAGAATGGATAATGCTCGCATTCAATTTCAAACGCATTTACAAACCATGAGGCTATAGATATTCAGGGGAACCTGTGAAATAAAGGAGAGAAATATGGGACCGGAACTGGAGATATCTCATAAACCTAAAATGTTGATGATGAAACATTCCTTTGTTCAGAATTTCAACCCCGTATTACAGTTGTTCTTAATGTTTCACAGATACAGACGGACAGAGTGACCTGGAAGATGTAGTTAATGTACGATCAGCCAGTCAGTTCGAAAGTTATAAAGGCTTAAGAGCCTCAAGAGCCTAAGAGAGATAAAAACTTTCCCAGAGAAAATTTGGCAAATTCAAACAAATTTAGGAGAGTAATAATTTTATAATTTAATGACTAGATAATGACTTGTCAAAACTGATCAGTCTGTGAGCTCTAGCAGTCACTATAATAATATGAAGGTGATGAACAATTTCTTGCCAAGTAGGTTGGAGCACCTATTCTGAAGTGCACTCAATGGCGTCTATGAAGCACTCTTGAAGATCAGGAATGTCTTTGAGGTTGCGTAAACTTTATCTGTGATGTAGTTCTGGTGAAAGAAATCGACGGGGTTAACTCGGAGATCTTGGGATCAATCTTCCTCCACCATTCTAAGGGCCATAGAAAATGCAACTTCTTACGAACTTTACACAGGAGCGACTTCTTATCGGAAAAAGGAAGTTAAGGTATAAATGTTCAGCTTCTGGAAAGAAGAACTACTCCAGCATGCCAAGATATTGCTACCACGGGCAATTTTTTCGGTGAAGAAAAACGGTCCAATGAGTTTATTCCGTGATAACCCGCACCGAACATTGACCTTGGGATTATCACGAACGTGCTCTCGTGTAGCGTAGCGTGAGGATTCTGGAATCCCCAGATCTGCAGATATGCCCGTTTATTTTGCCTGATACACGGAAAGCGGCTTTGTCTGAGAAGAAAGTCTTGGACATGAAATCAGGATCGGCGCCGAGACGGTCTAGCATTTTGGCAAATTTCACTCGTTTGGGCTTCTCATTGCAACAACTGCGATTTGTATGCGTAAAATTTGTGACCTTTGTGGACAATTCGTTGAAATGATGATTTCGGTATTTGAAGTTCCTGCGAAGCTCTTCTTAATGACTTCGTGGGCTTGAACATTTGCAACTATTTGGTCGGATGTTCTGCAACCACCATGCTTCTTTCACACACTTCTAATAGCTAAAACTGTATCGTACCACTTCTTTATGCTTTTAGAAGTTGGCGCATCATGGATAGTCTCGCCGAAACTACCTTTGAACTCGACAATTGACTCCGCATACCACAGAATAGTTTGCGCTTTGATAGGCGGTGTCCCATTTAATAAACTATAACATCTAAGAACTTTCCCTATCTACCGATATGATTCGAAAGCTGTCGAGATTTCCTTTTATATAAACGTTGTTGTAAGTATCTATCATCAACCGTTTACCCGTCATATACAATTGAAATTAGATTCAAATGGTCCACTTTGTGTACATATAGCGGTATCATAGATAATTTCAGCACTGTGCTTTGTACGTACATTTGCTACTTTATCCTCAGTGAATCATTTTGTTTATTAGAGTACATTAAGAAGAAGCAAAAGCGCTTTCATCAACATTTAATTCGTAAACTTTATTCGGTTTCAAATATAAATATGTAACTTGATAATTTAACAACCTGTTTATCGGAAATTCAAAACATTAACATAAAACGTCAGCATTGAGTTGCTAGAATGTACCTTGCACCTCTTGCGTAAGATTCGTGTATGTGAAATCTGGCGTCATTGAAAGAGAGTCCAATAGCTCTAAAATTACAGCATTGATGGGCCGCAGCTGTTGTACCGGGAGGTGAAGTTACCACTTGGAATGAAGCCGACACGTCTCGAAATGTATTGGCCACCTGCTGCTCTAGTTGACGATAGCAAACATTCTTTCTCGAATATAAATGTATATGTTAGCACACCTATCCAACAACTCGCTAGCCCAGCGCAAAATGTAGCTCAAATAATCAATCACGAGCACCTAATTGATTTTAAGTAAAATACAGTTCGACTGGTCGCGTTACGCAATAGCTAGCCATAGGAATTTCTAAGCATTAAAACCAGAACGGAAGGAAATAATTGTACTGGCACCGCGTACGGTCATTGGGCGTTTACAGACAATATTCTAAAATAGTATTTCACCTAATTCAAGCAAGCGCGCATATTATCCAGACAAATCGCCACTGGAACACCAGAAAAAATAAATAAAAATAATTTTTGGGTACCACAACAAGCACATCAAAAATAGTTTTAAGAGAGAAAATAATATATCAGATGCAGTATTTAATTATTAGGTATGTGAAATAGCTTAGATAGCTAAACATAAGATACAAAGATTTCAAAATAGTTTAGAATGACAAATCATGAAACAAATTGAGGCACAATTGTGGCTGTTATAACAAGAATATAAGTAGTTAAATAACCACTAGGATAATTAAATACAGTAACAGGTAATCATACATCCAGGTAGTACATGAGTAAAACGAAATATGTAACTTGCTTAAAATTAATTAGATATATAAATTCAAGAAATGTTAGTGGTAAAGACCCTGTGTAGAAAAACAATACCATAGCTGAAACCCTAGAAAAAGAGAAATTGTTGCAAGGTCTTTCAAATAGTATGAACTCCGAGGGTGATACGAAAGAGTAGATTTTAAGATAAAGAAAGCGTTCTTCCAACTTTTACTTTCTCTACTTTGTGTTGCTTCCCTGTGAAACAATCCCGAATGTTAGTAATCTCTAATTCCAGAGGAATCTATCTCTGGAGGGATGAAACGTGACTTTCCGCAATTTCGAAGCGTGGAGCCCGGCTACGGGACCAAATGAGGGGTCGACAATGCCGTCCAGAGTTAGAAGACTAACGGTAGTGCTAGTGAATGAGTGACGTGTGCTAAAGCAGTGAAGTGACCGAGTGAATAAATGTGCAGTAGATAGTGCAGTCAACTGATTCAGTGATTCTGTGAAGCAGGTGTAACGTTAGTGTTACAAGTCTAACGTCTTGCATTACTTGAGTGTTCAATAAAGTGTTTTAGCAGAAATTGGTACTCACTTATTACAATATGTAATGGGAGTATTAAGTACATAGTTACCAGTCATAAATGCAATTATTAATTCAATAGCATTATATAACTTTTCACAATTATAGGAAGAAACATAAAGTGGTCACAAAGAATACAACGAAATTTTTTGAAAAGTGTTCTTTTTAACTAGATACCAACACAGCGAGAGAATTTAAATGTTTGAAAATACGAAACTAAATTATTGGTAAATAAACATTCAAATGTTACAGAATAGTAAACTTACATAGTTCACTTTATAAAAGCGTACATCGCGAACTGCAATTAATTTAATAAATATCAGGCGGAAGTAAATAATGTGTTGTTACTCGAATACTAAATTAGAAGAGTTAGTTGTCACTGCAGTAGTAGCATATATATATATATATATATATATATATATATATATATATATATATATAAATGAATACATTTAGATGCATGTTCTGTGATGGCCGCCTGTATTCTAAGCCAAGGACTTCAAGTTGGGAATTAATGTTTAGATAATTGACCATCAGTCATATTTGAATTGGACTCTGACAATCGTAGACGGAGACCATCACTTTTGCTACAAGTGTTAGCTGAAGCTGAACAGGACATCGACTCTATTTTAAAAACGCTCTGGCATTTCCGTGACGTCACGGTCGTGGCGGCCGGGAAAGAAATGCGGGGAAGGTCACGAGAGTGATTCACCTGCTGCTTAAATTTATAGCTCATGTTTAAAATGCATTAATCTTTCCCTCATGAACAAAGATACCTGTTGTTTAAACCAACCGCACTTGCTATTTGCAATCCTGTAACCAACAGATGTCAAATCTGCCTAAAGATGGGCCAGGCCTCGATCATAGCCTTGATGACAGAATCTTTGCGGTATATACAGAAAACAACGGAAGATCGTGAGCAGTTGCATAACGACCATCTTAGTATTGAAGCAGTAGGAATAAAGCTACCAGTTCCTCTGCAATATCTTTATATACCAATTAATAACATACAGAATATATATTATATTATATTACTATATTAGTACATACTAGTAATATGTTTCAAGTTCTTAAACCGGTGAGCATGTTCTCTAGAAGAGAGACCATCTTGATGCCAGTTTAATTGCCCCATAAAAGCACCCAATGTGACAAATGAGAATGAAAAAATATGCATAACACATTTTTTAAAGGTACGAATCTGTGAAAAATTGCCAAAATTCTGAATATTATACAAATTTTGTGAAGTTATATGCTATAGTTCTTTAAGGAGGAATGGTAGGTAAGTAATGGTGTGAAAACTAAAATGTGCCACAGTGCAATTTTAAATTCAAAAACACCTTTCTACTCTTAAGGTAATTTCTCGCCTTCATTGTTTTTCAAGTCCTCTTTATCATTTATTGTTCCTTAGGTATAGTGGAAAACGCTTGCCAATTAGTGTGAATATTTCACCAAGGATTTTTAAAAGTTAACGAATAAAAGTTTTTGCTGGAGTTTTCAAGAATTTAATTTTTGAAGTAATTCTTGATTTATGTGCAGTTCATGCGATAAGTTTGGAACACAGCATTTAAATTACTTGCCTAATTTTTAAAACTGCTCCGCAAAGAGATATTTTACACATAGGTAATTAAAAAAGAATAAATTCACTATGCATTTTTCTTGTAGACTCTCTTAAGAAATAGGGAGGAGACGCAACGACTTGTCGATTGTGTTTATGTAGAACAGCAGTAATTGCCCTATCTCTAATTTTCTAAAGCACTTAAAAATCCTAAAACTTTGGGGGAAAACTAAAATTAAGGAGGTGAAAAGCTTAAGATAAAGAGAACCTTTTAAGTATGAGAGCGATTATTAGAGTACCCGTGTTAGGAAAAAGGACGCCATTTTTTAAACAAATTATTTTTTTCTCAACTAAATTTCATTTTAGCTCCTCGACGATGACCTTATTTGATCTACACTTTATTCCTGTGAGCCCTATCTTCTTGTTGGGGAGCAAGAAGAAATCGCAAAGAGGATTGGACGAATATGGCTGGTGTGGCAGCAATTAATTACGCAGTTCACTAGCTTGGTTATGTCACACCCTGCTATTAAAAAAAAAAAAAAAAAAAAAAAAAAAAAAAAAAAAATCGTCGCCGTCATTTTTCCGGCTGATGGGACAATGTTTGCCTTCTTAGAAGCAGATTCACAGGAAGCAATCACTTCTTTTGACTTATGTTATTGAGTATAATGATGAATCCAGCTGATTATGGCGGTGACAGCTCGATGCGAAAAGTCCTTCGGAGTTCGCTTAAATAGCTCCAAACACAAAACAGCATCCGCTGTGAGCAATCGCATCACCAATCAAACCACAATGAAGTCGCAATGAAGCACTGAATGACTCAACAGTTTGTATACTTATTAAAAATTCGCCGAAACAGGCTCAACAATAGGCATTCAAGTCGGAGTATCCTGTTTTGGCCCGTCTGTTCAAAACTAACATGATTCGTTTGATGTCTGCATTCAGCTCGTCGCCGCTCTCAAACTTTGGCCATAAGATATGAAGACCACATGGACAAAAAAGATCAGGGCCTTTTCTCAAAATTTGACTATGTATCAGTGCGTTGAGACATATAGAACGGAATGGTAGATTTATAAATGTCAAATGCATGATGGCTCCGTTCTAGAATTGTGTTATGAAACCTGTACAGAGGAAAAAAGATAAAAAGATGAGAGTCCAAAGTGTGTGACTGAGTTATATTGTAATCAAAGAAAAATACTACATTGCTCTCAGAGAGATTTGAATTCCTTTTACGCCATATAAATACCATTTTGCATACCAACAAAGTTAAATATGATCTGCAACTTTTGAAGAAATTTTTCTTTCAAGAAGTGCAAGAGTTCTTAGTAAATCTACCATTGGTGCTGAATTACAGTAACTTACAACACATTTCTCTACTGGTGATAATGGTTATTTATTTACAAACTTCTTTAAACTATGATTTTTCGTGGACATTCATCTTTTTCTTAAGTAATTTGCGAGATTTGCGAGATTTTGTTGTTGTAATTCACTAGTACCAAATAGATATAAATTGTTTTCAACAAAAAGAGTGGGTACAGTTTACAATAATGCGTTGTACTGGGGATACAGTTTAAAGTTTTAGTGCAGTTTATTAGCGCCTATGAAACTGCAAACTTAAATCTGGAGTTTTCTGAGAGTTATCTGTTATGGAGCCTCGTCTTTTTTCGCGTGGGTTTCATATTCTTCAGTACGTCTCCATTACGCCCTTAAAATTCCAGATAACGTGGCAGCTGGAAGTTACTAATCACGAGAAGAGGTGACACTTTTTGCTGGGCTTTGTGATGACAACGGCATGACGGCTTTCTGAGGTAACGCATTCTCAGTGAAGTTCCAATTAAATGGATTTGTGAAGAGACATAATTGCAATCTCCTTCTGCTTATTTATTATATGGTGGCATATCAAATTACAGATTAGTACACATTATAAAAGCAATCCTGCAAAAGCAGCAAATAATGGTTTAGAAGAGACGATCCATATGAACGATAAAAAAATAATTGAAAGGAGGGGAGAGTATATTTTGCCAACATTTAATGTCATTCAAAAGCGACAGCAACAAGAAAACAACTAGTTATGTTATAAGAGTAGGAAAAGATAAAATGGGAAAGGAATACAACTGGATCAAAATGGAAATGTTAGTGTATTGCTATATGCAGACGAGTTAATGATAATTAAAGATCTATGAATAAGTTAAATAAAACATGTCAGAACCATGAGCTGAACATCTCTAATAATAGAAAAATAGCTGCCTATCAGAGTAAAATCATTAAACATCAAATAATTAAACAAGTATAAAATTGTAACTATCTTGGTCTTGATATTTTAGAAATATGATATAGATAACCACGTAGATAATTGTTAACATAGTATGAAACAAAAATAAATTTGAAAATAACAAGAAGGGAAACTCATTTTAAATTCTATAAAATATAGCTGTTTCAATAATACAACAAGGGTGTGGAAATTGGGTTTTAAAACAGAAAGATAAAGGTCAAATACAGACGGCAGAAATAATCTTTCAGTGGAATAGCAGAATGGGATAGACTAACGAATGAAAATTATAAAAATACAGATTAGCCTACTAGGATAAATTATATGTATATAGAACATAAAATTAGAAAGATCACATTAAGAGAATGGATTCAAAGTCTATAAGAAATATGTTAATCAGGGGTTTCAACTTGAAGGGCTTGAGGGCCACGTCACCAACCGTAGTCACTATTGTGGACCGCACTAGAATATAACATCACATTTGCTAAATTCTCCAAACAGAACAAAGGTATCAAGATGAAATAATACATATAGATTAAATGAAAAGATTTGAACATAAAATTATTTTAATTGCTTGAAATATCATTTTGCAAATGGATAAGAAATAAAAATTAAAAATGTTCAAAAGCTATTACAATTGAATTTTCGAAAAGAGCACTAAACAACATATGTTTAATTTGAAACTAATATTTAGACAAATAATTAAACGAAGTAATCAAAAAGTAATTTTATAATCCAATCTTAAATGACAAAAAGAATAAATTAGTGGGAATAGCGTGTTCGATCAGCTGCATCTACGAATCAACGAAAATTTTAAACGTTTTAGAGTTATGCTACACACACACACACACACACACACACACACACACACACACACACACAGAGCTTTTTCTTAAAGTGCTTGTTGTTGGATTCAGGGACCTCAAAACATATTTTCAATAAAATCTCGTTATCGTATATCACGTTCAAGGGAAAAAAAAAAAAAGTGGCGGACGGTCGCATGGTTTGTCCTGCACTTGATGAAGTTGTTAATCAGAGAAGACGTAGCAAGAAAGAATCTGCAAGTCGGCTATTGTACTGGTGTCTAATGATTTTCAAAAGAAAACACGCTTTCACAAATGTACATGCTTCCAAACATTAAAGTCATTTTTGTCCAAATTGTTCTAAATTTGGTTTGCGGTCCCTTTTGTTATCTGGTCTGTAGGAACGCAGCTGGCTGTACCTAGGACAGCTCAAGTTTCTAGGATGTGCTTGTTGTTTCTTCATTGTAGCACTGCGAGGTTTCGTGTAAAGATGTATGCTACTTACCAATGCTTCAGTTTTTTTAAGTCGTGTGTTCTGTTTTTCGATGATATCTGGAACGTTTGAACCGAAATCTATGAAGTTTGTAGTTTCCTGACCTATTTTCGCCGCTACTAAATCAATTTACAATTTCCACTATATCTGATACCAGCTTGTTTCTTCCTTGAAGACTCACGTTATGCCATTAAAGTGCTTTGTCATGTCTGTTACGAAAGCAATTTACTTTAAAAATTCTGAGCTTTGAATGTCTTCTTCCAAGTCCGTGCTATTAGATGAAACAAACTTATTAAGTATTTCAGGCATTTTTTGTGAATAGCATACAACCTTATAAGCCACTCTCCTGAGCTCAGCCCTTTATGTGATTGCTCAACAGCAAACTATATTCCACTTCAATTTCCAGAGAACAGTGCTGTAGTTCTATATGCCCAGTTTCCACCTTTTGACATATTAATAATTTTGACAACTAGTGAAAACCCCTCTTTTCTTCATAAATTTTCCATACGACGCTCCTTATGAATGAGGCAGTGGATCATACGACATTAGGCCATTTAAATTTAACAATCTTATCAGATGTATCCTCTTTCCTGTTATTGCTGGCGCGTCCTCTCTCATTTGGAACGGAAAGTTCAAACGACCTCGGCCTAGTGATGAACCTATCACTATAATCATTGCAAATGCGTCAAAAAATTCCCCGTGTCATTGTGTTGCATAAGAAGTCGACGCCCTAAATGAAAATTGCTGTTTTCTATTTGAAGTACTCTTAAATGGGTTGCAAATATTTTGTTACATATACGTAGGAGACAACATAGCAATGTTAACAACGGCAATGGAGTGATTATTTTTGTGCAAGGTGCCAAACGAACCTGTGTTTTAATCACTATATCAATACCAATCCCTTCCGTTTCGCTTTCGTCCCTACAAGACATTTACTGGGATGGTCGTCTCTATCATGCCGCCCGCAGCTGCTAAGACAAGTCCAATCTCCTGATGTTCTACTGCTTCGACCCGACATGTGATCTTTTCGATCTCGGGTATTTCACGTTAAAACCAGCAGCTTATATTTGGAGCATGACTTCTCATACCACATAACTGACACAGGGAAACGTTTAAAGTATTTGTGATCAGAGTATAGTGATAGGTTCCTTGTAAGAAGAACTGCCTAATAATATTTATTCAGTTATATTTTTTTATCATAATACTCAAAATATAGGAACATTATATTTTGCAGTAATTTGAAATAAACAAAAAGCTCACAATTTCTGTTCCTTAATGCTTACAGTTACAAATTTGGGCCGTACATTTGAGAATTTTAAATAAAAAGAAAACTGAAAAGAGAGGAAAGAGTCCTTAAATTTAATAAAGGAGAATTTCAAATTGGGAACTCGTGGTGAATCCTTGAATGCAGAACAAATCAAGGACATTGTGCAAAACTTGCACAGCTACATACAGTGCATGGGCGGATATAAAAGAAAGGTTACAGCAGGCATGGGAAATTGCAGCTCTGGGAGTGTGCATTCCATCATATATCTCCATACTTGACTGAACAGAGAACGTCGCAGTTACAAGGACAGGACGTGCTGATACCAGGTTCACTTCAAAATTTATCTCTGTGATTTAAGTTGGATATTTAAATTAAGGCTACTTCAGTTAGCTGCTAATGACATTTATGAACTGCTAGAGCTATTTTTGAAAAAAAAAAAAAAAAAGAAAAAAAAAAGAGAAAAACAACGGATCGTTTTAATGTAAAGGATAATTTGTTTCAAGAGTATTTTCTCTAAAATGTTAATTTTGCATCCCTGAACTTAAGCAACAAGTTTTTTATTTATTTCATTTCCAGTCTTTGAGTTAGCTGTTCACACACGCACAGACACACACATGCGCGCGCGCCTAAATGCCTTTTTTTAGATTCAGAGGTCTCAAAACATGTATCTCCGGTGAAATCCCGATATAGAATTTTTGGGTGGAATGGAGTGCCTTCTTTATCTCCTATATACATTGTATGTTGTAGAGAAAGTAAAAAGCTAAACGAATGACGACTTCCTTCTGAGGAAAGTATAAATTGGAAACTTAAACCAAAAACAAGTAATTACTTTGGAAATAGATAACTCAAAAAGAAAAACAGAAATAGAAGAACATCTGACATAATTGTGCTTTATGGAATCTACATTTTTGGTACTTTTTTGGTTTACCAGTTATGCTAAGATCATCCAGAATGAAGAGGACTTCTGAGGCTATTCCCTGAAAATTCAAGATGTACATCTCATTTGGCAGTAAAATATATAAATCATATATTCCGGAAACCTAGCAGCAATTAAAGCAATGAGTTGCTTCCGGAGTTTCTGTCCCAAGAGGCGAAACATTTTTGGCGACGATTTTTTGGGTGCCGCACACATTGAGTTCTTGAAAAAGGAAAAACGTTAATTCATTCGCCCGATTCGGCAAGAAGTTGAAGTAGATACGGCCCATTTGACGAAGAAGAAAGTGCTGCTGCTGTTCATCAGGGCAACACACCAGTACATTCATCCCGATTTGTCGCTGCAAAACTGCATGAATGGTATTATGAAATGCTACCGCACCCCATATTCGCTCGAGCTGATTCTCTGCAATTTCTTGTCGTTTCTTAACACGAAGAAAAGTATCGTGAGAAAAAAAAAAAAAAAAATGTGGATCAAATGAGGACGCCATCATTGAGACAGAAGCATTTTCTCTATTTTTGAAGGGGGTTAAAAATAACAGGAACGTTGGGAGAAGTATATATCCCTTAAAGGGGATCACAAATGTTGAGAAATAATAATGTCTTCATTTCTAACACAAATACTCTTGAACTGCCCTCGTACTTCAGAAGTGGCAATTTCTGCTAATTCAAGGGTAATTAAATATGATGTAAAATATGAAGGATTTTCCTTTTTAAATAATAATGTTTTCGGTATAAAACGAATAATTGTTTGCGTTCCTTACAGTTTACTGATTCCTTTCTCTTCCCCCACCACAGGAGAAAAAGAATGCTCCCAGTACGTCATTTTACCGTTAACTAGCGCTGTGTTACTTCTTGGAAGACCTTTACCGTCCCACATTCCATTCCATTGCAGGGGAGGAGTCTCAACAGTCTGAAGGTACCAAAGTAACCTTTCAGTGGGAACTTTAAGGAGACATTCATGTGGACTGTATGTTTCTCTTTTCTAGTTTCTTAACCAGTAACATATTAAGACAGTGAAAGTTTGAAAATTCTAACTTCAATCATTTTGGTCTTAATAATATGGTTAAGTATGATTTAAGTAGTATTCAAAACACTCCATGTATTAAGACTATTAAATGCTAAGATTTGTCTTTTTACCGTTAAATGGGCTTTTGAATATTAACATTTTGGGTATTAGTGTATTAAAACATTGTATTTCCATTGTTAAGCATTATAAAGTTGCAAATCTACGCTTTTGCTTACCATAAGTAGTATTCCATGCTACACGTAAAGCAGACAGATTGACATTAATAGCAGACATAGTTTAACATTTCCGGATAATGTTTGCATTAGATGCATCATATTTAATTTTTAATCTGAATGGCTGAAGTGTCTTGACAGCCTTCAAAACAGGAAATCATTCCGGTTCATATTTGTAGGATTTTAATTCTCACATAAAGTTAATATAAAACCTAAAGAAACCTTGAAGTTGAATTCAGTTTTGCAGTAGACGTAACGTAAATTAAAATGTTTCATAACTTAAATGTTTGCAAACTTTTATATCAACTAAAACTATTTTATTAAAACACGATAAAAAGAAAACGCCTAGAGTCATACAACTTAATTTTTTTTTAACTAGCTGCAATATTTGTTGCAAGTATTTTCTATTTCTTTTTACTTCAGACATCTTTCTAAAACATGAAATGCATGCGTTTATTTGTAGTGAAAATTTATTTTCCTTTTTCAGTGAATCGATACGTATCAATTGGAACAGTTTTATATTTACATAAACTGGATTTTCTTCCATACTTCTGAGCAGTTACAACGCATTACTTATACAAAGTGACTCATTCTTGGCTGTTCACAGAGCATAAAACGACAGCGGAAAGCAAAATGATCATTCCACGTGTATCAAAACTGCATAGTTTGAACGAACTGCCACATCCGGTACTGAAGTACAGTCACTCTGTTGTTAATATCCGGCCACTCTATCTGCTTTCTCTTGACATTAATCCACTTTAGTATCTCCAGGTCAGAAGATAAGTTTTCTGTTTCAGACAGACGTATTATATTAGTGCACCAAAAATATAGATGTAATACACGCTATTAAGATACGCAATTTATGTTCATATGTGTGTTTTCCAAGATACTCTTTGTTATTGGTTTCCCCATTGAACTACTTATACGTTTCTCAAGCGTGAAGTTAGCTTTCGTTTCATACCTCTTTTGTTTTACACTTAGCTACGCAAATAGAACCGATAGCTTTTAAAAGATATGACGATCGCGTTAGCCTTCTGCTTACAGGAAGTAATAAGACACAAAATTTATTTAATTTACAATGTGTGCGTGTGTGTGTATATATACATACAAATCTTATAATTAAACAATCCTATTAATTTCTTACAGGAAGTAATAAGACAGTTTAATATTTATCGCAATTAGCATGATGTAGATAAAAAGAATAATCTTACGGTTTACCAGTTATGCAGAATCATTCAGAAAGAAGGGGACTTAGAAGCTATTCCCAGGAAATTCAAGATATACATTTTATTTTTCACATAGGTATCTTTAACATATAGTATTTATCAAAATCGTAAAGAACCATTTTTGAGACATTTTTTCCATGTAAACTTTGCGGTGGGGGGATATTCTTGAAAATCTTCGTGTCGCAACCTTGGAATATGCAAAACTTAAATATCAAGTTTGGTATTTAATCGACTTTTCATTTTTGAGATATTGTGTTCTCACACACACTTGCATACGTACGCACACGCACATTTTTCTAACAATAAATGCTTTCATTTTGGATACAGGGGACTGTAAAACTTGTATTTTCGTTGAAACCTCGGTATCGAATTTTTGGGTGGAATATAATGCTTTAAAACAACCATTACTTAAAATGAAACTAGGGCGTTTGTTTAATGCATAGGACCAACCTTAAAGGTGAACGAGACATAAGAGTCAAGTTGCTTGCTTCTGTGGTGTGGGGATAGCATATCTGATCCACGTTCAAGAGATCCCGAGGTGGAATCTCGGACAGGGTAAGTTCCTGGGTAAGGGTTTTTCTTAGCTTTTTCCTTGTTCCAGAAGAAAGAAAGAAAGAAAGAAAGAAAGAAAGAAAGAAAAATTTGATGTGTTCCATTCACATAAATTTCTCTATATCTCTGTAACAAATTTTGTTAAAAGAACTTCTATTTACTTCATGATAATCTATATAAACATTAGCAGAACTTGTTATTATTTGGTTCCTTCTAAGTAGAAGAGAAAAAATCTAATGTGGTTCATTCATACGATGTCCTCCAGCTGTTTGGTAAACAGACCTTTTATTCAAAACATTAATCTGTTATCTACATCATACTAATCAAGATAAACATAAGCAGAATTAGTTTTATTACTATCCTTGTAAGTAGAAGGGAAATAAGAAAATGCACAGGCTAAAGCGATACTCTCGTCATTTAAAAGCTGATCGATATCCGAAACAATTTAAATTCCAATCCCGTTGCTTGCCAAGGAGAAACGAGAAGAAAGATATCTTCCTGTTTGAGAAAAATTTAAATGGCTAAAATTGAAACCAATAATCTAGAATATTTCGAAAACAGTTAACTTAGTATATGACATAAATTGTGTGTTTTAAAGAGATCTACATTCTTTGTGTAGTAAGTTTTTGTATATCTCTTATGGTTTGCCAGTTATACAGAAGTTATCCAGAATAAAAATATCTTAAGAGGCTTTTCCGTATTCAAGATATACATTTCGTTTGCCATAAAAATATCTAAAACATAAAATATTTAAATCAAAATAGTCTCTGTAAACAAAGGTTTGGGGTGGGGGGGATTTTCTTGAAAATCTTTGTGTCGCGTCCTTGGAAGATACCAAACTTAAATACCAAGTTTGGTATTTAATGGTCTTTTCGTTTTTGAGCCATGCTATTCACAGACACACACGGATCTTTTTCTAAAAATGCTTTTTTGGATTTAGGGGGACCCACAACATGTATTTCCGTTGAAATTTCAGTATCGAAGTTTTGGGTGCATTACAGTACTTTCTCATACACTATGTACATAGTACGTGTAAAGAAAGCAATAAATAAAATGCAGTAATAGTGCTATTTCTACACATTGTATTATTTATTGGCCGTGTTCGTTAAAGCACGGACTTGTGAGCGGGAGATCTGCGATTCAAAACCCAGCCAGGACCGACCTAAACCTGATGAGATTTATTCCAAATTTTCCTGTCCTAACCGCAAACGACGGGAGATGACTTGAGCTAAATTTGGAACGTTTCCTTTCCCAATAAGCATTTCATTTTCATAATAGTCCATTACCTATGTATGGTGCCGTATGCAATAAGAACAGGCGTTAACAATACCGCCACCTTTTATCGCTGCGTTAAGCTCTTACACGTCATCGTCACGCTGTACGTTGAAGGGAACTTTGGGGTTGATTTCAAGACGGTCACTGTCAAACAGTTTAACACTTATGCTTGGCGATACTTGAAGCTCCAAGAGAAGTATGCTTTTTGGTGGTATTTTATGTGAAATTGTTACTGAGTCACTTTAGTATTATACAAACAACGTAATAATACCAGAAATGAAATGCCTCTGTCCATAGAGATGTAATAAGAACAGTAAAACACAAGGAAAACTCATTTTCATAATTTTCGTGATAGAGTCAAAACTCCCAAAAGATTTCAAATATGGTTAGAATTTTCGAAGTGAAAAATAAAGTTCCTGTGTTTAAAAAACAACAAACAAACAAACTTGGGTACGTTTAAAGAATAAGTGTATATGGTTGCCAGTGTATGCCCAGTAGGTTTCCTCAGGATTTCCAGCCAAATGCTTGATATTAATAATTATTCTATTATGGATTTGAATTCCAGAAAAATGATTGGCCTAAAATTTTTGGAATAATAAACTTCTTAAAAGCTTTGCCTCATATTCGAAATCAAATCTATACTTACTGGCAGTTTAAAAAGCTATTACAATCTTCGTCTTGGATATGCTCTGAAAAGAATACAATTTTAATGGCCTCCAGCTTTTAATGGCCTAGAACTAAAAGCAATGATTGCAGTGCTAGATCGCAGTTTCAATCTAAATTAAAATAGACAAAGAAAGAAAATCAAGACCTTGGGCTGGCTAACTCAGTCGGTGACTACTGTAGGAGGGGTTCCGGATTTGATTCCCGGCTAGGAGGTGGGGATTTTAATCCCTATCCTCCCCGATTTTGAAAATGTGAATGAGAGCGAGAGATAATGTATAAAACCAAAAGGAAATAAAATCCAATGACAGCACACGGGAGTTGAGACCATTAATGGGAGCCAATATTTTCCAAATGTAAAAGGCCGCCGATATGACCATTGGAGTTAAAGGCGGGGTATAAAAGGGGGAGGTCCGGTATCAGATGTCATATTCCAAAGCATCTGGGTCTAGACTAGGAATTAGAGTTGTGGCAGAATGGAATGACATTTGAAATGCGTAATTCATGTTTCATAGGTTAATACACCTCCTGTATGTTCATGATTGGTAGAACAATTGCTTTTTTATGTAGCTTACATTAGTGTTTATATTTCGGATGTGAACACATACATATTATTATAGGTTTGGTGGTAATTTATAATCGTAACAATGACAATTATTGTAGCATTAACAATAAAACAACAAAATCTTTGACTTGGTTAATATCATTGTAATCGCAGTGTATTGCCCACAGTGGGAAAATTAATTTGTATCAAGGAAAATGAACAGGCCTCTTGGTAATTAATTGAAATCGAACCAATTTGAAAGAAACGCTCGTTTCCTTGGTAATTGTACTCATGTGGGTTTCGTAATAACGCTACAAATTGACTTTTTAGTGCAGAACTTCGTCGAAAACTGAATACTTATGCCGCCACTTTCTATAAATAACGAGATCTCTTATGCAGACACAAAAGTGGGAATTGATGACTTAGAAACGTTTGGTCCGGAAAAGAAAAGAAAGAAAGAAAAAAAGTGAATTAGTGACGACCTGGTTCTAGACACAAAAAATAATGAGCAAAAACGAATAATGGAAACTGCTGATGAGTGAAAAAAAAAGATCTTGGTACTGTAATTACGTGACACTGTAATTGTTGTCATTACCAAAGCATATTAGTTCGGTTTAAAGCCTACATTTGCTTCACATTCTTAATATTTAGTATTATTCAATAGGTATGATGAATACTCTGTGTACAAAAAGTTCATGAATTATTAATTTGCGCTGATTTTAGGAGAGGTATCACCTTTGTAATTAGCACTGGGTAATTTATTTTTAACAGTACCTTCTGTTTTAATGCTAAATTATGCCTTATAATGCTCTATATTTAATCTGTGAACATTATGATGCTTTGTAATACAAATAGTCACCCATCACCAATTTTGTGTTTTCGCAGTCCAAAACACACTTTCATCATTACATCATTCATTGCTTAATTTCTGCTGAAATTACGTCGCACGCGAAGTCGTAGCTAACGAGATAGACAAGCTGCGGCGCGAATCAGCGGAGTAATGGTAGTCTTAAACATGCACGTCTGGGTAGCGTGGTGATAGCATGTCTGCCTCATATGTTCAATAGCTCGTGAGTTCGAATCTCGCTTAGGGTGAGTTACCCGGACAAGTTTGTTTTGCCGGTCCCCATGGCCGCGCTTGCCAAGACATCTCGCAAGGGATCGTAGGTTCGAGTCGCGACTGGGCATGGGTGTTATATGTTTGTGTATATGTGTGTGTGTAAAAAGAAGGAAACAGAAATTCAGTAATCATACAGCAAACAAAGTGAAACCAAAAGGTAAATCAAAGTAGGGTAGGTACGGCGCCGGGTCCCGACCAGACTCCGGGAAGTGTCTAACATTGAATAGCTTCATGATTAAACTATATATTTACTACGAATTTAGCAAACAATTTATTTATTTGTGTAGAATATAAATATATTTAGGCGAACAGGTATAGTTTTACTTCATCGGGTCATGCCTGGAGTAAAAGAATCACGTGATTTCGCGCCTCACTCGTTAGCCACGCGAAGCGTCCAGTGCGCCACACGCAGAGTACTTGAATCGCAATTTCGATGCTCTTATTGATTTCATTGTAGTGGGGTAGAAAGATAGTTTGTAATATAAAAGCATATCAACAATATGAAATAATACGCGCTCAGAATGCATTTCCCCGTTTTTTTTTTTTTTTTTTTTTTTTTATACTTTCTCTACACGCACTATGTGCATAGTGTAAAAGAGAAGGTATTGCATTCCACCCAAAAATTCCATACCGAGATTTCACCGGAAATATATGTTTTAGGGTCCCTTATATATATATATATATATATATATATATATATATATATATATATATATATATATAAAAAAAGCATTTTCACAAAAAGGTCAGTGTGTGTGTGTGTCCGTGTGTCCGTGTGTCTGAACACGATAACTCAAAAACGAAAAGTCGGTAAAATACCAAATTTGGTATTTAAGTTTAGTGTCTTTCAGGGATGCGACACGAAGATTTTGAGAAAAATCCCCCACCCCCAAATACCCTTTAAATGGAACTTTTTTCGAAATCTTTTATTTTCTCAAAAATGACTCGGACGATTTTGACTAAAATATCGTATATCAAAGATATTTACCTGACAAATAAAATGCATATCTTGAATTTTCTGGGAATAGCCTCTGAAGACTACTTTATTCTGGATGAATTTTACGGAATTTCGCATAAACCGTACGAAATGGACAAAAAGCTTACTACACAAAAAGGTAGAACACGTTAAAACACACAATTTATGTTATATACATTTTTTTCGTGGAGTTGATCGGTTTTTTTTTTATAATAGATATTCCTTGTTTTTATTTTCAGCTTTGAATAAATTTATACTTTCTCATACAGGAACTTGTCAACTCCTGTCCATATAAACAAAAGAACTTCAGTAACATAGCAAACAGCTTTTGACTATCAATTTAACCTATGGTACTCCCTTATTTCGCTTCTACTTACAAGAAAGCAAGTAAAATGACTATTTCTGCTATTTTTTTCGATTAACATGAAATAAATAGAAGTATAAGCTGTTTAACAATAATTTGTTGCAGAGTTGTAGAGAAACTCATGTGAATGGGGCACATCAGATCTTTTTATTGAGATGTTGCTCTCTGGGTTCATGGAACAAAGCAGACATATGTCTAATATGACTACTGAACCAGCAATATTGTCCCTTAGGGATTATGAATGGATTCACCTCTGTACGTTTTCTACCCTCCTCTTTGTTATTGCTTACTAAGAAGGGGACATTGCTACATTGATGTCACGGATTGAGCTGAGATGTTTTGTAGTGAAAGAGGATCAAAAACAAAAATACCCAAGTCTGCTTTCTCTCCCATAACGTATCTAATCGGCGAATAAAAATTGTAAACTTAAGTTGAAACGGCTGATTTTAAGTCTGTCTTCCGCCCAACGATTAACTGTACCATGCAAGACGATGATAATTAACTTTTTCCGGAGGGAAGCTACAGTATCTGCGCGCAAGACCGCGCTAAAAATAACTTACTTCCAAGACTTCATGTCGCGAAGACAAAATCGGCTGCAATTACGTTTCATCCCCCCCCCCCCCCGCCCCCCAGTTATGGCTGCCTACAAGAAATTAAACTAAGAGAAAAATGCACATTTTTTGTAAGTTATCTCGTTTAGTGCGTTTTAAACGCCAATGTATGTAAGGAATTAGGTATTATTAGAGACTTATTCTAATTTGTAAATTACGTTTTTCGTGTTAATCATGGACCTATGGAAGAGGAAGCCGAGGCACGGTTTTTTTATTTTCGATCTACTTTCACTACAAAAATCCCAGCTTGATCTGTAACATCAATGGACAATGGTCCCTTGTAAGCAACGGGGAACACATGTCTTATCCCGATGTGTTCTTCCTTAATTTCTAATACAATGAAAACAGATTTACCTCATTTAAATCATAACTTTCATGCGATACTTGAAGAACATTCTTAGTTTATAGTTAAAACATATACTAACTGCAAACATACAGAAGCAGATTTCATATTTGCTGCACAAAGAAGCACAACTACTTTTATTTACACTACACAATACAGCACTTTCTCAACCTCTGTAGCTTGAGAAATAGAAACTTCACAAAGAGAATTAAGTGTGTGTCAGCTATAAATATTGCTTGAAATTGCAAACTAATTATGGAGCTTGTCTGAAGGCAAATTTAATCATCACAACATCCGATTGAAATGCTCAGACATTACATTAATTCAAAGCTGTTTGCTGGGGTGATTTATAACTTAATAGCTGCTAATATTAATAATTCCTAAATAAATATCCTTTATGTCTGTAACAAATCTGATGTGTTCCATTCACGTGTATGTATGTGTGTGTATGTGTGTATGTGTGTGTATGTATGAGTATGTGTATGTGTCTGTGTCTGCGTCTGCGTCTGCGCGCGTGTGTGTGTAGACAGCATAGCTCAAAACGAAAAGATCGTTAAAAACCAAACTTGGTATGTAAGTTTGGTATCTTCCAAGGATGCGACACGAAGATTTTCAAGAAATTCTCTCCACACCAAACTACCCTTTACATGGAAAAAAATTCGAACATTTTGAGTATCTCAAAAATGGCTCTAACGATTTTTATAAAAATCTCTTATATTTAAGATATTTACATGCCAAATAAAATGTTTGTCTTGCATTTTCTAGGAATAGTCTCTAAAGACCTCTTTATTCTGGATGATTTTTATTGAATTTTGCATAAATGGTAAACTGTAAGGGATAGACTCTTACTACACAAAAAATATAGATCGCGACTAAACACACAATTTATGTCATATACATTTTTTCGTGGGGTTGATAGTTTTTGAGATATTTCTTGTTATTGCTTTCAGCTTTAAAAAACTTATGCTTTTCTCATACAGGAATTTGTCCATACAAACAAAGGAACTTCTGTCACATAGCAACCAGCTTTTCACTACCACTTTAACCTATGGTACTCACTTATTTCGCTTCTACTTACAAGTAAGTAATAAGACTATTTCTCCTATTTTTTTTCTCGATTAGCATGAAGTAAATAGAAGCATAAGCTTTTTAACAATACTTTGTTGTAGAGATGTAGAGAAAGTCATGTGAATGAAACAAGATTATTTTTATAATTTTGGCAAGATTGACAATATAAATTTTATGAATTCTTTGTTTTTCCACTAAAATTATTGCGAGAAATAACTATATGGACCATACTAGTGGTGCTCTGCACATCACGCAGGTGAACTAATTTTAACATTGAATTAAGGCTTTGTTAGTGAAGCTCTCTGAGACCTATTTGTTCCAAGTGCATGGCAAAGGTTTTAATTACATCGTAAATATTTACTATATGTTAGTTTCTTCCTTGTCGACTAAGCTCTAAGTGTTTATTTATACTTTCTACTGGCCATAGGTCCCAATTACAGAAATTGTCAACGTGCTCCTGAACAAACAAACAAAATACAGAAAAAAAAAAAAAAGAAAAGAAAAGATGAAAGTGACTATGTCTGCGATAAGCGGTTGATAAAAACGAATGTTACAAACATATAGAACTCTTTTAAAACACAATTCATTCAGCCGTTTCACGCGATTGTATGGAAAAAAAGTGTGGACTTGGACCAGCAACGTCTAGTTCTTAAAATTTTGACCAGCATTATTCCCCTTTCTGTCTGTAACGAAACGCCAAAACTTTATTTAGCCCACATCGTTAGTGTGGCGGTAGCGTGACTGTCTCACTTTCAAGAGGTCAGGAGTTCGAATCTCGTTTAGGGTGAGTTATCCGGGTAAGACTTTTTCGGCGTTTTCCCTTATCCTAAGGAGACGAATGTTGAGTAACTTTAAACTTCATGGACCCCGAGATCATTTGAGCATTAAAGTTTTATCTCGACTAACACGAATCCATAAGAATAGTTTGTTTAGCCACTAATAGACGATATAGGATAGAGAAAATAATATGAATGTCACAATTTATTTTAGAAAAATTCCGTCTGGCCATGTTTGTGAATAGTATAACTAAAAATCAAATGTGAGTAAAATACGAAACTTAGTATTTATGTTCAGGACCTTTCGAGGATGCGACACGAAGATTTTGTAGAAAAACCCTCTGCTCCTAACTACCCTTTACATGGAGCACTATTTTGATATTTGTTTTATTTTCTCAAAAATGTTCTAACGATTTTGATTAAAGTCACACGTGTTTAAGTTATTTACTTGACAAATGAAATGCATATCTTGAGTTGTCTGATGTACACTTTAATTCTGAACCGCTTTATATTTATGGTTTCCTTAAGAGGAAAATAGCTTTTACTTTTCTTTTCGTTATTTACTTTTGCCAGATAGCAGAGTTTATCAATTGATGCAACTGTGAAGTTAGACTAAAATTGTGAAACATTATAAAGTAGTTTTTCATAATAATTCTAAACTTTAAGAAAATATTTCGTTTTCCCCTCTTAGCAACTTGAACTACCAATTAACATAAAAGCTATGAATGGGTGGGTGCATGCTTATTAATAAGCATTCTTAAAAAACTTATTTTCTCGCAACATTTTTCCAACATGCAAAATGCTCCACACAATTTGATTAAATAATTGTGTAATGCCTCGCAAAAGTACATAAAAAATGGTCGTATACTTCATCGAAGTAATGCTCTAATTTTCAGAAATGAATTATTAATTTTAAGTAATCAGGAAGTTTGAAGAATACAAAAACGCATAATTTTTTCTACCCAAATTAGTGCTAACATAAAAAGTGTAGTGTGACAGATCTATTTATAAACTCATTTACTGTAAAACTGGATTTTATAGAATATTTTTAAAAATCTAATGTGTTCCATTCACATGACTTTCTGTAGCTGTTCCGTTAACAAACCGTTGTTCAAAATATTAATCTCTTATCTACATCCTGCTAATCAAGACAAACAATAGCAGAATTAGTCTTATTACTTGTTTCCTTGTAAGTAGAAGGGAAATAACGGAATGCGCAGGCATATCAACTGTAGTAGTTGATATAGCTCGTGTGCATTGGTACTTGAACCAATTAATAATAGTTCTTGAATAAGTGACCTTGATCCAGAAAACAGCGAATCTGCATGGTTCTCTCTCTCTCTCTCTCTCTCTCTCTCTCTCTCTCTCTCTCAATTCAGGGAACTTAACGCTTGTGCTGCTTCTATTTGCGCAGTGTGAATCGTCTGCTTTGAGTACAGTTGGGTGTAAAATATATATCGTCGTACAGATGTTACTGAGATTTTGTTTATGTTGAGTTTAAGTTTTACCATATGTTTTAAGGCGAGTGAACAGCATAACTCAAGAGTGAAAAGTCTGTTAAATACCAACATTGACATATAATTTTAGCATCATCTAAGAATACCAAGCATGGCCAGAATTGATAAGGGACATCGCTCGATGTCTTCCTGAGTACATTGAAGTATTGCTTTAGACACATCCACCGCAAATCATCGTTCCTAACCCAGCAAGATGAAAAGAAATGAAATTAAAAGAAACATGTTGGCGATTTTGGAAACAAACGCAGTGATTCTGAGCACAGCTTTTTAGTAACAAAAGACTACGGCAGAAGTCAGCAATAAATCTCTGCGGTATCAAACTTGGAAGTGTTACTTTCATTATCATGGCTACCATAGATTCAGATTGTGTATTCAACTAAATGCTTCATTATTATCGCTAATCCCACTTAAAACTGGAACTGGACAAATCTTAAATAAAGCTGTGGTCTTCTTTTTCTTCAAATGTGATTTGTTTTAGTTGTAAATATCTGCTGTGCTTATTCGTTTTTGTTTCTATGTTGCGTTCCTTAATTCACACATGCTTATTACGTGATGTTGTTTCGAAGCTTCCAGAACCATCGTTTCACTAAGGCAAACAAGTAACATATAACATGAGGTAAACATTTCGCACCTGGTAGTAGTCGCGTAAGGCTTCAAACTGTTTAGATGTGCATCGTTAAGCTTGCTAGGGGAGTTGCTCATGTAGAATGATTAGGTTTTAAGGTTGGCCGCCAAAACGCATGCCACTTTAGTGGAAACGAGTGGAATAATTTTTAGTACTCGCGTGCATGATGATAATTTTAACATGTTCTAACATTCACGGAAAATAATATTCCATAACCTAATACGATTTAATTTTACCAACTATTTACAATTTGTAGATGTCAAATTAAACGTAGTAAGAGAGTTTTGCAGAACCAGGCGTTTCCCAGTTTCTTTAATGTTTATCAATGTTGCTAGAGAATTTTGGATGTCGCTGAATATTACATGAAAATGCGAAGTTTATCTAGTATATTTTTTTTGAAAATTTCGAATGATTGTAAAACATTTGTTTTGGATGCTTACACATTACAAGTTTTTTTATTTTATAGCAACACACGAATTTAAGAAAATAAATTAAACTGCTTTAGTAATCATATATTTATATTATATAGTGTACTTTTATGAATAAAATAATTAAAATCGAGGGGGTTGAAACAAGCGTTTGCATTGTGTGTGTGTGTGTGTGTGTGTGTTTGACTTGCATACCTAAACAAAGGTTTGTTAAGTGCCTAACCATGCTTAAGTTCAGTTGTTTTAAAGATCCCGCACGAAGAAATTCAAGAAGTATTCTCCCACCCCCAGTCTGCCCTTTACATGGAAAATTTGTGCTATTTTCTTTTTCTCAAAAAAGGCTCTAACGATTTTGATTCAAACATAATAGTCTATACGGTTAAGACGTTTGCATGACAAAATATATATCTTCGAATTCTCTGCGAGATCCTCATTTTCAATCGGTGTTTTATTTTTTTAATTGTTTCTTATGTATGCCAGCTTTATCTGTATTGGTATATTGGCGGCCTTTTACCTTTGGAACATTATTGTCTACCAACAATGGCGTTAGTTCGTGCACAGTTATCATTGGATTTTATTTCTTTTAGTTTTTGTAGTTACCTAGATCAAAGACGCAATCTCAAGTCTCATTGGTACTTCTAAATTAAATTCAATTGAATGTTATTTATGGACACTCCTTATCAGCTGCGGTTCTCAGCGTCCCATTATATATTGGCTTGAAAGACCGCTTAATTTTACTCAGAGGCCTCATTACTAAGTTTGAGGTTCTTTTAGGTGCCATAAACCTACGTCACGGGAACAATGGCTTTACTTTTCTTTCGAAGGAAGCATTGCTAAAGGGTTTAACGCCCGAAAAAAATCCACCGCCTTCCGCCGGCTTTTAATCCGCGACCTTGGGAACTAGAGGCGATGTAATACTTCTAGCATTAATGTAGACAGCATAGGGATAAGCTTGGCTAGAGAAAATCTCACCCCAGCCGGGAATCGAACACGCGACCACACACATCAGGCTACCGACTGAGCTACGAGGTCAACTTAATGACTTTTGTATGATTATAATAATGGAGAAGAGCTCACAAACTGTGCAGAATGCAATACATTTGTTTAACAATACATGTATTTAATGGTCCTTGCTATAAACAGCGATAGATTACATAATTTTTTGCACCTGAGTATGTTGTATTTTACACATTTCTCTTAGCACAAAATACAGATACACGTATCAATAGGTTCGTGGAAAACTTTCTTGGAGCATATCTTATGGTGGAAACCATGAACTGACAATCTTGTAGTCACATGGTTATATAGAACTAAATGTCCCTTCAACCTCAGCGTGCGGCCAAGGAAGCACCAGCCTAGATAAAGCAAAGACTGCAAGTTCTTTGAAAGGATTTTCGCCAATAGCATCAGGTATTTGAATACCCCACAACAAAAATTAGCGGAATTGTTGACATTCTTCCATTGAACAATGGTCAACTTTGCCACTGCAGTTCCACTTTAGTAATTGTTTCACTATCAAATTGTAATGCTTCTAACAGAGAAATTAGCGGTTCCTTTACTACAACAAGCGCGTTTGAGACAGCAAGAAGGGATATATTCCTCAAAACTTCAATGTTGTCAGGCTATCTCTGTTGTAGGTGTTTGATGAGGGGAAAAAAAAAAAGTTACACACCTTTCTCCAACAGTTTTTTTTTTCCTTCTTTTATTTTATTTCTAATTTCTAAAGGTTTACTCTCAAACAAATAAACTAGATACGGCTTTGGAGCAAGATGTTCCTCGAAATCAGCATCGAGAAATGTTCTCAACACTGGATGGGTAGAATGACAATTATTTTAATAAGATATTGAATAAGAACTACAATATCATCTAATAGCTTGCAGAGCAAACTCACAGCACAATGATGCAATCCATATTGTAATTCCCCCCCCCCCCCCACCCTGTGCATACATTGTATGTATTATGTGACTCAACAGACAAAATTGTCTCTGAATCACTTATAAAATGCAATCTGAAACAATATGAAAAAACAAAACAAACAAAAAAAAAAAAAACAGATTTCAGCTAGCTGTTTTTTTTTTTAAAAAAGAACCAGATTTCCCACTAGCAACTAAAGATGAATTTCTCAACCAGACAGGTGTTCAAAAATACCAGATTTGGTCGTAAACAACTAAATTGACAACACTGTTTCTGCCTGGTTCTGTGCGCAGAAGCCTGGTTCCGTGAACAGCTTGACGTCATTCTAGAGTGAGTCACCGAACTGCATCCCCTTTGTGCTTTGTCTCTGTTTAACTTCCTTCAAGGAAAATATATAATATACCTTACCTGTTCTAACGTTTACAATAGGAGTCATATTAATAGATTATTTGTACAGCACAACAGAACAGATTACGATTATATATTTATATACGAACGTATTAAACAAATTTTATATAATCGAGAAAAATTCGAAAAAGAACGGACTTCTATAGCACATTTAAGACTTGATGTATATTGCACACTGTTCTTTTGGATTGTCGTGAATAATTTTAAACTTAAAGAAAATGTAAAATATGAAGTTTGTTTAATTTGTTTCAACATGTTGCAAATACAAATCTAAAAAATTACTTACTTGAATATCTACTCCGGGGTCTTTCCTTGTATGAAATACGATGGGTGAAGAATTTCACTAGAGGCTTAATAATGTTAAATACATTGTACCCTGAAGGTTCCAATGATTCGATGACCTTCGCCAGTTAAACGATGAAACATGTTATTCTAGAAGCTGCGCGAGGCACTGATAAATAAATAACCGAAAAATTGGCATAGACTAACCAAGCAGGAGGAAATAAAAAATTAACTTTAACGCGTTGAAAGTAAATGAGGTGGCACACTATCCAGGTTCCATCCAGAGCAACTCATGTGGGAGCTATGTTGATGCAATAAGTAATTAAGTATATGGATCAGAAATTTGACTCTATGCATAGTATTACTACAATATGAATTAATTGACGAAAATAAAAGAATTTTGCGAAGGGAATGGCTCCAATTAAAGAAGAAGAAATAATTATTTTGAATGATGGTCAAAACGAAGCCTGGGCGAGTTTTCTCCAGTTTCCTCGACATTCATAATCACCTCTTTTTTTCATATATTTCATATCATCTAACCTCATCACCTAGACGGCCGGGGTTCGATCCCAAGCGACTGCATGTGAGATTTGTGGTGGACAAAGCGGCGCTGGGGCGGGTTTTCTCCGGGTACTCCGGTTTCCCCCGCCATCGCATTCCACCGGTGCTCCATCATCATTCATGTATCATCAGTGTCACAGCCTGCGGTGCCATTAGTATTTAAAGCGGGCGTTAAACACTACAAAAAAAAATCTAACCTCACTCTCATACCGGGCATGGGATGATCACTCTCTGTGATCCAGGGTCCGTCATTTCAACAAGCATCTAACTCAAGACATTGGCTTGTAATTCTTGTGGGGATTAGCACAAGTCCTGCATACGAGGAGCGAAAATAGCGAAAGAAGATGAATAATGTAAATGGATTAACTTAAATAAGCACTCGTAAATATACACATTAAGATGCTTTTAAAAAATCGGATGTTTCCATTCACATGCCTTTTTCTACTTGCTCTGCAACAAATCATACTTGTAAAAGCTTATACTTATCTCTACTTCGTACTAATAAAGATAAAAAGAAGAAAAGGTTGTATTATTAGTTCTTTCTAAGCAGAAGGAAAATAAGGGGGGTGGTTACACTAAGCTAAAGCTATACCTGGTCAAATCTTTTAAAATCCACTAGCTTTGTGATAAGATTGAAATGCCCTTCTTTCTGTATCACCAGCACGAAAAGAGTGAATGGTGACTTCCCATTTGAGAAAAGTAAGCATTGGAAATTTTAAAACCAATCACAAGGAATATCTCTGAAATGGATAGGTAAAAAAAAAAAGTATATAACAAAAGCCCTGTTTTTTAACGAGATCTACATTTTTGTGTAGTAAGTTTATCAGTTAAATCAGTCTTACGGTTTATCAGTTATGCAAAAGAAATGCTTCTGTTTTATTTTTGAGAAAATAAAAAAAAATTCGAAAACTCCTCCATGTATTTGGTGGTTTGGGGGATTTTCCCAAAAACCTTCGTGTCGTATCCTAAGAAGATATTAAATTTAAATACCAAGTTTGCTATTTAACGGATTTTTTTAATAGATTTAGGGGACGTCAAAAATATATTCCGGTGAACTCTCGGTATCAACGTTTTGGGTGGAATACAATGCCTTCTTAATCTGCTGTATATGTGCAAAGTACTTGGTAGAGAAAGTATAAGTAAAAATATTAGAGACAGGTAAAAACGCATATTTACAAATGCTATAGCTGCACTAAATACAATTATATGTACTTATTACCACCTCAATTTAATAGTGTCCTGTAGCGTTCCAAAATTTAGTCAATATACTTCAATCAAGATGCTGCAATACTGCGAGGTAGGACTTTCTGTGCTATATGGCATAATCTCTGCACAACGAAGAATTTGTGCTAATTTTTAATTTCTCGTACGCAGATACGAAGAGAAGGTTTTGCATTCCATCAAATAATTTGACACATAGATTTCACTGGAAATAGTGAAAAAAATATTTTGCGCGGTTGTGGGTTTGTGTGTGTTTGAGAGAGATAAAGGGAGGTAGAGAAAGATAGAGGGAGGGAGAGCATCAATAGCCAAATATCAAACTTGATATTTAAGTTCAGCATCTTCCAAGCATGCGACACGGAAGTTTAAAAATTTACCCATCTCAAACTACCCATTACATGGAAAACTTATCGAAAATTTTGATTTTCTCAAAAACAGTTTAATCGATTTTGATTAAAATAAATAAGATAGTTTTATGATAATTAAATGCATATCTTGACTATTTTTGCTAATAGCCACACTAAAGTATTCTTCACTCTGAATAAATTACATAACTGGTAAACCGTAAGAGACAGGCAGAATCTTCTGCACAAAAAAGTGTTTAAAATTTTCCAGATAGATGCTTTAAGAATATCTTGGTTAGGAATGTGTATAGAGAAAGTCTCGTGACTAGCACCTTTATTTTTTTTTATTTTATGATAATTCTTGCTTATGTTAACAACATAATTTGGATTTCCAGTTATGATAATTCTTGTTTATGCTAAAAGTATAAAGTTGGATTTCCACATAGCCTACAGTGTTCCGACTTTGCGCGGGCTATTTTCATGCTTTATTCAAGCTATAGGTGGACCCCAAGGAGGGGCTAAGAGAGTATATAGCTGCCCTCATAACCATGAAAAAACATAAAATAGTTTTTCTTTGGTAAATTCAAACTTAACACTTTTATTTCTTATTAAATTTACTTAAACCAAATTAACCAGTTACTGAGTGAATTTATTATGGTTGTATATTATATCATGGAAAATAAATAAATAAGAAATTGATATTTCGAATCAGATATGCTTTACACTAACAATTAAATGTTTTCTGATTAAGAATTAAGCTCTCATCAATAGCTTAATAGTAAAACTGAGTAATCAAAACTACTTAAATATTTCGTTTAAAAGGCATGTTGATTTAATCATTTAGACGCTCTCTCGAAAATTTAGTTAAACTTTGCATCCAAAGAATAATTCGTGGATCACTTACATCAGCCTATTCCAACTTGGGTGCGCGCCGAGTAACTCGCGATTCACATGGAGATCTATCAGCAACATGCAATACGGCGCAGTATTGAGGGCAAATATCGTCGCGGCTGAATCAAGTGTTGGAAATTGAAATTACATTGTATTTATGGACGCTGCGGTTCTTTCCGTTTCGTTCTATATTGAGCGTTAAAGACCGCTTAATTTTGCTCAGATGCTTCTTTATTAGGCTTGAGGTTCTTTTAGGTGCCGTAAATCCAGGATACGTGACCAACGGCTTTACTGTCCTTCCGAAGGAAGCCATCTAAGGATTTTTACGCCCGATGGATTCATCGCTCTTTGTCAGCGTTGAACCCGTGACCTTGGGAATCCATGTTACTTCTAGATTACAGGGGACGACAATTGCTGGAAATGAAATTGCGGGAGCAAGTATTTTTTTAAATAATAATGACTTAACTTTATTGTATACAACACATTACAGTTGTGAGCAATTAGAAACAAACAATATAAAACATGTGTCCGGCGTTCTGCCCAGCGGCAGTCCCGAATGCATAGTTAAGGTCTAATTATTGCGGTGCAATTCTTAAATCCGAGTGTCTTTTTCTTTTAATCTTCTGTTTTCTGGATCTGGTGGGTAGTTTAGAGGAATTTGTTGAAATATTGGGTTGCTGTGATGGTCGAACGAGTTATGAAGTCTTCTGTACGCTCTGCTGAGGACAACTGATACTTCTGGAACTTGAGATCTGAATGAATAGTGAAATTTCTGACGTATCCTGGTGCATTGGTGATTAAACGGAAACATGCTTTGAATAGTTTCTATTCTTTGGATTTGAGTAGGTGAAGCTGGTGGTATGAGATTTGCCCAGCGACGTATTCGCTTCCACTCTTTCCTTCCAGCTCTGCTCCGAGTTGTGGTTGAGTACTCAGGCGAGTCGCTTTGGAACAGTCTGGCATATGATCAGATTGTAAATTTGAAAGCTAACAGTGAATTTTTCAGTTTCTGCATTTCAGCTTGCGTGGGAGAAAAACAAATAAAAAATATAGTCACTACTTATACAATGCTTGAATATTTATAATTAGAATTCTCTATTACTGACTGTATTTTACTCATTGGTAAGGTATATTCCAAAATATTTTACTCATTTTCTAAAGAAATCCTGGTTCCGACTCTGATTCTTTCTGCTCGTTTTGTCATTTCTGTTTCAAAAATCAATTAATCACAGACAAGAGAATATCCTAATAGTCTGTGGTTTTATTGAAATGATTTTAAAACCGAGCGGAACGGCACAAGTGGTAACATTTGTTGCCCGCATTTGCAGTCTCCCCTCCATAATATGGTTCTCCTCAGTACCGAGGTAAATAACGGATTCTTTTTTAGTTTAAATTAGTTGATAAATTCATCACTTTTCGGCTTTTTAGATGAACATTTTGTTTAAGGTGTCATCAAGGGCCTCCATCGTCAGTGGTTTGCTGCAACACTCGACGTCATTCAAGGCCCCACTAGGTTAAAAGTCCATGTGATAAATCTGAGGAACATGCTGTGAAATCAAATGCGCTTCTTTGTCATATCCAATGTCCAGAACAGCCCGCACATCCCGGTACACTTTGTGCAAAATTCTCGTTAACGTCTGAGAACAAACGTTGTCAACCAATGTTCCTGAGTGACCACCATCATCAAACGAAGCCACACGTTCACGCAGCTAATGCACCAACTGTCTTATTGGTTAAAAAAATGGTTCAATAAAGTGCATGTACAGCTGGCATTTCTAGTACCTGCACTTCAGAAGAAGGTTTCTATTAAACCCCTAGATCAGGCATCATCAATACGTAGGTCTGGGCTTTACTTGCTCCTGTTCCCGGTCCGGGGTCTATAGAGCTAGAGTTGCCCGATATTCGTCTTCCCAGGATAAGGTAAAAACCTCCTTATCCGGTTAACACACTCTAACCGAGATTTGAACTCGGAACCACTTAAATATGAGGCAGACACAAAATATGGCTTTGTATTGGACACAAAACACATCGAGACATGCAGTAAATTTCTTTAAATTACAATGAAGGTCCTACCGGAATTATCTTTAAGGGAAATAATATTTTATTTCATATTTTTTGGGTTAAACATAGCTGTAATTAAGAAATTACGGTAAACCTATTGTGCAGACATCCTGTAGACAAACTGCCGTTGACTATTGATCATTTAGTACACATATAGGGGAAAGGGACCAAATATGAGATACCTTCTCATTTTAATAATTAATGAATGAAGACCCATTAATTGACAGAGGCATAGAAAATTGTAGTTTTAAAATTTCTGCATTCCATTGTATAACTTCGTAAAACGCCTAACTCAATTTTAAAATTAAATAATGAGCAATTTTTTAATTTTTGACAATTCGCAAAGATTATCAAAAGGTTTCCCAATATCTCATATTAGGTTACCTACTGCAGTAACATGCATATTCCTTAAAGAAACACACACTTTACTGATTGAAGGTATTTTATTATTTGCAAAAGAAATATTCACGAACATTCTGTGTGTACGCGTATGTGCGTACCGAAATTATACAACTCAAGGCAGGTGCTGAAGTAATGCTTGAGCTTCCATAAGTGCTCATTATTCATGTCAATGATTTAAAACATACATGACAGATAATGTTAATAGGAAATGCGGTAAAAATATTCTGAATTTATTCATTGCTGCAGTAGGAACAACAAGACTTGTCTCGTTTTGTATCAGGATGAATTGGATTGGTAGATAAGGGATGAATTGGATTGGTAGATGAGGGATGAATTGGATTGGTAGATGAGGGATGGATTAATTAAAATTAAACAAAGGCCCTTCTTCCCCCCCCCCCCCCCCCAAAAAAAAAGAATTTTTGCCAAAGTCATACTGAGACCACTTGAAGCACGTGTGACATTTTGCCCACTTTTCACCTCGAGTATCCTCGGGATATCTATCACAGCAAAGGGTGCGGTAGCGTCATCACTTTAAGATTGATCATTACCGGAATCAGAATCTTCTAGAATGATGTCGTTTTCTGAATCACTGTTGGGATTATTCAGGTTTTACTTCCTTTCCTCTGGATTATTCCAGCTGTCCACAATGGTATATAATAATAAGAAATTACTGCTTATCTTCTTTGCAAAATATACTGTGGGGTCGGAGCTTTTATTTTACGGCCAAACAGATGCACACGATTGGTCGCTCACAGAGTACTGAAAAGTCGGGGATTCCTTGTTCCTACCTGCAAATACTCTTATTTACAATTAGTTCATACGAATGCCATCATATGACAGCATCTCATTGGCCAGTTAGAATAGTATGTCGCATTGGGTGACTATCTCATATTTGGTGTCTTTCCCCTATGCATATACCATACACACACACACACACAAAACAACAACAACAACAACAACAAAGAAATTGTGTTCGTTAAAATATGCAGGTATACTTATTTTTTCTTTTATCTACATATGGACTACATCTATAGACGCGAAATGAACTTTGATGAGTGTCAGGTATAACAATTAATTATAGGTAGTTAAAAATGCCGCCTCTTGAAAATGTCTTATAAAAGAGTTTGAGGTAGTGGTTCTTTTGTCAGTTTATTAACTGTTTCACAGAAATTACTAATATTTTCATTTTTACAATTACTTTTCAACCAAAAGCGATTATTATTTCAGTCTTATTAATAAGCATAAAAGCTCAATACTATCAACGAAAACTTATTGTTTAAAAATATTCGTGTCTTAGAATAGAACCTACTACATTTTGTGCTGAATGAGTCAGCAGTTCTGCCAAACATAAAACGTTTTATTTTCCACTTTGTTTTTTGCTGCTGCACACATTGTATTGCTTGATACAACATTGTGCAGTGCGCAATTAGTGCAACGTCACAACAGTGCACTCTGCAGTTGACTGCAGATCCATGGAACTGCTTACGTAATAACTAACCTTAACTTCGACCTCTTTGTCTGACTCTCTTCTGATAAAAAAGCTCCAGCATATAAGCTGACCTTAATATCTGTCTCCCTGTAATGGTATGAAAAATTCTGGTTTTAAATTTCCACCAATCACTGCATCTTATTAGAGACAATTTTTTGCATAATTTTCCTTCTCCAAATTTCCGGAAATAAGTATAAATATTTTGTTTTTCGTACTATGACTTGTAGTATTGTTTTAATTTTTTGTAGGATGAACAAGCGCATTTTATTTTCTAGCATATTCACCAGAATTATCACAGGGGCCATGAAGGACGTCGTGTTATATTAAACCTATTAAATATATCTTAAATGAATATAAGAATGGAAGATAAATGTGCATCACAGTTAATATAATAACTATAAAATGGTAATATGTTATTTTGTTTTTTATTTTACAAGCCTGATAAATTGTACTGGGGTCCTATTTTCCTATTAACTTAGGAGTATAACAATATTTTGCTCTTATCTGGGACTTACTTTTTAAGCTACTCACATAAGCTGTTTTCTATTGCTTCCAGTAGCTCGCCGTAATCTTTTACAACTAGTGTCAGCCCCTTCCTCCAATTTTAACATTCTTATGTCTTTCTATTGAAAGGTGTATGGGATACGTGACATTTCGCAGCTGTAAAATTTATTTATTTATTATTTTCTCTACTATGTACATAGTGTATAGAGAAGGTATTGTAATGCACCCAAAAATTCGATACCGAGATTTCACCGGAAATATGTTTTGAGGCCCCCTGAATCCAAAAACGCATTATAAGAAAAATGTCCGTGTGTGTGTGTGAGGGGGGGCAGCATAGCTCAAAAACGAAAAGTCCGTTAAATACCAAACATGGTATTTAAGATTAGTGTTTTCCAAGGATGCGACACGAAGATTTTGAAGATAATCCCCACTCCCACCCCTAATTACCCTTTACATGGATAAATATTAGACCATTTTGATTTCCTCAAAAATAGCTCTAACGATTTTGATTAAAATATTGTGTATTAAAGTTATTTACCTGACAAATAAATTGTACATCTTGAATTTTCTGGGAATAGCCTCTGAAGACATCTTAATCTTAGCGAATTTTACGAAATTGTGCATTACTGGTAAACCGCTCTAACAACTGAATTTAGTTTACGTTTCAAATGTTCCTTATGTTTAAAACATTGTATAGACACGATATGTCGTTTATCAAGCACTCAATTTGAACATCACAAAACTTAATCAAAATATTGCTTTCCGACTCATACATACTGCCATTGGCAAACTCTTTCGGTCTACATTCGCTGTCCAACCCATATTTACATAAATGTACGTCCTTAAGAATTCTTATTTCAAAGAATAATGAAAGGCCTGAGACAGAAATAAGTTTAAATTATTTAGTATTCGGAATTCTCTGTTCTTTTGTAGTGGTCTTCCCAAACCATTTCTCGATGTGTTCAGGTAATAAAAGAGTCGACTGCCAAGAATGTTAATCACTCCTTGGATGTTTTCACTAAATACAGAAGAGTACGTTTCCAAGAATGTTATCCTTAATGACAACTTCACAACTTGTATAACATATAATGTTATTCTATTATTGCTTTCTCCACACGTATTATGTACAAAGTGTATAACAACGGTATTGTATTCCAGTCAGTAACTCGATAACGAGATATCACCGGAAATATGTTTTGAGGTCCTCTGAGCATATGTTTTGAGAGTCTGTATGTGTTTGTGTGTGTGAGCTCGAAAACGAAAAAAAAAAAACAACGTTAAATACCAAACTTGGCAATTAAATTTAATATCTCTCAAAGAGGTGACACGAAGATTTTTAGGAAAACCCTACACCCCAAACTACTCTTTACATGGAATTTTTTTTTTTTATTTTCTCAAAAATGATTTTCGATTAAAACATATCGCATGTTAAGGATATTTACATCACATATAATATGTGTATCTTGAATTTTCTGGGTATAGATTCTGAAGACCTCTTCATTTTGGATGAATTTCGCACAATTGGTAAACCGTAAGAGAAGACAGAAACTTACTACACAAAAATGTAGATCTCTATAAAACACAATTTATATCATATACCTACATTTTTTTTTATTAGATTCCGGGCTTGTAGGCCGTGGTCCAACAGATGAAATATCACCCGACGTTTCGCCGAATAATCTTCACACTCTGGCCGTACCGGTGAGAAGTCAGCTTTCGCTTGAAAAGGCCAAACTAAGTTACTTGCGAAATTCGGGTAAACTTTCATCTTTTGGACTACGGCCTACAAGCCTAGAATCATATTTTACGGTATCAACTCCGGCCGTGAAAACCTTAGCAGTTTTATTTTTTGTAGAGTTGGCGGTTTCCGAGTTATTCCTTCTTATTGTCTTCAGTTTTAAACTATGTAACTTTTCTCAAAGGGGAAGTCGCCTTTCGTTTCATCTCTTTTTTGTTTTACGCTGACCGTGCAAAGCTAACAGAGCCTCAATTGTTCATGTAGCGACCTGCTTTTAAAAGATTTGACTATCGCTTTAGCCTAGTGTAATCCCATATTTCCTTTTTGCTTAGAAGGAAGCAAGCAATAACGGAATTTCTGCTAATGTTTATCTCGATTAACGTGATATAGATAAATGAATAATATTTTGTATCAATAGATCATTTGCAGAAAATGTAGAAAAAGTCATGTGAATTGAACACATAAGATTTTTTAGAACCAATAATTCACAAATCAAAAGTTTTCTCTCTCTCTCTCTCTCTCTCTCTCTCTCTCTATCTATTAACATCGCTGCAATTCACGTTAGCAAAATAAGAAACGTTCGCCTTACTAGTTCTTATCGCTAATATTTGTTATAGTAATAAATTAACGTGATTTATTGATCGTTATGGTATAATTCGCAAAGATATTGCGAAATTGCTTGAATGTGATGCCTATCATTTTTATCATTAATGCAGAAAAGAGAGAGAGAGGGGGAAAGGGAGAGACAGGAGCAGAGGGGGGAGGGAGATAAGAGGGAAAGACAGAGAAAGGAGAGAGAGAGAGACAGGAGAGAGAGACAGAACGAGAGAGGCCGCGCCGTGGCCGAGTGGTTAGACCACTCGCCTCTCACCTGGACGGCCCGGGTTGGAGCCAAAGCGACCGCATGTGAGATTTGTGGTGGACAAAGCAGCGCTGGGGTGGGATTTCTCCGCGTTCTCCGGTTTCCCCCACCATCGCATTCCACCGGTGCTCCATCTTCATTCATGTGTCATCAGTGTGCCATAAATAGTTAAGAGAGAGAGAGAGAGAGAGAGAGAGAGAGAGAGAGAGAGAGAGAGAGCTCTTATAATATAACCTAAACCTGATCTCGCTGAAAACTGTTCCGAACGAATAGGTACGAGTTTAAATGCGTTTTTGTGTTACAGAAAAAATGTGCAAACAACATGTTCACTTATGCAAAAGATAACACCAATTGTGCATTGCGATAACAATGTAACACATAAGCGAAAATGATAGTAACCTATCTAATCTGTATAACCGATAGTTTGAACGAGGCGAACGTAAAACTTTTACATTTTGGTGTAACGACATAAATCATGGTAAACCTGTTCCATTATGATCTGAAATACAATTAGCAAAGAGAGAGAGAGAGAGAGAGAGAAAAAAAAAGAACTACCTTGAAGCTAGAAACATCTCATAAAGAGAGCTGCTGTATGACTTAAGATTTCGACAGTTAAACATGTAGATTTTTAAATAGCAAGTTTATTGAAAATAAAATAGACGTCTATCCAAGTATGATTTTTGTCCCTATGGACCGTTTTCTTTCCTGAAAGAAAGTTAATGTAATTCAATTTTTGTGATACATAAAGTAGTCGAAAATGCGAGTTTCCCAGTTTAATTGTCCGGGCTATTTAGCTTTCTCTGGCATCTGCTTATAGTGAAACTACTCATGTTTTACCATAAAGCTCATTAGAAAAAAATTCACCGGAAATACCATTGAATTAAAAATGTAAGAAAGATCGGATCATGCATCTGTGAACAGCATAATTCATATAGGAATTGATTTCGGATAAATACCAAAGTCAACATCTTCAGAGACTGGACATGAAAGTTTTCAATAAAATGACCCGAACTACAATTTACATGGAAACATTTTTGACTGTTTTTACTGTCTGAAAAACAGATAACGATTTTAATTAAAATAGCACATGTTTAAGTCTTTTCATGCCTAATAAAATGCACGTGTTGGTCTTCTTCAATTAAAAGGAATTCGTTGTTATTTTGTATTCCTCATAAGCCCAAGAGAGAGACAAAAACTTTCCAGAAAAAAGTGGATATCGTTAAAACACTCAACGTATGCCAAATTTTCGTGGCATTATCCATTTCCAGCCAATTCTTAGGTATTGCTATGCATTTTCCAAAACATATACTTTTCGACTCCTAAATGCTATTATTCTTTTCTAATAGCACCACGTGGTCGCCCTCCGTCGTGTAGTGATTACCATGCTAGTCTCCAATACCCAAGGTTGCGGTTTCAAACCCGGCGGAAGGTGATGGATTTTTATGGTTTTGTTTCAGACTTAAAAATCCTTACCGTGGCTCCCTTCGGAAGGAAAGTAAAGCCGTTGTTCCCGTGCAATGTTTATTTGAACGTTCTTTTGAAAGGAAATGTTATGGACTAAATTCGCCATGTCTGATTCCCGCTGGTCAGGATTTCGTCCTAGGAAGATCAGCTGATCCTTCGTAACCATGTGCAGATAGTGACAAACCAGATATTCTCTGATCATGAAAACGCTGTAACGGGTGTCTCAAATGCCGACATGGCGCAATGGAACTTGATTGATTAAATATCATGGGAAAAATGATAACATTTCAAAGTAAGTAAAAATCTAGAGATTTAAAATAAGAACTGAAGCTTTCTTGGCGACGTATTAATTAAAAATCTTCTCGGGCTTCTAACCAGCTAAAAACTTGGCTTGATACCAACGTTTCGAAGAAGATTTTGAATCTAGAGATTTGTTTTAAAATGTTGAATATTACTTCAGTGTCGCTTATCTTTATTGCGGCTACACGAAATTTGTAACGCAACTCCTGGCGCCTACAAGGAAATGTATAAACGAACAATTTCTGCTTACGTTTATTTTGATTAATATGAGATAGATGAAAAATTAAACTTTTGTAGGAATAGCTTGCAGAAGAGATATAAAAATAGATGATGCGTTTAGAGAATGTTCTTTCATTAACTCGTAGAATATGAACATTTTTGTTCCTTTGTTTATTTTACATTTTCTCAATTAATGCAAAATAAGCATAACGCCAATTCTACCTTGAAAACATCCTATGTGTTCCATTCACATGCCTTTCTCTACATCTCTACAATAAATTATTGTTAAAAAGCTTATTCTTCTTTTTGCTTAATACTAATCGAAAAAAAAAACATTGGCAGAAATGGTCTTATTACTTGCTTCCTTAAGTAGAAGGGAAATAAGGGAGTACCATAGATCAAAGTGATAGCCAAAAGTTGATTGCTGTGTGATTGAAGTTCCTTTATATGGATGGACAGGAGTTGACAAAATGTCAAATGAACAGGAATGTCTCAAAAACGATCAACTCCACGAAAAAAAATGATATAACATAAATTGCGTGTTTTAAAGAGATCCACATTTTCTATTTAGTAAGATTTTGTGTCTCTTACGGTTTACCAGTTATGCCAAGTTCCGAAAAATTCACCCAGAATAAAGATGTCTTCAGAGGCTATTCTCAGAAAATTGAAGATATACATTTTATTTGTCACGTAAATATCTTATATATTAGAGATTTTAATCAAAATCGCTAGAGCCATTTTTGAGAAAATCAAAATCTTCGACATTTTTTCCATGTCGGAAGTGGGGAGATTTTCTTGAAAATCTTCGTGTCGCATCCTTGGAAGATTACAAACTTAAATACCAAGTTTGGTATTTAACGGTCCTTTAATTTTTGAGCTGTGCTATAAGTTAGAGCGAACGCAAAATAAAACAAAAATATTTAAAAAGCCAATACTGCATATATAAAATAACGAACGGAGCTAACGCCAAAACACGCGGCTGGTCCGTAACACCCTAGAACTGTTTATCGTAAGCAGACAGAAAGTGCTATTGTTGAAATATCATATACACTAAATCAAACAACTCCTATATATGTATAATGCCCAGTTAAAAGTACTGAAGAGTTAGCTACTTGGAAACAATTGTCAATGGTTATATTAATGCAAAAATATTCTCCTTGGTCTGACTTTTTTTTCCCCTTAACATATTGGGCTTCAGGCGTAACCTAATTGGCCATCAGGTGAGAGAGAAGACTTACATAGAATACCATCACAGACAACCTAAACATCCATGCTCAAAACAGGACAGAGCGTTAACGCCAAACGCGCAAACGACCACGGCTACAGGGGCCGGTGACTAAAGACCTTGGAAATGTTTTACAGATTACCTGCCTGTACTTGCAGGATACATGTATACTTACGAAGAATGCAACAGCTAAAATTTTCCTAGTATCGCTGCAACCTCCAATGTCATCTTAGGGTTAGACTGTTCGAGGAAATGTTATATCGCACTGACGGTGGTCAAGGATTTTCCCAGAATTTACAATCGTATATCCATCATGTTTAGAGCCAGAAGAGGCAAAATAAGAGTGAGTTTTTTCCTGCTTCAAATCAGATAAGGAAGTGTTCTGTATTAAACAACATTCAGCAAGCAGCCTTTAGACCTCGTTATGTTTTAATATGAAAAGACATCTATTTTTTTCTCGGTACGGCAAGGATTTCTGACAAGTAATTTCTAAAGCAATTTGGGGCCAGTCCGAAGTTGGTGCTTACAGACGGTTTGTGGTATATTTGAACCAATTGGATTGCTGAATCATGGTCAACTATGCAAATTTCCATAGTGTGCGTATAGTTACCGTGATTTTTCTGTCTGAACCACCAAAGTGTATAGCATTCTCAGTTTTGAATCAAGATTTCATCAGATATCCATTTTTACGGCCCTCTGAAACCGATAACAATCATTTCCAGAATATTTTCAATTCGCAAAAGAGTAAAATCGGATCGTACAGAATGTCTTATGCTATGCATTAAATGCATACAAATTTCTTGCCTTAACCAAGAGTATTTTAACATGCAGAATAAGATTTTTCTCTCTTTGGCGAAGTTCTCTCTTCGCCAAACAACATTTGCTTTGAGATAGGTAATTTTTTTGCAGATATGGTTATTTCACAGTTGGTTGTTGGAACAAGGTTTAAGCGACATTTAAACATTCAAAAGCGTGTCACCATGTAATGATTTTGAGATTCCACTCCAAAGATGCTGAACTTTGCTTATCAAGTAAGGTGTATCGGGGACAGATTTAATTTCTGAGTTAGCTATGCTATTCAGATACAAACACACAGACGTTTCTACAGAGGGCAATAACATTTCCGGTGAAATCTCGATATCGAAAATTTGGGCGGAAATACAGCTAGTATTAGATAACCAGTAGAGAAAGTAAAACTTATAAGTGTTCAAAAATTTAAACCAACAATGAAAATAGTTTACCTCACACACATTTCTTTGATATACGTTGTATATTTTAACGATATCTATGAACTGTTCAAGTTTTATGTATTAATATCTTGTTTGTTTCTAATGGTTTAACAAGTTTACAAAAGTAATTCAGGATGAAGAGGAATTCATTTTTGATAAAATAAAAAATACGCGTCCGTGTAAAGGTTATATGGGGGGGGGGTTGAAGATCTGTATGCCCCATCCTTAAAATATGCTGATGTTAGGAAAAGTGCGAATGAATGCTAGAGAACATTAAACTTAAAAATGAAACGTAGGTTAAATATCAAATTGGGTATTTATACTCAACATGTTCCAAGAATGCAACTTTTAATGACACGATATTCAAGACTATCCATCCACTCAAATTATCCCCTTCGCATGGAACTTTTGATTTTTCCCCCCAAATTGACGGTCATGAATTTGATTGAAATGCTCTAAGTTTAATATTTGCGTTAAAATTAAAATGTATTTCTTGACTTCTGGGAATAACACGTGAGAAACTGTTTTAAGTCCTGTTTTTCTGGAGCATTTTGTTTTGGCCAACCATTTCCGAGATTTTGTTAGTTTCAAATTTCCCAATCTTTATTATTTTTTTTCTCGTGCTCATGCAAAGCATGGACGTTTAAAGTTATCTTAAAGAGATCAGCGTCTTACTTCTTCTGCTACGTAGGTAAGCTAAGTAGGGGATGTATGTATTTCATCCAAAAATTCAACACAGAATTTTCAACGGAAATGTTTTGAGGACTCCTGACCTAAAAAACCTGGTGTGTTTAATTCACTCAACTTTCTCTAGCTGTCCAAATACAAACTATTCTTACAAAAGATTATTCTTATCTACATCATCGAGATAAACATTAGCAGAAATGGTCTTATTACTTACTTCCTTGTAAGTAGAAGGGAAATAAGCGAATACATTAGGCTAAAACGATAGTCAAATTTTTTAAAAGCTGGTTGCGATGTGAAACAAATGAGGTTCGGTTCGCATAGTCCCCATTTGAGAAAAGTTAGGTAGTTCAAATTGAAACCAATAACAAGGAATATCTTGGAAGCGGGCAACTTTACAATAAGAACGATTATGATATAAATGATGTATTTTAACATCTGTTTTTGTAGTAGGTTTTTGTCTATCTCTTACGATTTAACTATTATGCAAAATTCTGCATAACTCATTCATGAAAAGTCTTCAGAGGCTATTCCCAGAACATTCCGAATATATAGTTTATTTGTGATATAAATATCTTTAATATACGGCATTTTAAACAAAATCGTTAGAGCCATTTTTCAGAAAATCAAAATTTTCTTCATGTAAAGGGTAGTTTGTGGTGGGGGGATTTTCTTGAAACTCTTCGTGACGTATCTTGGAAGAGAATAAACATAAATACCAGGCTTGTATTTAAGGGTTTTTCGTTTTTGAACTATGATGTCCACAGACAACACACACGGATCTTTTTCTAAAAAATCTGATGTGTTCCATTCACATGACTTTCTCTATATCTCAGCAACAAATTATTATTAAAAAGCTCATGCATCTATTTACGTCATATTAATTGAGAAAAAGTCAGCAAAAATAGTCCTATTACTTGCTTCCTTGCAAATAGAAGCGAAATAAGGGAGTGATAGTCAAAAGTTGGTTACTATGTGACTGAAGTTCCTTTGTTTGTATGGACAGGAATTGTTAAATTCTTGTATGAGAAAAGTATCTTTTTTAAAGCTGAAACCAAAAGCAAGGAGTATCTAAAAAACGATCAACTCCACGAAAAAAAATGTATATAAGATAAATTGTGTGTTTTAAAGTGCTCTACTTTTTTTGTGGTGTAAGTCTTTGTCCATCTCTTACGGTTTAGGAGTTATGCCAAATTCCGTAAAATGCATCCCGAATAAAGTATTCTTCAGAGGCTATTCCCAGAAAATTCAAGATATACATTTTATTTGTCAGGCAAATATATTTAATAAACGAAATTTTAATCAAAATCGTTAGAGCCATTTTTGAGAAAATAAAAATTTTCGAAAAAAGTTCCATGCAAAGGGTAGTTTGGGGTGGGGGGATTTTTCTCAAAATCTTCGTGGAAGATACTAAACTTAAATTTGGTATTTTACATACTTTTCGTTTTTGAGCTGTCGTGTTCACAGATACACGGACACACACGCGCGCGCACGGCCCGTGTGAAGATGCTTTTTTTTTTGGATATAGGGGACCCTAAACCATGTATTTCCGGTGAAATCTCGGTATCGAATTTTTGGGTGCGTTACAATACCTTCTCTATACACTATGTACATAGTAGATACGTGTAGAGAAAGTAAAAATGCTTTTTTTTTTTAATTCAGTGGACCTCAAAACATAGATATTTCCGGTTAAAACTCAACATCGAATTTTTTGGTGGAGTACAAAACCTTCTCCAGCTACTATGTACATAGAATGTACGTATGTGCTAGAGAAAGTAAAAGGGAATTTTAGAATAATGGCCCCCCCCCCCCCCCCCCCACACACACTCACACTCCCAAGGGACAAGCTAAACTTTCGTCTTTTGAACTACTTAATATTGAAAAATTACTCCTACATACTGAATTAAACAACAAGATTTAATGATGAAAAAAAAACAACAAAAAAACAAAAACAAAACAACAACAGTGGATTTAAGGTAGGTAAGGTCTGCAAAAGTGCTGTTGCACTTATGCGTTCGACAATCAAGTAGTTGAGATTAGCGTACTTTTTTTTTTCTCTCTCTCTCTTTTTATTAAATATTCATCTGCATGCCCCGTTACAGCGGTAATATTACATGCATTGTGACATTAGTAAATGCTATCAACACAAACGTTTTTACATTTGTTTGTCATTATAATATAATGATAATTATTACAATAAATAATAATAATAATATATAATATAAACTTAAATTTTGCTTATTAAACATTCAGTAAAAAGTGTTAGCCAAATACAACTTGTGATTTCATCTTCAGACAGTTTCCTTCGCGCTGCGCCATTATGGAATTTTCAATAACATTTTTGTGATATTACATTTATAAGTTTCTCGGAATACGAGACTCTATCAATATCCTGCATTTTATTGAGAAGGTTTGTTGGAATGAAAGAGTTTGTATGTTGCAACGTGCAAACATTAGCTAGAATGTTTTTGCGAAGTCATGAAGGTCAACAGATGCCTATCCAGAAGATATTTCCGTGCCACGGTGTCTCGTATCTGTCAAATGCGCCGCGCCGGATCGGAGCCAGAGAGCAGCACGTGCCTTCCCGTCTCGCTCTCGTACAGAAGTAGCATTGCTGTTTCTTGGTGCAGGACTCCCCAGCATTGTAAGAGCGTAAAACTGGAATAATGAGTGATTAGGTGAACTTGTATATGGTTGTCTGGAAATTTAAATCAGTTTGTTCATATTTAGAACTGCATATAAATAAAGGAAGTTTAAGTGTGATAGGATTATTTTAAAACATGAAATGTAACTTGTTGATTTACGTTAAAATCAGGTTTACCAACCTGAATTTTTCGAAATGTAGTATTTTGTTTTTATAATTCATTACGCTCTGGAACTTGATTTTGCTACATTGTCTGGTTGCGGATAAATAAATTAATGAATACTTTCACCATAGCTCCGTGCATTTACAGTAAATGTACACCCTCAAAAATACAACTATATTTTTAAAATTATCAGGATAAATAACATAACTAATTATCATAATGTTTTTTTGCAAGCAAAATAAATGCATATTAATGTAATTTAACATTATTTTTAATATTTAACGAAGTCGTATACAAAAAGCCGAACTTGTATACTTTTGTATGCATTTTTAGAACTATATACATATAACAAATATGAACTAATATTGTGAAGTAAGGAGTTACAGGTATCTAAAAGAAGTTAGGTATTATATTTGGGGAACTTGTTTAGATCATAGAGAACCATTTTGGCTTCCTATAAGTATTATTATTATTATTATTATTATTATTATTATTATTATTATTATTATTATTTTTTTTTTTTTTTCTTATGCAACTGAAACAAAGCTGGGTAAACTCAACATATTTGTCAACTATAATTTGTCAATTTGCACAAAGAGCTTGGTTTCATACTAAAGCATATTTTCAAAGGAATAAATATAGTCAAAGCTTGTTTCCAAAAAATAGGGTTGTTCCTTCGACCTCTTAAAATAAAGGAATGTATACTTTCGTGCATAAAATCTCGCTGTAAATGGTTCTGGCAATGTTGGATATTTATTTAAAACCTCATCAACGAGGAGGAGGGAGGAGTATGGATGGCTTCATATAAATTAGTAGGCTGGCAAAACAGTATTTAGATAGGCCTGATATACAAGGCGTCATATTTCTACTAGTCAGTTTAATGTAATATGGACATTTTGAAATGATTAAACTATACTTTTATATAGAAATTGCGGGTCCCTTTGCACAGTAGTCATGACCGAACACCTCCCCTAACCGTATCTACCAGAAAAAAATCTTGGGGAAGAGGGATGACCTACACGTGTGCTTGCGCGTTACTGCCACGATTTAACAAGTAATTAAAAGCAAAATGTTCAGATCATTTCCATATATAATATTACAATCACGCAGCTTGGCTTGCTTGCCTAACAAACGGTTAATCTTATCTATGCATCGTATAATAACTATTACATACCTACTTTACAATGCTTTAGAACACGACTGAGGAAGGGCTGAATTAATATATTATTCTGCAGGAATGGAAATTTATGTTAACATATCCAAGAGAAGCATAAATACAATAATTAAAATTTAAATAATTCAGTGAAGACGAGGAAGATGCACTTCTTCGAAACGTTGGTGTCAAGCCAAGTTTTTACCTGGTTAGAAGCCCGAGAAGATTTTGAATTAATAGGTCGCCAGGAAAGCTTCAGTTCTTATTTTAAAATTTAAATAATTTATACATTTATATAAATAAATGAATGGACATCATTAAGTATTAAAAATAATGTTAAATTACATTAATATGAATTTATTTTGCTTGCAAACAATATTATGATAGTTATGTTATTTATCATGTTGATTGTTAAAAATATAGTTGTATTTTTGGGGATGTATTTACTGTAAATGCGCGGAGCTATGGTGAAAATATTTATTATTTTATTTGTCGGCAACCAGAAAATGTGATAAAATCAAGTTCCAGAGGACACAAATTAAAACAGTAAATACGTCAAGTTAAAAAGAAGAAACAGGTGAAGAAAGTAAAGCGAACGCAATATTTGCGCCACTTTTGAATACAGTAGCTTTGTTCATAGTTTTGAGAAGATAATAAACTTAATTCACACAATGCTTCTAGTAAATAAAGCGAATGCAAGAAGAAATTTCGTGTATTGTTGATGTGCAAGAGTTATTAGCATTGCTACTCCTTACATATTAATACGAGTAGCTTTAGTATAAACTGACAGGAGAGTAAAAACGCCAAAATGCATAAAGAAAGGAAGAAGGAAAGAAAGAAAGAAAATAATAAATAGCTTGTTTTCAGACCTCGAGTTGGCTGTAACAAATTAAGACACATGTAAAATGACTATAGATTTGTAGTTAAAACGTAGATTGATTCTACCAGGTTTTCTGTCCAACTTTATAGGATTTTTGTGGTCTCTATGTTGAACCTTTACTTAAATAAATTGTTTTCATTATTTTATTTATGAACATTGCACACGAAAATTTGGCAATTGGCAGGGACAGCTTATACAACATTTTAAAACTACTTTTAGAAATCGCAGGAGGTTAGGTTCGGTGACCGAGGGGACCTCAAACCTCTACTAATAATTCTGTCGTGAAACACACTGTCAATTGTTCTCATCGAAAGATCGGCCGTATGAGCTGTTGCAGATTCTTGTTAAGAAAAGGCAAAATCATGCTCCATGTCTGTTAATTCTCTCTAAAAAGAAGGGGGGGGGGCGGATTTGCATTCAATATGTATGGGCGTCAACTGTTAGCTCGAAAAAAAAATGACCCTTTAACTCTTTCTCGACTAATGGCGCACCATACACCAATTTTTTTTTCGTAATTAAGGGCTATTTCTTGAAAAAATATTATGTTTCTCAAAGCTCCATAAGGATTATTTTGTGTGCGCACATCCATGAAGGTGAAACCAAGCCTCGTCCGTGAAAAATATTAAATGTGCGTTTATTTCGCCATTGTATACACACTTGAGAGTCAATTCACAAAATGTGCGGCGGATTACAGGATCACCTGGTTGAAGAACATGTGTCACAGTTATCTTAGAATATGATTTTAACTTCAGCAATTTAGTACCTGTTCGCACAGAGTCATAAGAAATGCTTACCTGTTGTGAAAGACACCTAAGCGATTTTGGGGGAAAGGGATTCTCCAAATGATGACGATGTCTAATGTTTCTTGGTAAGAATCGTGCGCAGGCTTTTAGATTTCTTAGCCTGTATCCTCAAATTTATTGTAAATTCATGGGTTGTTGTACGGCCTGAAACTGTTACACATGTAAATCTTTCTGCAAATCGTACTTTCACTTGGCGAGATGGCTGAGTTAACACACACGACTCATAAATAAATATACGCCGTGTACTAGAAAATGAAATGGAGTTTTATTTATGGACGCTCTAACTGCTGTGATTCTCAGCGTCCCATTCTGATTTTGGCGTGAAAAACCGGTGAATTTTGCGCAGAGGCCTCTCTATCAGGCTTGAGGTTGTTTTAGTGCCGTAAATATACGACACGGGCTTTACTTCCCTTCCGAAGGAAGCCATGCTAAACCCGAAAAAATCCATCGTCCTCCGCCGGGTTTGAACCCACGACCTTGGGTATATGAAGTCAGCCTGGTAACATATACTAAGCCATAATACGTTTTGTGACTAAGTACAGGACAAGATAATAAATCACTCGTAATAATTGAACTACACCATAACACTGTCAACTCAATACAGCAGAGTAAAACTGCGTCAGAAGCATGCCCTTATTTGCAGCAACAGTGCGAAATAATGTGTCCATACGCCCATTGGAAAAACACCGCGCGGCCGGTTCGGAGGTTTTTGACTCACTCGGTAGAACTTAACCTAAAGTCTAGTCCGAAACCTAGTTATGAGAAATCTGGATGAAGCCCTTGCTAATCGGAACAGAAGTGAAAACATTTTGAATGAGCTTTTAGCTGAGGATAGGTTTGGCTTCAACATATTTTTTGAATGAGAATGCGAGAAAGTGATTTACACTTTTATTTTGAGCAAGGTAAAAAGCCTAAATACTAAAAAGGTACACATTAGAAAGCAGCCATTCCAGCGCATTTAAGGCTTAGAATATGTCCATATTTCTATAGTAGCAAAAACTTAAATTAACCTAACCGCACAAGCAGACTGAAGTTCATTAAAGTAGCGGCTAGCGAGCGAGTGAAGTAACGGCTGAATAAACGGAGGTTACCTTTTACTGTGGGCATTAACGATTTATATTAAATAAACATAAATTTTCCAGTATGACGAGAAATATTTTGGGTTCAATATTGACACATTCACATTCAATCAACATGTTAATTCTGCTTTCTGAACATGTTAAATTCAACACGTGCATGTCAAATGTTGAATAGAAAACCTCGTTACTCAAGTGTTGTGAATATAGCGCGATGCGAATGTGGTAAGTCAATTTTGCAGGATCCAAGAAATGCTTAAAAGTAGGAAGCTAAGAAGAGTATTCTGTTTCCAAGATCCCATTGTGCACTTTTGTACTAAATATTCTTACTGGACGATTTGAAAATGAGATTGTTTAACATTTTGCTTCAAAATGTGTATATCAATGTTTAAAATATAATAAAATTCCTGACCCACCTTATTAGTGTGGGTAGCATGTTTGCGTCACATTCGAGAGATCCCTAGTTCGGGAACACGTACCTAGGGTAATCGTTATCTCTTTGGACCTCTAGTTTATTTGAATATCAGTTTATCCATTTCATTCATTTATGCCTGAAAGGACCAAAATAAAAATTAAATAGCAAATAATATTTTCCACTTTAGAAAAATAGGATTTTGAAGTTCTGCAAGGAAGGTTTACAAGGGTAGGCAGCACCTATATTCCATAGGAGACTAGATTGGAATTATGTTAGGTAGGTTTACGAGAGCAGACAGGTACATTATACGTATTGCTTTAAGATTCCATAAGAAACTAAATTAAGAAACAGAAAATTGTAAATTCGGGCGGAAATATTTAGCAAAACATCCTGTTCTGTCATGTGCTTTAATAATACTTGCATTGGGAAAGTGCAACGCTAGGTGTGTAAAAGTTAGTTGTTTTTTCCTTGTTGAGAAGAGAATTATTATGCATTACGATTTGTGCCTGAGAAAAAAAATGTAATTTGGCGTGAAAGACCGCTTAATTTTGCTCAGAGGCCTCTCTATCAGGCTTGAGGTTCTTTTACGTGCCGAAGGAAGCCATGCTAAGGATTTTTACACCCGAAAAAATACATCGTCTTCTGCCAGGTTTGAACCCGCGACTTTGGGTATATAAAGTTAGCATTGTAACCATTACACCACGGAGGGCGACTGTGCCTGAGATGACTCCCTTTCTAAGCTGATTATGCTATTTATATCCCTTGCAGCCACTATTGGTGTAGTGGAAAGTTAATGTCATCTAGCAATGAGTGTATACAGAAATTATTCTTTTGTTTCAGGTCCGGTGACAGTGCCGATGGTGTCGACCAACTCGTCGCCGCCAATCGCAATGCCTGTGCAGGTGCCACCCGGTCACGTGGTGCAGCAGATTGTGGACGAGAATGGGACTCTACGGCATGTCATTCTCTCCCCACAGCCTATTGTGCCCATGGCGCCACACCCTTCCTTTGTAAGTCCACATTTTATTTTATTTGTTATTTTTTGTCTCACTTTCAAGTTGTAGGCCATTCAGGCAAATATGGCCAAATTGATTGCTTACAGTAGATTTATTCCTCAAGAGATGGTTGTTGGCAATTGTAATTGAAGAGTGTTAACCAAAAAAACGTGTCAAGTGTCATTTTTTGTAAACAGTTCTTGCATAAAAACCCATCATATGCCATTTTCAAGGCGCGACTATGAGCTATATTATTCAGTTTATCATATATGCATACGAGAGGAAGCTCTGCCATGTCTCTCATTCATTTAACCAGAAGTCTACCGAGTACCAACAACTGACCCCCCCCCTCAGAAAAAGGGAAGTGATTCAGTAGTTTACGTGTTGAAAATAATGCGGAAATGAGGGCTAAAAAAAGAAATAAAGATTCAAGATATAAGTTTAATGTGCAGAAGAAACTAAGAATTAGTGTTAGTCCTTCATTCCCCTATTAAACAGTATTGTGTTAAAATGCATTTGATATATGTAGTGACAACATAACAGCCGGTAGAGCACATGTCTGCTGTGTGATGAGTTCCGGATTCGATTCCCGGCTGGGGAGTTAGTTTTTCTAAGATTTTGCTAAGATTATTCTCCATTCTCTCCGGAGTCTGTAGGCATAAATGAGAGTGTATATGTGTAAAGATAAAGATAATTCACCAGAGATTAACAGAATGCCATTGGTATGAGTAATTGTTCCCAAGGAAAAACCGCCGTATTTAACTCTTAATTTATTTTGTTGAAATTTAAATTGTGTTATTTAAACTGAAATAATTGAATTATACTTTTCTCCAAAACATGTTGGTCCTCAAACGGGGTCGCTCTTCCCTACCACTGAGCAATAACCATCAGCAAACAAAAAACAAACTTGTGCTATGGGTGAGAGGCAATGTAGTAAAATCTGTTTCCTAGAGATACTGCTTGCAAGCCGAGAATCACGCCTCAATTAAGGGTCCAGTAAGTGGAAGACTTGGCCTTCCTTATATTAATTAAGCAAAATCCAATTACAATTATCTTTCAAATTAGTATACGATATATTCAGTATTAAAATAATATACGTTGGTTACACCACTAAAACTAGTTGGATGTTAGTTCTTCACTTCACATCGTAATATCCTATTACAAAGCTTTGAGAATTTCTCAAGTCCATTTTTGGTCTTTAATTTTCAATAAAGCTCGCGATTTATATTTAAATATACCAAAAGTACTTCGTTGGCTTTGGTGTCTTACAATTTTCATTGTTTCTCTAGGTATCGGACAGTTGGCGCTGAAATCGTTATCATTAATATTGCGAATTCAGAAATGCCAATATTTGAATACAAATTATCACTAGTCATTAAAATATTGTAGAACTAGAGTGAAGCGCCCTGTTAGGTCTAGGTTAGAGAGTGCAAATAAACTTATTTTCCTATACTTTAGTTTTAATAATTTTCACTGGTATTACTAATGCATGCGAACAACGCCAGCATGCGCTGTGTTAGGTCTAGGTAACTGTGTGCGTGTGTTTCCTCAATAAATTGGTTTTAATGTGTTTAAATTTTAGTAATTTCTACTGGTTTCTTCTCTGATGAATTTTTATACGTTAGCAGCATCTATATTTCATTATTTTTAGGTCGGAAACTTTTGTCGCCTAACAACCGCTGTTATATCTTTCCCCACCATGGAAGGCTTCTTAAATGTTACTGATTAAGAAAGTGACGACAACATATTGGCTCCTAGAGATCCGCATTGTATAATAAGGTTATTTCACTTCACTTTAGTAAGAAGGATTTGATAAAACAGTGACATTAGAGAGATACTTGGTTATGTATCTGATATGATGTTTGTATATGATGGAACCATGTCAAGCCACAAGGAACAATACAGGGAAAGGAGTAAAACATGAATGTAGTATTTTGGAAATATTTGCGAAAATGAAGCCGAAGCTAAACGGTATTTGAAGATAATATGAGAAAAACTGACGTCTGAGTGTGAATGCAAACGTTAAATAAAAGCATGAATTATGAGTAATTTGTTTCTATTTTCGAACAAATGCATGACCCCAGTTAAAATCTACGCGATGCAACCATCGCTTGCTTCTGCAGTGGAGTAGCTAAACGGTGTAATTTGTAATTAACAATAGTTGCTTAACCATTTAGGGGCAGTTTCTGTAAGAACTTGGGCTCGTTTTAAACCCTGGTTCAGTCATTAAAATGCAAAAGCAGCCTTCGAAAATATATGGATAGCAGCATTTCTTTGTTCAGTCAAGTATTTACAGTTAAGCCATATAGATAGCTGCAGTTTGATTTGCCTCCGGCACTTTCTTTGCATACTACTATGTAGTGGCCTTGATTCGCATAAGAAAAAAGGCAAAGTGCATGTCTAGGATCAATCGTAAATGTTGGATTGGAATTCCAAGTCGGCACCAGCCTTCTGCTCTAGAGATAACGTTGCTATGGAAAAACAATGATGGTGGCGCCGCGGTGACGATTTGTGGAAGCTTGATTGCCAGCATAGCAAGTGACCATTAAGACACGTCTGCTTGCAATCAGTATGGAAAGAGGAAAGGAAGAAAAGATGTCATCGGCTGCAAAAGAATCTGATGATAATATACTAGTGGTAAGAATATTAATGTGAGATGAAGATTATGCCATTATTGTTTTTGTGATGCAAGATTAGGTGACAAAACAACACATATTCGGATACAGGTTTAAAGAAATAACTGCATAAGAGTCAAAGCTCTAACTAAAATAGTTTTTAGGTAACATAATTCAATATTATTAATTAGTGAAAAAAGAGATTTTTTAAAACTACCTTGCACATCCATAGTGGTTACAGAAGTATGATAGTGACTTTTTCTGATACTTTAGTACAGTGAAAATAATTGTAACAATTCGAATTAAATTGATACATTTTTATCTTTATTAAGTTGGTAGACTAAGGTTCCCTTGTTTCTCAGTATAACTTAATATTTTAACACATGAATAAAGAAATCATAAAGTTCATGATTTAACCTTTAGGCAGTACGTTTGAGATGATGATGTATGCACATTTTCATGCAAATTAGACTAAAATTGAAATGTGAGAAACAAATTTCACGGTACAACTACAAAAGTGGGGGGGGGGGCGTAGAACAAACATACAGAGCGTTGAAATGTGGCGCATGGGTGATTTATTATCTCGCTGGACTTTATTGTAAAAGACTAGTCAAAATGGTTCACAACTCATATAATATTTATAAAACGTAATTATATAATATTTGTATTTTATCATTTTAATCTAAACAGTCCCAGTGTCTCTTAGGCGTTTAGTAGTTTTCTCTATACATCACTAATTATTAAAACCTGCGCTGAGAACATTTATTATGAATCAATATTTACGTCGTTAATAATATCGAGATAAATGAAACATAAACTTTGATTAATTTTCTCGTTAGTGGATTAAGTTTTCCAGTTTTATCAGTAAATTAATAAATAACATACTTGCTAAAATGGAGGATAGTCCACACTATTCATTGCTTCATTGCTTACCCCCTCCCCCTTGTTTATAATTCGAAAAGTCTTATTGCTGTCATCTGTATCTCGCACATGTCTCGCGCTTAACACAGTACATGTTAAATAAAGCGCATTGTTGCAAAAGTACATAAAGCAGTTAAATCTTTGACGCCCAGCTCGATATACCTACAATTCAATGTCATCTTGTGAATGATATGTCACCAAATAGTGAAAGGTGTGCTATTTAAGATTATTCGAAGGTTATTTTTCACATGCACTTTATCTTTCCTAACTATATTTTTAGTACTTCGAAATGCGATTTTATAGCATAAAAGTATGTCACATGGAGAAATAAAATGAAAGCTTTTTGTAGGGAATCAGCAGTTTTCGCTCGACAAAATTACATTAGACGGGTGAATTGTTTTAAAACAAAGAATGGCGATGCGCTATTTCTCGTACTGCGTGTTTTTGTTTCCCCTCGTTTATTTTGCATTCTGTTTTAATGGCGTCCGTACAGGTAGTTTAATTCCTTTCCTTTTTGTCCTAAATACCAATGTTTCTGAACATCTGGTAGCATTAGCTGTTTCGTTTATTCCATTACTAGCACTCTTTATACTTGAAAAATCGAAGGCATTCATTATTTGCATGTTTCTTAGTTTACCAACGTTCGTCTCTTCCAAGCTTTTCCTTCCATGACTATAAATATTTATGTAATATACAAACACTCTCTATAAACACATTCTTACAAACGTACTTATGCTAATATTTACCGTTGCTTTGTGCTTCGTACCTGTGACTGCATAGATGTTAGTTATTTCTTGTAGCTCCTAAGTGGAACATAGGGTATCGTATCGTATCGATGTTTCCGCGATTTGATTACATTTCTAGTTCGTGAATTCGCCGCTATGCGCCATGGTGACGACGGATCAGCTCCTCACCCACAGATGGTACTGTAGGACGAAATCACAATTTGCGGACGCGAAATGGCAGAATTTTGTCCTTAACTACACTTTATTTACTTTCCTTCCTAAGGGAGCCATGTTAAGGATTTTTGCGTCCGAAAAAATCGATCACCATCCGCCAGGTTTGAATCTGCAATCTTGAGTATTAGAGGCTAGTATAGAAACCGCCAATCCACGAAAGGCGAAAAGAGCTGTATAGATGGATGACTTATTTAGACTTTTTTATTACATAGCATTTTCCGAAAAGCTTTGACTTAAAACCATACGCAACTTATTAAAGTTCAAACTAAGCAGGTATTAGTACTCTGATTACTCTAGCTAAGAAGAATATTGTTGCGCTCTGTTTATTAGTTACTGCGTTTTAAGCATAGACCTAGCAAATATCGTAAAAATCATGTTTTCTCAAAAAATTTGGGCGCACGGAGATTTAAAATTATATAAAAATGATGTAATCGGACAGAGAAAGACATTCTCCATAGGATACTGTATTCAAAGCTGATTACACCATGTTATTAGCAACTTAGTGACAGTTCGAGAGTAGAAAAAGACGAAGCTAATGGCAATATGTATGCGTTAGTTAGTTAACTCCGTGCTGTCTTTTAAGGCTGAAACAACATGTTGTGGACGAAATCGACCAAAGTTAGCAAGAGGACCTTAGCTCTGTGTCCTTCTATTATATTTATGCGTGCTCAGTACTGGTTCGCGCATGCAACAACCAATGAAGCACCGCGCGAATGGAGTTAAAAGATTTTATATTTTGGTTCCTATTATTGGAAAACTATTAGTTTTATTTCTTTCTGAAATCTTTTACCTAGCACCTACTTACGTACAAAAACATTTTATATCGAGTAATCATTGACAATAGCCGATTTGAGAAGTCTCAATTAAAGCAAGATCACTGATTTTTACATTTACAGGACATATTCTCCATATTCTGCAACAAATTGATTATACAAATGCTTATTTTGCTATCTACTTCATACTAATCAAGATAAACATAAATGATTACTTCACGGATAATGCTCGAGTTAAATTGTAGTCGTAAAAATCCAGCTTTCTTCCATCATGGCCGAAAGCTTGGACTTTTACGACTTTAATTTAACACCGTTGTTATCCCATGATGCCATTGTATATTAATCATCAACACTGGGGAAGTTTCAAATCTTTAAAAAGATAATCATTAGTAGAAATGATTTTGTTATATATTTTCGTATAGGTTTAAGGGGAATAAGGAGTCAATGAAAGCGATAGTCAAATCTTTTAAGGTCGTTATCTGAAGGCCTTGAAATTTCGCTTTGTCCGCAGTACCAGTAGGGGGAGGAGGGAAAAAAAACGAATTACAACTTCTCATTTAAGAAAATTATGAGTATTGGGACATTTAAACAAAACCAACAAACATCTCGGAAGTGAATACCTAACTCCCAAATAAAGAAAAAAGCAAACAAGAAACTAACAAATTGGTGTATTTTATCGAGATCTGTATTTTTATCTCCTATGGTTTGGTACCAGTCACCAGCAAAAGTCATCCAAAATGTTCAGAGACTACTCCCAGAAAATTAAACATACATTTTATTTGGCATATAAATATATTTAATACATGGCATTTTAATAATTCCTGAGAAAATCTAGTTGTTTAGAACGGGGATATACCCAAAATCCTCGTGTCTCATCCATGGAAGATGCTGAACGTAATACCAAGTTTAGCACTTAACCGACTTTTTTTTTTAAAGAGTTATGTTCACATACAGATCTTTTTATAAAACGGTGTTTAGATTCAGTGCACCTCAAAATACGTATTTCTGGTGAAATATTGCTATCTATATTTTGGGTGGAGTGCCTTAGTTATTATACATCTACATCGTATGTAGTAGAGAAAATAAAATTTTTAGAAAAAATGTATGTGCGCGTGTGCGAGAGCCTATGAACGTGCTTCATAACACATAACACAGAGCTAAAGTCTGCTAAATACCAGACTCAGTTCTGCCACGGATGGGACTCGAGCATTTGTAAGAATATCTTCCAAACTCAATTTATTCTTTAACCTTTGCATCAGAATTTTTCACAATTTATCTCCTCAAAGTTAGTTCTATGATTTTGATTAAAATAAGGCTATGTTTAAGATACGGGCATGGGAGAACAAAAAACGTATACCTTGAATTTTGTGCGAATAGCGTTTGAAGTCCACTTATTTTGAACGAGCTTTTTCAATTATTGGTAAACCATAAAAGAGACAAAATATCTTATTATGCAACAAATGCCCTTGTTACAGCACACAACTTTATGTCAAGGCTTTTCATAAATATTGTTTGTTATTAAAGAGAATTTTCAGATCTTATATGTTTCATTTCTATAATAAGTTGAGAAATTATTGTATCCTACCCAACATTGCAGTACCAAGATCTCACCAAAGAATATATTCTGAGACTTAAAATAAAAACAGCATATTTATAAAATGTGAGTGTATGTATGTGTGTGGGCATTCACACAGTAACGTTAAAACAAATGCAGTACAAAGACAAAAAGCTTTAAGCAGGTTGATAGGTGGAACCATTCAAGATGATCTCCGTTAATTAGAGCACTAGCACTATCGTCAGATTTTTAACGTCAAGTTTTGAGAGGGATTCTTAATGACATCTGTACAATTCGTAAACCGTATGTCAATTATTTGTGTTTTACATTTCTGAGATACTCCTTGTTACAGATTTAAATTTTCAGACACTTGTACTTTTTTGCTTTCCCTACCTCGCACCAGAAGATATTGCATTCCAACCAAAAAGTGAATACTGAGATATTACGAATACATTTTTGAAGGCCCTTAACTAAAATCTCCCTTTACCTACATAAAAATATTGAAATCTTAACGAATAAAACAGATCTAACACTTTGATTTGATATATCTTGACTTTTCGAAAATAGATTTTAAAGTCTTACTCTCGCGAATAGAATTTTGTTTGATTTTATGTAACTTGTAGCCAAAAATGATAGAGATGAACGTACTACTTTAAAAAAACAAAAAAACAAACAACTTTTTATTGGAATCAGGCATATTCGAGATATTTATTGTTTGGAATTTTTCAAACTTGCCTATTTTACTTACTCTACCACTATATGTTAGAGAAGTATTACCTTCCCCCCCAAAAATCGATACGCCAATTTCACTGGAAGTAAGTCGTGAAGCCTACTGAACTTTAAAAGCGAAAAAGGTCCGCGCCTAACAGTCTAATTCTAAAACAAGAAGTCATAAATACAGATTTGATATGTAAGTACAATATTTATCAAAGATGAGACCAAAAATGTTCAAGAAAATTTCCTTACTCTCAACTACGAAGGTAGTCTGAAAAGTTCTCGGCCTGATAGTGAAAAACGACAGTTCATGCTTTCAAAGTAATTTCATTTTTCAACATAATCTCCTCTAATATCAATACACTTTGTTCAGCGATGTTCCAATGCCATTATCCCCTCTCTGTTTCTCTGGAATGCTGCAAAGTACCCATATGCAGCCGCAATTGCTTCTTCATTGAACGAAAAGCGCCTACCAGCTAAGAATTTCTTCAGTTTTGGAAACAGATGGAAGTCCGAGGGAGCCAAATCTGGGGAATAGGGTGGATGTTCCAGCACTTCTAGTGCAGACCTCTCAATTTCCCCATTGCAAAAACACTTGTGGGCAGGTGCATTGTCCTGATGGAAAACAATTTTTTTTCAAAAGAAGAAAACCACTTCCCATAATGATCATAAACTTAATGTCTTCTGAATTATGGTCTTATTTTGCACTAGGAGTATATCTTGCACTTGCGTTTTGACACGAAACGAAGGAGAAGCTAATGTATTACCGTGCTCTGAAAAGGTTAACATGAGCGGCATTAAAGGTTGATAATATTACAGGCATTCAGTGACACAGAAAGCAGCGTTGTCACGTTTTCTCCAAATAAACTCGCGTTACACGCATGCTCATGTATTTCTTAGAACACCAAGTTAATAACAACATTAGCAATGCTCTAATTAAGTGCAGCGAGAATACTACACAGTGCTGATAGTTTCTAACCACATTTTATACTTATACTGTGTCTTCGCCTTCCTCGCTGTTACTATCATTTTCACTAACATATATCACAAACGAAGCTTTGCCGTGTGAAACATACAGTTGAAATTTTCGCTTTTGTTGCATGATGTGCTGAACACTTCTTTCCCACCCACTCGAATCGATACACATTCTGTCAACACTGTGGCTTATGGAAGGAGTCACGGTCGGCTTTCTTACGGCATGTTTAAGGCGTGCCCATATCAGCTCAATCTCACTAAGACAACAGTGATGGGATGGTAACAGGAAGACTTGATGGTCAGGATGTTTTGCATTTCGTCTATTATATACAACTTCTGTATATTAGTTTCCCAATTTTTCTCCTAAAGCACGGCTTTTATAGGAACTGGACTGGATAAATCTAAATTATGTTCTTCCATAAATCTGATCATTACGTCTTTTCTGCTGGTTATGGTGAGAATTTTGATCTTTAGCTGGGAATGATAAATATTATTATCTACCAAAATAACACTGATGTGAATCAGCTAAGATTCCCGAATATTTTTAGAAGACAAATATAAGCAGCCCGCAATCCAACCCTGGCGTGACACGGGCTGGAAGGCAGCAAGAGCAACTGCCGTCATCCCAACCTTTTCTTACACCAGGAGTATCGTACCAAAGATTCAGCTAAATAACTATATGACATACTTCCTGTCTGAAAAAGTCTACTGAAGTACCGATATCTCCATGCCACAACCATTGCTGATTCCATAATCACGCGCCTCTTATTTAACGTGTGAAAGCGGAACCCTAACTTCTTCACTAACAACTGTCTAAGCGAATTCCTTTGTAAGGAAAACTAGCTGGATAAATGACACTATTACAATTATTTTTAGCATCAAAGCCAGATACGTCCCAAGGTGACATATTTAAGAATCTGTGAAGTTCACAGAAAAGCTACATTAATGAGGTGAATGAGAAAGAAAACAGTGAAGACGGAACACGGTGTTTTACTCCACGGGTAGTAAATGTCATTTGTCATTTACGCATTCATTGGCTGAAGTGATGCGCTCATTGATGTACTGCAAAATGTCGGCGACTTTCCGGAATAATCAGTGCGTTATCTGAGAGGTTTCTATTAAAGATAAGGTGCATGTTAACCTTTTCAGTAGCACGATAATACTTTGCTACTATGCAGCACTTCGGCCTATTTTCATCATAGGATTAGGCGGCCTCTAGCATGAGTCTTTCATAATCAATGAATTGGACGGAGAGGGCCGATACCTACGATTCCTTTTTTCAGGACCTTAAACATTTAGACTGTTGGCTTAAAGATCAAGGTGTATTTCTATAAATGATGTGTAAACTAGGAGAACGCGCTCAATGCTGTGACGCAGCTCGGTAACAACCAGATCTGTTCCAAAGGATGCGTGATTCAATGGGACCCAAGGTGGAACGCTTTATTACAATGAATGGTGACCACATCGACACCATGTTGTGAAAAGTAGACATAAAACACGAATACCATTAAGAATAGTCTAACATTAAGTGTAGGGTCAACATTTATAAGAACTGTTTTCCTTCTGTTTCATACTACCTCTTGTGTAAAATTGAAACTTTTTCCCCGGACACGCGTATACATCTTGGATTTCTTGGGTATAGCCGACGAAGTTCTCTTCATTCGAAAGGAATCTTGTATAATATTGTTTAAGTGTGGTGGTGGTGGCGTTGGCGGAGGTGGTGGTATTTATAATTATACGTTAAGCGATTGAGGAAAACTTACTAAACAAAAACATCTGTTCTCTTTCAAACAAAATTAATTTCAAGTAATCTTTTTTGTGGCATAAGCCATTTCCGAAATATCCGTTAGTTTGATTTGTTAAAACGACTGTTAACGCTATGTCGACATTCAGTTCGTTATCGATTGCTGGAGAAAATATGGAGTTTAAGATTAGCATATAGCGTAGAGTTACACTGCTGTTCTCTTTGAATCTGTAAGGAAATGCGTTATGTAGCTATTTCTGCAAAGGCTCATCTCGATTTAAAGTGAAACAGATAGGAAAAATCTGCTGTTATATCCACACGAAATCTTACCCATTCTTCAGCAAACTTACACGTGTTTATTCTCAAGTAAACGTTTGCACACTTTTTCTTAACCGTTTCTAATAGACACAAAAGGAATTCAGATTAGGAATATCGCAGAGGGAGCCCCTGGGACAAGGGGGAGGGAACTACACGCAGGTTATTTGCATACCTGCGACTAACTGATCCCTGGGAGGGAGACATGAGGGCAGAGACCCGAAGGGCGACCAGGTCCGAATAACGATGGACGCATGCATGGAGTGTCCCCGAACGTTTCCAGATCGAACGCATCTGACGCCACCCGGGCCCATGTCATAAGCCTCGAACCTTCGGCCCCGCCTCCCCCGATAGTGCGCCTGTCTGAATGCACGCGAAAGCGGATCCTGATAGAGTGGTCCCGCAACAACAGCAGGGAAGAAACTCTTACAAAGCGCACTGCCACCGCCCAACCACAACCCACCGTGGCAAGGTTCTTCAACACTAAAATAGATGACGAGGTGGGTACAGAAAACTTGCAGAAAAACTACAGATAAACTTGCACCTGCCCGGAGAAACTACGATAAACACATGGGGCAAATTGGGCGTTCGCCGCGGATCGAATCTGGGACCTCATGTGTGCAGGCCACAGACGTTACAGCTTGAGTCATCCCATTCAGTTGACAGGACGAATACTATAATTTAAGCGATAACCAAACATTTTAAGAACTTGTCGCTATGGATGACGTAGAAATGTCGTTCTTTTTGCATGGCCGAGAATAGGATAAATAAAAAGAGTGGTTATCCTCCTGAGAAAAATCACTTTAAGTATTTCAAAATTCAAACCAATACAAAGAATGTCGCGTAAATTGTTAACGCCACAAATATCTTTATTTGCCTTAAATATGCTGTAACCAGATCAACGTTTTTTATAGTGTTCATAGATCCTGGGCCACCACCAGACGCTACCGGCATCATAACACGCCTCATAATCGAGCGCTTTTGAAGCGCCTGCGCTGAGAGGTCTGTCTGCCTACGCGAGTACGGGTTGTGCACATGGGAGGAAACACTAGCATGAACCTCTACTACCACTGTCAACTTGTGACAGACCGCTAAGAGGCTGGAACGTCGAGGTTAACCTCCCTCCCGCCCCTTCCCGGCATGGCAACCAAATCTTGGCCGAAGTGCAGCAAATGTGTTTTCGCGACTGCCTTAAACGGACTTTAAGACCACGAGATGATTTCGGGAACAACTTCGAATGCGTTTGCGGGAAACACTTCGATAGTTGAGGTAGCCTCCTAACTAGGTGAATCGAGTGCCACCTAAAAGACTGCGAGGCTTGACGGGCTCACCCCCGTCAAGTTGCGCTGCCTTCCCTTTGAATCCATGCTCTTTATTATGGTATTTAACATGTGCCACGCCCTGTCACTTTCCACTGAGGTAGAGTGAGATCCGGGTATCTGCATCTTAAAACCCGGAAAAAAAATTAGTCTATCCTTCTAATTATCGATCTGTTAGCCTGCCTGTCCTGTCGAAAGTCTAGAGCACTCAACGCTCCAGCAATTGCCGCGCGTGGTGGAAGCCGTTGCTCTAGAATTCCAGGACAAGAGAGTTACTGAGGATGTTTCTCCGTATTTGGACCACCTGAAATGTGTCTTCTGCATACTCATTTAACTGAAGCTACCAACTCATATCGTTTGCCTCCCACACACCTATCTCAAACACTGCATTCGTAGGAAAAACTTCAACCTGAGGGCAGAATTCCAGAAGCTCTGTGTTATCACCTAGCTTTCCGGCGTTTTTATGACCGACCAACCTAGGGAGCAGCGTGTTAACATAGAGTGCTGTCGAAGTGCTGTTATTTTCAGTCGGCAGGAATTTCCTCAGAGTCAACCCCATACAACACTCCACCTCATTCAAGATCGTTGCAGACGTTGGTGTATGTCCATTAGCCCGGACAAAAAGTCACGATATTCCATGTGTCAGAACCATCCCACATTTACTTATCTCCGCCGAAGTATTCAGTGGACAACCTTCACTTTTACTTTCTAAAAATATCACCACTAGATTAAGGTCTATTTTTTTTCGGCAAGAAATCCTAGACATGTCGTACCGGCCATTGGGATTGCTACCTCGTTGTAGGAATCCCAGTTATCCTACAGCTACGCCTTTTTAGAGCTTTGCTATTGTCTACTTCTATTACAGTACGAGATCTGCTAAGTCAGAGGATACAGAAAAGTAGAGTTCGAACAATCTATTTATTCTAAATGACGTTCATTCCTTGTAAAACTACTTCACGAAGCTTAATCTTCTCCATATATTGAGGATGAATTAATCAGCCGGCAACAAAATTATTCTACTTCAGTTTGTCATTTAATTGGAGCGCCCTCGTAGGTCTCTTGGGTACTATCTCAGACAACGCCACTTGAGGCGATACAAAGTTCCCTACATGGACTTTAAAAACAGTTAAAACTGAGCTTAAAAATTATAATATTTTTAACCACTAACTTTCAAGAGACATTTGTAGTAAAACCCCTATAAATAATTAGTTTTTGGAAAACAATTAACACTAGCGGTACAGAAGGATCTTGCATCATGACCAGCAGCCGGCGAAGATCAAACTTGCTACCGTTATTCATCCCCTCAACTCCACTCTAACACGACACCTGGCAAACTCAATCTTCCCTGCAAGAGTTTAAATAAAATCGCCATCACGGTTGGCTGTGCTTCCGAACTACTAGAAAGACCATATTCATGCATTTCGAAAGAAATATGTTAAATAAAACTAATTTTATTTTGCATATGTTGAATTTTTTGGCGACATATTTACACACACACACACATATATATATATATATATATATATTTTTTTTTTTTTTGCTTATTTCGTTATTTTTCACATTTTCACATTTTTATACAAATTTACAACTCAGGCTGTGCTATTGAACGTTCATTTTCAACATACAAACTTGTATTGACGAACAAACGACGTTCTTTTATACCAGAAAATTTGAAGAGGTCCATTTTGAATTTTGGCATGAAATATGACAAAATCTAAAAACATTTGCATTTTTAAATATACCTTTTTTTCCAATCTTTATTCCCATATATTCCAACTAAATTATGTCTATCATTCAATCATAGATTCATAAAGCAAGGCTTATTTTTATTATTCAGTAGGACATTTTTATAATTGTAAACTACTTGGAATTATCTGCAATGAGGCACATCATTAAGCTAGCTTTATTAAAATCGAGTTTTTTTTACCGAGTATTTCAAAGTTAAGTTAAACAGTCTTAAAAGGGAGGATACCCAAATGTTGTCACGCACATTTTGAATCTATATAGTTACAATATCGAAATATGCATACCATGCAAATTACAGCTGCTATGGGTAAGAAACATAGGAGCTACGAGCATCCAAGGATAAGGTATGTATACACATACAGAAAATAATCGTCCTGCAGATTAACCCACACAAGGCTGAATACTGTAGATGGTCGAGCCAAACATTCAAGAACCTGTAAATGATGGAAATAAAATACATTGCGCACCACGGCAGTTAAAGTGTAGTAGACATGAAGGTCAGTGAGTAATCCGTGGTCTAGACACAATCATCGTTCACAGTGAGCCCATCAAATGAGGGCGCTCTGCACACAGCCATGTTTGAAACATTTTCCCTTAAACCACTCTCGAAACAGTATTCGGAAGGTGTCTGAAATGGTCCTGAATGTTCATCGGTGTAACCAGATTTGAAGAAAGCGAATCTGATCAATTGTTTGACTGTATTTGCAGTAAATTGGAAGTGCACAAACGATTGGATACGAAAAAATTGTTCTCCTTGACACACTGTGGACGACAAGACTATCTTATCTGTGATGAACCTTACCATACTTTTGGATGAACGGAAAAAGAAACCGCTGGTTGTACCAAACCGGTATATTTTGTAGGGATCAGCTTCTTATGGAATTCAACATATTTATTTGCTGTCCGGATCAACCAAAAGAAGAATTCGATCTCTTCCGTGCAAATCCGGCCATAATACCTGCTCCAGGAACACTTTCAAATCCATTTTGTCATGTTTGGTGATTTGCTAGTATATGCTTTCACATTGGGCAATTCAAGTTACATGCTTGCTGGAAATTTCCCATTGGGTTCCGAGACAAGAACATGCATTACAATAACAGGCATTATGCTGTATGAATGGGTGGTTGCTGCAACTGAACCCACGGTATCGTAAATCGTCTTTGCTCCCCGGACGGTATAGCAAATCTTGACTGCTGTAAAGTTAAAATGTAAGATTATTCTCTTCAATGAAAGGCCTTGCTTCCGCAACAAACTCGCCAGCTTTCTTTTCTATATCGGCGGCATCAACTATGATTATGGGAGATTATTACTTTCTCTACACGTACTATATACATAGTGTATAGAGAAGGTATAGTATTACACCCAAATTTGATACCTAGATTTCACCAAAATGCATGTTTTGATACCCCTGAATAAAAAATAATTTTTAGAAAAATGCCCCCGTGTGCGTGTGTGTCCGTGGTATCATGGCTCAAAAACGAAAAGACCGTTAAATACCAAACTTGGTACTTAAGTTGGATATTTATCAAGGATGCGCCAAGAAGATTTTCAAGAACACCCCCCTCAACTACCCATCGCATGGAACATTTTCCGAAAAATTTGATCTTCTCAAAAATGACTAACAATTTTGGTTAAAATAGCTATGTTTAAGATATTTTTATGACTAACGAAATGTATATCTTGGATTTTCTGGAAATAACCTCTGAAGACCTCTTCATTCGGGGTGACTTTTGCATACGTGGTAAGCTTTAAGAGATAGACAAAAATTTACTTAACAAAAAATGTAGATCTCATTAAAACATACAATTTATGTTATTTTTTTTTCTTGGAGTTGACCGTTTTCCTTGTTATTGATCTGACTTTTAAAATACTTATACTTTTCTCATACGGGAACTTGTCAACATGTAGCCACGCAAAGAAACGGATTTCTATACCATAGCAACTGCATTTTAAAGTTAAAGATTTGAAGATTTCTCGGTGTTGATTATTAAGATAACGTCGCGGGGTCGCAACCGAGTTAGATTGGAATCAGAGAAATCCAAGCTTTCGATCATCTTGGCACTGTGGTCTTCGTCAGGGAACTTCAATTTGATTCCAATCTAACTCGTTGCTATCCTGTGAAGTCATCTGTAATGCATTTTAAAGCATTTGATTGTCGATTTAGCCTAATGTATTCCCTTATTCCTCTTCTACTGTTAAGGAACTAAGTAATGGAACCGTTTCATTTAATGTTTATCTCAATTAACACGAAGTAAATAGAAGAATAAGCTTATTAACAATAATTTGTTACAGAGATGTAGAGAAAATTATATGAATGGAGCACATCAGATATTTTCTCTTGAACCGTTCTAGCCACGTTTTGGAAACTGAATTTTGAAGTGTTATCCGGATCAATTTATAAGACATCGCCCAAATTTGTAGCGTTCAGTCGTGTATAATTCAATGTTGTTTTCGCATTTCAATGAAGCAATCACGTACCTCGTTTGCAAAACTGTCTTGGTTTTTTTTTTTTTTTTTTTTTTTTTTTTTTTTTTTTTTTTTTTTTTTTGTCTTCATTACCGTAGTGGATTTGACTCTAGGGGACATGTCTAGGGCTTGTCCAGGAGGACACCATTGTGGAGGATTATTTCCTTTTGGCTGCTTCGTCCAGATTTTATAAGCATCAGCAAAGTAACTTTCAGGAAATTTTGTTCTTGATACACACTACTTTGGTGGTGATGGATAATAAAGAGGAACCGCGGCTCTCGTCACTGACAATGACAGGTGATGCTGGATCGCTTTCTTGTAAAGTCTGCTCATTGTCACTTTCTAGCTGTATCGCCGGATCATCCCCAAAATCACTTTCAATATCATCTTCATCGGAGACTTCATCTACCATAAGAGTTCTATACTCATCAACAACGTCATCATATTGTAGCTGTTTTCTAATCTGTTCGAAAACTATGTGATCTACTTAGTTGGCTTTTCTTCCGAAATACCGAAGACATCTAATAATTTCACGACCACAGCTGGTTTCATTTTGTAACAGCATATGCATACAACACATTACATTCATATCTAATAGCAAACTGGTTCTGCTTCGTCTCTCTCCTTCTCCTTCCGTTGCTCTCCACACGTCTCTCCTTCCCCTTCCAATGTTGCATAGCACGTCAAATTGCTCCAAATGTCTTGTCGTATGTTCTGAAACATAAGTAAATTGGTTTCGTTCAAAACTCAGCGACAACTATAGATACCCTCCTTTGTTAGAAATAAGCCTTAGAAGTCATACAAGTGAATTTTAATGAACTAAATTTAAAGACAATTGTATTTATGCATAGTTAAACGGATACTTTCAATGTTTTAGTGCATACTTTTAATATTTTTATAACATATTTCACGCATATTTTTAACATTTTATTGCATATAAATCCTCGATTTATTTAATCATAACTCTACGTCGCACTGCTCTCAGCCTGCCAACATGATCGTGAGCTCGCTTGCTAACATTGATTGAATACTAATTTCAAATAAACATTGAAGGGAAAACAATTTAACGTTAATATACTCATGTCAACTTGAGCTACTAAATACTAAGAACATTTTAAATAATGTATAATACATATAGATAGATAGATAGATAGATAGATAGATAGATAGATAGATAGATAGATAGATAGATAGATAGATAGATAGATAGACAGATAGACAGACAGACAGACAGATAGATGGATAATTTATTTCACTGCTTAGGGCGTGGCCCGGTGGCAGCGCTGTCAACGTAATGATACAATGTACAATACAATATCTCTTATTTGTCATTCGAACTCCTTAAACTTAGTCATTTCCGAAATAAGAATAATTAGTGAAAATAAATTATTTTTATAAAGAATATTTTTTTTTTATTTTTCCTATAATTAACAATCCTGTTGTGCAAATGTATGGATGATAAGGTATAGCTTACAAAAGAAGTGTATGTAGTGTAAGTGTGCCGGAAGGGATTCCACACTGCAGCTATTTATTGACTTTTTGTCAGAGCCCAGGAGGATAATTACAGCGGGCAGCCGGAATCAGATGGCGGGAGGAAGCCACCGTGGAGGGTCTCTTAACAGTTTCCAAGCAGTTCATCTCTCGGCTCTCGCCTGCGGTGTCACAAGTAGTAAAAGCGGGCGTCAAACACTATCAAAAATCTCTCGATTCGTGGGGAATTTGCAAAAGAAATTGAAATATAAAACATAGTGCCATTCACAATTTACCATGGGTATAGGGGTAAAACGCCCTAACCTACTCTACTACAGTGAAACTTCAATATTAATGCAATCATGTCTTTCCTGGAACAACCGACAGATAACACATTTCATCTCAGTGCGTTGAAGGACGTGATTATAAACTCTATTTCAAGATTACTGAAATGTACAATAATATCGACTTCATGTTCTGTAACTACAGTTCACAAACCTATAATTTTCAGTGGAAAGTGAACGACCACAAGAAGAGGTTATGTTGCAGCACTTTCCAGTAGTGTATTTCATGATTTAATATTTAGGAATTTTAAGCAGTTCTAAAATTTAAAGGGTTACAACATGTGTTACATGGTACCTTGGATTTATATGCAGGATCAGAATTCTTCCTATACTTAGGATGAATCCATTTTATTTCATACCTTTATCTTCAGGAAAGAAAAACAAACACTCTCACTTTTGAATTATTCGCGTAATTAACATCCATTAAAATTTGTACTTCTAGGGCATTCTGGCTTTTACAATTTAAAACCACTAAAATGAAAACATGCCCACAATTGTACATAGATCAAGCATTTGCTTTCTGTGCCACAACGCCAAAAGAGTGACATCACGCCATGTGCTAATGTTTTATGAAGGGCTTTTCTCTTTAGGTGATGTTGGTACATTGGTACAGGCAGCAAATGATATTCCTTCCTGTGTGTTAAAAGTCCTAAAGTGAAAGACCTGTTGATTGCGAGTTTAAAATAGGTGTAAATGAACTGCTTTATAAGGTCCTAACAATCCATTACATTTCTAATTGCACAGCAAAAAAGTTGATTATGGATCCCCATAAGATCACGTAACCTAACCAAAAAAGTGTCAACGACATAAAATCTCAGTGCGATTTGCAACTGATTCACTATAGAAAGTAGGAAGTTCCTATTAGCAACCAGTCCAGTAGCGTAGCTTGGTGTATGGACTTTTATGCACTTCGAAGTCAAAGAGTACAAGCGAAAGAAAAGGAGAACAATGATTTAATTCAAACAATTGAAGTATTCAGAGTATGTTACAAAAGTGAATTAACTTTTCTTCTGTGAAGAAAACCAATAAATCGTTCTACAATAGTTCCCTAGGTTGTCACATTGCGGAAGGCAGTTTTGATAGTTGCGAACTGTGTCCAAATATCAGAGAAACAAAATATGTTTCAGAAACCTCTTTTCTAATTTTGTTGGTAGTCATTGTCCTCATGTAATTAAATCGTTTTGTATATCAGGCGAGGAGTACGAAATGAAGTGGGTTTTCCGGGTGGTCTTTGGGTCTATTTCGTTTTTCAGCGAAATTCCCTCTTTTATGTGATTCAGCTATCTCAGCATGGCCATGAGATGCAAGCCCTTGCCCCCCCCCCCCCAAATAACTTACACTCATGTAAAATGTGCTAATGTCGCTCGCTCAGCTTTATTCCACTTTCTCAACATGCAATGCTGTTCAATGATTACTTTAATTGATACTTTATATACAGAATTAATTTACGCAGCTTTTACCAAACTTTTTAGCTCTTTTTCACAAAGAATGTAATTACAGGGATGTTGTTATTTTACTGGTTTATGCATGTATTAACTCATATTACCGCTTGCAGCCCAAACCGATTTTTCAAGACAATACATATATTTAGGTCCTACACTCACAGAGCCACGATTCATTATTATACGTTGCGCTCTACCATTAATATGTCTGACATTTTTAATTTTAAGTTTAGAGAAGGTTTCGTACTTTATTATATTATCTTTTACAGTAAACCTGTTGATTGTACAATAGTCAGATTACATATTCGGCGCACTTGAACTCTACAAACGTGTTTCCCGCATGATCCGCATGCATGTACTTCAGCCATGTACATACCCTCCTGTCATTTTGGTGTATTCTTTATGTATTCACTCACAATTACCGTCCAACATGCTACATATTGTAATATAATAGGTTCGCAAATAGTTAAAAGTACAAAACTAACTTCCGATGTTAAGCAAAATAATGAAAAAGTTCACTTTGAACCTCTTAAAATTTTCAAGCAAGATGTGGTGTGGCGAATTACATCCATTGCTCACGCGCAGTTTGAGGAGATTGGCGTGCGCCATGAAGAAAATACATCTACCCGATCTATTTCCATGACTGACGTGATTAGCTCAACAATATTTCATGGAACAACCGTAGTTCAAAACACTTCTCAACACGAATTACATCAATATAATTAATACAGTAGAAAAGCAAGCTAAACTGTTGGATATGTAGTACATCGCCCACGCTCCTGGTCCAATCAAACTTTCTTTGATGCTTACAAGCAAACATATGCAAGAGTCCTTATTTAATCTAAACATCTTTTCATCAATAGCAGAAAAACATTCTAAAATGCCAGTTTTTCATGTTCTTCGGATTTCATCTGAAGAATGCTCTTCTTTTTTTTTTTTTTTTTTTTTTTTTTTGCTGTAGATTAGCGCAATCAAAAGTAATAGGTTAGTTTATCCTTGTGTTATTCTATGCCGTTATTAACTTCTCTGCTTAAAAACAAAGTACATATTGTATTACGAAGACAGAGATTTCCTCTCTGTCATTCACTCTTAATTTCAGGTTAGTTTATCAGCATTATTTTCTTAGGCGCTGCTCTTCTGATACCAAGGTCGCGGGTTCAAACTCGGTCTAGACAGATGATTTTTGAGTTTATTTAAAGCGATAGCCCCAAATCAGTAGATTTACTGGCGTGTTAAAGAATTCCCACGGGACGAAGTTCCGGCACAACGGCGACGTTGATATGATCCTAGCAGTTGATAGTATCGTTAACAAATAAATATTTAACATATTTTTTCGCATATATTTTCTACTTAAAACAAACTCAAAATAAGGTGCTTATGAAAAGGTTTCAAATTATATAAAACAAAAATAGGTCCCTTTTACTTCCTCTAGCACGTGTGTACAGTGTACCTACATAGTGGATAGAGGTGTTGTATTCCACCCAAAAATTTGATACCGAGATTTCACCGGAAATACATGTTTTGGGATCCCCTATATAAACACATTTAAAAACATGTCCGTGTGTGTGCGCGCGCACGCGCGCGTATTTGTAAGTATACAGCATAACTCAAAAACGAAAAGTCGGTTTTACTTGATATTTAAGTTTATATCTTCCACGAAGATCTTCAAGAAAATACCCTCCCCCACCCCAACTGTCCTTTATATGAAACTTTTTCGAAAAATTTGATTTTCTCAAAATGGCTGTAACGATTTTTATTCAAATACCATATGTTTAAGCCAAATACCATATGACAAACGAAACGTTTATCTTGAATTTTCTGGTAATAGCTTCAGAAGATCTCTTCATTCTGGATTAGCTTTGTATAACTGGTAAACCGTAAGAGATACACAAACATTTATTACACAAAAGATGTCAATCTCATTAAAACACACAATATATATCATACCTATACGTTTTTGTAGAGATAGCCGTTTTCGAGGTATCCCGAGTTAGTTTGTTTTAAGCTGCTTGAACTTTTCTCAAACGGAAAGTCGACCTTTCTTTTCGCCTTTTTTTTTTGTTTACTCCTAGCGTGCAAAGAGAACTGAATTTCAATTGTTTTTAAAAGACTGACTTTTAAAATATTTGACAATCGCTTTAGCCTGTGCATTCCCTTACATCCCTTCAACTTCAACCTACAAAGAAGCAAGTAATAAGACCAATTTTACTAATGTTTAACTTGATTACCTTGATGTAGATAAAATAATAATGTTTTGAAAGAAAAGATGTTTGTGAAACAGCTAGAGAGTCGTGTAAATGGATCACATCAGATTTGTATACTTTTGTATTACAAAAAGTTTTAACGTCAACTTTTGCACCTTATTACCACATATCTTATGTACAAAAATATATTTTGTGTTCACAGTATTTAAAGCATAAAGTTCGTAAAGTAAGATAGGAATCTAAGAGTTGAATTGTGATAGATATTAGTTTACTCTCAAATATATTAAATAAATACAGTAATTATGTAATTACTTTCAATACGCCTCGCTTTAGCATAAGCTTCGGAATTATAGGTTGGTTTCTGGGCATTTCAATCCCCAAATACTCTCTTGATTTGCAGTCAAGTTATTACTCATGGGGAGCGGGGATCCGCTGATCGAATGTGTTAGGAAAATAATCTCCAATCAAGGCCTGTTTTGCAACATTTAGCTGCTCGCCAATCAAAGTCACATTAATCACTGATCCGTTTTTATTTACTTTCCTGCAACCGGACAGTGTGTACTTACTACTTCTGAAAGCGTAGGCATACTTACTAAATTAGGCAAATACGAGTATTTCACTCACCTGTTTATTAAAAACATGGTTTCTTGAAAATATTTATGAGATCTATCCCACCCATGATTATTTAAAGGACCGCAGTTTTTACTGTGCGAGGGTGGCATTATCATTAGGGATAGTATCTTAGGGACCGATAGCGCAGCATAGTATATAGTTGTGATATGTTTACAATGCAGTGTGTACGTAGTGGTACTAATAGAAAGAAAATGGGACAGTGGTTGCGTGGTAGACTGATGTTTTCACTAGGAATGGAAGGCGATTGATGTTGGGTAGGTCGTAAACATAAATACCACTGCTTTTCGAGAACTAACATTTTTATATTTACATACCTACATTCAATTGCCATTGTGCAACAAGTCATCAACATCATTATTCGTTTTATTTTCTCTCAAGATGCATAGATTACAATGCACAACAGCATACACTCGTAACGTCTCAAATGTGAATCGTCTCCGTTGGGCACGTAAACAGAAAAACTTCGCTCCACATCACAAGATGCACATCACAAGATGTAATTGGAGCAAAACGGAAATAGGCACATCATCGACTATTGGGTAGGATACTTCACCAGTAATTATCTTCGTAACAACACCTCTTAGCATATTTCGTATGTCACGCATTATTAAAAATACATTTTTTTCCAAACAATGTCTTCACTTTGTTTTTCACACGATCTAAAACAGGTGTCACGGGTCTTCTGTTAATTGCTAATTGCTTGCAGAAGTTCATCGACAGCTTTCAGGGCTCGAGGCATTTCAATGTTCGATGTTTCCAAATATGTTATTGTCATAGATACATCTGCAAAGTTCTGCTGTAAAAATTGCAAATCTTCATGCAATCCATTTGAAGCAGATTTTACCATCTTGATTGAAGAGCATGCATTATCATCATAGGCATTACTTACCTGTAAAACAGTATTGTAATATACAGCATAGTATATGTCTGCGTCGAGTCATGTTCCCCAACGCGTTACTATATGTTGTTTACATGTGGCGTGTGTAGTCGCCAATGCAGGTCGGTCTCTCTCGGTAGGTATACAACTGGTATTCGCATGTATCCCGCTATCGGTCCCCAAGATGCTATCCCTAACGATCATAGTATGATAAGCAGTGAAAGTAATATTCCAACTAAAAATTCGATTTCGAGATTTCACCGGAAAACTATGTTTTGAGCTAACTTAAAAAAATAAATAAAGATTTTTAGTAAAAAATGTATGTGAGAGAGAGGGAATGGGGAGAGACAGGGATGGGATAGGGAGAGAGGGAAATGGAGAGTGGGAGGGTGAGGGGAAAGAGAGGGAGAGTGTCAGAGGAAGAGCGAGAGGTATTGCGGGAGAGGGAGAAAAGGAGGGAGAAAAAAGTTAAAAAAAAAAGGGGGGGGAAGCCAGTTAATACCCAGCTTTTGTTTCTCAACATAGTCTCCGTTTAGGGATATAAACTTCTCCCTTTCTTTCTGTCCTTTGTTCAAACAGGAAAATACACTTTTGTCTGGAAAATTTGTTGTAGCCATTTCTTTATGCTGGAAACAAGCAGAAATCTCAAGGAGCTATATTGGGTGAATATGGGACATGCGGCCGCAATTCACGCAATTTGGCGGCGGCAACTTAGTAAGTGTGCAGGTGCGTTGTCATGGTGGAACATCACTTTCTTCTTCGCCAAATGGGGTTTGTCTCCAGCAATTTTTTGTCAAATCAAGTCAATAACTCGCTGTAGCATGTCTGGTAATCGCATCCCAAAACATCACCGTTTCTTTTCCGGCACCTTAAGTAACCTGTTTCTTTGACGGTTGCTTGGTTTGTAGAGTATAGTTATGAATCCAGGTCTCATTGACGGTGACAGCTCGACGCAAAAAAGTCCTTAGAATTTCACATAAATAGCTTCAAATACAATTTCGAAGTTGAGAGCCACAAACGCTTATTGTTTACTTGAGCAATCACAGCATCATCGGGCTGACAACCTTTTGATCTCCAACTTATGCAAAATATGAATTTCCGTTCCGTCTACCGGCCAATGGCCCCTGCCATTTCGCGAACTTTCGCTATCTGATAATTATTGTGATTAACTGGAAATAAATAGAATTACATTTTATTGAAAACAAGTTGTAAACTATATATGGAAACAAAGCAAATTGGTAGAAGAAAGTTTGAGAGTATAGCATATCAATGTTTTTGTTCCTTTTTCTAATAGAATAGTTGTAACTTATAACTTCCACATCATTTTATGATACTAATTTATATGTTTACTTTAGGGACCTGGTCCAGGAACGAGCTCAAACCAGCCTCCACAACCATTCTTCACACCACAGGGCCTTCCCCCTGGTTATCCACCACCACATTTTGGTCATGGAAATCCACTACAACCTGGTGTTATGGGCCATGTTCCTCCTACAACTCAACAGGGTAAGTACAGAAAGAGGAACAGGACATTAACAAAGTAGTCTAAACATATGCAAAATGTGATCCATCCTTATGAAATTAGATTTAAATTTGGGTATGCTAGGTTTTGTCACTACAGCTAATTATGATTTTTTTATATGTATTAATGAGTGGACATACTTATTCACCTTCCTGTGCACGGCCGTTAGACCACTTGCCTCTCACCTAGGCGGCCGGGGTTCGATCCCAAGCGACCGCATGTGAGATGTGGTGGACAAAGCGGCGCTGGGGCGGGTTTTTTCCGGGTACTCCGGTTTTCCCCGCCATCGCATCCCACCGGTACTTCATCATCATTCATGTATTATCAGTGTCACCGTCTGCGGTGCCATAAGCAGTTAAAGCGGGCGTTAAACACTACCCCCCAAAAAAAAAAACAAAAAAACTTCCTGTGCACTCTAAAAATTGATTTAATTAGGTTGACTTTGTGATCATGTGATTTTTGTTCATTTAGTGGATTACTCTGAATTACTGCTAATGATCTTCAGCCCCCTTGCAAAAAAAAAAAAAAAAAAAAAAAAAAATAATAATAATAATAATAATAATAATAATAATAATAATAATAATAATAATGATAATAATAGGTTGTGTTACATTCACATATCTTCCTACCCATTCTTCATTAAATTATTCTTAAAATAACATTATTGTTCTATCTCTCATATTAATCCAGATAAACATTTGCCTAAATGCCTTTATTACATATATTCGAGTAGATGTGAAGGAATAAGGGAAAACACATGCTTAAGCGAAAGTCTTTTAAGAGCTGGTGCCTAATTGATATCATTGAGATTCCATTTTCTTTGCTTGACCAGGAACAAGAAAAATGAATAATGACATACCATTTGAAGAAAGCATAATACTTATGTTTTGGAAGTAAATTTTTATCCTTCTCTAGGGCAGAAGTCATCCAGAATGAAGACAAAATAAACAATAAAACCGTTTTTACAAATGTTTAAATTAATTAAAATGAATCAGACACAAGGAAGAATATTTAGAAGAATGGGAAGAAAAAGTGTTGTGAATGTAGTACATAGGCCCTTTTTCCCCCTTCTTTTTTCTTTATAATTTTGCTGTTCTCAAGTTTACTCCTTACCAAATCAATAGAATACACCACGTACAAGCCTCTCAGACTGTTGTAAGTTAGATGTATGTTCAATCTTTGTCTCATCAGTAACTTGCTTCAGTCCACCTTAAAATGGCAAATAAATATCTGTTGTTGCACCGAGCATCACAGGAAATGTTATTAGCATAATTGCATTTGAATGATATCTCCCACCACTAGTGAAATAGAGGCAATGTGTTTAAGAGCACTTTGCATTATGAGTCTGAAATCTTTTTATGGCAGGTCATTCTCCACCACCGCACAATTTCAAGGATGAGAGAGCTCATCGACAATACATAAAATTGAAGAAGAAACTTGAACAGAAACACATGCGGGGAGATGCTCTCAGTATTAGTTCATCGCAAGTCACACCTCCCATCTCTCCAAGGAAAGGTAAGTGTTTAGTTGAACTGAGTGAGAATTATTAAGCTCTTGTGAATTTGCAATTTATTTATAACTACAGTGGAAGAAAACTGTATACTACATTTTACAATTACAAAATGTACAAAAGCTGAGAAAAGTATCTTTAATCCTATATATTTACATACCTAAATGAAGAGTTGAACATTCAGAATGATAATACTGTTCACTTATGTGCACAGCATAATGATGACTATCTCGGATGTAGATAAATCCATCGGGAAATCAAGGTCAGTCACAATTTTCACACAAAGTAAATTGGAAAGTGGTGAATTAATAAACATTAAGCAGAATCAGTTTGGATATTTTTAGTTACTCTTGTTCTGCTCTTTTCTTGGAAATCCATTGCTATCAGGAATACTGTTTTAATACTGTTTGACCAAGAAAATCAATATAGCTAAATCCATGGCTTACTAAACATTGACTGCTCAAAATGTTATAAATCGTTTTTTAACTGCTGGTTTTCTTCCGAACTACATTGCCCACTGCCAAAAATAAAGAAAATGACAATTAGAGCCTAAAATTATCAAATTTACATAAACATAAGTCAAGTACCTAACAATTATGAAACTACAGTGGTTTATCTGTGTAGTACTTGTTGAATTAAAGTTTCTCTAGCACTCTGTACAATGTACATAATAGGTAGAGAAAATTCAGTACCAAGATGTTACTGGACATACCGGTTTAGAGGATTCATAAAAAAAAATTAGAAAAAGGTGTGTGTGCGTGCTTCATATTCAAAACTGAAAAGTTTGTTGAATACCAACTACATTAAATACATTTACATGACAAAGAAAATATATATCTTGATTTTCCGGGATTAGCCTCTGAAGACCTCTTCTTTCTGGATGACTTTTGCAAAATTGGTAAATTGTAAGACATAGTCAATAGCTAACATATAAAATCTTGTTAAATTGCACACTTTATTTTGCAGAGTTAACCATTCTGAGATATTCCTTGTTATTAGTTTCAACTTTAAAATACTTATTTTTCTCAAAGGGGACTTTTTCATTCCTTTTTCTTTTGTTTTACTCCTGGCCATGTAAAGAGAGCTGAAATTTAATCACATATCAACTAGGTTTTATAAAGACTTGGCTATAGCTATGGCCTAATGTATTCCATTATTTCCCTTCTACTTTTAAGAAAAATACCATTTCTACTAATGTTGATCTTGATTACCATGCAATACATAGAAGAATAAGCTTTTGTAAGAATAGTTACAGAATAGCTAGAAAAGTCATGTGAATGTAACACATCAGATTTCATATATAGGTTTGTACCTATATTAAATGCATTTTTCTCAAAACTATACTTTTGTAGCTTTATTTTCAAATTTTCAATAGTAGTATTTAGTACTTGCTGTTCATTAAGTAATATAATACCCCGGGCAAGAATATATGGAGGGGGAAAATTTAAGTATTGTGAAGTTCTCTTCAATAGTAATACACACAGAGATGCATATCTTATTTGTAGGAATGTTTTTCATTCTACCCTTACTTCCTACTCTCTTTATTCAGTTTCTTAGTAGAGGTGTATTAAAGTATGAAAATAAGGCACTTGCACCATGAAAGAATTTCATTTTTAAACACCTTACTGAACTTTTATATTAAAAAAAGGTTATCCACATTACTTGTTTGTACGGTCATTTGAAAATTCTCAGAATAAAGCACAATGATAGCACAGGAGTTTTAAATTGTTCTTGCTTTTCAACAGTCTCCCTTGACATCAATATACTTGGTCCAGGAATGCTCCATGGCCGTTATCCCACCATGGAAGTTGCCAGGCCTGTAAAAGTACACCTCAGCTGATGATTAAGTTGTTCATTGGATGAAAATTTCTTTCCACCAAGGAAATTTCTCAATTTAAGTTGTGGTGCTAATTGAGGTGAATAAGGTGATATAGCAGCAAATGCTACCCCATTTCATTGATTTTTGTGATTGCTACAACACATGTTTGAGGGTGTGCATTCTCTTGATGGAAAACAACTTTCTTCTTTGCCAAGCCAAGCTTATTTTTATGTATTTTAGTTCTTTAATTGGTTCAGAAGGTGGTAGCTTTTCCAGGGAGTAGATAATCAATTAGGAGTACATGCTTGGCATCCCAGAAAACTGGTAGTATGGTCTTCCTGGCCTATTTTACACACTTGGCCTATTTTGGTGCTTCCTTTGCATAGATTGCTGTTTTATTTGGTAGTGTAACCATGTTTATTATTTGTTACAGATTGACATATACCTTTGCTGGGAATCTCTAAAGAAAAAAGAAAAAAAATCAAACTTTGCCTATAGATTAGCATTTTGATTCAATTTTGATCCAGAGTTGGCAGTTTGCAAAAATCTTGCAGATAACTCTTCAAATTCCATCTGTTTTTCAAAATGTGAAACGATGTTCTCCTGAAATGTCCAGAACTTCAGCAATTTTCAGCTTCATTTGGCGATCATGCAGAATCTTTATTTTGTATGAAATTGATGATTTGTATTTTATCCTAGTCTGTCATACAGCCATTCCAGTCAGTTATCTCCAATCTATCTTGGTCATGTATAAATATTTTGTAAGTAAACCAATACCATAGAAGATTCTTTAAATCAAATTTTGGGCTAAATTAAAAAGCTTGAAAATGATGGTGCAAAGGCCCTTAGAATGTCAGCATGAGTTTCTGTTGCATTCATACCTTTCTTTACTGCATTATTCAATAGTTAGTTTATAACATCTACAGTATAAAAAACAGTATGGCTATTGATTGAACTCATATGTTACCCAAACATTTGTATTAAGATGACTGGTTTTGATAACACAACTGCTTCAAAATACAGCTTCAATTGTGAGTAATTCCTAGAATTTTTCAAATGACCATAGCAGTACAGGTATATTATTCTTATAATTCAACAGAGTAGTTTGATGCTATGATGTAATAATGTTGTGTTTCAGATTTAGTAAATGGTATGCGTAGAAGTAAAGAGAGAGGTATGAGCAGTGTGGGAACATCAGAAGATGGGGAAGAGAGCAGTAGTATGCAGGATGATGAAGAAGATACACATCTCATCACAGAAATGCTTTCCACTGTGAAACCTCCACAGGTAAAACACCTTTTACTAATATTAGGCCATTGAGACATGTTGAAAATATAGAGATCAGCATGTCATGCACTGTCAGTGCCAAACATCCTTTCATCATTTCAGATTTACTGATTATTATAAACTAAGTATAAACCTTTAATATATTAGAAATATGTTAATAATAGTAAAGTTTTAATTAGTTTAATAAAATAAAAGAATAGTTCTACAGACATACAAATATACACATTTTAGATATCATAATCAGTTAATAGGACAGTTTTAATTAGTTTAATAACTAATATACACATTTTAGATATCATAATCAGACATAACAGCATGTGCTACACATTTGTAATCAAATTTCAAACAGACAATGTAAATAGGGGTTGAATTTCTAAGCCCAAAAATTAGGAGACTATTGCCAACACAAAATATGACTTTATTCCTCGCCATGCATATGCAATGTAAGGACACTTCATTGTACTATTAATATATTACACACCAGTATCATGTAAAGCAATAATTTAAGCAGTAAAATCAATGAAATTTTGGAAATGTTAGTCTTTGAATTTGAGGCACTGCTTTAATTATTGTGGTTACATGCTGTTTCCTGAAATAAAACCAGAACAAAATGTGGAAGAGAGAAAACATATTAACCACACAATAAAAATATATTGTTTTAGTGGGGGGAAAAAGCCATGCCTGATCCAGCCATCTTAATTGTTGCAGTTGATGACCACATACATCTTGAAATTGTTGAATGAATACTCCTTTGTTGTCACTGATAATCATTTTGAAGAGGGAGAAACTTCTTTCAACATCAACATCAAATGACATGTTAGAAGCATACTTTTGTTATTGCTAGGGGCCTGAAAGACAGCTTATTTGATTGTTTGCTGCAGTGCAGCCTTATATATGAAGTCAATAGACCCATACACTCACTCTCATTGCATTTTGCTAGCATTTGTTTTTATGATATTTTTAGCATTTGTTGAATATCTTCCATGGAAACAAATATTCCACGAGGCAAGGAGTATCACTTTGCTTTTGAAACTGTTGTAAAGGAAACCAATGATATCAAACCTATCCTGAAATTGACAAAATATAAACCTGAAGAGCCTACAACAGATGATCTGCTGAATACATGCCATCCACCTTGAAAAAGAAATTATGTGAATCCTGCAAAAAAGATCAAAGGAACTGCAAATTTTAATATACATATGGAAAATGCAGTGCGGCTCTCTATTTGACAAGTATGCCAAAATTGTGAAGTTGCTTAATCAGGAGAAACACAGAGATAGATGATTCTGAGTAGCAGAACATTTCAAATTAGGTATGAGTTGTATGTATGAAAATGTCAATGTATTTTCTTTACACATTTTTTGTAATGTACACTGTATTCATGTTATGCAGGGTGGCATACAAAAGTCTGTGGACGAGTACAAATTGCCTGCCTGCCATGAGCAGATATAACAACAAATAGATAAACGTGTAATAATTAGATGATAAAGAAGTAACAAATAAGCTGATGCAAATGTCTAATTTTTCTGAAATATCTTATCTTTTGCATTGCATTACATTAGATGCTGAAAATTACCTTGTGCTTCTTGCACTTTTGTACACACCCCAACATGTTAATATACACATCACATGCCACATCAATTTTTAAAATTTCATTACGAATATTGTCTTTCAAGTCTTCTAACATTTTTGGTTATTTGTGTACACTTGTTCCTTTAGACTGCCCCACAGATAAAAGTCACAAAAATCTGGCAAACTCAGCAGCCACAATCCTTTGGTGACAGTCCTTTCTTCTGTGAATGTTTCAAGGATTTGTGAGATTGGCCCGTGTGAAGTTGTCGCAGGTCACCCATTCTGTTGAAAGACAGGATACACAGTTCATGGGGTGCAAAAAAAATAAATGGCGTGTTATTTATGGACGCTCTTTAACTGCTTTGGTTCTCAGCGTCCCATTCTATATTGGGCGTGAAAGATCGCTTAATTTTGCTCAGAGGCCTCTCTTATCAGACTTGAGGTTCTTTTACGTGCTGTAAATCTATGACACGGGACCCACGGCTTTACTTCCCTTCCGAAGGAAGCCATGCTAAGGATTTTTACGCCCGAAAAAATCCATTGTCCTCCGCCGGGTTTGAACCCGCAACCTTGGGTATATGAAGTCAGCATGGTAACCATTACACCACGGAGGGCGACTCATGGGATGCAGGGGGGGGTCAACTGTGTATAGAATTTCTCATGTACACATCAGTGTTTACTGTTGTTTCTAAAATCTGACGTGCTGACATGGCTCATCACACTCCAATTTTTTCACCTCTTTAATCATAGAGAGATTGTTGAGCAGTACTTGGTGTTTTTGGAGTTCACATGAACTATCAGACAGAACCAGGTTTCATCACTCATAAAATACAGCAGTGGATCCAACATTCCACTCTCAATTGTTTTGACATAGTAAATGTCACATGTTTTGCCTTATCTTCCTCCTTCAGTTGTATTTTGTAGGGCTTCATCTCTATATGGTGTAAAACATGTTGACAAGACTATGCAAAATGTTAACTTATTGCAACATTTAACATGTTGACTTCTGGATTCTGGAACATATGTGCTCGAATACCCTTTTGATCACAACAGGTGCATGAATGACAGGGCTCAATTCTGTTTTGCATTTGCAACTTACCCTGTAGTACCCCACCTTGTCACCAAATTCTATATCCTGCTCTTTGCTGGCATGGAAACACCAGGAAATTCTTTGCGTAAAAATGTTTCCTTAAATGAACCGGTAGACACACAATGCCTCCACTATTGCTATTCTTTCTTGAAAAGGGTACGTCTCGCTGAGATTTTTACTTTACACGTCTTAACCAAGTCACAACAGCTTTTGTACTGACAATACAAAACATAGTTGCTTAGTAATAATGAGCCGTGTAGTACTCGGGGCCAGTTTTTTGTGTGCCATCATGTATTACTGACATATAGTCACAAATATATTGTGTGCGTCTACTAGGTCACACACGACAAACAGTGTTCTACCAAAGCATGTGCCTAATGGAAGGTTAAATAGAGTTAAATCACTAAGTGAAAATTGTTGCTCAAACTCTGCATGTGATTAGATTCCAGAAAAAAAATGTCAGTTATATCGCACAACTGCCTAAATCCACAATATTTTTCAAAAACAGTTCTGTCTGCTATTATCTGTTTTACCTGTTTAAGAACTTGCTTAATGTGTTTGATAATATCCAGGGTTTCTCTTAACACTTCAATTAAATTATTTTGTAAGAACATATAAATCCTTTAGTGTCTTAATTATTTGTGATATTATGTGTCCTACTTTTTCTTTATTTTTTGATCTCACCAGATAAGGGCACCAGAATTTAATTTGATATATGCTAGATAAAAAAACTGTAATGCTGATTTGAAAATAATCATCATTACAATCAAAGGAGGTTACTATCTTTTCTATGTTTTTATAATTGTTGCAGTAGTACATTGCAACTGTTTAACTGCTATGGTTCTTAGGGTCCCATTTCATACTGTGTGTGAAAGACTGCTTAATTTTGCTCAGAGGCATCTTTTATCAGGCTTGAATTGAGCCAAGCTCCCCCTTGTTGCAACAGGCTGGGAGAAAGAAGCAATAAATATGTTTCATCTATAAATTTCTGAAGATGGAGCGGTGCTTTGAGTAACACTTACTTTCCTTTTGAGATCTGTGGTTCTTGGGCATACATCAGGGAAGCTGCTTCAAACTTTTTCAGCCACGTTATGCAACACATGTTCACAGCATGTCAAATGTATCATTTTAGGTTGTAACAGTTTAAAACCCTTGGTTGCCATCAATGTATATGTATCTGCATTGGCCATAAATAAAATAATATTTTCTCATTTTACTACTTTGGTCACAACAAATTCAAAGAAATAGCAAAAAGACAGGCAATAGTTCTTTCTGGCTGTTTGTGTGATGAGAGGAATGATTCTTCAGGTCTGTCTTATTTCAGCATGTCAGTAATTCTGTTTACTATAAATCTACCATTTGAGTTTGTTGTTTCATATATCTACATCCAAATTTTGTTGTCTTTTATAGCACTACTTATAACCAACCATTCCTTAATGTAGATACATGAGTATTAGGTGACAAATGTTGTAGGAACCGTCTGAAGCTTGCATTACTAAGTTTCTATAATGGGATATAGGATGAAAACATCATGTTGCATACACCTTTAAAAAATTGAGAATTTAAAGCAGAACATGAAGCTGGAGTAATGTATATTATTATTCAGATAAGATATATACAATTCTTATGTTTTACAGTACTGCAATGCTATTGCACTGTGAAATGTTTCTTGGCTGCAACGTTTACTGTTTGTAATTTACAGAATAAGATAACACCATCAATGCAATCGGAAATAAGCTAATTATTATTTATGCTTTTTTTTTAGTATTTCTCTAGCAATAAGTAAGTATAATATAAAGTTTATTATGTAAACTCTAAGTGATATAATCAGTAAATAACAACAAACTGTGCGTATTTTATTCTTAATAAATTGAAACATGTATGTAATGTATATTAGTTTATTGTACATTAATTACATTTTTATTATCCCCTCTCCAGGAACATAACCCTATCCTCAGTATAACTCATTATGTTTTGTCAACATGGCAAAAGCGTTTTAAGAGGGATAAGTTTTGAATGTAGATCATTCCAAATGACTGATGGTTACTAATAGATTACGGTTTAGAATTGTGTATATTCTCCTCGTGCTACATGTCCAAGACAACAATGCAGTTTGCAAGAATTTATATATTTGTAAACACCAAGGTAGTGTTTTTTGTTTGTTTTTTTCCTCTCTCGTTTTGAACCTCTTGGAGTACCTAAGTTGATAATGTTATGAGCAATATAAAACTTTAGAATTGTCTGACATTTTTAAACCTGTTTTTTTTTTTCTTTTTTTCCCTCTAATCTATGTTATATAGAAATCACTACTTCAGCTTAAAATGATATACACCACTTTCTACACATTTGCACAAATACTCTTAATTTTCAACTGCTGGTATATTCTAATCCAAAATTCGCCAGCTGTGATGGTGCTGTAACTTAAACTTTTCAATTGAATTAATTATTTTGCAGGTTGCAGAACTGAACTCGCGTAGTGCCTTACTGCAGTGGTCTCCTCCTGAGAGGCTGACCGAAGCTTCATTGGAGGGAAAGAGCTCAGAGTTTGATATTTCTGAAGCTGATCTTCGATATGAAGTGCTATTAAGTGACAGAGGCAAAGAAGGAAAATATAAATCTATTTATAGTGGGATTTCTTTGTCTTGCAGGTAAAAATACACCATGTGCAGTTTAAAATTAGTTTACATGATGACACTAGGTTTTCTAAGCAAGCTTCACACTTATCTTTTATTTCAATGTCCTGCACAAAAGTTCTTGGTGACACTCAGTTGTGACTAATGATGTGTAGGCTATGTTTAATGAAAGCAAACTTGTAGTGCTTAATGTTGAGGCTATGTTGTATTTACAGTTAATAGAATTTAGTGGGGAAGTGAAGAAATAATTAAATGACTGGATTAATTCCATACCTACACAAATGATAGTTTTTGAAATCTTTACAACATTTTCCTTTAAGAAAGTTGCAAATCAATCAAAAAATGACTCACTGAATCTTAAGGTGTAGTTCAAATTTGTTTTCTCATGTCTCTACTTTCTCTATTGTGTATATAGGTAGTTGGGGAAATATTGTATCCCACCCAGAAATTGTATGTCAAAATTGCTCAAATGTTTTGAGGTCCCCTGAATCCAAAGTAGGTATACAAACAGTTTTAGAAAACATTTCTGTATGCATATGTGCATGGATGTGCATGTCTCATAACTAAAAAATCTGATGTGTACCATTCACATGACTTTCTCCATATCCCTGCAACAAATAATTCTTAAAAGGCTTATACTTCTATTTACTTTATGCTAATCAGAAAAAATTAGCAGAAATAGTCTTATTACTCGCATCCTTGTAAGTAGAAGCGAAATAATGGACAACCGTAGGTTAAAGTGATAGTCAAAAGCTGGTTACTATGTCAATGAAGTTCCTTTGTTTATATGGATAGGAGTTGACAAGTTCCAGTATGAGAAAAGTATACGTTTTTCATAGCAGAAACCAAAAATAAA